>JAMXBC010000005.1:101593523-102799523 GCA_024138005.1 Lumnitzera racemosa | reverse complement strand
CTTCTGACGGATATATGGAGATACAATTATTCAAAGATTATTTTCTTTCTAAAACTATGGGAAAATAAGGATCAACTAGCCAAATGATCATGTTTCCAAGGTCTTGTTAGTATCTCTAGGATTATGAGCCGATATATAGTATATAAGTTAACAAACTACTGTAATATGTAGAATCTCCTAGGAATTCTACCATAATGTGAATATAAATATATATAACTTAAGGTTTTAATTTTTATTATAAATTTTAGCTAAACTCTTAATTGAACTGTTTACTTCAAAGCGAGGAGTCGTAGGTGCATTATGTAAATCATATCTATGATAGACACTATAAAGTCAATTACTTTCACAGGTTGGTTTATACGACAAAATTATTGTGACTCTGCGGTTTCAAAACATAACAACTTAGTTCATATATACCATTATAATATTACTCCATCATCTAAGAAGATATGATTTACTGCTTTAAATTATTATTTAGCACACTAACCACATTAAAATATTAACTATACTCAAAATGAAATTATCAATATCCTTAAAACTATTATACTCACAAAAGCTTAGAATTGGCACATTAATCTAAGTTACTTACCCAACCTACGCAAACCCTTAAATCCTATAACTTAAAGCTACAACTTCTTTTATTTAGATGCATTATTAGAATACCATTTGCTTCATTCAAGGCTAGTACCCTTACTAATTTCATCTCAAGCTTACCTATGCTACCCTCTTATACCTAAAGTTGGCTCATCATGTCAATCACAATTAATTATACCATAGCTAACTTAGCGTTTATAGGTGCTCCATTTGTGCAAACCTCTTTTTGACAATGTAACTCATGAATGATAAGAGTCATATGGAACCCATCATACTCGGTAACTACATTTTTCACTTGCAAGAAGCTCTAACTATGGATCAAACTATTGCGATAAAATTACTAGAAGTACCCACACTTTTATATTTTTTTATTTTAATACTTAAACTTTAAATTTTTTTATTTTAGTTTTTTAACTTTTTAAATGAGATAAATTAGTATTTTTGTTATAACAACCATTATAAAGAATATTTATTTGTATCACTTTAAATAATTAAAGTACCAAAATGAATAAAAAAAAATTTTGAACACTAAAATGAAAATAAAATTAAAGTTTATGTACATATATTATTATTTTACTGTTTTCTAATAACAGTGATTATAAAGGAGATACTAATTTGTCTCATTTAAAAAGTTAAAATACTAAAATGAATAAATTTAAAGTCTAAGTACTAAAATGAAAAAATATAAAAGTTCAGATACTTTTAGTAGTTATATCCCTCAAACTATTACTACGTTCTCACTTATCACATCTTGATCGCTTTGAACACTATTATGTCATTCACTTAATTAATCTCCATAACCATTATCAAGAGATCACGAGTCAACTTTTTTTCTGAAGTATTTGACAATTAAATCCAATTAGAAAGGGTGCATTAAAAGAAAAAAAAAAAGAAGAAGCTCCAATTCTCTTAGAAATAGATTTTCTCTGTTTCTATTCCCTTAAATTCTATCAACTTCCAACTTTACATAATATTGTACATAATAAATTATTTTAAAAAATGACATTATAATTATCATTAACATTGTGTTTGGAACGATAGAAAGGGAGTGAAAAGAATGTGAAAAGGAAAGAATCGGATGGAAAAATCATAATGAGGAAGGAAAATTTTCCTTGGGTTCCATATTTTTCTATTCCCTTCCAAAATGAAGAGAAAGGGGATGGAAAAGGAATAACTATTGTAATTCCAAATTTATCCTTTTTTTCCTTCTTTCTTTATTTTTTAATGGTCTTATTTGTCATTTTATGAGAGAATTACATCACAGGGTATTAATTTTTTGAAGTAAATTCAAATAAAGTATAAAGATTTCAAAAGTTCATTAAGATATCAATGTTTTAGTAGACAATTAAAATAAATAATCGTTATTATAATAGTGTTAACTATACGCAATGTAGCAATTAAATGCAACGTGGCACATACATGGAGGTAAGGTGGTGCTCATGTGGCATTTGCATATATATTTAAATCTAGATATATACAAAATATTTTAAGAAACATATAAAATTACAAATATATATAATTATCAAAAGAATTATCAAATTAAAATTTTTTAAATAAAATGATCAAAAAAATAAAATATAGGAAATGGAAAAAATTATGTAATATATTAAATCTTATATATATATAATTATATTTGATTTAAAAGTTTGAAATAAAATAGAAAATAGAAAAATAGAAAGAAAAAAAATTTTAAGGCACTACTAGTTGCCATTGTTCATTAGTGGCCACTAGCCACCTCTCTTAAGTTGCGGCTAGCCATCCCCCAACCTTAGATGGCTAAATTGGCTACCATATTGCTTAGTAGTTCACGACTCACTTAGAAAAGTGAATCATTCAACCTACCTAGCAACGAACCTTTGACCGTAGTCAACTACCCATGGCGCATTTTTCCAAAAAAAAAATAAAAGAAGTAGAAACGCGGTCAAGTTACGATTGAGTCATGCAACCCGATCAAATTTCCTTTGTTTGTTTTTTTTTTTTTAAATTTTGCTTGTAGCTCGCTATCCATGTCTAAGAAGGGGTTGTATGACCACCTACTGGCCGTGGGCGGTTACGCACGATCAATTATTGGATTAAATAACCTACTTTTCTAAGTAAATCGTGTCTAATCGAGAAATGTGGTAGCCAATCTAACCACCTAAGGCCACAAGGTGGCCAACAACCACTTGAGAGGTATTGGTAACCTTACTTAGGTGCTTACCAATCACCCGTAGCCTTGTAGTGATTAGTTTTTTTTTTTTCTTTCCATGAGGTGAAGATCAAGCACATCGTGACGGAACGGAATTCTAAGTAGAACCGGCAACTGCTTAGCTTTAGCAGCTACTCTCACTGCGTAACAAAGCTTTTTACCAATAGAAGCAGGATTGAGATTGAAATTGCTATCAGAGTTGTTTTTTTCTTTTTCTTTTAAATGTTCCATTTTTTATTTTTTAATTAATTGTATAAATAAATATTTAACGTATATAATTATAATATTATGATTTTATAAATACTTCTTCTTGTTGTTGTTATTATTATTATTATTATCTTCTATTCTTTCAGTTTTAATTTTTTGCTTGTTTTTCCCTTTTATTACTTCTTCTTGATATGTTTTTTGAACTTTTAGAAATATTGATTCTCTATTTAAAGATACCCCCAAACATTGATACCGTCTAGTATATTTTTCCCATCATTTTATGTTGTAACCTATTTTGTCTTTAGTAATTATCATAATTCATCCCATTTTTCTTCCCTTCATTATACAAACACATTGAGAGGAATTAATTCCCCCGTTATTCTTTCCACCATATTCATTTCTTCATAATTCCTTTCCTCATACCAAATAGTGTAAATAGCTCAAAAATCTAAATGATTTCTATTATAGATAAAAAAATGAAGATGGAAACAAAGAAATTCAAATCCTAAAATAAACTTAATCAATCTAATCTAACAGGCATTATTATAATTCACCATCCATTACATGATAACCTTCAATTATCTAAAAGATGGGTCAAGCTGAAGTTGGGGTTTTATGTATAATGGGTTTAGCTTAAATATAAAATGTAAAGGGAAATGGCCTAATGGAAGAGTCCATAATACATGTCCAAAGAGCATAACGACATGTTTAGTTAGTGGAATAGAATTAAGAAGAAATGAAATTGTAATTATTAAAAAATAAAATAAGTGAGTAATGGGATATGAATGATTATTAGCTTGTTTACTTGAACATGACACTCGGATTAATAAAATACGGAAGATGGCTTAAGTTGAGATTAAAATTACTAAAACTACCTTCCCTTAAAAAAAGATATAAAAAAAAAAAAAACACACAAGAGACGAAGAACCCCAATTTTTCTTGTCTCCTTTGCCTTCTCCACCACTACAGTCGCATCCATGGAAGAACCAAAGCCACCATCTAAGGAGATGATGCTCGCCTGACTTAATAAGTTAACGATCGACCCCAAGCTTCACCCTCCAATCAATTCACTGAAACCTTAACACACAGAAGATTTTGAAACAAAGCCCAAGCAAGAACTCAATTACCCATGGTTGAAATTAAAGCAAATTCATCTAGGTACCTCATTTGTTCTCTAACATCCATTTTCTCATGTATGTTTCCAATTGAAAGGGGGAAGAGATGCAGTAACAAAAATGTTTTCCTATGAGAAAAGGGAAAAAAAAAAAAAACCATCGCCACATATGTTCAAAGGGAGAAGAGACACAACTGTTCTTCATCAACTATTGAAAACGACAATGAGTTAACATTGGATCTGGGGTGCTTTTATCAATCCATTGGTCAATGGGGGATAACCAATGGCAATGTGTTGTCCAGAAAAGTACAATATCACCTTTCAAACCCTAGCAACTCATTTAGGTTAAGTTAGAGGAAGCTTTAGATTAATGTTTTGGGTGTAGGTTATCACTGTGCAAATTAATGATTTAACTTCAGGGAAGATGGTGTAAATTATAGGTGTTTAACGAGGGTATTTGTGAAAAAAGGAAGGTGAATAGATTAGGGAATTGAGATTATTTATTGAGTCCACGAAGTGCATATTCTGTGGTTTTAGAGAATACCCAATTTGGTGTAATTGCTATTGCCTGCACCTTAAACGCAATTGAACAACGAAATAAGGGATGATAGGAAATGGCAATATTCCCCTAACTAAACATGCTATAAGTGTAGCTCGTAGCCTCAAGTCAAATAACTTGGAGTGGCTAATTTTTTGTTAATATGGTTATGGCTTTTAGCTCCATGTATGTAATAGAGGCTTTTTATCTCTTAATCTAAGGTATTCTTTATGTTTTCTTTAATGTAACCAACCACAACAATACATTTACTATCCATTTACTTCACCGAATTAAGTAAGCATACAATAGAATTCCAACTCTATGGAATTGAATAAATCCATAATTTCTATTACTTTGTTCATTAGGACCAAAAATGCATCTAAGGAATAGGAATGTAATAAAATTAAATTACTCTATTACCCCTTTCTCTCCCTCATTCTCTCTCTTTCTTCTTTTTTATCTTTGCTTAAAACAAAAATTTTCCTAAATCAATGGCTTCTCTCACATCAGAAACCTCCACTAGAAACCCATCAAAGGTCAAAACTTTAAGGCTAACTTCACAAAGATGTCAATGTCTATGAGGAGATGCAAGTGACGGTTCACGAGTACTTAATGTCGTTGTCCATACGATGGTGGTCATGGTTGACCATAGTCGATGTATAGTGGTTAACATGGTCCGATCGATGGTCATTGAGAGCATGGTTGGTGTATGGTAGTTCATATGGTCTAATCGGTAGCCGTGGTGGTTGATATGGTCTGATCAGTAGTTATGGTGTGCATTATAGTTGAAGTTATAGAGCTTAAATGGTCTGGTTGGTGGTTTGCTATGCTTATCGACGTTTGGTGGGGGTCGTAGGTAAGTTAGTATAGTGGTGACGATGGGGGTGATTAGGTCAACATGGTAGTGATGGACTTTTGATGCCTGCATAACGGTGGTGGTATCTTCTTTGCAGTTTGGGAAAGAGGTGAAAAAATAAAGGCATAAAGTGTCTTTTCCATTAACAAATCTTAATTTTTAACTTTAGATAAAAAAATCCCTATTACTTGATTTTAAATAACAAGTATTCCCACCGAATTGCAATCTAGTAACAAAATAAAAAGTAAACATAATAATAAGGAATAAAGGAGGAATGGAACATCCCTCCCAAGTGAGCAAGCTATTAAGGGAAAAGAAATTATTCCTTATCTATTCAGTAGTATTCAATAGGGTTGTAAATGAGTCAAATTATTCACTAACTACTTGAATTCAACTCGTTCTAAACTCAACTCGACTCATAAGCAAGCCAATCTTGGTCTTAAAATGAAGCTTATTTATATAAACAAGTCAAATTTAAGCTCAAATTTAAACTTGCGAGTCGATTCATAAGTAGATTTATTTGTTTTCTTGACGAGCCTACTCATGAACAAGCTCATTTAAGCTCATGAACAGACTCGTGAGTAGACTCGTAATTAATCTCATGAGCTAATATATTACGTTAACAATAGAGGTGTGTAAATGAATTTTGATCTATAAACCAATTTATTTAATTTACTTTTTAAACTAGTTTGGATCAAGATTTTTTTACCTATTTAAAAAGTATGCAAAATGAGTCCGGCCCGTCCAACCTGTAAGTTAAAGCAAGTCGATTTAAGTTGATTTAACACATTTATACTTTTGACTTGTGAGTAGGCTCGTTTAACATGTTTTTTTAAATAAGTTAAGGTTAAGGTTTTTTTGCTCGTTTAAAAAGTGAGATGAATGAGTCCAATCCATTTAACATGCGGGCTAAAATAAGTTGAGCATTGTTGACCCATTTAATTCACTTACATATCTCTAGTTAAAAATCATATTATATGATAAAATATAATATGATAATACAAGAATAAGAATAATATAATTAAAAATAATTTAAAAAATATTGAATTAACTTTGATTTTTTCTAATCTCATACTTAAACTATATTTATTTATCTAAACAAGCTCAAGATCATACTTATTATAGTAATGAGCTAAAGCTCATTTACTAGATAAACTGAGTTTGAGTTTTAAATTCCTTAATAACGTATAATTTTCAAACTAAATAAAATTTCAATCAAACTCTAGCTCAATAATTTTTAAACAATCAAACACAAACTTAACTTCTAAAAGCTTAGCTTTACTCATTTATAATTTGACTATTCAAAATATCTCCACTTCATACGAAACCAAACGATTACTATAATAGTTTCATAACTTGCTTAATGCTTACGCGTCCCATGCAAATTATCTGAACAGTACTAACTAACACAAAATGTACATAATTGATGACTTTGCATCTAGTTTTTTGGTGCATAAGCCATTAGTTTATTAGTGTATATGGTTCACCGGGACTTTTATCTAGGATTATATTAAGCATTTAGAGACACGTGCCATTTTCAGAGAGAGAGAGAGAGAGAGAGGCTACACTTTGTTAGACGCCACATATAGAATAGGATAATTTAGCAAAATTCTCTACTGAAATTCAGATAAACCTAATCTTGTTTTCAATATAACAGTCAACAAAATACTTCATTCCAAAATAAAAAGAGGAAAAAGAAAAAAGCATTCAACATCCAGTGGCATTCTCTTTCTCTCAACATTTACACGTCCTTCACTCTACCACGATTAGGGAGGGATGTAAATAAATGAGTTGTTATAATGTATCCAACTCATCAAAATCCTTAAGGTATTATTCAGTAGAATTTTGGAACAAGTTTGGATATTAATGTAAATTCTTATAAGGTTTTTAGATTAGGTAATTAGATTTAAGTAAAACCCGATGAGAAAACCTATTTCGTTAAGAAAATAGTAAATAATAAGTATTTTTAGTGAAGACAAACAATAATATTTTGAATTTCAAAGGCAAAACTAGTCCAACTAAGAAAAAATTTGTTTAACCTTTTTTATTGTTATTGTATTTTACTCTTTCACTATATAACTTGGATCTTGAAATTGTATTGCAAATAACAAGTTAAATATCATCCAGAAATGAAGTAACTATTATTTTAAGTTATACCATAAAATACTTTCATAGAAACTTGATATTTTCCTTTAATATATATAGTTTAAGATTATAATTCCATCTGCTTTTAAAAAGATTAGTCGATAACAATATATTATCTTTTTAGTTTATTCTTTTTGATAGAGGTGGTCTAGTTGTATATGATTAAATTAGGACTCTTTGCTTGTCTCCTCCTTCTTTATAATATACTTCTTTTATTTGTCCTTATATATTTTATCCATATTTTCACTATATGCTGTTATTTATATTTCAACTTTTACAAATTCATATTTTAGTAACCCTTACTTATTAGTATTTATTTATGAAAGTGTTTGAACTCAAATGATATTACAAAATTAATCAATAAAATAATTTAATAAAAAAAAATAGTCAATTGGTTAAAAAAAAGTCAAACAAATGAGTTAGATTGGATAAGGCTAAAGTTCAAGTATGCTATTATTTTTAATCCTATACTTAAAACCCATCGAGCTACTCTAATAATATACCAAACCTTATAAGGTCGAGTTCTAGATATAGGGTTAAAAACCCTAGGATTTTTAGCAAGTTTTGGATACCCATCAAGATAATGAGATAGATCATAAGTTTCTATATCCCACCCTGATCTCGTCCCGAGTACATCCTTAACCACAACCCTCTACTCTATTAACGTATCATACCATCAAGAAATGTCAAATAGGATGACATGTTAATATTGTGTACTAAATTATAATTTGTTAATTAAGTATTGAAGTAGGATATTATCATAATATTATTTTAATATATAAATCTACCGATCTCATCATTTATGTTGATTCTTATCTTTTAAAATATTAGTTGCATATTTTAATTAAACATTTTTATTATTTCTCTACATGTATGAAATTATATCGATATACAAAATATTATAGGTTATATAAAAAATGTTTTTCACTTTATTATTCACTCATAAGAAAATTAGTGAACAAATACACCCACGCTACAGGTGTATAAATAATTATATGTGAAATCCTTAATGTTAAAGTAATTGATATTTTTATTAGAATTTCTTCTTTTTGTATTAATTATAAGAAGTAATCATACATAAATTTTAATTGTTAAATACATCAATTTATATTTTGATTAAAATAAGATATAATATATCTTTTACTTTCCCATCTGCCAACGCAATAAACTGCAAAAGATGGGAACAGGAAAAAATATATAAACTCTAAAGATCTATACAATAGAAATAAGGGCAAAGGATGCAATTCCCTTTTTCAATAGGGTTAGAGATGATAGTTACTTAAACTTTGAAAGGGATGTAAATGAGGAGTTCAATAACTTACAAACCAGTAAAGATCTTTGTATAGGTATAAGATTTAATACGAAGGAGGACCTTGTAAGAGCAATAAAGCACTGCTACATCAAACATCACACCAACTTCAAGTCGTTGGAATATAAAACAAATGAGTATTCTATCTTTTGCTCTAAGCATGGGGACGGCTGCCAATGGAGACTTAGGGCATGTAAGAAAAAATTGGAGGGTATATTTGTGATAACTAGATTAATATAGCCCTACACATGTCAACCCTATCATAACTTAAGATCACCAACAGTTAGATAACAATATGATAGCTAAAGAGTTCTTGAATGTCATTAGAATAAATTCTGATACAAAAATTTCTCGGTTATGCAGCATTATTGAAAAATAGTTCAGGTATATGGTTAGCAATAAAAAGGTATGGGCCAATAAGATTAAGGCTATTGAAGCTATGTACTGAAACTGAGAGAGATCATTCAATTATTTGCTATGATTTCTCAATGCAATTCAAATGACTAACCCCGATACAAAAATAGAGTGGATATAGAACCCTTCACGACAATTAAGGATGACAAAGTTGAAGTAAGTGTGGTGATCTTTTGGCCCATGCACAAGACATGAAAGTTCTATAGGCCTATGGTTAGTATTGACGTAATGTTCTTATATGGAAAATACTACCACAAATTGCTAATTGCTACTAATATGGATGGCGCCAACATATACTCCCGCTTGGTTTCGCCCTTTATTAATGTAGCAGTGACACGTATATGATGTCTGACCTTATCAAAGCATATAATTTGGTATTAAAACAAACAGACTACCAGTTACATCACTTGTGAGGAAGATCTTCTACAACTGCACATTAAGCTAGGATAAAAAACACGATGATGCACTTCAGTAAGTACCTAAAAACCGACCATACACCAAATATGCTACAAACATGTTAAAGGAGTTAGTCAAGCAAGCAAGTTTACATTAAGTGGTGCATTTCAACAAGCTATATAAGATTAAGACTGGAAGTAAGTGCGTAGGGAACGAGATGAAGGGAGGTAAGTATGTACAAATAGTCAACTTCAACAATTACATATGCATCTACAACAAATGGTAGATATATAGGATTCCTTGTTCATATGATATTACTTCTATCGGTTTCGAGCAACTAGATGTCATGTCCTTTATCGAGGATTCGTATTGATCTGTCCATCAGGTGCAATGTTATAAAGCTTACTTCTTCCCGATTGGGGACGAGTCAAGTTGGCTCATGATTTTATACCTCCAGAAAGTACATCCTAACCTATAGTTGGAGCAAAAAAAAAGGTAAGCCTAAGACAAAATGATTCCACATGGAGATAAATGTTATGAGGCATCCAAATAGAATGAATCCTCAAAGGAATCAATAGGACAATTGAACCCAAGTGTAATAACTAAATGCATAATTGATTTTGTTTATTTACTAGTTAATGCCCATGTTATACGATATTAATATCTAATTTCACTATTTGACACTATTGTTTTTGTCACTGGAGGCTAGGTGGAGCCTAAACTTGTAGATAGATCAATTCTCACTAGTTAAAATAGATACAAATCTTGATGCAGTTGGAAAGGACATGTAAGACTACTGACTTGTCTTTCTCTTATTGACTTGTATCCTTTGTAAGGCATAGAGGATTTATATGTATGTCATCATGAGCGAACACTCAAATAGAACTAGCAGGTCCACGAAGTCTCTTTGGATGACCGCATGCTACCTTACCTAGAGTAGGCTGGCTTTGTAGGTTGGAGCCATCTCCCTTACTTTCAGCTGGATCACTACTTAATCATTGTACTGGTAGAGAAGTGAAGGCAAAAGACTCATACTTTCCACATAGCCCATGGAAAGCTTATCATCACACTTCAGGATGTCAAGGTATAGTTCAACCTTTGAGTCGATGAATTGTCAGTGATCAAGAGCGCTCACAAGGAGTAGCTAGATATTTGTACTAGATACCTTGAGGTTGTACCAAAAGACTCCAAGGGAAGAAGAGGGCAAATACGTATGGGCTAGATGGCTAACTACTTTGGTTCTTACCTACATGGGCAGACAAGGAGTAAGTTAAACATCACACTAAAGCTTATATCTTCTAGATAATGAAAAGCCTATCTTTACCGACAAATTTGACAACCTAGTGCATAACACGTTTCTCCCTCTATTAGAAGACTTCAGTCATACCAAATAGTATAATTAGGAGTCTACATTCCTTGCATAGCTATATAGACTACGATGCAACTTATTGTTATAGACTATCATGAGATGGGAAGTGCTGTAATTCTACTTCGGGTGTAGGCCTGAGATAGGTTTCCACACATAGCTCTCCTGCCCATACATAGGGTAGTCATCAATGGTGAGAGACTACTAGCTACTAAGTAAATGATAGATCAAGACATGAAGATGCACTAGATCCATGTGGTGACAACTTATCAGGATGCATTTGACAGATAGGCTCCTAATCAAGTACGTATTTCCATACTTTCATGATTATCTATTTCAATGTTTTGCTTTGACACTAACTATAACAACATGGTCTTTAGGTCATATGTAACCATATCCAAACGAAATACTAGAGATCCTACTTGGCTTTTACCATTGTAGCCACTACATTTAGGCAACTCAAGTGCTACTCATATATTTCCATATAATTAAGTAGCACTTACCCGAGTTATATAGTTTAACAGTTTGGTGAACTACAAAGAATCTCACCAACATGCGAAACGAAGGAGGCTTTGCACTGTATCTCCCTAAAAGGTCGAATCGATGTTGATTAGATCAGATAGCATCTACTTCATATCATCACCTAAAATGATAGGCACGCTTGGGTTATTCAAATCAATGGACATAAAAGAGTAAAGTGTAGGTATCGATAGTAATATTCTAAGATCACTCATCGGTGTATCGATCAAACTGAAGCACTACTTAGATAGTTGGTGAGACCACTTTTCAATGCGACTATTTTTTCTACTTACCCCACTCTACCTTGTCTTAATCTTCTTCTTTTGGCAAGCTAAAGTGTTTTAGCATACTAAGATTTCTCTAGACGGGGCCAACTAAGAAGCACTTGATCCTCTACTGAACATGGAATTCAGTCGTTACACAACCATCTCCTGATCACTTTTTACCCTCCACATTAAGGTTAAGTTGAGGTGTAAGGACTAGACGAGGATATCCAGGCGAAGTACAACTCTCCAAAGCCCCCCAAGCAAGGCAAATGAACCAAGACAAGCGAAGGTGGATATCATTAGGGAGGTGGACAACATTGGCGATAGGGTCAACATGGAGATGATAGTGCAGCTCCATCTCATAGGAAGAGGTCATCTAAATCTATGCGGAGGCAACATGTTTAAGACCCTAGCCTTGAAGATACAATAGGGATCTCTTTTTCATGCTACCAACTCCACTTAAGAAAAGGAAGAAGTCTATCAGTTATCAAAGATAGATCTCTTTCTCAATAGCTATCGTTGATCCACCACAGTTTTTAAAGCTAGCTCATAGAGACATAAGAGGTATAGGGTTCACATATTCTAAAGGAGAATAGGCACAACATGAGTTTGGCATCTAAAGTATGTAGAGTCTTCACTAAGTCTAGGAGAAGATGAAATTGTATTGATTATTTACTAAACATCTGGATATTTATATTAATATAGAACTTAATATCAGTTTAACTTCTTAGTGTTTCTTCTATGTCTTGTATGTCTTATATTTTATTTTTTACATTATAATAGTGTAGACTATCTTTAGATTTTGGGTATAAGCTATATATGCTTTGCTTATAATTTTTATACAAACAATTACAGTGAAGCTTAGTGTCGAAAAGCAACCATGTGAATTGGATGTAGAGTTTCGAGTTTTTAACTACATTGCTATATTGTAATGGGTGATTTTGCTTCATTTTGTATTTCATTGATTAGTTTGATTTGCTAGTTTTTTTATTGCAATTTTTTATGAAAAAGATGTCTTTTCAAAAAGTACTTTCTTTTATCTTTTAGAATTACTGAAAAAGACTCTTTTTGAAAAAATACCTTCAATATTATTGATAAAACAATTTAAGATGCTTAAAATGTTTTCTAAAAAGACACCTTCAATTATACTAATCTTATAATTGAAAACACCTTTTCAAAAAACGTTTCCTTCTTTTATTAAAAAAAAAAAAAAACACCTTTTGAAAAGGTATTTTCGTGTTCAAAAGAGACTTTCATTGTTTTCTCCTAAACTTTTCTATTACCATGAGAATAGTTAGATAGTAAATATAAAATTTAATGTGGTAATTTATTTGAGATTTTTTTTTTTTCTCCTTTCCTTATGGCTTGATCAATAGTTTGGGGAAAAAAATGAAAAAAAAAAAAAAAGAAAGAAAAAAGAAGCCTAGCCAACAACTAAAATGTCGACCACCTCCGCTTTCACTTGTAGTACTCTAACCTCACCATTCCTTCCTTCCATCAGTACGACTCGAGTGAACTCAAACCGGGCGCGTTTCGCGAATCAGAAACGCGTTTCGAGACTTGGGATCAAAGCCATGAGAGCTATTGTCCAGCGAGTAGCTTCTGCGAGTGTGGAGGTCAGCCTATAATTAGCCCTTAACCTTAACACCCAGAGTAAGTTAGCGTTTCCTATTTGTTTATATCTGTTTTTTGCAGGTTGAAGGGCGCATTGTGTCGGAGATCGGACCAGGACTTCTTGTTCTCGTCGGAATTCACGAGTCCGATACCGATTCCGATGCCGATTACATGTAATTGACTGCAAAGATTTCTTCTTTTTGTACTCGCTGTGTCGTTTCATTTTTATTTGATTTATGATATGTTGGTATTCATCTGTTGGTCGGGTTTAGGTGGTAATTTAATAACTTGCTGTTATTAATATTAATTAGAAAGCAAATTAGGTCAGCACTCCGCATTAAGTATTCATTTTGCTTGGCACTATGTATTTTGACAGACAACGAAACAGGGAAACTTTGTTCGTGGTACTTAGCGAGGGAAAAGGTTTATGACCCCATTGATAAAATCTAAGAGTTTTAGGATATTTTGTGGTGCTTGTTAAGAGTTTAAAACATATACTTCCATCTATCTGAAGTTGATTTCAGATTGAAATAAATAAATAAACTAAGTTCACATAAAGGTGATTTTTTTTTCTTGTTTGGTTGTTTTTCGTAAGAGACACCAGATTGCCATTATCATTCATCTTACTAATTTGTATCATTTGTACTGTAATCACTTACATAGGAAGTAATCAGACAGGTAACAATGTTTTAATGAGTTTAGATGTGCTTGTAACTTGAAACAAAATTTTCTTTGAAGTCAATCCAGTACAATCGTTTGAACTGGCCTGATCACTCAAGTCCAAAAGGAAAGTGGGCAGACTTGTACGGTTAACATTAGACCAAGTATGGCTTGATCTGGTCCAAGTCTGCCCCAATTAACTATCTTATAGGCATGAATTATGATCCTTGACACAATTTGGCCAGGGAAAAAATTCAATGTTACAATGATTTCAAACTTGACTTCTGTTTTTAAACCTTTTAATCATGGGCACATCTTCTGCCTATCTAGATATTGTCACTGTAACTTGTTTACACGTGCTGTGATTTGGGTTGCTCTGTTGTGCTTTGTTTTGTAGAATTGCCAGCCTTAGTTGGATATAATAGTCAGTCTATCTTCACTCTTAGAAGGTTTTATGATTTTTAAAATTCCTTCTTATGCCAACAGGGTAATTCTGCAAGCACTTACTTGGGCATGTCATGAATGAGATACATATGTTCTTCTTTGTTCTAATTGTATTTCCTCAATAGAAGTTTTTCGCAGAAAATCACCTATTCCTACCTGTAGTTTGCATAAGTGCTGGCAAAGAAAGAGATAAAAAAATATACTTGTTTAGTTTAGCCCCACATGGAATGCCTCTTTGATGAGACTGTCTTGGGCCACATGATCCCTCTAATAGAGATGACTTTATTCCTACCCTTTTCTTTGATGAGAAAAATAAGCTTCTGGTATTGGTGATTATATATTGTGGTGGACTGGTGGTGGATAGTGAATACTGTTATTGGGGGAAAAAACATTTATGGAACATATACATTGCTCATTTTCAAAAAACTGCTTGTTGATGAGCCCCACATTTTCAAATTTTATTAGATGAGTTTTGATTTTCTTGCTTTTAACAGTTGCAATGGATTTCTGCAGATGCCGAAAGGTTTTGAACATGAGGTTATTCACTAACGAAACTACAGGCAGAGGATGGGACCAAAATGTAATTTCTTCTTGCACCTGCTGCTTGATGCACATATCTTCCAGTACAAGTCATTGACAATTTCTGATGCTTTGCTCTGAAGTAGTTCTCTGTAAAACTGTCTTATATATGCCATGCTCATTAAGAAAACTTTTCTTTTTAATTAAATATGGAATCATCTCTTCATTGGTAATTGCAGGTAATGCAGAAGAATTATGGGGTTTTATTAGGTAAGCCAGTAGTGTACTTGTTTTTCACTCGTTTTCTTTTAGTATTTGCTTAGTTGCATAGGATTACATACTGTTTTTGCTCTCACTTTTGCTTCCAAGTTATATACAAGTGATTCTAAAGAAAATAAGAATTGATCCATGTTGTTGGGTGTTCAGTAGTTTTAGCTTCTGGGTAGAATTTTATATTTTATATTTAGTGCACACACTTACCTACTTCTGTGTTCTCTGATATCAGAGAAAATAGGAATCAATTCATGTTGCTGTGTTCAGTGTTCATTAGTTTTAACTTGTGGGTGGAATTTTATATTTTACATTAAGTGCACACACTTATATAGTTCTCTGTTCTCATGGCTGTTACAGTCAGCCAATTCACATTATATGGATTCCTGAAGGGCAACAAGCCAGATTTTCATGTGGCAATGCCACCCCAAACAGCAAAGCCCTTCTATCAATCTGTTGTTGATAGATTTCTCAAAGCTTATAACCCAGATTCAGTAAAAGGTACCCTCTGGTTTTTCCTTACTTTCTCACTTGTTGTGATGCTTAAGTTGAATGTCTGGATTTTTTTTCAATCATTATACAAAAGCTGATTCTCTGTTTGATGACAAAAATTAGTTTTGGTGAAAACTATGTTAAAAAATCTCTTAGTTTAGCTGAATGGCTTCTTTAGATGGAAGCTGGAAGGTATAGGCAGTCAAGGGTATTTCTACTCTAGCCAATGGCAGCTGACAATATAAAGTTTATGAAACTTTTTAAATCCAATGACTTTGGTGAAGGTTCTTGTTCTTGAGAAAGATGAACCGTGTCAAGGTTCTTATTTATCCACATTTTTGTTGACTAAATGATATATGCTATTTCTTTTGACAAGACTAAGTTATTGGCGTAAAAGGGGTATAAAAAGGACAACCCAAAGCATACAGTTTATGGGGAAAAAAAAAGGACAAACCAAGTTTCCTTAATTAGTGCACAACTGACCTTTTCTGCAGTGTCTCTTTGAATTTGCGCTTTATGTATCTGCATGTCCAAAGATACTATTTGCCATGTGGAACTTGTCAAAAATTGGTTGTCGGTGTGGTAAGAGTAAAAAATTCTGTTGTATTTCATAATGCAATCATGTTAAGAGGCTAAAACTCCTAACTTGGATTTTAATATCATATGTTCTTACACTCTCTTGGTTGCAGATGGGATATTTGGAGCAATGATGAAGGTAAAGTGCTCTCCCATATCATAATTCTTTGGTGCTCCCTCTCTCCTCTCTCTCTCTCTCTCTCTAAGTTGGTTCTTTTCTATGATCTGAAGGTCAACTTGGTAAATGATGGACCGGTCACAATGCAGTTGGACTCATTCCAGTCATCTAAGTGAGCAACCTTGAAAGCTGCTATACTCAAGCAACATCATAAACTTTATTGCTTAGATATATATAAAATACTAACCAACTCATCATTCATTGCTTTCAGGAATGGAAACAATGCTGAAGAATCATGAAATCGCTGTCTTGTTTGAATCATCATAGCTTATTGTCATCGATCAAAGACAAGCAGCAAATACTGACAGTATAATGATGCCTTAATCCACTGCTTGAAGCCCTTGATGTATCCTAATGACCTCAGAACGCCAGATTCTTAGTTGGTTATTTCTTCGGAAGGCTGTTTACACCAATCATTATGATGCTAAAAGAAGAGTAGCTTGTGCAATGGCGTCATTCTTTCCTGCTGAAGGAATTCGTAGACGGTTTCAGCAGCGATATTATTATACCATTCTCTGAACCTGCTTTTTTAGAATTATATTTTTGTTACTATTGGTCTTACTGTGTAGGTTCTCGTGGGATTAAATTCATAGCTCCATCAAAGGATGTAATGCAATCAAACAATATTAAGCTCAAAGCTTGAACGATAACGCAAAAATTCAGAACTCAATCTGACCAAACTTGGATTTTTAAGCTTTTACTCAATTAAAAGTGGTCTTCAATAGGGCTCGATGAGTCCACCTTGACTAGACTCTTATTTTTTAAATGAGTTATTTTTAAATGAGTTTGTTCTTTTAGCTTTAAAGCTCTGATTTGAATTTGATTTACATGTATAATTAACTTAAAACTCCATTTAACTCACCATCTTGTTAAATTAGTTAGCAAAAAGCTTGAGTACAAGAAGATAATATAATTGAATAGTTTGAACTTAAGCTCAATTCAATTATCGTTAAGCTGATTTCAAGTGAATGCAGTTTAGTTTTAGTATGTTGCAAGCAATACTAATTGGTATTACCCTTAGAGTTTATAAACCCCTATTTAGGGTTTATAAAAGTTTGAATGAAATAATGTTTTTGTGTGTGTGTGTATTATAATGTTGTTGGGGTTTGCCATGTTGTATTGTCGGGCGATGGTGTTTGTGTTGTGCACTTGTGTGGTGTGATGTGGTAGTAGTATAGGGGTTGTGTTAGATTGTGGCTAAGTTGTGTTAATGAGTAGAAGTTGAGTTATGTTGATAGTTTGTGTGAGCTAAATAAAGGAACTTATGCAATGGCATGTTGGTAAATAAGGAGACTTCCAGTAATGGCAATTAGAAGAAATTCAAAATAGAGTTAAGGGAGAATGTTGCTAGAAAATAAAGGTATATTGGATTGATATAGAAAGGAGAAAAGGAAAGAGACACATCATTTTTATGTTGCAAAATACTTAAATTGTATTTCTTAAACCTTAGCGAAGCTTAACTTGACCAATAAAAGTTGCTATAGTGTTTGTTTAGCTCAAATTCTTCAATCCTAAGGAATTCTTTCATTCTTTTAATTCCTACGCCTCATAAACAATCGTTCTTGATTGAAATTTATCAAATTACACATCACAAACCCACAAGTTACATCAAATTAGTGCTATTTTTGAGAATCTCAACTGGCAATATGATACAAATGGATGAGAAAGTCGAAACATTGGAGAAAAAAGGTTGAATAATTGGAGAATAAGATCGAGACATTGGATCAATCAGTTAAAACCCTAAATCATAAGGTTAATGCACTTGACAAAAACTTAATCAAGATTTGTAACGAGTTATGTGAGAGTCTTGCAAAGCTCCAACAGTCACAATCTCAATCTTAGATGCAATTTTGGAAATTGATTACTACACTTCAAAACACGATTCAAGAAATGTGGAGCAATTAGAAACTTGAGGAAATTTTGAGGGAGAAGCCTAAGATTACTACTGCGAAGAGAGAGAAGATTTGCGATCCGCTTAGGTCAAATGGGTCAAGTGAACACTCACAACCTGTGGATAGAGGTTATTGATGGGTGCAAGAAGTCAATTTAAGTGCAAATAGTAAGTTGTCTAATTTGAATGGTGCACCAGCAAGGATATCTTGTGACAGGTGAAGGCTGAACCAAGGCATTCGGAGTTTTGAGAAAGATGTTGTGGTGTTGAGAAAGATGAGGAGCAATTTGTTAATCAATAAGCACTTGAGGTGAACAATTAAGGGAACAAAGGTTTAGAGCTATCATCACTTGCTCTTATTGGTCTTAATGGATCAAAGACTATGAAATTTCAAGGTAAGCTCGTGGAACAATAAAATTCTATTTTGGCAGATAGTAGAGCTAGCCACAACTTTGTTTCTTCTAAATTAGTAGATCATAGATGACATGAGTTTGACAAAGAGTGAAACTTTATCATTTTAAGGTAATATTGGGCAATAGGCATGCTGTGAATTCTAATGGAGTTTGAAAAAAAAAAAAAACAACTATTGTTGATTAATGATATGCATGTAATGGCTAATTTTATGTCTTAGAATTGGGGGTGAGGGAAGGGACCTAGTTCTAAGAGTTGCATGGTTGCAAACGCTTGATGAAGTAAAGATGGACTGAGGAGTAATAACTATGAAGATTCCAACGTGTGGTAAGGAGTTCAACTTTCATGGGGATCCTACTTACATAAAGTGGACATTACTTATAAATCCTTATTAAAGCTTGATGACCAAAATGCCTACAATTTGTTATGGTCTATGGATGTGAAAAGTGTTAGTCGAGATTCGAATGTGGTTGATTATCCTCTTTTGCTATCACTATTAGAGGAATTTAATGAAGATTTTGTGAAGCGACCTCGTTTGCCTCCTTATGGACTAATGGATCCCAAAAATTCTTTGAAAGCACATGTTGGATCAATAAATTTGCAAACTTACCAGTATGCATAAGTACACGAGATCGAGAGTTTGGTCAAGGAAATGTTGACAACAAGCATTATTTGAGCTAACTCAAGTTCCTTTTCAAGCCTTATGATTCTAGTTGAAAAGCAAGATGAGTCATAGAGATTCTGTATCGACTATAGGGTCTTGAATGATTCTACTATTCTAGATGAATACCTAATACCTATGATTGATGAGTTATTGGATGAGCTACATGGATCCTCTATTTTCTCTAAGATCAATTCGCATTCATGTTATGAGATTAGGGTGTCCACTAAAGGCATCCCCAAAATGACATTTTGCACACACCAAGGACATTATGAGTTCTTGGTGATATCATTTAGCTTGACTAATACTCCCGTTACTTTTCAAGTGACTATGAATTATCTATTCAAACCATGTTCAAGGAGTTTTGTCATATCCTCATTTATGGTGAGAATATGGAGCGATCTTTGGAGCATTTGTGTAGTGTTATTAATCTATTACGTAAGAATCAATTTTTTGCAAATCATAAGAAATATACTTCTAAGAAGACATCAATGGAAATTTTGGGACACATCATTTCAACTAAAGGGTTAAGCAAGCACAACCAAGATATAAAGTACATTGAATTGGCTTATTCCTTATATTAGTAAAGGTTTTGGAGGATTTCTTGGACTCCTTGGTTGTTATAGGGAATTCATTAAAAATTATGGGAAAATAGCTCGACTCCTCATACCTCTTCTCAAGAAGAATTCATCGAGTGGAATGAAAACACTTTTTTATCCTTTCATGCTTTCCAACAAGCCTTACTTAGTGCTCTAGTATTAGCAATGTCGAATTTCACTCAACCTTTCTTCATTGAGTGTGATGCCTCTATAGTTTGTTTAGGAGCTGTGTTAATGCAAAGCCACCGCCATTTGCCTATTTCAGTAAAGCTTTATTAGATATAAGAAGGAACTAATGGCACTTGAGTTGTCAATTAATCATTAGTGCCCATATTTACTTACTAGGCGATTTGTGGGGAGGATGGATCAAAAGGGCCTTCGTCATCTCCTCAATCCATGTATTACCTCTCCAAATCATTAATCAGAAACATTGGTTAGCTAAGTTGTTGGGTTATAAGTTTGATATCCAATATAAAAATTGAGGGAAAAATCATACCATGGATGCTTTCTCTAGAGAGCATGAGGAAGCTGAATTGACCGGTATTTTGAGTCCTCTTTGGACCAATTTTGATGCTATAAAAAAAATAAATTAATTAAAAAAAAAAAGATGTTTTGCAGGATTTCTTCTTAGCTACTGAAATACAGTTATTGAAAGATGGTAAAGATGCCGGTTACGAGTTTCATCCTCTCAATGACACTTTATTTATCGTGTTAGGATGGTTGTTCCAACTAAGTCCGATTGGGTGCCTTTACTCTTAAATGAGTTCCATTATACTCCATTTGGAAGGAGATGCGGTGTATATGAGGACATACAGGAGATTGGCTTTCTTAGACCGCTGCAGAGCTCCACTTGAGCTATGATACCTAATATGGTGCTTGTTTAGCTCGAATTCTCCAATCTCCAGGTATTTTTTCATTCTTTGATTCATACACTTCGTACGCACTCATTCTTTGATTAAAACTCATCAAATCATACATCATAACTCCACGAGTTACATTAATAATATACAAATAAGTGGTATTTTCAAATTTCAAACTTCATATCACTGAATTCCAAGCAATTAGAATTTTTTACTTTATTCTCCAAATAAATAAAAGTTATTACAATCTGTTTAATTACACAACTGAAAATGTTACGAAGATTCGATGGCCTAAAACTTGAAGACACCTTTCTAGTGAGTACGTACTACTAAACATGGGGTTGCAACTCAACCAGCCCGGAATCACCGAGCCTAGCCCGTCCAGAGCAAGTTCACCGCCCGATTTTTGAACCTATAAACCGAATGCCTAATGATTTTTTATTTTTTATTTTTTGTTTTTACAATTTACGATATACATATTTACATTTGCAAAATATGTAATTATATTATATGCATATAATATGTATAATATATATGTTAATATATTAATATGTAGAATACATAATAATATGTATAAATACATATTAACATGATATATACATATATATGATACATAAAATATATACATACATACATATATATATATATATATATATGTGTGTGTAAATTGTCTAAAAAAAATCCAGTTCAAACAGATCAGATCAAAAGCTTGAACCATCCAAACTCACATGAATCATTAAGTCTTTGGCCGATTCAAATTCGCAAGCAAGCCGATTTCGTACCTCTTCGGAACAGACCCTTTCCGAAATCTACATATTACCAGTATAATCTTATTTTAGATAAAGGATAAGACATGCTCCAGAAACTAGCTTGACAAGCTATCTATATGCATGACTTCCTCTTGCTTTGAAGGCCTTAGGTTTGTTGATGGGAAGTTCACACATCATGCTTTTCAGTTTTTAAATGTCCAGTAGAAACCCCTAAGAATGAAATTCTTCCCCTGAGGTCATGATACAGATGATTGGTTCCTTCCCTTCAATGTAATGGAATTCATTCTTCAAGATTGGAATGTATTTACACATAAACATGCTGTACATGGCAATGAGAGATTCAAAACGCTGCAGCTTCAACGCCATATGGCACTCGTCATGCATCTGTGCACAATAGAGCAGCTTAGATCAGACAATTTCAATCCCCAATCAGATGCAGATTAGAAAAAATTTAAGTGACTGAGAGAGCTGGTATTAAAGGCTAAGTAAGACCGTACAGGAAAAAAAGTTGAAACTCCTAACAAGCTCGTCATATTAAAGGTTTCATGGTGTATGAACCCCTTTAAATGTCTTTTGATACCTAAGTAGAGTAGTCTAGCTACTTGTAGCAACACCTGAAGAAAAAAAAGGAAAACAAATAATAAAAACTATATAGAAACCACTTACATTAACAGTTCATATTCCCGATGACTCCATTGAAAGTATAGTTGCTGCGGCAAATAAGGCTTCTTTCCCTATTGGCAAAATCTCCATTTGCCTATTTGACAAGAATGATGAGCACCAGAGCAATTAGGGAAAACTGATTGAAGATAATCTGATCATTTTTCAAGTAGAATAAGTTCTTGAGCTCTAGAAGGTTTAAAAATAGCATTCTAAGAAGCACATTAATAATAATTGAACTGCTGAAGAGTTTCCATGCTAAATCTAGTAGTAGATGTGAAGCAGCTAGTATCTTACTCATCTTCAAATTGAAATAAGAGCGAGAGGCTAACCAGTAAATTGATTACTCAAGAACACTCTGATTTCTTTCATTATAAATAAGTCCTTTTCCCTTGCATTCATAGTAAATAACAATCATATCCATGGATGAATACGTGATTTTCCGTTGATGATTATATGCAAAAGATACAACATAATTCCCATTGTTTAGAGTAAAATTCAAATTAATAACGACTTTTCTTCTAAAATGTATATAAGTAGAGTTTTATCAAAAGATGCTTACTCGTCCACTTTTCTTAAGCTTTCAAAAGTGGCGATTATGTACTCGCATATTTCTTGCAAAGAGCCACTTCTCACATCCTCGGAATTCACAGCACCTTTAGCTGATAGAGACTTGGATGCCAGAGCCAGATGAGCCTATAGAATGACATGTAACGAATTTTTTGAACTCAAGTACTCATAACTAAACCAAGAAGATGTTCGAGACATCAGAAGAGAGCTTACTTGAAAAGCATGTGCCACAAGCAATTGAACAACTTCTCCACCAATCTTTTTCACAGTGCTTTTTAAGCTACTGTTGTTAGAAAGAGATTTCAAAACTCCTACAAATGTTACCTCTTCTTCAGGTCCACTTTCTCTCCTTGTTCGAACAGAAGGCTTCTGTGGGGGAGAGAGTCAGAGAGAGAGAGAGAGAGAGAGAAATCATATTCGGATGGATATCACCCAATAGAATAGTGTGATTCTCCATCAGTTGATACAAAAGAACAAGGTGCAGATAACCAAAGTACTGATTCCCTTGTTCTAATGTATACACATTCAAAAACCAGGTCTCACCTTGGCCAAGTACTTCAATAGATATTGTACTATAAGTTCCAGCTTCCATTTAGGTTCACAGAAGACCTGAAAAAAATACCAACAAATTGCAAAGGAAACTCAGATAAAGCAAAAATTTCTACCACTCTACCATGATTCACCAAGTCCATTTCAAAGCATGATAATTGACACCAAATTCCTATCAGATTCACAAAGAAACTAGACTAGAGTTGTGGAACCCTGAAAATTTTCGCCAAGATTATTGGTATAAGTTTTTCACGTTAAATTGTGTGGGCCCAAAATTGGAGATAAGGATTTTGCAATAAGTTCAATAATTAATCATAAGGAATATCAAAATATCCAAAAAATTAAGTTGACAAACAAAGTTCCACTACTTAAAAAAAGTAGCTAGGACTAGCTGACAACCAAAAGTTTAGCAAAATCAAAATTTTGACAACCTTAAAGAAAGCAAACAGAAAATGAAACTGTGATGAAACATTAAGTCACTTGAGTTTAACTTCAAAATAGTTGAGATATAGCATTTTACTAGTTATTAAAAAAAAATTACATATACTTTTAATTGAAATTTTAAATGATTAGACACACACTAGTTTCCCTCATTTTCGCACAATAGGAAGGCCTAAAACAACTAAGATATCACCCTTACATCAGCCATACACACTGGCCATGCATGAAAAATCCCACCGCTACATGTTCTCCTCTTCTCTTGCTACATCTCATTTCAATCCCATCACCATAAGCTTAACTCCTATCAAATCAACTCTTAAAGTAAACTCACTCCTTATAAATTAGTCCGCATGATGTCTTCTACTAAGAAGTACAAATGCCAGCCTTGTATGTTATACACTCAGACACCACACATACCCACTTATCTTCCTTGCGCATGTGTATTCCATCAAAATAAACTCATAAATATCAAGAAATAAATGAGTGAATATTTCCTCATTTGAATTGGAGATATAGCAGGAACAAATCCTCCAAATGTCAATTGCATTAATTTTTCATTTGTCATACCACCAAATGGGATGCATCCAAATAAGACGAGGACAAGCCAACCTTAACTCTCCACCCAACGTCACCTCAAATATTTGAAAGGTCAGCAGCAGTATATCCCTCAAAGATCTATTCCATAGTCCTTAAAGGACACTCACTCGATGGGCACACATCCGTAGTGACAAAAGGAATAAAAGTGTGAAATTTCTTACAAAACTTCGAGGGAATGGCGGCTGAAGAAGTCTTCAATTGACAACTCACCTATAGGCTTGTATGCAAATGACATGTAAGCAAGTTAATTCTTTCATTCCCATGCATTGTCATATATCAACATGGCTGTAGGAGATCATGCAATATTTAGATGCTTAGATGAGAGAGAAATACAAAAAGCTACTATCCCTTCTATCTCACGTTAACATAATAAACATAACCACTTTCCTTCTACTGCCAAAACATACCCTCATCTCTCCCTCAGTCCTTTACAAACTTTCTAACTTTAATCATTGCCAAAACTTGCCACTCTGTGCTTCCAAGTTTAGTCTAACTACACTCTTGCACTGCCTTGCATTTACTTCAAAGTCTAAAGAGGAAACCCAATCCACCAAGAAAACTTATTCCACGCCCTACATTCACAGCCACTTTCACAAGCATTTGGAGTTCAGGAGTTGTATTTGGAACTGTGAGCAAAAGAGACTGACTGGGAGTAAAGAAAAGGAATGGTTGCAAGAAGTTAATAAAAGCTAAAAACATTTTGATTTTTAATACCTTAGAGATCACTTGAAGCATATTTTCCTAACGATATCTTACATCAAACTTGAAAAATGTTAGAAAATAGAAGGATATCTTGCTGATCAATATTTAAAGATTACAAAAATCCAACTGCATTTGTTAGAGATTGTATGTGTGGTCTTACTCTGTATGGTTACTAAGTTTGAACTGTATGCAAACCAGTGATTAAAGGGGGAATGACATAGAGATTTTTAGAGTAATATGGCTAGTAAAGCAAGCATGCACCATGATCTCCAATAACTTCTATAGATTTACCAAGAAATGAGATCAATGTTGGAACAAGTTTTTTTTTTTTGTTTTTTGGGTAAAGTGAGAAATATAATGGAACAAGTTGTAAGTGCATGTTTTAAGAATGTTAAAAAAAGCCAAACCCTTGGAATCAAAGCCAAGGACTCTCTCATGACAATTAGCATGAGGCCTTGGTCTCAAATTCTATCAAGGACACTTCTCGAGGTTACGCATATAGCGCGAGTTATTCTTACCCAATATAGGAGTCCTATAGAGCGGTTTTTACGTTCAAAGGTAGCTGATCACAACATAACCATACCTACCACCCTGCTAACACACTAAAAGAGGAAAAAGAAGGAAAAAAAAAAGGCTAAATAAATTCACAAGTATTTTCCAAAATCCCCAACAATTACTTCGATTGAGCAGACTTGATTGTGCTTGTAGCATAGCAAGACATTACTTAAATTATATTATATGAAATTTGACTATGCATGTAGGGTTAGGAAATCAAATACAATGATATATGTTGGTATACTCTATGATAAGACACAATAAATTAGTCAACAAAATGGGTGATAGAAAATCGCACACATGAATATGGAAGTAAATGTTTTATATATTATCCAATCACCTATAACTAAAATTTATAACAAACTCAAGCAATTAATAACCCGAACATACATCACGCCTTGCATCATTGAAAGTCAACAGCATAGTACAGTGACAAGCAAAGGGAATGTCTAGAGAGAACCTCGCATACTTTGACCTTAAGAATCTTGGTAGAACCAAGAAATAATGTTCTTTGATTGAAGCGTTCTTAGGGGTTCACTAATAGATGGTGCATGCAAACCCCATACATATATTCGTGAACGTCCACAAGTGTGCTTTAGGTACCAAAGTCGCTTCACTAAGGGAAAATGTAATTGTGAAGTGTCAGGCTAACCAATTGGTTGTTATTTCCCAACCTTAGTATTAGAGGACATAATTCACAAACTATATATGGTTTTTGGATGATCACATAAATCACTGCATTCATATATTTGTTCATGCACAGCACAATAATATTTGACATTTTGATCGTACATATTTATTAGTATAGTTCAAGAGATGAGATCTCAAGAAACCATGGCTTATGCTCACACCTATAGTATTCCATTTCCACAAGTAAACCTCAACATTTATTGCCCTTGGTGAGTTTTGATTCCTTGGTGGGTTATTTGGAGAGCATCCAAAAAGACTTGTAGAGGATAGGTGTTCCCTATAATTAATTTTCTTGATTAAATGTTCTTATTATCCTCCAATCCAAGAATAGAGAATTAATTTGTAGAGATCATGTTTATGTTGAGTTTTATTGATCTTTTTTTGGGATGAAATGAGTGATTTATTAATAAAAAGGAAGAATTGTTGAGTTCCATTGTTGCTACAATAGTAACTAATATAGATAATTTTTCTGTACTCTTTTATTTTATTGTCTGATGTCATAATTTAATATTAATATATGATGTTCTATTAACTATTGACATATTGGAGTAACTTATGGTAAAAATCACCTTGTACACATTATTGGAATTCTAGACAACAAGGAGTGACTTCAATGTGCCGGCTTAAAGCATGCAAGTTTATCTAAATGAATCAGTTCGTGAATTTATCCACTTGCTTGGTTTGTCTCTGCTTGCAAGAGGGTGCACATGCATGTGAGTGAGAGTGACTGTGTGCGTGTGTGAGAGAGAGAGAGAGCAACTTAGTACCTGAAAAAAGGGAGATATAATTTCATGATTGTAAGTTAGTTCATCAAAGATTATATCCATCAGCGGTGTTCTGCATCAAAACAAATCATTTTATGTGCCATCAACAACTGAACAATTATACATGTAAAAAGATGCAAGCACTTGAGAAGGAAAATCTTCTGGAAAATTCTCATACCTTGCACCATCAGCTCTGGTAGTATAGCCTTTCATGTCAGCTTGCTTTCTCAATAAATCAAGCTCTATAATCTAAGAGAAGCCTCCCATCAGTACTCTTAAAGAAAAATAATGTACTTATCACATGGATAGACAAACGATTACCATTACTAGAAACTTCTGCAGAGACATCAAAGTATTCTCTATTATTTCAAGTGAAGCAGTCACCAAAGACATCTGATGATCATTGGAGGATTTTTTCATGGAAATCTCTTGATTGATTGGTTTATTAACACAACCACCACAAATCCGATGAAGACCACACAGGATTGATATACAATCCCTCATCAAGCTCTTAAAGTTTATTCTTCTGGAAGCCTGCAAAGCAATTGATACTTCAAAACCTTATGATATTCCTCTGTCAGCAGAAATTACAAATAAAGATTGTTGTTATTCCTGCTTCCACAGCGGCAAGATGGAGACTGAGTTACAGGGGATCACATTTACAGAAGGCTTGCACAGCAATACATAGTAACTCGATAAAACAAAAAAACTTTAGAATGAATATATTGTTCGGCAGATGAGAGGCACACCAGAAGCAAGTTTACCGATGCTTCCCTTAGAATAGTCCAGTCTTCATTTTCTGTCACATCACAACTAATCAATCAGATAATAATAGAAAACTTAATCTAGAAGAAGAGATAAACAAGATGTTCACCTTTATAAAAGCTAATTCGTTCTAAAAGATCTCCTTCAAGAGCATTGACAAGATATTGGAACAAGAGCATGTTTCTCAGTTGCTGCAAATATAAATGAGAAGCTAAGTGAATTACTTTAATCCCAATCGATTGTCTGATTAATTTGTCCTTACAGTTCAATTCCATGCATTCATCACACTGTAAGCAACATAGATAGCTGAAAAAAGAAAAGAAAAGCAAAAGACAAACTAATTAACCTTGATATTTATTGCTCGAAAGTTCATTTTATTCACCAATCCAGTCAGGTCCTCAATCAGGACATGAAATCCCTACAATAACAAGAGTGATAACATGACCCAAATCATGAATAGCAATACCAAAAATGGTAAAGGGGAGCACATCAATTTGATAGATGATCGTGGCTAAACACAGGTAACTAAATGGTGAAAGTATCTGCATTACATATACAACAAGAGCATGGATGAATTCTCTTCAGACAGAAGGTAAGAACTAGGGTTTAATGATAGATACTTAACATGGTTAGTAATTATTGTTAGTGTGGTCAGACAATAGTGTAGGTCCAACAGAATGTAGACATACGGCATGATATCTAGTGATATAGGGAGTATAATAGAGTCAAGCTAGTTAGTGAGCCATGCTAGCCATGTCATTCCTTTCATCAGAAGAGTTGCTCTGGCATATGTATCTGTGTTTTCTATTAGGCCAATTAGGGTTTGTAAACTCAGTTTTCCCAAATCAACCAGTAAAACTACTTTTGCTTCTTGTACTACCTGCCAGAGTAGATGAAGAAAGAAATGAGAGAATGGAAAATCAAGTAGAAAAGCTAGACAATTCGTTAAAGGAATTGAAAGAGGAAGTTAGGAGACATAAAGAGGAAAATCAAGCAAAAATAGTAGAAATAGATCAAAGATTAAAAAATGATTTACAATTTGAAATTGATTACGGAGAAGTTTCTCCATTCACAACAGAAGGGGAGCAATCTGAAATGTTTGATGGAGCAGAGAAGTTGGACGCTCTCATGTGCAGTGGTAAAAACAAGCAACCTTCTGTACTCAAGTAAATAAGTCTACGGCAAAGATGAACCACTTTCTAGCATCAGGCAAGTCATCAGAGAAGTTTGAACAGCAACTAAATGAGTGGATTATCCGGCTTTTGATGGAGTTAATCTTATAGGATGAATCACTCCAGTGAAGCAATATTTAGAAGTTCATGGTTTAGGAATTTGAGGCAAATATTGGCACTTACCACCAGGGAGAGAATTACTCTGGAGCTTGTAAGGCATTAAATCCTCACAAGGGACTCGCCACCAAGGGAAGCTTGGTTCAAAGTTTTTGTAGGTGAATTCGAATCCCGTGTGGCTAAACAGCCACAATGACCAGAAGATCAATTATTAAGGTTTTTCCTTCATCAATCAAAATAAGAAATCAGTTATAGGGTTTATGTGCATGCTCCAATGGATTTGGTGAGAGTAATTGAGCTTTCAAGTGATGTGGAAGAGAAATCGTATGGAGGTAGTATGTATCATAACATCAACATAGAGCTGGGAAACCCTACTTTTGCAAAGAATAGTGTTTTTGGAGGAGAATGTCAAGAGGAAGCTGATCTTTAATATAAAAAATCAGTTTCAACCTCAGACTGTTCATTCAGATCCACCTTCTAATGGAGAGAAGACTAATGGCATACAATGTAGAGCAGCTTCACATGATTCCGTGACATCCAACAATAGATGAACAGAAGGGAATCACCACCACATGTATGAAGAAATTTGAGTGAAGAAAGAAGACTTGCGCTTTCACTGTGAACTACATTCCATCCATTTGATTGATGCCCAAACAAGTCACTATACTATTATGAAGACTATGATAAGGAGATTAGAACAAGAAGACGTGAAGGTGACTGCAGTGAACCAGAGGAGCATGGAGTGGAGTTCAGATAGTGGCTCTTCACTTAGGACATACCGAATCTTTAGGGTGTATCCTCGAGGGATAATTAGCATGGTTACTTATTAGTGTTAGTATGGTGAATGAACCCACAGAACTCTTTTGTAGGGGTCCAATAGAATGCAGCTAAATGGCAAAACATCTAGTGACATAGGGAGTATGATTGAGTCAAACATACTAGCCATCTATTCCTTTTTTAGGGAGAGTTAGAAGCTGTTTCTCTGAGTTTTACGAGCAGATTTGCTCAGCTGTATGCATGAGCATTCTTTTTCTCCATTTAGAGTTTTTTTAGACTCATTGCTAATTTAATCAATGAGTTTTTGTTCTTATCATTCACCATGAAGTGGCTCTAATTATGTGATTTTTTTCAATCTTTGCTTTCAGACAAATACCATGGGCTGAATGAAATATAAATTTATAATTCTAAAAAATAAAATAATTCTTCAAAGAGGAAAAAGTGACCCTTCATTCTACAGTAGATATTGGCATGGTTCAAAAACATTGCAACACATAAACTGCAAGTAATAGTATTACAGTTGCTGCCAGCAGATAATGCCGAATTCATGATACTGATTTGTTGAAACAAGTGGCAGCATGATTGTAATAGTGATAGAATATGCCAGATAGAGGAACTGCAGGATACAAATATGTGCAGTAGTTCAACTCACCACCGGATCAAGCTGTCCTCTGGAATTTTCATCACCTGATGCAATTCCTGCAGAAGCATTGTCTGAACCAAGTGTGAAAGGAAACCAACCCTGAATGCATAAAAAGGAATGTCACTGAACAAATAGGAAAAACTCAGACAATATACAGATAAAAAGAGAGGGATATAGATATGAATTGCAGGAAAAATGGTTATGAGGTAATCTCTTAAGCATGTGCACACACTCTGGGAATGTGCAGAGATGCAGTTATTAAGTGAAAGATAGAGAAGGACAGAGCTTTTGACAACTTCTGGAGCACAGATGAGAAGAATCGATACCTCATTGACCACACTTAGTTCATGCTGAGCTCCATCTGCGGGCTTGGATGAACCACTAACTGATGAGTATACTTGAGGAAAGCACTTATATGACAGAAGTAAATGGGTGAGTTAAAAGATCTTCAGCAAGCTTCTATGAGAAGTAGATTGTGGAAACAGGAAAAATTTTCACCTTTTCCAACTCAGTCAGAAGCTGGAAACTTGCCATAATTAGTTCTAGAGACTTCTCCGTCCTGAGAATCTGAAAGATTGCTTCATGCATTTTGCTTTCACCACAAAAATACAGGGGAAAAAAACACCCATTGTTAATCCTTGATAGTGTTTAAATCCGACTATAACAACACTTGTTAAGAACTAATTTAACATCTATACTCGATGCACAAGTGCACAAATAGGGAATGATTCTATAGCTAGGTCCATGTAAGATAAACCAAAATGAACATATAGATAAGCAGTCAATGCCACTAACCGCATGGTCCAATGGTAGAGCTATACTGGACCAGAGTCCCATCCCTAGTTTTGGATAAAACATTTGACTTTTTTGCTGCGCTTTAGTATCTATTTGCTAGTTACTTGTGCAATTACATAAAAGAATGAGGAATGAGGATAGTGTTGTGGATTATAGGGGACAGGCTAGCCTCAACTATCACCTTCAAGCTTCTGAATTTTTCCAATATTGCTCTTAAAAACTTAGCAAACTTTTTGAAAAACCTAACTATTTTAAAATTATACGTTTGCTCTCTCTGCCTCTTCTCACACAACTCATTATCCCAGAAATTCTGCTTCTGACTTGCTAACTCTGCTCAAATTAGTATATACCTTATTTACCATGTCACCCTAATATGCAGAGGAAATGTATGCAGATAAAAATATACATTTCAGCTTACCGCGTAGGAGGCGCACCATTTTCAGCAACAATGGAAGCAGCACGTACAGCTTCAAGGAAAGCAATACCTAGGGTTTCATACAATTCCACGGCGAAACGATTACACTATTTGAAACAGAAACTGATCAAACATTTAATCAAAGTAAAAAAATTGTATTTTATTGAGTTACTACAAAAAAAAAAAAGGCGAAATTTGAATAACTTACGATCGTCGCGGGAATACTGAGAGTCCTGCGATCCGTAGTAGTCTAAAATCGCTAGAGTGTTCTCTTCGATTCCCGATCCTCCTATTATTCTTCTTCTCTTGGTTTCTCTCTCCATGATTAGCAGTTTTTTCTTCTGTAAATGACGATTTTGGAATCCTAATTTTGTAGCGCCATAGGAAGAGAGAGTCTGTGTTTTCCCGCCATGATTTTATTTGGGCTGAGTTTTGATTGAAAAGAAAGAGAAAAAAAAAAAAAGTTCCCGAAATCAACCGAGTCTTTTGGGGTGAAAGTCTAATTATCCTAACCAACTAAACTACAAGGGATTCACATTTATTTTGTACGTTTTTTACTATTAATTTTTATTATTATAAATTTTCTCTTTTCACTATATGTTGGGTTATGATGATGTTGGATTACAGAAAAACTTGTGCAAAAAACTTGGTGTAGTTTGGTAGGTCCAAATTTATATATTTTTTTTTTTTGAATTAGTGATAAGATTTAAGTAATTAAACTCAGCTATTAAGATAATTTCAAAATATTTAGCTTTGTAAACTATAAATGATAGTTGTATTACTAAGATTACTTTTGGTCTTTCTTGGTAAATTTGAGCTCAATAGATTTTTTCATAAACCTTAAATATAAAAAATTCATAAAGAATAATATATAATAATGAATGATATATTTATTTATCACTCATCAAACCCCATCTAAAGAATGTGATGAAAAGCTATCCCATTTATTAATCATCGAAGTCATCTAGCAAATGAAGAAGGAAGAAATGCTACATAAAATATAAATATGCGTCTCTCCTCCAAATATACCTGTGCTCTTAAGGATTTTTGTATGAAAATAGAGGTTGATTGAAAAATAACTATTGATGTTTGAAAAATAATTAAATAAGTAGAGTACAAGTGTTATATCAATAATTTGAACTCGAAGCAAGAGATGTATTTTAGGATAGAAGTATAAAATGCTTTGGCCTATAGTTATTGGTAGTGTTATTAGAGTCGATTAATTCATTTAATCAAATCTCATTCAATCCGATTTTTTTATAAAACTAATTCAAGTAATCCCTTTAATCCTTATCAATAGCAACCTTAATTTAATTCAATTAATCTTGTCAATTTGGCCTAATTCCTATAAGGTATAGAAAAGATAGAACATTAGAGTAAGAAAGAAAGAGGCATTTAATAGAGAATAAAAAATAATCCATCATCATTTTAAAGTATGAGAACTTAAAAGGAAAAGAAGAAACATACTCACTATAATATTCTTAAAATATCAATTATTTAGTATAATGGTTTTACTTTATTGTCCGACTATAGATAGAAATTCATAAATAATTATATATACAGATTTTTCTTTTTTTAGAAAGAAAATAGATTAACAGTTGCATTGGTGGGATAAAGGAAAAAAGAACTTTTAAAGCATGATTTATGAAAGATGGAATCGAATAAAAATTTATTAGCTTCATATATATTGATAGATATAAATATGATAAATAGTAAATATTAGTAGTTCAAAGGATATATAATCTTTTTGATAAACTACATTTTACATATCTTTTTATTTTTATTTTTTTTGTACTTTCATTTTCACTTTGCTGACTTGTATTGTCGTACTTTATACTTTATATGTATATGTTTTATCTCTACCTACAAATACTGATCAATAAACATATATGCATAAGTAATTAATCATTTTATTGCTTTTATCATATTAGTTAATTAAAAATACTATTATATGATATTAATGATTTATTAACCATTTCCACATATTAATAATTACTAAAATTATGAATATATTGGTTTAAGGCGAATAATATATATAAATTTTACTATCTTATTATATAGGGTATAAGAACATCAGGACTTTGACAACCTAACTTGAGTCGATGTACACATATAGACTAATAAAAAATTGAGTATAAAACATCCATTCAAGTGCATCCGTTATACTTTGCTTAATCAACTCTCTCTCAGTAACGAATGCTAACTATTATATCTCAAAGCAAAGCCATCTCTAACTTCAAAGTGTCAACGTTAGCATTGATTATTAGCTTCAAAGTTTTGGCAACTTTGAGAGCATGAAACAATGTTGCCTTAGACTAGACAACATGAGTCCTCAACCCTGATTCTATTATTTTCTATTCATTTATAATAGAGTATACACTTGTAACAACTTTTCTTGCCTCTTTCCCCTTGTAACAAGAAGGAAGTGAACTTGAGAAGAAAGAAATGAGCTTTTTCAATTATTGTCATTTTAGTATTTATGTTTTTTTTTTTCCTTCTTAATGGCCATTGTGGAAAAATACCTTTTTGTAGTAGTTTTTACTTTCATAATGCAACGAGTTAATCTCTAAAAAAAGTAGGGTAAATTGTACAAATGTCATGGGTAGATGCCATCACTCGATCTCATATGGCATTTAGCGTTCCTACCATACTAAGGAAGGCTAAGTTAACCTGTAGCACACTCACAAAGTTTAGAGAGAGAAACTCTAAATGTATGTTGTATTCACTTAAATAACTGGTGTCTTACATCTGAAGAGAACACCTATATATATATATATATATATATATATAGTTACAGTTGACTCCCAACCACTACATTCACTTACCTCATCTACTACTATACAAGATTTTTAACTTCTCTGGAACTTTTCATCTTTTGGAAGCTTTTAATGGGCTTGAGCTTTAGGAACTTCCTGGAAATTGCCCATTTTGGGAGATCCGTAATATTCTCTCCCGCTCAATCTGGCAATGCCCTCATCGCTCCTTTATCGTGGAATTTTTGAATCTTGTCTTTAAATTGCCATAGTGCTTCGACTAGTTCTCAACTGGCTTCACTCGCTAGTATTCCCTTCTACATAACCATATACTGATGTCTAGGAGTCTATCCATGTCTATCAACTATGATCTCTTCAACTTTTTTGTCGAATGAATCCCATATTCTTATTAGGGCCTTTTACGATATAGCTCTTATAGGGTCTTCCTCATCCTTGTGAAATGATTTTACCATGCTCACGTGGAAAACTGAATGGAATTTCAATTTGGATGGAAGTTCTAATTTATAAGACATTCGCCCTACTCATTTCACAACTGAGAATGGGCCTTTGTAGCGCCTTATCAAACCTTTATATAGTTGATCCCTCATATGTTATATTAAATGTAACTTAATAAGCACTTGGTCACCTACCTGATATTCCATCGGCCTACACTTCTTGTTTACAATCTCCTTCATTCTCTTGATAGCTCGGTCAAATATGTCCAAGTTAAGTCATGATTTTCTTGCCATTCCCTTGCAAATTTATATACAGAAGGGCTGGACTCCGTATATCCCATTGTTACTGTATTAGGAGTTAAGGGTTGCCTTCCTAGGACGATCTTAAAAGAACTTTATTCGATGGACTCATTCTTCTATAGGCTAAATAAGACCTGCGCCACATCTAACAACTTGGTCTAATCGTGTTGGTTAGCTCCTAACAAATGCCTTAAGTATAATTCCACCTGAGCATTCACCCACTCCGTCTAGCCATCCATCTAGGGATGCAAACTAGTTAAAAAGTGCAACTCAAATCCTAAAAGTTTTAACAATTTTGTCCAAAATTTCCTTATGAATCACCCATCTTGATCACTTATAATATTGCATGGCAAGTCCCAATACTTTACTACATGTCTCAAGGATAATCGAGGTAGCCTCATCTACCGAGCACTCCTTTGTTACTGGAACAAAAGTCACGTATTTTGAGAACCTATCTACCACAACCATAAGTGTACCATACCCTTCTGATCGGGGCAGACTTACAATGAAGTCCATGGAAACACTTTCCCATGGTTATTCAGGAATGGGAAGAGGCTCTAGTAGCCCCGAAGTTGCGTCATGTTCAACTTTGTCTTGTTGTCACACGAGACAAGTCCGGACATAACTTTCAACATCTTCCCTCATGTATGGCCAAAAATACTTCTTCTCCACTAAGCTTAGGAACGATGCATTCTTGGATGACCTGCCCATTTAGAATCATGATACTCTCTAAGCATCTCCCTTCTTAGGTTTAAGGAGTGAGGCACATAAATTCAATGTCCCTTTGTATATATTAGTCCATTCTCTTACTAAAATCTCCTTATTTTCCCTTCTTGACATTGGATCAATAAAGCTTTAGCCTACTTATCATTGTCCATCCCCTTTCAAATTCTATCAACAAAGTTGCTTTCAAGTTTACTGATGGTTGCCAACTCAACCCTTCAGCTCAAAGCATCTGCTACGATGTTAGTCTTACCTGACTTATGTTTAAGGTCGAAATCAAATTCCACCGGGAAAACCTACCATTAGGCTTGCTTAGGAAAGAGCTTCTTTTGAGCCTGAAAATAGCTGGTGGCCATATTGTCAGTTTTTACCACAAACTTCTTCCCTAACAAGTAGTGCCTCCATACCCGAAGATAGTGCACTATCATCGTATCTCCTTTTCATGTATTGGATATCACCTCTCTATGTCATTTAGCTTCCGATTTTCAAATGCCATAGGGTGTCCTTCTTGCATGAAAGGCCCTCCAATAGCAAAATCACTAACATATGTACATACCTCAAAGGGTTTGCTAAAGTTAGGAAAGAGAAAGACTGGCTCTTTAGTGATTTCCATCTTCAAGGTCTCAAGTACCTATTGTCTATCTGTACTCCAAACTTAAGGGGTATTCTTTTTGAGTAAGTCTGTCAATGAGCTCACTATCTTCGAATAAACCTTAATGAATCTTTTGTAGTAATTCACTAAGCCAAGGAAAGATCTCAATTCGGTAGGCTTGATAGTCTCCTTCAAATCCCAAATGCCCCGCACCTTTCCTTCATCCATTCTAATCTTTCCTCCCCCCACTACGTAACAAAGGAACGTCACCTCTTTTTACACAAAAGTGCATTTCTCTAAATTCACATATATATTGTTCCTTCTCAAGCTAAGAATACTAAGTGAAGGTGCTTTATGTGTTCCTCCAATGTCTTACTATAAATCATAATGTCATCCAAGTATACTACTATCAATTGATCAAGAAAGAGGGCCAACACTTGATTCATAAGTGTACAAAAAGTAGCCGAGGTATTAGTAAGGCCAAACGGCATTATGAGGAATTCAAAAGCACCATATCTTGTAACACAAGTGGTCTTGGGTTCGTCTCCTTCTGCAATTCTCACTTAGTGATATCCTAACCGTAAATCCAATTTAAAGAAGTATCTGGCTTCCCCCAACTTGTCAAATAGGTTCAATACCAGTGGAATGGGATACTTATTCTTTATAGTAACCTTGTTCAGGGCTTGATAATCAATACACATTTGGAGTAATCCATCTTGTTTCTTTTGAAACAATATAGGAGCTCCAAAAGGTGCCTTTGAAGGCCTAATTAAACCTGCTTCTAGTAATTCCTTCAATTGTCGCCTTAACTCTTTTAATTATGGAGGTAATATCCTATACGGGATGGCGACGGGTGACTTGGCTCCAGGTTCTAATTCTATCACATGGTCTACCTCTCTTCTTGGCGGTAACTTATTGGGCAACATCAGCTTCATTATATCCTTAAATTCTTCCAATATCTCCCTTACTTGAGGCAGAACGCTTTCCTGACCAATAGTCTCTTCCTTGATTTTTAAGGCTGCCAAGTAAGTAACTTCATTCTTCTCGAGTCCCTTTTCCAATTGCATAGACGATAGGAATTTGGTAGCTTGGCCTACCTTTCTTATGATGGGGACTATACATTATGAGTTGTGTTCAAATACACAAATGCAGTTAACCCATGGTACAATAAGTGTATCAATACAATCTAGGAAATCCATCCTAATCACAACTTGAAATCATCCATTAGTATTACTTCAACCATTTCTTTTCCCTGCTAACGCCCAATATGGAGCTCTATCCCCCTGACTACTCCGATAATGGGAACTTCTTTTAAATTAACTGTTTTGAGCTATGTTTTGGTCTCTTTTAATTTTAGCCCTAACTTCTTTGTTGCCATATCGGAAATGAAAAGATGGAATGCTCCTGTGTCTATGAGGGCATTAAGTTTCTTACCTGCTACCGATATTTTAGTATACATTAATCATTTCCTTCTTTCGTTAACTTAAGACTTCATGGCACTAAGTAGTTGAACCAACCTTAACTGAGCCTCATCCCCTTGATCCAAACTCTCACCTGTTACTAGCGCCACCAACATCTCTTTCTTTGGACACTCCTTAGTATAATGGAGACTATTATAGAAATAATATTTCAATTCACGGGGTTTCCATCTCTCCCTTCACGAAATTTACCTCAATCATTATCTTTTTCCTCTGATTTGGTTTTCCCCTTGGAAGAACTCCCACTCTTCTCCCTCTCAGCTCCCCCTTTCCAACTTCTCCTTAGGATCTATCTTCCAAAATTCCAATAGGCCTTCAGCAATTGCTATAGCCTTAGAGATGTCCTCTACTTCCCTTTGCTCTAGTTCTAATTTAGCCCAAGACTTTAAGTTATCCACAAACATTACCAAAGCATCTTTTTGGTTTAGGTTTAAGATCTCTAACATCAATTTTGAGAATTCCTTTACATATTGCTTCATGTCACCCTTATGGGTTAAGTGACGCAATTTCACTTTTTGCTTCCGACGTAACATTTTAAGGAGAGAATTGACCCTTCAGCTCTTGTACAAAACTATCCCATGTATTGATTTCAGTTGCCCTCCTACACTACCATACCATAGCAAAGTCTTTTAGATACATGGCAACAGTACGTACCTTTCCAACATCATCTAAGATTCCTATAACGTTGAAGTATTGCTCCACTCCCCACAAGAAGTTGTCTACTTCTCAAGTGGACCGTATTCCATTGAAATGTTCTGGCTTGAGAACATTGACCCTATGGCCTGTTTGGACAGTTACTCCATTTGCAAAAACAATTTGACACGCCATCAATTGAGTCTTGGGATCTTCAATCTCCTGGTGCATGGCCATTACCACTGCATCAATCTTAACTTGATAAGCTTCTACCTTAGTTTCTAAAGCCATGACTAGGGCTTAGAGAGCTTCACCCTTCTCTTCAATAACATTTCCACGCTGCTTAAGCTCCTCTACTGCCTGATTCAGCGCTCTGTGCAATTCACCTTACAGTTCTTCTTCCATCTCCTCAAGACTGCCTTGAGATTCATCAAATTGTTCCTTGACTTCAACAATGCTCAACTCTACCCTATCCATCCTATTAAGGAAAGAGTTTAACAAGTTCTAGGACCTAGCCTTTTGCTTGGTAACATGACGATCATCATGGTCAACCAACTCATCGACCATTGAAGTGTTGTTGTCTCCTCCAGATGACATTTTCTCCATAAATAGTCCCTTTTTCAGCTTTGATACCACTTGTTACGGTCGAATTCCGTCACTTGATCTTGTACTGCACTTAGCATTTTTTACTACACTAAATAAGGCTAAGTTAGCCTGTAACACACTCATAAAGTTTAAAGAGAGAAAGTAAAAAGAGAAACTTTGAAGGTATGTTGTATTTACTCAAATGACCGGTGTCTTACATTTAAGGGAAACACTTCTATATATATAAAAAGCCTTTATAAATTAATGGTTAAGATCAATTCGATTTAACAGTTACAATTGACTCCTAATTACCACATTCACCTACCCTACCTATTACTAGACAAGATTTTGGATTTCTTTGGAATCTTCTGGAACTTTTCATCTTCTGAAAGCATTCAGTGGGCTTAGGCTTTAGGGACCTGTCGAGCTTGATTTTTCGGTTTTCTATTTAAAATTGATTTCTCATTTCTTGATTAATACTAAACCCTAACCCATTTAATATTAATCCACGACTAAAGAAATTGAGAAATTCCAGTTTTTTTATTAAAAATAGTTTTTTAGAGTCACCACCTGACCAAAATCAAGAAAAGAAAAAGAAACCGTAACCAATTGGGTGAATTGATTACGATTTGATTACCGGTCTTTGATTTCAATTTTAAATGAAAAAAAAACCAGAGGGTTCTAAGTTCAGGGGCTAACCTATTAAACCCTTAATGGGTATCACTATTTATTTATCAAAATTATGATTATTCTTCTAATTATAATGTTTAAAAAATAAATAAACAAATAAAATCAAAAGAGAAAAAAAAGAAGGACCTAAGTTTCTATATATTTTATCGTCGCTCCGAAGGTGCCTACGTACTCACTAACCGAGATCAAACGATCGTAGTTCTTTTCGAAAACTTTAATATGTTGGTTCTTTTTATAAAAAATGATTGATTGAATTTACGTTTTTATTAACCATTTTATTTTTATTAAGAAAAATCCCTAGAAGTCTAATTTTTATTCCTAACATTATATATATATATATATAAAAGCCTAAAAACCTAATTTTCGAAAAGTGCCAAATTAAAATTTTTATTTAAAAATAACTAAGTGATATTTTTTATTTTATTTTCAAGAAAAACCCTAAAGATTTTATGAAATATGCAATATTCTACATAATGAAGCTTTTATATAAAAAAGATGCATAAAACATAAAAAAAAAAGAAAGAAAGAAAATTTTTTTCCTAATTATAGAAAAGATACCTTAATCATAGAAAAGATATCTAAACTATGAAAAAGATTTTTAAACCATAGAAAAAAAAATCTGAGTCATAGAAAAGATGTCTGAATCATAGAAAAGATGTCTGAATCATAGAAAAAAAAACCTAAACTATGGAAAAGACATCTAAATTATGTAAAAGATGTCTAACCAATGACTTTTTTACCACTATTACGTACCTACAAAGCTAAGCAGGTAGGTGAAACTCGAACCCATAACCTCCAACTAAATCAACCCAAATACTCTACTACTTATCCTTTAGGCTGCTAGTTTATGTCTTAACATTAACTAAATCAAATTATATTTAAACTATTTGAATCCCTAAAGTAAAATTTTTAACTAAACTAAAATTAAAACTAATACTAAAACTAATTATTCCTAATATAAATTACTTCCTAAAAATCTTTAAATTTTTTTATGATTTTTCCTTTTCTTATTTTTTTTTTATATTTTCATTATTTGTTAATTTTTATTATTTTTTTTATATTTTTTTGAATTAGGATCCTTTTTGTAAAAATAAAAATAAAAATTAGGACTTCAGAGGAGCAAAAATTAAGTGTCTACAGCTGCCCCTCTTTGTGGTAAAGTTTGAACAAAACTTTTCCACAAAGACAAAAGAGACACCGTTTTTGCCTCAAGATGACTCTATCCTAAGGAACATTAAGTCACTTGACGAGGGTTAGAATGACAATGGGAAGTGCCTTTGTGAATTGGCAAAAATCTCTAAAAAATAATGACTAGAATCTTGGTCGTGCCCTTGATGAGTTAACTAACCAAGGCAGTCAAAGCGCCCGTTGAGCTAGCTAAGACCTAAAAATTTAAAGAAGAATTGAATCGTGGCCTTAATGAGTTAACTCACCAAGGCGGTCAAAGTGCCCCATGGGCTGGCTAAGACCTAAAAATTTGAAGAAGACTTGGATTGTGCCCTTAATAAGCTGACTCACTAAGGCGATCAAAACGCCCCATGAGTTGGTTAAAACCTAAAACTTTGAAGAAGACTTTGATCGTGCCCTTAATGAACTGACTCACCAAGGCGGTCAAAGTGCCCCATGAGCTGACTAAGACCTAAAAATTTGAAAAAGACTTGGATCGTGCCCTTAATAAGCTGACTCACCAAGGCGGTCAAAGCGCCTCATGAGCTGGCTAAGACCTAAAAATTTTGAAGAAGACTTAGATCGTGCCCTTAATGAGCTGACTAACCAAGGAGGTCAAAGCACTCCATGAGCTAGCTAAGACCTAAAAAATTTGAAGAAGACTTGGATTGTGTCCTTAATGAGCTGACTAACCAAGGCGGTCAAAGCGCCTATGAGCTGGCTAAGACCTAAAAAATTTGAAGAAGACTTGGATTGTACCCTTAATGAGCTGACTCACTAAGGCGGTCAAAGCGCCCCATGAGCTAGTTAAGACCTAAAAATTTGAAGAAGACTTAGATTGTACCCTTAATGAGCTGACTAACCAAGGCGATCAAAGCGTCCCATGAGCTGGCTAAGACCTAAAAATGTGAAGAAGACTTGGATCGTACCCTTAATGAGCTAACTCACCAAGGCGGTCAAAGCGCCCCATGGGCTGGCTAAGACTTAAAAATTTGAAGGAAACTTGATCGTGCCCTTAATGAGTTGACTCACCAAGGCGGTCAAAGCTTCCCATGAATTGGCTAAGACTTAAAAAGTTGAAGAAGACTTAGATCGTGCCCTTAATAAGCTGATTCACCAAGGCGGTCAAAGCGCCTCATGAGTTGGCTAAGACCTAAAAATTTGAAGAAGACTTGAATCGTGCCCTTAATGAGCTGACTCACCAAGGCGGTTAAAGCGCCCCATGAGCTGGCTAAGACCTAAAAATTTGAAGAAGACTTGGATCGTGCCCTTAATGAGCTGACTCACCAAGGCGGTCAAAGCGCCCCATGAGCTGGCTAAGACCTAAAAATTTGAAGAAAACTTGGATCGTGCCCTTAATGAGCTGACTCACTAAGGCGGTCAAAACGCCCCATGAGCTGGCTAAAACCTAAAAATTTGAAGAAGACTTGAATCGTGCCCTTAATGAGTTGACTCACCAAGGCGGTCAAAGCACCCCATGAGCTGGCTAAGACCTAAAAATTTGAAGAAGACTTGGATCGTGCCCTTAATGAGTTGACTCACCAAGGCGGTCAAAGCGCCTCATGAGCTGGCTAAGACCTAAAAATTTAAAGAAGACTTGGATCGTGCCCTTAATGAGCTGACTCACCAAGGTGGTCAAAGCGCCCTATGAACTGGCTAAGACCTAAAAATTTGAAGAAAACTTGGATCGTGCCCTTAATGAGCTGACTCACCAAGGCAGTCAAAGCGCCCCATGAGCTGACTAAGACCTAAAAATTTGAAGAAGACTTTGATCGTACCCTTAATGAGCTGACTCACTAAGGCGGTCAAAGCACCCCATAAGCTGACTAAGACCTAAAAATTTGAAGAAGACTTGGATCGTGCCCTTAATGAGCTGACTCATCAAGGTGGTCAAAGCGCCCCTTAAGCTGGCTAAGTCCTAAAAATATATGAAGAAAACTTGAGTCGGGATAGAGCTCTATGAGCTTACTAAATCCCTAGGAAAAATTTTTAGTCGGGTAACATTCTGTGTATCATACTACTGGGAGTTTAAGAAACTCTGGATTAGGATCACGCTCTATGAACTGGCTAAATCCCTAAGTGAGAATATGAGTCAAAATAACGTTCCATAAGCTGATCGAAGCGCTAAATCCCTTGAAGAAATTTTGAGTTGAATAACGTTCTGCGAGTTAGATAATTGGGAGTTTAAGAAACTCTGGATTGGGACTACACTCTACGGGCTGGCTAGCTCCTTAAGAGATTATAAATTAGAACTGTGTTTTGGGAGCCAGCCTAAAGCTTAAGAAACTTTAGATTAGGACTGCGCTCTATGAACTAGCTAGATCCCTAAATGAAAATATGAACCTAGATAGCACTCCATAAGCTAACTGAAGTGCTAAAGAAGATATGGATAGGATCAATGCACTATAAGCTGGTTATATCATTGAGAAAACAGATAAAGGGTAAGCACCCTTCGGATTCGCTTAAGCTCTACTGAGAGTTGAAAGTATACTGAGGAACATAACCAACTTGAAAAAAAAACTCTTGATTTGAGAAATTTACAAACGAGGAATTTGGTGAACACTATTTATAACATGAATTGAAAATTTGGTTACTATGGATGAAATGGACTGGAAACTGAATGGAAAAACTTGTAATAAGCCTCTACTTTCTCTCTCTCCTTTTCATGTCTTTTCATTTTCTTTTTTTTTCTTCTTTTTCCTTGAAAGTTTGCTAATGGATACAAATTCTTACTTAAAAGGTAAACGCTATAATCCTGTAGGGTATCTCATATCCACCCTAGTTTATAACCTAGATAATGAGCTTCTTGGATAGGCCTTAAACATTCATTTCATAAGAAAAGGTAACTCACGATTAGTTTAGTCAAAGAAGACTTCCTTACGCACTCTCGATCTGGATGTCACTCTTGACTACTATTCCGAAAATTACAATCCAATTCGTAAGTGATACGCTTTGATCGATCTGTAGGTTTTTTTGGGTTCAGTATTGTAAATTTGGCTTTTGGTCAAATGGTTTCAAAATAAGTTAATTGAAAAGGCTTATTTAAAAAAAAAATGCTTTCATCCAACCCAAGGGTACAAGTCAAGAACCTTAGGAACAAACTAGATGTGCACTTGCCCCAGTTTCAAAAATAATTTTTATCTTAGATAAATTATCCTTCAAAATTGGAAGAGCTTTGAGTAAGGAGGTATTGTGGGTGGGAAGGTCTTGTGTTTGAGAATTGAGTGGATAGAAAGGGTTTATGTTTGTGATTTGGAGTGTGATTTTGAACTAAATATGGAGTCTTTGGTTTGTGGTTGAGAACATGATTTTGAATGAATATGAGGTTTTGTGTTTTTGGTTGGGAATGCGATTCAAGGCCTTGTGTTTTTTGAGCAACTTGGGCCTTCTTTGATTGGGGATTTGCTCGAGTCGGATATTTGGGTATTTCTTCATTTTCCTTTTTCCTAGTTTTTTCTTTTTTTCTCTTTTTCTTTTTCTTTTCTTTTTTTTTCATCTTTTTTTCCCTTTTTTATTTTTTTTTTAATTTCGTTTCATTTCTTTCTTTTCTCTCTCTAAAAATAACTATCTCTTTTGTCAAGTTTTTATCTTTAGATGAATTAAGGCCCTAAATCCATAGGTATAGGTTCAGAGTGCATTAGCTTAAGTAAAGTATATGTGGCCTTTAGGGTATTTGGAAAAAATGTTAGCTCCTCTTCAAAGGGAACAATTTATCGAAAACAAAAATTATCCTTGAATTGTTATTACTGGGGTCAGCACAAATCAGTTTTATCCTTCTCTCCTAATTAATGATCCTAACCTCTGAATTGCCCCACTGTAAGGTGGTTCTTGACAGGGTTTACATTTGAAATGACTCCAGATCAGTCCAACGGGGTTATCAAAGGATAACTATGTTTGGGATTTGAAAATGAATGCCTAACTTCATTTCGATCTGCGTATCAAATTCAAAATGGACCTCCTTTAAGGAATGAGTCCAAAGTATCCTCACAATGATGTCTCTTAACTCTCAAAGTGTTTAAGGGTTAGTGTATAGGATATAGCTCACCTCTTTTCATTTAAAACCTTTTAAAAGTGAGTTACCAATTCTTTACATAGGGATTAATTGACCTTAAGGTATTGACCTTACTCCCCAATTCCTTGGAACATGCCCCAGTTGTGAAATTTCAAAGACTAAATGCCCTATGCCCAAGACTTATAGGTCTTAACACCCTTAAGCTTCCATATGTGATTTTAGGTTAGATTACTTAGAGTTCAAATGGGTTGGAACCGACAGCTTTGGAAGTGGAAGGGACTAATGAATTGCCCTTTTTGTTTGTATCAGGAATCAAGCTTAGGATAGTGTTTCATGGCTTTATGTTTTGACTCGGTTCATGGTTTGGACTCGACAACTCAAGGGCTTTAAGTTGGTTGAATCATCTCGATGGGCTAAGATTCGGGTTTGGTTGGTTATTTTCTCAGGCCAAGTGAATCTGTTTAGGTTAGCTGCCTTAATGGGCCAAGTAATTGTGTTTGTCCCGAACACTATAAGGATTTGTAACCGTTAGCAAATTTCTTTCTTTTTCTTTTCTTTCTTTTCCTTTTTTTTTTCTTTCTTTTCTCTTTCTTTCTTTGTTTTTTTTTTTTTTTTGAAAGAGAAAGAAGAAAAGTTAGGGCTTTTGTATTACAAAGACCGAGTGATGAAATTGTGAATGGATGATTACAGGAGATTGCTTTCATGGAAATATATACAAGCCTATACAACTTATCGTTACAGAGGGTCTATATACAAGTGAGGAATTCTAAAGAATAAAAGACTAAACCAAAAAAAATAAATAAATAAATCTTATTTATTCCAAATGAAGAAGGCTATCTGCAAAATGTTGAATTTACTTAAAAGAATGAATATTTTTGGTTGGGAGAATACTAGGCACAATGATAACTACCTATTGTTTTACAGGTTTGATTCTTTTCGTTTGGATTCCTTTTTTTATTATTTTTTATTTATTTACTTTATAAAGGTTGGGCTCAACTGATATGGGCCTAAACAAAAAGTGATAGATTCGAGTTCCCATAGATGTACGAAGGCCCGCACTAGAGTGATGTTCACGGGGATCTTCTGTAAAAAGAAGATGAGCCCGATCTTATTCTTAATAAACTCCTGTTTATCTAGGTTGAAGAGTCGAAACTACATGTGAAGCAGTTTTTGAGACCAATGTGCTAAGTGGACATGAATGTCTTTAAAAGACCCTTGACTTGGTCCAACCATGACTAATTAAAATCAAAATTAAAGTTACAATTACGACGTAATCTAATCCTTACATAAAATTATTACAAATTATTTACAATGGAAGATTACAATTACCATCACAACTTCACAACTGTCTTTATCAATTTAGGTTTGCCGCATCATAAGTACTTGTAATTTTTGAAAAAGTTTTCATATAATATAAAGGGTAGGTTCTAAAGGTCCTCAAGTTTTGCAACCACCACATTTTTTTCAAAGCAACAATTTTTTGAACGTATTTGAACTTGAGTGGGGTAACCTGATCGACCCCGGAAGGTGGTTGCCCCACAACATCTGAAGCTTACACAATAACCCCCCTCCTAAGGTCCTAAGACGGCCTGGTTCTGATCATGTCTACTATGCATTTATGATGCAAAAAACAAAGTAAAAATAGAACCCCCTAAAATTCCCCCTTTAAATAAACTACTACAACAAAAAAAAAATGTTAGTAAAAAGAAACAAATAAATAAAATAAACAAATACATCAAACAACATACCATACATCAAACAACATACCATACATCAAACAACATACCTAAGTTCTTTTTTTATTATTTTTTTAAAATAATCCTATTTTCGACAACTTCTAGTGACTAGCCTTGTAGCGGTCCCTAGTAGAGTCGCCAAATTGTCGAGCCTGATTTTTCGGTTTTCTATTTAAAATTGATTTCTCATTTCTTGATTAATACTAAACCCTAACCCATTTAATATTAATTTTCGAATAAAGAAATTGAGAAATTCCAGTTTTTTTATTAAAAATAGGTTTTAGGAGTCGCCACCCGACCAAAATCAAGAAAAGAAAAAGAAACCGTAACCAATTTGGTGAATTGATTACGATTTGGCTACCGATTTTTTATTTCAATTTTAAATGAAAAAAAAAAAAGTTCTAAGCTCGGGGGCTAACCTATTAAACCCTTAATGGGTACCACTATTTATTTACCGAAATTAGGATTATTCTTCTAATATAATGTTTAAAAAATAAATAAATAAATAAAATCAAAAGAGAGAACAAAAAGGACCTAAGTTTCTATATATTTTATCGTCGCCCAAAGGTGCCTACGTACCCGCTAGCCGGATCAGATCATAGTTCTTTTTGAAAACTTTAATGTGTTGGTTCTTTTTATAAAAAATGATTGGTTGAATTTACATTTTTATTAACCATTTTATTTTTATTAAGAAAAATCCCTAGAAGCCTAATTTTTATTCCTAACATTATATATCTATAAGCTTAAAACCTAATTTTTGAAAAGTGCCAAATTAAAATTTTTATTTAAAAATAACTAAGTGATAATTTTTTTTTTTCAAGAAAAACCCTAAAGATTTTATGAAATATGCAATATTCTACATGATGAAGCTTTTATATAGAAAAGATGCTTAAAACATAAAGAAAGAAAGAAAGAAAGAAAAAAAATTTCCTAATCATAGACAAAATGCCTTAATCATAGAAAAGATATCTAAAATTTGAAGAAGATTTTTAAACCATAGAAAAAAAAATCTGAATTATAGAAAAGATGTCTGAATCATGGAAAAGAAACCTGAACTATGGAAAAGAAATCTGAACTATGGAAAAGAAATCTAAACTATGGAAAAGATGTCTAACCATAGAAAAGAAGTGAATTAAAGATTTGTTTTTTTATTTTATGAACATCAAAATGATTTTTTTATTTAAAAAAACCTAACATGCCTAATGTAATTTTTCTAAATTAATATAATATGCAAAGAACAAGATTTTGTAAAATATAAGATTTGATAAAAATATCATTTTGAAAACATGAAATCTAAAAAAATAATAGTAATAATAATAAATAAATAAATAAACTAAAACTTAACTTAACATATGTTCATTAGACACTAATGTTATAACTAATTACTAGTAATTAAAGACGTGATAAAAATAAAATAAAATAAAATAAAAAATTAGTACAAGTCTTAAAAATAACTATGCATAAAAAATTAGTATAAGTCTTAAAAATAACTATGCATATCTATTATATCTGATTAAACTAGATTCAAATTTGACATAAGTAAGACTCAAACCCATGACCTCCAATTAAATCCACTCAGGTACTCCGCTTCTTATCCGTTAGATTGTTGCTATGTGTTTTGATATTTATTACAATTAAATTATATTTAAACTATCTGAATCCCTAAAGTAAAATTTTTAACTAAACTAAAATTAAAACTAACACTAAAACTAATTATTCCTAATATAAATTACTTCCTAAAAATCTTCGAATTTTTCCTAATATAAATTACTTCCTAAAAATCTGAGAATATCCCATTTTGAGAGGTCCGCAATATAAACATCTCTTCGCTACTTTTAAAATTACATGAACACTAACAATTTCAAAAGTCTACACTTATGATTAGGTCCATTGATATGTACACTAACATAAAAAGAAAAAGGTTAAATTTATTTAGAATTCAATGTTGATTTGGCAATTTACCCATTCTTAAAAGGAATTTGGCAAATGTTAACCAACCCAACTAAGGAAAAAAAAAAAAACCTAACCACCTAAAAGTGGTGAACAACACTCTTATGGTTGAGTATGGAGTAAAACTTGGGAAGGAAAAAATGAGTTTTTTCAATTATTGTTACTTTAGTATTTATGTTTTATTTTTTTCCTTCTCAAGACTTATTGTAGCAAAATACATTTTTCGCAGCAATTTTAATTTTTGTCTTGCAATGAGTTAGCAACTAAAAAAAAAAGAGAGAGAGAGAGAGTAAATTATGCAAACCTCTCTTAAGTACTTTCAAAATTGCACAAGCTTTAATAATTTCAAAAGTCTACACTTATCCTCCAAAAATGGCATGGGCGATTTTATACATATGATATACTTAGTGATTTTTTACTACTAAATTATGTTTTAATCAACTATAGTTATTTAATTATTCAAATCCTTACTTTATAATTGTCTAGGTTCTAAATTGTTCAGATTGATAATCGCAAGATTTTAATTCTTTTGCATTGTTTGCTTCTAGATTTTGTCTAAGTTTTTTAAGTTCAACTTGTGCTATTACTCCAATTGGACTAGAAAAAGAACATGCACAAAAGAAAGGAAAAATTATATATAAGGGAGCTTAAATTTCCACCCGTTCTTTGTGTTTACCTATTTTAATCCTACTTTTTACCCTACCTACTTTTTCTTAAAAATAAATTCTACTTCTGACTTGCTAACTGCTCTAATAGTATATGCTGTATCAAGGATGTCATTCTATTTCTTCACATCTTCCACTCTCCCCAAAATAATCTCAATCTTAACAATCTCAAAAACTTCTTGATATTACATTTGACCTCGTAAGCATAAATTGAATAACCCTAAATACCACCTAAATATGCATTACCACATACATAAACCACACCCTTAGAAGAACCGACCACACAAACTTAATTACAACACGAATATGTAGAGGAGATGTATGCACGTAAAAATGTACATTTCAGCTTACCGAATAAGAGGCATACCATTTTCGGCAACAATGCACGTATAGCTTCAAGGAAAGCAATAACTAAGGTTTCATAATATTCCATGGTCAAACATTTGCATTATTTGAAACAATAATCGATCGACATTTAATCAAAAGTAAAAGAATTATACTTTATTGAGTTACTATAACAAAAAAAAATGGTGAAATTTGAATAACATACGATTGTCACGGGAATACTAAGAGTCTTATGATCCATAGGTATCCAAAATGGCTAAAGTGTTCTCTTTAATTCCTAATCATACTATTATTCTTCTTTTTCTTGGTTTCTCTCCCCATGATTAATAGTTTTTTGCTCTTATAAATGAGGATTTTAGAATCAAAAACCCTAATAAAATTCCATTTCTAGGAATTAAACCTGGGTGATAGCCAGATATCTTAACCGAATGGACTATAACGTATTCACATTTATTTTGCACATTTTTTACTATTATTTTTTTTATTATTATAGATTTTCTTTTTTCACAATGAAACTATACCAAATGATTATGTTGGATTAAAGAAAAACTTATGCAAAGAAAACTTATTGTGGTTTGGTAGATCCAAACTTTATATATATTTTTTACATTAGTAATAAGATTTGAGTAAGTAAACCTACCTATCAAGAAGGATTCAGAAGATTTAGCTTTGTAAGCTTATAAAGAAATTTGTATTATTAAGATCGCTTTTTGTCTTTCTTGGTAAGTTTGAGCCCACTAGATTATTCCATAAACTTTGAATATAAGAAACTCGAAAAGAATAATATATACTGATGGAGAATATATTTATTTATCACCTATCAACACCGTCTAAGGAATGTAATTAAAAGCTATCACATTTGTTGATCATCAGAGTCATCTACCAGATCAAGAGATATGCGTCTCTTCACCTCATTTGCAACTATTCAAAAGGTTAGACAAATATAACTGTACTTTTTTGTATGAAAATAGAGGTTCAATGAAATACAACTATTTTATATTTGTATTTTCTTATTTTATACTTTCTATGTATATGTTTTATCTCTACCTACAAATATGAACTTTTGATTGATCTATGAATAATTAATTTAATATAATAATATTATTAACTATATTTAGTTAAATAATATAATAAAGATGTTAAAAATGTTACACAAAAAGAAAAAACATATATATAAAAAAATTAATAAACAAGTTAACAACTACCATTCTATAGGAATGATATAGTCTACCTAAGAACATGGTATAAGGTAATAGTAAAAAAAGTTTTTCTCTTTTCTATTATATTTTTATTTTTACAAATCATTTTATTGTTTTTATTAACTTGGTTAATTAAATATAGATTGAAAACATTATTATATGATATTAATGATTTATTAATAATTTTCGCATATTAATATTTACTAAATTTATGAATATATAGGGTTAAGGTGAATGACATATATAAATTCTACTATCTTATTATATAGGATGCAATATATGTTTACCAATCCTAAAAAAATTATATAAATATGAATTACATGAAATAACATGTAACATTAAAGAACTATCTTCTAGAACTATCTTCTGTTGCTATATCACATATCTAACTTTCAATATAATGATAACCATGGAAAAACCAAATTTCACACATTTTTTATCAAATATCAACACATAAAAAAAAAAAACAACAATAAAGCATCAAACATTCATTTCAAGTTCCACCAATCTTGTACATTAACCTTACGCCAAAATGCAAGACTATTAGGACTTGATAATGTAACCCGAGTTGCTGTATACATAGACTAATAAAAGATGGAGTATAAAATGTACTTTGTTCAAGTGTATCCATTATAATTTGCCAGATTGACTCTCTCTTAGTAACAAATGCTAACTTGCTCTATCTTAAAGCAAAACCATCTCTAATTTCAAGTCTAATGCTGCAACCTTAGCATCAATCGTTAACTTCAAAGCATCCAATGCTACAACCTTAGCATTAATCGTTAACTTTAGAGCTTTATCAACTTTGAGAGTATGAAACAACATTCCCTTGGGACTAGATGACAGCTTGCTTATTGGTTAGTAAATTTAAGGATCGAATCTTCCATGAAAAGAGAAAGGGAGAAGAGAGACAGAGAAATTAGAAATTAGAATTACTAACACTTTATGAATTTGGTGATGGGAATGTGTGCAAGAAGATGGAAAAGGGAATATGAGTGAGTCCTCAACGCCAATTCCTTATTTTCTATTCATTTAATACTAGGAGTGAACTTAAGAAGTAAGAGATGAGTTTTTTCAATTACTATCATTTTAGTATTTATGTTTTTATTTTTTTCCTTCTCAAGAATCATTGTGCCAAGATACCTTTTTGTAGCAATTTTTATTTTCATAATGCAACAAGATAATCATTTTAAAAAGTAGGGTAAATTGTGTGAAACTCTCTTGACTACTTTTAAAATTGTAGCAACTTCAAAAGTTTACACTTGTGATTTGATCCATTTGCTATGTAAACTAAAATAAAAAAAAAGAAGGTTAAATTTAATTTAGAATTTAATGTTAATTTGGCAATTTACCCATTTGTAAAAGGAATTAAGCGGATGTAAACTGACCCAATTAATAAAGAAAACCTAACCCCCTATAAATGGTAAATGACGCCATTGTGGCTAAGTATTAAGCGAAACTTAGGAAGGAAGAAATGAAGTTTTTTCAATTATTATCGTTTTATTATTTATTTTTGATAGGGTATTTTAGACCTACACCCCTTAAGCCCATACGGACTTGACTAAGCTCATGACCTGAGTAATTCTCCTCTGAATCCAGCCCAATAAAACATATAACTGACCTTGGCCCAGACCTATGACATGGCTTGCCTAATTGTAGTAGCTTATAATGGCTAGGAGACTGCAGATAAAGCTGAGCGACCAAGTCAACAACTAACTCCTATAATTGCGGACTAAGTTAAACCTTATAGCTCCACTACTTGTAGCTTCTGGATGTGGCTTTTGCCTATTAATAGCTCTCTAACAGCTAACCCCCTTTCTTTATATATACCAAAGTATCACCCAATGATAAACCACCCAATACTCTACGTACTCAAGCTTTCTCTTTAAATTAGAGCATTCTTACTCTCTTTACACAACTAACTGACTTAAGTACCGGAGTGGCCATACCAACACCCTTATGCCCTTCATTGTTCCTTGTTTTGAAGGCTCATACAGGAGCACAAAACCTAACCTATACTACTCTCTACTAGCTAGATCTTATAGACGACATTTGGCACCATCTATGGGAACTAAACCTTACTTCTTATACATACTAAACACTTACCTAAACACTACCCTTATTTGTTGCCATGTCTTACATTGATAACCTTGAGAACAACTGATTAATGAATAACCAACCTGTTAACAACTAGTCTCTAGTTAGGGGGATGCTTGAACAACGCTTGAAATGTGTAGAGGGACTACTTAAGGAGTTTGCCACCTACAATAGGATGCTCTATGCTTGCTTTGAGGAAGTTGAGAGGCATAATAGATAGACCTACCTACCTAAGGCTTCTAATGCTTGCACTAGACACAATAATCAACAGCAGTAGCAATAAAATGGTAGGGATAAACTACTCGATCCCCCAATATAGAAATAGTAGGCACAGTTTACAACCACTTACGACCGTACCCTTGCTAGTAATGAGCAGGTGGCTAACTCTTATGGAGTATTGGTGCAATTTACACCACCAAGCTCACCTTGCAAATAATGCTGACTTCAATGACCTTCGTGCAAATATAAAGAGGCTCTCTCAGCAACAGGGGAGTAAAGTAGCTAACGATGTCGGGTTGGTTGCCAGCAACAAAACCTCCTTCACCAAGGGTGTCCAGGATGAAGTTTTGCCCCTAAATAGCAAACTTCTTACCTTAGACCAATACAATGGCACTAGTTATCCCAATGATCACCTTCTTTACATCCGTACCCTCATGAACCTTTACAGTCATGGGTATGTTATTATGTGTATGACTTTCCTAGGCACTTTGAGGAAAGCATCTCATACTTGGTTTAACCACCTACATAAGAACTCTATCAACTCCTTTGATGAGCTAATACAAAGGTTTAGTCTCTACTTCAAGGCTAGTAAGCCCCCATTTAAGCATGCTTCATCCTTATACTTGATCAAATAGAGCGAAGGGAAGACTGTGAGAATATGTGGTCCAGTTCAACAATGTTGTGGTCGAAATCCCTCGGTTGGATGAGAATGCAATAGTATATGCCACGTAGCTTAGCATCAGACCCTCTAGAGACTTTTTTCCATTTGATTGTGAAGAGCAAATTGAAAACCTTAACTGAATTATAAAATAAGGCCTAAAAGTACATGGACCAAGAAGATAACATACGCATCAAGCATGATGCCGACCAAGAGAGGTCAGGTAGAAAAAAGGATAAGGAGAATTGGTCTATCAAGGATCACCTTAATGGCAGGACATCGGATAGAGTTGGGGGGGAAGGCTCAAGTAGGAAGAAACGCCTAGGCAAGCAAAACCTACCCCCCCTCCTATTTATGCATAGCATACACTTTTGAATCAACCAATTGTGTTGGTCTTTACTAAGGTGTGGAATAGAGGCTTGCTACAGAAACCTCTTAAGATAAAGGGGAACCCCAATCAATGGAACTTGGACAAGTACTACCAATTCTACAATGACCACGTCCACCCTATAGAGGAATACTTTTTGCTGAAGAATGCAATTGAATATGCTATTTAGCAAGGATACTTCGACGTATATGTAGCCTAGTGGAGGAATGGAAACCATTCCAATGATGACAAAGATAAGGCTCCTTAGAAGTAGCAAACCAAGGGTGCTTAAGCAAAACGAAATGAAGATCACTACAATGAGTAAGCCCCAAATGGTGTCATTAACATAATGATTAAGGGGCCACACCCAAGAAGCTGGCCGAACACCAATAATTCAGCTAACGTCCCGTCCAAGGTATTGGCTATCAAGGAAAAGAGGTAAAAGATTAACACTTCAATCTCCTTCCTCGATAAAGACCTAGAGGGAGTAGATACCCCTTACCAAGATGCCCTTGTAATCTAGGCAAGAATCACAAACTTCAACGTCCTCAAGATTATGGTGGACATTGACAGCTCTACTGACATTCTCTTTGAGCATATGTATGAGAGGATGAGGAGCAAGTTACTAATCAAGATAAAGCCCTACCACCATAATCTCATTGGCTTCAATAAGGGAACCATCCAAGCTAAGGGTATCATCACTCTCAACATGAAGCTTAACGATGACAACAACGTCACTTAACAACCAGCGAAGTTCAGCATAGTTGACTGCCCATTCCCCTACAATGCTATCTTAAGATTACTGAGCTTGAATGCTTTTGGTGTCATTACTCATCCTTTTACCTACAAGCTAAGTTCTCGACCCTTACCTGGGTGGGAATCTATAAGTGCATTTAAAATCTCTCTTGATAATTTTATGTCAGGGCCGCTAGAGTTAATGGTATCTTTGTTCTGGAGACTAATACGCAAGAGAAGCGGACTAAGTGAACTGTGCTAGGGGAGAAAACAGAAGAGGTGCAGATTGACGCTTCTCCCAACCAAACCACCAAGATTGGGATCGAAACCCCTCTTAAGGTAAAGGAGGAGATAGTTACCCCTCCTACGGGCCAACTTAAATAGGTTTGTTTGATCAATGTCAAACATGCTTAGGATCTCCCTTAACTTAGCAACCTATAACTTTAATATTGACAATAATGCATGGCCTACCAAGTAAAAGAAGAGACATTTTGCACCAGAAAGGTAACCGCTATAGAGGAAGAAGTAGAGAAGCTGTTGAAGGTAGGCTTCGTGTAGGAAGAGAAATACTTAACCTAGCTAGCTAATGTAGTGCTAATCAAGAAGAAGTCTAGGAAATGATGTCATGCCATGAAACAACAGAGTCATAATAGTCCCGTCGTGCAAATCATTCTAAGACAGAAACTAACCATACAGTGGCCACCTTAGACTTGATTTACACAAGGCATCAACAACTAACTCACTTTGAAGTGAACAGTTCATAATTTAAACATGATATCTACTTATGAACTTAAGAAAATACATGCTTATATTAAAATAATCTAAGTATATTTATAAGATTTAGCTACTTAATCATAATCTACCTGAGTAATTTGTAATCTAATACTAAAAGCTTTAAATATAAACCTAAACTTAAGAGTGTATCTGGTCTTCATTTTATATTCTCACTCCTTGAGATCCCGCAGTTGTTAGCTCCAAGGTAATTGTAAACTGCTTCTCAGCTGGCACTTGTAACAAAGGCTATAAGAATGTGAATAACCATACCTTAGTAAGTTGGGGTAGAGACTTAAACTATACAATAACACAAATAGGCTTATTGATCAAATCATTAGGTACAATGCATGTTTAAACAAATGTCATTACACGACATTGTCCGGGCCGTCATGAGATTGAAGAAATCGCACCTGCTTTAATCTAGGTTGAGGAGTTTCCGTTAATGCAATAACTCACAACCAAACCTAAGCTTGTGCAATGGAAACACCGCTCCTCTCGCGACTACCTTTGAACCATTGACTTTACCCTTACTGTGACCTCCTCTCTTATCACTTAGTTCGACTATGGATAAAGAAGAGACCAATTATGCCATCCAGCGTAATCCTTTCGAAGGGGTCGGTCTTTAGCCGGAGAATCCTAATATTCCCTTAATGGGTTGCTATGTATGTCCGATTTATGATTACAAGTCATATATTTGATTAGATTCAGTTTAAGGTGATCAATCGTTCCATATAAATCACATAAATACAAGTTAGATAGCAAATCGGCATCAAATCAGCAGCTCAAAATAAGCACATGTATATAACCAACTATCTAACAAGCATAATTAAATACAATTTAAGTCTCTAAGTACTACAAATGAGTACTCCAAAATACGGTGAAGTATTAAACCTAACTTACCTCAACTCCCCGCTTGCTCACTCGTGGTGGGAATCGCTCAATTCATCGCCAATGATTCCTATAATACGAACGTTATCTTAGTTTTCATATAATTGTTATAAATTAGTTTTTATCTTACAACACTTATTGTTATCTTTGGTTTAGAGTTTAATGTGTCTAATTATCTAGGTTCTCAAATCTTTTACAATTATTTCGAGTTTGGAACTAGGTTCGGGTTTAGTTTCTGTATCGATTTCTAAATTAGGTTCTAGTTTAGTTTCTAAGTACAGTTTTATACACGAACACTAGAAACTTGTTTCAACTCATAATGTGAAATTAATTAAATTATTTTCGGGTACCTTAATATTATTTTTGGCCTCTAACAAACGTTCCTTTCCGTGTAGTACATCATAATCCTGATTTAACTACTAAATTTATTCCCGATATGAGAAAATCTTATGTTTTCATATAATTACCCTAATTTAAGTTTCCTACTAGATTATATAAATATTCTTATTATTGGTATAATATCAATTTTTATTCTAATATTTTCTATTTATTATATTTCCAGTATTTGCATATTATGTATTATTACTTATTATGTACGTAATACACATCTAATATTTTTATCACTCCAAATATCATTCCCCATCTCAAAATATATATAAATTCGTCCTAAATAAAATTTTACTCTTAATTACCCTAATTTCCAAAATTAACTTAAAATACACCATCTTTACTTATTACATATATACTGCATAATACCCTAATAATTACATCTAACACTATAAATGCTACAACTATCATACTTTATTAGATTTGAACATCCTAAATTATGCCCTAAATAAACAATTATTTATTTAATTACTTAATTAACTCCAAATTATCCATTTTATGCATCATTTTAAGGCCTAAAAATTTATTAAAATTTTTAAAAATTAATTTTGGAAAAATGGTTTCATAGCATTGTTCTATATTATCCTAAGAGTTTATAGAAAAATTTTGAGCTCCAAACTATACTTTTAAGTCTATTTATTTATAATTCTAAACATGTTTGATTTTATTTAATTTCTTGAGCACCCTATATTTATAGACACGATTAAACTTAATCACTATTTTTTCTTAAATCAACATATAATAAAACATCAGAATAATAAATTTCATAATTTTCTAGGTAGAATTCATAATTTTAATAAATTTTGCAAAATCGGATGAAATTTGAGACTTACTTGGTTTTTGAGCTTTCGACCGCCAACACCGATTCAGGGTATGTTGGTCGGACCAGGTGGTCCAATTGGAGTTGATTTCAGGTGATGGTGATGTGTAGGTTTGGTTCATTAGCTCTTACTGCACAGATTTGGGAAAATTTTTTGTAAACCTTAATTCCTCTTCTTGTTTCGATCTTCTCTAATATTTCTACCTTCTTAACTGACCAAATGAGCTTCTAATTTTTTTTTGGCAATTTATAAAGGTATAAAGCAAATTTTACGCATTAAATTGGACATGACAATAGCTTATCATCTTCCATTTTGTCTTTTTTTTTTTTGTTGTATTAATTTAATTGGTTGCTTTTATTTATTCAATTCCAGATTGCCATGCCTCATTTATGGACATTTCCATATTTTTTCACTATTTTCTTGATTTTTTATTAATTAATTAACCTTATTTTAGCTTATTTAATGTATTTTAAGTAATTAAGCGTAATTCTACCTACAAATAAATACATATATGGTATAAATAAATACTCCTAAATATTATTTAAGTTATTTTATGATTTTTTGTATGCATATAATTAATGTCTAGTGATTTATTAGTTATCAAAATACATTTTAAGCATTTTTTATAAATAACGAGTAATATTCTTAAAATTTGAAAATTTTATATTCTCTTATTTTATTACTCATTATCTTAAATTTAAACTTACGAAGTTATTTTTACTAATATTCCTAACTTTGTTTTAGAAAATCGGACATTTTGCTTGATTTTCCTAAATTTTACAAACCGAACTCCGAGTTGCTGATTATAGGGCTTACAAGTAACATACGTGTGTCGACTATATCAACCTCAATAAAGCCTACCTAACGGATCGCTTCTTGCTCCCTAAGATTGACCAATTAATTGATTTTACGTTTGGACATGTTATGCTCAGCTTTAGAGACACTTTCTTAGGTTATAACCAAATCCAAATAGACTTAGAGGACAAAATGAATACCTCCTTTATCACTGACTTTGATACTTACTATTACACAATCATGTCCTTTGGCCTAAAAAATGCTGGGGTAACGTATTAACGTATAGTGACCAAGCTGTTCGAGCCCCAGATTAGGTGGAACATGAGGATATATGTCGATGACATGATTGTTAAGAAAAAGTAGCTGGGTAATCATAATGACGACCTATAAGAAGTCTTTGACTAGATGAGAAAGTATAGCATGAAGTTGAACCCCTAAAAGTGCATATTTAAGGTCAACTCTGATAAGTTCCTAGGCTTCCTAGTCACCCAAAGAGAAATTGAGGCCAACCTCGAGAAGATACAAGCCATCAGGGATATGAAGCCTCCTTCCTTGGTTAAAGACATACATATGCTCATCAACATAGTAATTGCGCTAAGTAGGTTTGTCTCCAAGAGCACAAGCAAATGCGCTAAGTTCTTTAAAATCCTTAAGAATCCGAAGGTTTTTGAATGGACTCTCTAGTATGTGGTAGCCTTCAAGGAGCTGTAGGACTTCCTTACATACCCTCCTATCCTCTCTAAGCTTATTCCATGGGAAGACTTGTATTTGTACTTAGCTTTTAGCAACCTGCACTCTCCTTTGTGTTAATTAAAGTCGAAGGGAGAGAGCATAGGTCCATATATTACATTAGCCATATCCTCCAAAGGCTTGAGGTCAATTACACTAGAGCAGAAAAATTTGCCCTACCTATCATTATGTTGGCATCTCAGCTCAGGCCTTACTTCTAGGCACACCAAATTATTGTGCTAACAGATCAACCATTGCATATACTACTATAGAAGCCTGACATGTTTGGATAGATGGTGAAGTACACGATGGAGTTGAGCGCATGCAACATCTAATAGCAACCACAAATGACCTATGAGGCACAAGCATTAGTTAACTTCGTGGTAGAATACATATGAAAGGAGGAAGCGCTACTAGGGGATGATAAAGCCAGTATGAACTCTCCATGTCGATGGATCATCTACCTTAAGAAATGGAGGTATATGCCTAGTTCTCATCGGATTGCATAGGGTCACCGTCATCTATGCCCTTAAGTTCGGGTTCGACATTAGCAATAACGAATTGGAATACGGGCTCTCATAACTGGTCTTAAGCTGGCTGAAGAGATTAGTGCTAAGCACCTATAAGTTTTCTTGGACTCAATGCTCGCTGTTTAGTGAGTCCAGGGTGAATATGAGGTTAAGGACAACAATATAGCATGATACTTGGAGAAAGTGAGGAGTCTCCTAGCTGAGTTCCCCTCCTGGAGTATCATGAAGATCCCTCAAATCGAAAACTCAACATAAAATTAGCTGTTTAAGCTCGCTTCAATAGGGATACAAAAGTCCAAGGTAAAGGATAAGAAAATTTTTATCGAGTACTTGCCAAAGAAAAGAATAACTCCAAGCTCACCTGAGATCTTAGAGCTCGTGGCAGTATCGTTAGAGTCAAACTCGATAGACCCCATTTGGAGTTACTTGAAGCAGGCCATGCTCCTAGATGATAAGAAAGGCAAAAACACAAAGGTACCATGTTACTAACTACAAGTTGATCGGTGGCATCTTGTGCCGTAAGGGAGTTAATCCTCCCTTATTTAGATGCCTTTAAGCAAACAAGGGGCTATATGTCATGGAAGGAACTACATCCAGTCATAAGCCTTCTATATTCGGGCTTTACAACTCATATATTACTGGTTTACTATGAGGCAAGATGCTAAGGCTGTAGCTTAGAAGTGCCTTCAGTGCTAGAAGTAACCCCAATGCCAGAAGCACACCCCAATCAGTCACACCCTTAACATTAATCTCCAGCTCCTAACTGGTCCATGGTTGTGTGCCAAGTGGGGCCTTAACATTTTCAATGCCTTCCTTAAGGCCTTAGGTGGTTGGCAGTACACCATATAATCGTCGACTACTTCACAAAGTGAGTTGAGGTCGAGGCCGTAGCCAAAATTACCAAGAAGAGCACTGAGTTATTCATTTGAAACAATATCCTCTCTAGGTTTGGGGTTTCCTATGCCATCATCGTAAACAATGGACGTTAGTTTGATAACCAAAAGTTTTGGGAATTTTGTGCTAAACACTATATCATACCCCACTTCACCTTAGTTACCCATCTTCAGTCTAACAACTAGGTCAAGGCTACCAACCAAATCATTATGGAGAGCCTCAAGAAGAAGGTAGATCAAGCTTAAGGCGCATGGATAGATGAGCTGCCCAACATTTTGTGGAGATACAGGATTACCCACACACCTCCACTAGCAAGACTCCATTTTGCCTAGCATTTAGATTAGAGGCAGTCCTCCCAACAAATTGGAGCTTTCCAACATCCGGACTTAGAGTTTCAATGCTACGATAAACAAGTCCCTACTATAGGCCGGTGTAGACACTATCTAATAAAAATCAAGCTACTGGGCCTTTGACTCGCAACTGAACCCAAGGATTAGAAGGCTTAGCAAGGTGGATTATTCTACTCTAGCCGACTCCTATCGAAGTCGAGTACTTATTTGCCGAGTCACTCTTTATGTTGAGTCGAATGACTGCTTATCTCCCTAAAGTATACTGAGTTATAGATTACTCACTTACACCTAAGCTGACCAATGATTTAGCCTCTCCCTTGCTGAGAAGCCAAGAAAGAGAGAGAGATCGAACTAATCCTTAGCTAACCCTGCTTGAATAAGCAACCAAACCATATACTTTTGTTCGCATCCTCCAATGATCTCGCCAATATATCGTTGCCATGTATATAGGATCACGTGTAAAATTTACTACACTAATCATTACTTTTCTTAAATATTCATTTTTACCCTTGTACATTATTTCTTTAAGGTAATGTCCTTTTTTTTTCCTTTTTAGGTATGTTACCCTAAATTCTCAAGTATAAATACAACCGTAATCTTCAGATTGAACATTAATACACTTAGCATTTTCTCTCATAAATACTACTTTGTTTGCATTCATTTCACTCTTATTGTAACCTTTAAGCAATGTTAAGTGACGAATAACCTCACCGAACCATCTCATACGTCATATCAAGTTATGTCGTGAGTCCTTAGAAGTTCCATCGATGTGCCATGTCCATTGGAGCTGTTCATGGGTTTTTTCTTATTTTTATTTGCTTTTATTCTTTTACACTTTCCCCAACACTACATTTTCGAGTTTTCGGCGAGCTTGGATCCATTCAATGACTAGATTTGTCTATCTTTGTTCATAGTTCACACCACTGTCAAAGAAATTAGAGACCTCATAGCAGCTCGGGTGACTGCTTATCAATACCAAGCAACTAAATATTATGATTAGAAGGTCAAGCACAAGAAATTTAAGGTCGGTAACTTAGTCTACTGAAAGCTAGAAGCTAGAGGCTTACACGAAGGACAAGGGAAGTTGGCCCTTAATTAGGAAGACCGGGTCAAGATAAGAGAGAGCTTAGGGAACGAAGCATATAGATTAGAAAGGTTTGATGACGAGCTCATCCCACGCACATGGAATGCCTACAATCTTTTACTCTACTTTGATTGATGTAAACTCTCTTGTAAATTTTCTTGTCTATTTCAATGAAAGTTCTATTCCTTAAGAATATTATACACTTTTTATCTCTCTCCCTCCTTTTATTTTCATATTATGTCCAAGCCTTAGAAGGTCAACGGGCTTCTAGCTCATGCGCTACCTTAGGCATAGGCAAGATAGAATGCCACCAACCTGACTTACCCTTGTGTAACTTTAGTGAGGAGAAACACCCCTTGTACAATTATGGAACTCTCGTAATAGGTAGGAAGGAACGCCACTGATCTAACCTGACCTCCCTTCAGGTAACCTTAGCAAGGGGAAATATCCCTTCTACAATTGAGCAACTCCCTTAATAGATGCACGTCGACCTTACCCCCAAATAATTCTAAGTATACAAATTAACTCCACAACCAGGCAGTTAAGTACAATCATGCAATGACTAAGTATTAAGCTATACTACCCAACAAGTACAACAAGTCTCGAACAAAGCAGTAAAAGTATTGATAGCATTAGGAAACAGAAAGAGACAAGATTAAAAATTCTCCATTAGTTGAAGAATGATTACAAGTACTTAGGGTCGGCATACCATCTTAGAGGAATGTAAGTACATAAGATAATAAATAAGTACAAAAAGGAATAACAAAGGGGAATAAATAGCTTATCATTTCGGATTAGCTAGTTCTAAGAGCTTTGAAAAGTCGAATGCATTAATACATTTGGAGGATTGATCTGCTTATGATCCTTACTATTGAGATGTTTTGTCTTGAGCTACAAAGAGAGGAGATGAGGTTTACTAGTTTAAGTCAGTAGGAGGGTCACTTTGACCCCGATCTTCCTTGGAAGCACCTTCATAAGCGATCTCCTACTAAGCTGCCAGGGTGGATGTAGATAGAGGAACGTCTTAGGTATTCCCAATAGTAGGAAGGATGCCTTGGACTACATCAACTGCTTGAACAGCCGCCATTTCCCTCGCTTGGGCCACTTTCTCCTCCTTGTAAGTCAGATAGTCCAACTGGTCCAAGAAGTTGAGGTTGAGGTCAGGGTGGTACTCGAGTACGTCCTTCCTAATGCCCCGACTACATTCAATAAAGATGTCCTCTAACTCTTTAGTCCATTAGGGAGTTGTGAAGAAATTCTCTACAGCTTTCTTCTTGACTGCTTCGCTGAGCACCTCCCCACTCTCTAACTTGGAGATGATCTCCTTCATCTCCTTAACCTCCCCTTAGAACTCTTGAATCTTCTACTCTAGCTTAAACTTCTGATTGGCCAACTCTAGCAAAGTTGTTTTAGCAATCTCACATTTAGCTGCTTTCATTGCCAGCTCAATCTTTAGTTTGAAAACTGATGTCTTTAAATTAGCATTATGCTAGGCAAGCTCCTCTTTGGCTTTCCTCTCTTCCTCTAGCATCTTGGAGAGTTTTGCTCATCCTCCAACTAAGCTTTTAGCCGATCAACCCCCTTTGTTGCCTCGATTCAACCATGCTCTTCCGTTTATAGTTTTGTCTTCAGCATTGTCATCTACTTATAAGAGCGATGCAGACAATGGTTAGCTTTGCTAAACTTTTTGTAAAAATAGTAGAGGAGTACTTCACCTCCCTTGAGCCCCTTTTCATGCTTAACACCTCTTTACAAAGACCCTTTCCCTTGTTAAGTAGTACGTTATAGTACATGAGCCAGAGCAACACTTGCCTATGGTATTATGGTGAAACAAACAAATTGCAATTAGCCTTGAAAAATTCAAAGAGTGTCAATAAAGAAAGACTTACTTAAAGAGATGACGACTTACCTGCTGAATGAGTGAGCTCAGGCGACCCCCTATTTAAGAGGCGAATCCACCTGACCACCCTAGATAAGTCTTCTAAAATCGCCTAGTCACCAGAGGTAAAGGACTACATCGAAGCTTGAAGACTAAGCTCTTAATGGCTTGACGTAATGTTGTTGTCTTTTATGTCCCAATTTGGCCTAAGAAGCTTTGCCTTAACCTTCTTAATCTTGGATTTTGTACTCCAAAGGTGCAACTCCTCATTTCGAATTTCATATAGCATGCCCTTGAACAAGTTTGATGTTATCTTTAAACACCGAAACTTGTTCTACTTCAGCACATGACTACCCGGCTCAACTTAGGTGACGGATTGCTTAGCTCGATCGATCCTACTCAACCTCGAAGTTATCTATCTTAGACACTCCCATCCGGCATATTCCTAGCTTAGATTCTAGTTAAGCCATGTTGACACCTCCTCTACAACATCGACACATTGATCATCACGTCACTTAACTAACATGAGCACTTCAAGACTAAATCAAACATGTCCCTAAGGAGCCTATCATTGCTTTCTCCTTACCTTCACTATAGTAATGAGACCGTGTCGAGGGGAAGAGGGGGGAAAGAGTAAGTGTTGATAGATCATTTTGGACCAAGGCCCCTTAGGCTCATGTCGACTTGATTAGGCTCATATTCGATATCACGCCTTAAAGTAGTAGAGTCGTAACAATTCTCGTACAAATTATTCTAAGATAAAAGCTAACCATACAGCTACTATTTTTGACCTGATTTACATAAGACATCTACAACTAACAGACTTTAAAGTAAACAATTCATACATTTAATAAATTATTTACCTAAGAAAGTATGAATATATATATACACATTAGGATTCAAATATTACAAATAATATTTGTAAGGTTTCATCGTACTATATTTCCTAAGTAATACATTATTCAAAAATGGAAAATTTTAAAATAAGAACTAAGACCTTAAAAATATATTTGTTCTTTAAATGTATTTCCTTACTTCCTAGGATTCAGCAGTTGCTAGCTTCAAAGTCAATATAAGCCGTTTCCTAGTTAGCACCTGCAATAACATCTATAGGGATGTAAGCAACCAACCGCTTAGCAAGTTGGGATGGAGAATTAAAATTATGCCTCAAACAAAATAAGGGTTTTTAACCAAATTAGTTAGATGCAATACATATACAAGCGAATGTCATTACACGATGTTGTCCGGTGTGTCATGAGATTAAAGAAATTACATCCACTCTAATCCGGGTTGAGGATTTTCCATTAATGCAATAACTTATAACCAAACCCAGATTTGTGCAAAAGAGACACCGCTCCTCCCGCTACTGCCTTTGAACCATTTACTTCATTCTTGTCGCGACCTCTTCACCGTCACTTAGTTTGACTTAGGTAGAAGAAGGAACCAATTATGTTATCCAGCATTATTTCTTTTGAAGGGGTTGGTATTTGGCCGGATAACCCTAATGTTTCCCCTTATGGGTCACTATACAGGTTCAATTTAGAATTTTAAGTCATATATTTAATTAGATCCAATTTAAGATGTTTAATCATTTCAAACAAATCACGTAAATACAAGCCAAAAGCAGTAAATTAGAATTACATCACCAAACTCAGAAACAACACATATAAACATGCACACAGTCAACTATCTAACAATCACATCCAAGTATAATCTTAAGCCTCCGAGTACTACAAATTAGTATTCCAAAATATAATAACATATTAATCTCAACTTATTTGGACTCCTCACTTACTCATTCAAGGTGCGACTTACGCAGGGCATCGCTAATAATACCTATAATATAAATATTTTTTCAATTTCTACATAACAACCATATATTGGTTTTATCGTATAACGCTTATTATTTTCTTTTATTTAAGGTCAAATATATCTATTTATTTAGGTTTTGTCTTTTATAATTATTCTTAATTTAGGCTAGGTTATAATTTCGTTTTGGAAATTCGGTTCTGATTTAGGTCTTAATTCAATTCCAACTACAATTCTTATATGTAATTTTAAGATTTCGTTTCGAACCATAATGTGAAATTAATCACATTATACTCGAGTATCTTAAATATCGTATTCAGTCTCTAACTAGCACTCTTGTCTATTTGGTACACCATAATCCTAATTTAGCTATCAAATTTACTCCTAATGTGAGAAAAATTTACATTTTTCATATAATTATAAATTTATGTTTAATATCATATTTACTTTATATTAATATTATTACTTTTGGCATAACATTTTCTACTCATAAATGTCCTATATTTATATATTATGTATTATTATGTAATTCACTCCTAAATCACCTATTCAACACCTCTAACACTATATATATCATCGTTCATCCTCCAATAACATATCAAATGTTTAATCATATCCTAAATCAGAAATTATATTTAGTTAACTCTAAATTACAAAATTAACTTAAACATACCCCTTTACTTACATATTTAGTACATATTATGCACAATACATACAACTAATGTCTTAAACTCCAATAAAGCTATGGAAAAATATTATACTCAGTAAATTACAATTGTTATATTATAATCATGAAAAGTACTAGGATAGTTTAATATATATTATTCTTTAGTATATCAATTTTGCTAAAAATTAGCTTAAATTAGGTAAATGACCAAATAAAATTATAAGATTCAAACTAAATATTTTCAAAATCATCTAAGCTTAAGAAGTCATTACAAATCAAATTCATTAAGGAATTTAATTAAGAACCTATTATTTCTTTCTTATGAAAAACATGGTAGATTCAACAAAGTGATTTTAATAAATACTAAACGTGTAGTTTGTTAAAAATCATTTTTATTTAAATTAAATATATCATATGAGGAATATGTATACCAAAAATTAGCTTGAAATAATAGTGTTTACAATTTTTGAAAATCCATACAAAATTTGTTGAAATCAGGCCTATTTTTAAGGAACCTATATAAGTACTTCTAATTTAAAAAAAAAAAAAACTGATTTGATAGTTTGACTCTACATGCAAAATTACCTAAGAAAACCAAACTTCATAATTTTCTATGCATATTTGATATTTTTACTAAATTAAACAAATTTAGAAGGGAAATTGAAATTCACCAATCGATAAGCTTCTAGCCACCTGCAATGGCTCCACCATTATCTATAGCTTTAGACATGGGTCCACTATCTGTTGGTGGTGGTTGTTCCTCTCTAAGTGGTCGTTGGATGTGAGTTCTCTTTATAAGCTCTAAATATGCACCATTTTGTCTAATTTTGCTAAAATTGGTTTTTCATCTCTTCTCTCATCCCCTTAATTTTTCTTTAATGCTAAACTGACCAAATAAGGTTTTAGAAGTGGTTTGCTGAATTTATAGTTGGGTTTGGGATTTTTTTTCTATTTTTTCCTTACCAAGTGTCCCTTATCTTTTACTTTTTCACTTTCTATTTGGCTTAATTTTATTGGCTTACTTTTTCTTCTTCAATTCCAACTTGTCACGCCTCATTTTTTGAATTCTCTTCATTTTCCATATTTTTCTTTAATTATATAGTATTATTTTAGCATGTTTAGGGTATTTTAGGTAATTTTGTGCATTTTGACCTATACGTAAATACATACATGGTACAAATGAATATTTGTAAATATTATTTATATTATTTTATGATTTTTAGTATGCATATAATTTATCTTTATTGCTTCATTAATTATCGGAATTTATTTTATGCGTTTTTGATAACTAATGAAAAATTTACATATAATTCAATATTGTAATAATTAATTATTTTATTATATATTTTCCTAAATCCAAACCTGCGGGATCACTTTTATTAATATTCCTAATTTCATGATAAAATTTAAGCTTGATTGAATAACTTACCAGACCGCCCTAAATTTCACGGAATGAACCCTGAACACCTGATTGCGAGGCTTACAACTTAGGCTACTCTCCTCTTGATCCAGTCCATTAGAACATGTGGCTGCCTTCAGCCTAGACCCATGACATGACTTGCCTAATTGTAGTAGCTTACAATGGTTGGGAGATTGCAGATAAGGTTACGCAACTAGGTTAACAACTACCTTTTACAATTGTGGACCATGTCAGACCCTATAACTCTATTACCCAAAGCTTACGGACTACGCTATCCAATCACCAGCTTCACTGCTTTATAAATATTAGGCTAAAGCTCAATAGTAAACCACTTGATACTCTGCGCGCTCGAGTCTTCTCTTTGCATTGCAACATTCTTACTCTCTTTACATGCTCAACTGACTTAATCATCAGAATAGCCACATCGGACAATACCTTAGTACCATTTACTGTTCCTTGTTTACAAGAGCATAAAGCCCAATCTTTACTAATTTCTACCAACTAAATCTTATAGACAACATTTATGTTTTTATTTTTTTTTCCTTCTTAAGACTTATTATAGCAAAATACCTTTTCACAACAATTTTAATTTTCATAAAGCAATGAGTTAGCTACTAAAAAAATATGATAAATTGTATGAACCTCTCTTGAGTACTTTTAAAATTGCATGAACTCCAGTAATTTCAAAAGTCTACACTTATCCCCTTAAAAGTGGCATAGACCCCATTTCTCTTTAGTAATTTCTAACTATTAAATTGCATTTTAATCAACTCTAATTATTTAATTCTTTAAAGGGATAATGTTACGATTTATATCTTAACTTTGCCACTTTTTGAAATTATATACCGAAATTTCAACTTGTCAATTATACACTCAATTAAAAATTTAGTTGTTATGGTATATACCTCACTTAATTTCAATTTATATTATTAATTTAGTCAGTATGATTTGCCAAAAAGATGGCTGCTACAACCTTAACGAGTTCATGCTACCCTTATAGAGTTGTAGATTATCACAAATAGTTGCTAATAAATTATGCAACCTACATTTTTAAAGTAGGTCACAAGTTATAATTTCGCAAGAGGTAGCCACTATAGGAGGTTTGACAAGCCACCTAAGGTTATGGACAACTATCCTACCGGTTAATTGTGTCAAAAGGACTAATGATATGAATTGGAGTTAATTGAGGTGTAAACCGTGATAATTAAATTTTTAATTGAATGTATAATTAGACAAGCTAAGACTTCATGTGTATAATTATAAAAAACGACAAAGTTGAGATATAAATCATGACATTGGTCCATTCTTCAAATCCTTACTTTATAATTGTCTAGGTTCTAATTTGTTCATATTAAATATTACAGGATTTCAATTTTTATGTATTTCTTTACTTATAGATTTTATCTAGGCTCTACATGCTCTACAGTTAGTTCATGTTAAAGTTTGTGCCTTACATATTTTGTATAGAGTATAGCATTAGTTGATATTTTATTTTCACATGTATGATTATGCATTACACATGATTGAATCATGTATATAAACCTACACAAGCCAATTAAGTTAGATGAGCATCGTTTTCATTTTACATATATCTGAAGTTTTGCTCTCTCTCTCCTACTCTCTTTGACTACCTCTTGTAATTTCCTCAATATTCCATTTCTATTTGATTACTTTGAATCTCAAGTTAGTATCAGTTAGGGTTTTATTGTCTTATAGTGTTAGGGCCCTATAAAGGGCTTAGTAAGATTGTTTAAAATTTCTATATTACATATGCACTTATGATAAGAAAACTACCTTCTCAGTTGAAGAATGCAAGACTCTAATTAATTAATCATTAGGACTTTCAATTTTTTAATTTATACACTTAGAATAAAATATAAATAACTATGAACACCCAATATTTCACAGTCCATCAAAACAGTAGAGAACCGATATCTTCTACCATATATAGATAATAAGACAGGGCAAATCAATTTTATACGCTACAACAACTACTAAATGATATTGAACCTTAAACATATAAATACTTCATTCATAAGGTGTTCCTGTATTAGTTATACATGTTCCAACTACCTCTATTTCTCTCTTACGTATCTTGGATTCGCACTCTATGCTTAAACCTTATCCCAATCCTAGTTGAAACATACTTGCAAAATAGGCTATTGGAGAGTGAGCTACATGAGCTTAGTGAAATATCCTTCCTACTATACCGATAAGCATGTTATTAAACAATTAATCACCAAATACATGAATAAACAGTATGCTGAACAATATATGTAAATAACTAAGTGTTACATACAACTTTGGATTTAATACCCTCCAAAGTAAGGGGTTAGAGATTCATCAATACCAAAAATCTAGTAGTTCATAAAATCTCATGTCTAGCAGTGAGGTAACCCCTGCAATCTAAGCTCTTTCCTATTGTCGAGGTCTCTAGACGCGACCTTCAACTACTTATGATTAGCATCTTTAGGTGGCAAGTATACCTACAAGCCAAAGGTAAGGTCATGCTGTATAAGTGTACCTACTAAAACACTTTAATTCAATATATAGAAATAACCCTTACATGAGCTTTCTTTATCTCTGGGTGAGGTGATGGCCAAAATAAGTGATGTAATGCATGGTTGATGCATGATTCATTTAATTTAAGATAAGCCAAATATGATTAAGTCAAATTATTAAGCGATCAATCAATACCATCAAATCATCTAAATCCTACAGCAGTTAATTGTACAACTAAATCTTCAATTATTATATTTAACAATATTTTGCATAGCAAACAACCAATGTTAAGCACCTGCATATCTTGAACGCTAAGCATCAATTTATTAATATAAACAATTTAAGTCTACTAACTACAAATACGAAATAAGTATAAAGTCATCAAGAGTACTTCCTTAATTAAAGCCATTATGAATCGTAACAATCAACAGGTAGCTTACCCTCTTGATCGATATCTCTTGATAAATAATAATAAAAAAAAACATAAGGAGTATATAGATGTAGTGCTAAATGGCTTAATTAGCTAACCATCTATCTTATAATTCTCATTTCTAATTAGGTTTTGAATCACATGTAGCTTTTTCATTTTATTTTTTTTATTTTTATATTCTCATAATCGATCCTTATCATATTTGGCTGTACTTCTTCAATAATAGAATTTAATTAAAACCTTTAATGTTATTTCATATTACTTAATTTACCTATTATGGTAAATAGGAAATATTATCTTACTGCATGGGTAATAATATATAATTGAGTGATTATTATACGAGTTCGAATTATCTTAGTATCTATTGATCTTGTATTGATATATTGTTATATTATGATTCAATTATAGTACGTACGTATAGTGGAATAAATAGTGGTAAGACAATATAAGCTAAACAAGTAACAACGTTAAGTAGAAAACATTGAAATTATATTATTAACCAATTGACTCGATCATTAAAGCTTTAACTTAATCATAGTGTAATATTATTCTAAGATCATCTTGTGCATGTATGCGTACATATACTTAATTTGCTTCTCATAAGTATATCATCCTATATTAGTGTTATCATTATTATTATGTTTTTTTTTTTTGTTATTGTTATTATTGTTGTTGTTTCGTATTACTATAATATGGTCAATATATTTTATATATGTCGAGTATGATTTTTCGGTTTTTATTTAAAATTGATTTTTCATTTCTCGATTAATACTAAACCCTAACCCATTTAATATTAATCCTCGACTAAAGAAATCGAGAAATTTCGGTTTTTTATTGAAAATAATTTTTTGGAGTCGCTACCCAACCGAAATCGGAAAAAGAAAAAGAAACTGTAACCAATTGGGTGGATTGATTACAATTTAGCTACCGGTCTTTGATTTCAATTTTAAATGAAGAACTAAAGGGTTCCAAGTTCGGGAGCTAACTTATTAAACTTTTAACGGATACCATTATTTATTTACCTAAATTAGGATTATTTTTCTAATTATAATATTTAAAAAAATAAATAAATAAAATAAAAAAGAACCTAAGTTTTTATATATTTTATCGTCACCCCGAAGATACCTACGTACCCTTTAGTTAGGATTAGACGATCGTAGTTCTTTTCAAAAAAAAAATCTTAAATGTGTTGATCGATTTTAATTTTGAAAACCGACTGAGTTTACGTTTAATTTATTCGGTTTATTTAAAAAATCTAAAGGGTTCTAACTCATAAGTGATTAAAAACACTCTCTAAGATACTATAACCTTCTTTTTTTGTAATTTTTATTTCTAAAAAATAATTTTCTATATGATTTCTTCTAAAAAAAAAAATTCTAAGCTAATATAAATTAATAAACTATGTAATATACTTAATATAATATAAACTAATATTAAAAGTCTCCTTAACTAATATATAAACATACATATACATATCACGCTATCACTTTAACTAATCTAACTAACAGAATAATAACGTAATGATTATGAAATAATGATAGTTAAATAAATGAGCGAAACAAATTAAAAGAAACTCTTACCTGAATTTTTGTCCAAGGGTTGTGCGTAGAAGCACAGGTCGTGCGTCAGGGGTTTTCCTAACACCTCACCGCCTGGTGTTTTTTAAATTTATTCGGCTGTGACATGAGGATTGTAATGCAGTAGACTTCGGAAATTACACGAAGGCTGTGTGATTCGTCAACGATGTGCACGTGCAACCATGGAATCAACTATTAATCGTATTCTGCCTGCACGGCATTGCTGCTGGTCATGCGTTGGCGATGGCATGTGCTGTTCATTGTGTTGAGGTGCTGTCGTGTGGACTGTTGCGTGGTGATCTAGTAGTTTTAGGTTTCGACGAGGATCTGACATGGTGGTTGTTAGGTTCAGTGAGGGTCTATTGCGTGTGTGAATGGTTGTAGGTCTGATATTAGTATGCAATTAAATACCGGGCGTGAGGGGTTGAGGTTAGATGTAAAGCGTGCTTGGGACTTATTCGGTTGAGGATGTGGGTCGCGTGAAAGGAAGAAAAGGACGGGTTTGTGCAGTAGCGTGCGGGTACGGTGAGTGGTCGAGACCTGTGGCGTTTGAGTATGTGATTTGGTTACTATGGCGGGCGACAGTGGATTGGTGTGTATCATACGATGAAGATGATAGGGGGTGGTGTTGTTGATGTTGGCTGGTGATCGCCTGTAAGTGGTCTACTGCTAGCGAATTGTGTTCATGTATGATTGAGAGAGGGACGTGGCGTATTGTTTAGCCACTGCGTCAAGGAGCTGTAAATTCTGTTTTGTCAGGTTGTAGATCTTCTGAGAGTATTGTGTTTTGCAAAGGCGAAGGACAGCAGATCAAAGTCCATTTCTTCTTTTTACGAGTGTGTATTTATATAAGTCAAACAAAATCATATCAAATCATATCTATTATATCTAATTAAATAATTAAACTAGATCCAAATTAATTCAAATCTGATTTAAATGATTTTAATTAGATATGAATCCCATTTTTGTCTCGCTTCTATAGAGATAAAAAATAAAGACATAGATACCTGCTAAGATTCAAACCCAAGGCCTCAAACTAAATCTACCCCAAATACTTCGCTACTTATCTATTAGGCCGTTGGCCTGTGCCTTGACATTCATTATAATTAAATTATATTTAAATTATCTGATTCCCTAAACTAAAATTTTTTAACTAAACTTAAACTAAAACTAAAACTAACACTAAAACTAATTATTCCTAATATAAATTACTTCTTAAAAATCTATGAAATTTTTATAATTTTTCCTTTTCTTATTATTTTTTAGTATTTTCATTATTTGTTAATTTTTATTATTTTCTATTTTTTTGAATTAGGACCCGTTTTTCTAAAAATAAAAATTAAGACTACAGAGGTGTAAAAGTTAGGTGTCTACAATATATTTAATTATTTGCACATATGGAAGCATATCTTCTTTAGAATATTTGGACTTTTAAATATGCATGTATAGAAAATTTGGACTTTTAAGTATGTATGTATATGCATAGAATTATGACTTGCCCAATAATTTTATGTCATACAATTATGCCTTATATCTTAACTTATAATGTGTGTTTATCAGTTTCTCTTTGTAGGAATTATGTGTATATTTGTGAACAATTATATCTATGTATTTATTTACTTTAAGGGTTTATCGTAACTATTAGTCTATAGGGAAAAATCCTATGAATAACTTAGCTATTTTACTTATCTTTCTTGATTTATCCTAAATCTTTAACTGTGTGTAATATTTTTATGATCTTATAGTCAATGTTTTTTGACGTGCTTTCATGTGATGATGTCCATTTTGGGAGTTAGGACTCGCATTTTTTTATTTGGGTTTAAAAAGTTACAAATTTTCATGTAATTGGGCCCATTAATCTTTTATTTATTTTTTATGGGTTTTTCTTGAAGATTTTTTAGGTTGAGCTTCTTATAAAATTATCATTGGGCCAAAAAATTGTATAGGCCTAACTTATATATGTTTTAAATCTATTAAGCCTAGTTAAAAATTTTATGTTTTCTTATTAGGCGCTTTACGTTAAATTTATACCTAAACCTATATCAGGTTTTTCTTATTGGTTAATAGGCCTTCTAAACTTTTATTTGGATCTAAATAATTTTTATAAAAACTTGAATTTCCTTTTTTCTCTTTCATGTGGGCTTAAATCTTATTTATTTGACCTAAATGAGCTTTTTTCTTAAAATTTTCAATTTAATACTTTATGAGCTAGATTTATTGGTTCATTTCTACTTATATTTTAATTAAACCAAATTTTCTAAGGTATACTTTTCCCCCTACTAGACTTAACCATGGGCTCCCTTATGGGCTTCTAGGTCCATTTTATTATATTTTCATAAGTTTACACATTTAGGCCCTAAATTACTAATTAATTTAGTTAATATTATGACAATAATTTTCAAATGTTATATTACATGAAAATAATACTTACATCAAGATTTTCAAAGTTGGACATGGAAATTTTTTTTCTAAAGACTTCTTGTGATTCTTTCCAAAATTTGTTGATTTTGCATATTTTACTAATTTATTACATATTATATAAAAAGATAACTAAATAAAGAAAAATAATTTTAGATCATATAATTACACATTCTGATCCATATACATGTATATATATACATACAATTTTTATTGTTAAATTTTTAAGAAAATAAAATACCCACACGTATACGTATGGTATTTTTGGTATATATATAATTATACATAAATATGCATATTTTTCATATATCACTATTTTAATTCGAGAAAAATATAAAGTAAAAATAAAAAAAATATAGAAAATTCCTAAATCCATGCACATGTAAGTGTTATACTTGTATTTTCGGAACATATGTATATATGTAATTTTCAAATAATATATATGTACATTAATATATCTATTTTTTGTACTTAATATTTTAGGCCCATAAAATAAGAATAATTATATGCTGAAAATTTCTAAAATTTTAATGTATATGTGTATACATATATATTACAACTTATTACTTAGGTTGTGTAGAAAATAAATATATACATATATATACTTACAACTTTCGGAATGAAATTATGTACACACATATATGTATACATATTTTACACATTAATATTTTAAGTAGAAAATTAAAATATGTCTTAGGAAATTATTATATCCATTTCTCAGTCACTTACATGTATATATACACTTATACAAATCTTGTTGTATTCATGAGAAAAACAAAATAAATTCAAATCCTTCTACTTTACATGCCAACAACTCTTAACTACATAGGAGATGATCTACATACTCCTATATGCATAGTACAAAAGGGTGATATATAAGAAAATGAAAATACACAAGAAAACAAGAAAAGTTAAAAAAACTGTTGGAACAGAGAAAAATATAAGGGTTACTCTTGGTTGTGGCTTGCAAAGGGGCGATTAAAAGCTTCTTGTTGGACTCCTACTTGTTGCCCTTAACTTCTTGACATCCTCTTATATTTGCTAAATGTTTGTTGCATATTGATGTGAAGATGTAGTGTATTTTAGGTTATGGAAATGTGAGCAAACAAAAGAAAAAGAAAAGGATTGAGCTTGTACATTGGTAACCTTGTTATTATCAGGGAGGAATTTCGTTTGCTTTGATGGCCATAAGGGATGATAATGGATAAAACATTTGGAGAAGACCAAATATAGGAGATATCTGTTAGGGGTGCTGATCATTGAGTATTGAATAGAGCATTTTACATGAAGATACTTTTAGTTATCCTCCACCATAAGTCCAGCCAACTCAGGATAACTTCCCAATGTACGAAGGACATAAAACTTTTCCAACAAATGAGTGCACCTTTGAGGAGGGCAGTGTAAATGTGCCAATCAATAAAGAGGCACTTGATTGAAAGGATAAGTCAATCTTATAAGATGAATTGGGTTATAATCCCGATGAAGAGCTAATTCTTATGAGACTTGACAGCGATGGTGAAGGGGATCATTTGGGAGTTGAGTTAGGGTTAGGGGATGTAGGTTTCCTTGCAATGACAAAACTGCTCTTCATCTAGATTAACCATCACCTAATCATCGTAATAATGGAGTGTTGGATGCTTGAGACTCGTACTTTCTACATGGCTCATGGAGAGAGGACTATTATGCTCTAAGATATAGAGATCTTGCTTGGTCTCCGCATTGATGGGCTACTTTGACTAGGTCCATGCAGCTACTTTGGTAGGAGGTGGTACGAGGTTTGCTTGGGGATTACCTCATAGATAATACTAGCAGATGGGGATGAGTTAGTTTGGCATGGCTACGAAGGAGCTTTAAGAGCCTTCCTTACGATGCAGACGATGAGATCATTTGGAGGCATACGAGAGCATATATCTTACAGTTGTTGGGTAGTTTCCTGATTGTTGATAAATAGTCATCACTAGTCTACATAATGTTCTTCCCCTTTTTAGAGTATTTCCCATTTATTGGGACATTCAATTAGGGCTCAGCTTGCTTCGCATGGTTGTATTGCTAGCTGTGTGGAGCTGTACCATTTGGAGCATATGAGATAAGCGGAGCGGCTATACTCTTACAGATATGGGTGTGGGATAGATTCCCCCACATTGCTCTTCGCAGCAGGATCGAGTTTGCTAACCAGGAAGGGTTACCACTGGTCACCAGCTAGGCGGAATTGCATGATACTGCACACTACACTACATATGTTGTTGATGCCTATTGAATTGCATTCGATTTACCAATGAGTCAATAGGTATGTGGTATTTCAATATTTTCATCTTACATTGTATTTGAATGCAATTTACTAATACACTTACCTTTCTAATGCATTATATGTTGTATGGGAGCCGTATACAGAGAATCTTCTTTAGCTCTTACCCCCCTTTTGTAGTATGGGCCAAGCTATTTGGATGATTATGGTGTCACTTAGCTACTTCTAGATTGTTGAGTGGCACCTTCCAAACCATGTGATTCAACAATTTGGGGAGTTCTGGATGATTATGATGAATGTGGATACGAGCGAAGAGTTGCACCATATTGACCTTAGGGGTAGGATGGATATAAATTGAATGGTTGCGCATTGGGGGCACATAGCCACCTAAGCAACCACCACACATGGTTAGTGCATCTGCAGGGACCTGGAGGTGTGGATCTCACTTACTATGACTAATATAGGGAGTATACAAGTCGATACATTACCCATCATGGTGTAGTGATGGGACACTTGATAAACCTATTTCCTTTTAACCGATTATCTTAGTTTCTTACAATGTAAGCAGATACTCTACGTCGGATGTGACTATTTGACGATTTGGACACTACCTATGGGATCATCAATGGTAGCCTCCAACATCTCTAGGAGCATGGCAGATTAATCTTGTTTCCATATTACGCAGCTATGCTAGACCTCGTTCCAACCTCACCCCACTACCCCTCCTCCCCCCCAAACCTACGGGTTAGGGATAAAGTTCTACTAGAGGAGGTCGAGTAGGTCGAATACGTGGTCGCAAACACTAAGACGATGACATACCATTGGGATCTCGGCATTCCATTGACTTAGGCAAGATTTAGCACTACAGTATCCGCTGATAGCTCCAGCATCGACCCTAGCTTGTTTTGTACCCTAGGTACTTACGATAGCATCTTTATGTAGTATACCCAGCTAACTATTCGTAAGCGGTGCACTGGTTGGATATAAAGTTCAGACATTGGGGAGGGTATCACCTAGTAACGACCGTCATAGCCTAGTCCTATACCTCTTAGAGACCTCAGTGATACTCCCTCTCATCTATTTGAGCCTTAACCATCTGAGGGAACATTCAGTCAACGGCCATCCTTGCTCATCCGATTTGGGAAATACTTGACAAGATTTAAGAAGAAGTACTTGTATACGAACACTTTTGTATTATTTAGTTAGATTATTTTGTATTTTCATCATTTTCCCTTGGATGTGTACAGAGATGTCATAAATAACATCATACATTGCAATTATAAGCTTTGTTTTATCTCATTTGATAAGTTTAGTCGCGTTGAGTAGTCCATTGAATTGTTTATAGATGTACTGAGTTGTATATCTTATTGGTGGGAATTTATGTACTTGTGTTTTGCACTTATAAGTTCTAGGCTTCTTAGTATTAAGGTTATTATACTTTATCTTCAATGTATATTTTGTTACTTTACATATATTTAGGGTGTTTGTCAAATAGATAAGGGAATATGGGAGGTGGGTGAAGAGGGCGCATACAAATATTGTGCCTTCTTTATTTTTTTGCAAGGTAGGTGCATATAATGTTTACACCTTCCTTTATCTCCAGGTATAAGAAAGGTGCATTCATGAGTTGCACCTTCATTGTAAATAAGGCGCATATATGCGCCTTTAAAGAAAAAAAGCAGTGAATAGAACCTTTCTACCATACTCACATATTAAGCTTTCATCTTGGCCCCTTTTTGTAATATTTTTTAAAAAGGGGCCTATTGAGGTACAAAACTCATGTGTTGGCTTCTAGAAGCTTCAATCCAATGGGCAAAAATAGAAGGGCATAGGGTGGTATGATTTGATCATTTCTTGTCTAGTTTAGATTTTCTAGCATGGATTGTCCTTCCATGTCTTAGTAGACGGAAAGAAAAAGGAAAAGTCAAAAGTTGGAAGCTCTTGTCACACATGTAGGAATAGGCCTAGGTTTAGAGTATAATGAGGATAGTAACATTTAATAAGGAAGGGTTTTAACTCAATTTAATTCCAACTAGTGTAGTTAATATAGTTATCCTTTTTCTTATATTATATTTAGCTAGTACATTAGCAAAACATGTACACTTATGTATATAATATATTACAATTGTTATATTTTGCATTTAAGGAAAATAATTATTACTATAGACATATATATATATATATATATGTGGTGCCATGTATGTGTGCATATATAGGGTTAAATTTGAAAATTTATTAATTTACTATTTAGTTGGATAATTTAATTAATTATTATTATTTAAGATTATCTCTAATCGCTCATTATTGGTTTTATGTGATTTCATGTATTTAGCAATAATTTTATTGATTTAGAGTTTTACTAGCAGTAAGGTAGGTTGTAGGGTTTATAATCTTAAGTTTTAGTATTTAGGATTTTTATTAGGTTTGATTTCAAATTTTTATAGGAATTTTTACATAGTGTTTAAGGTTTCTCCTATGAGATTACGGTTTTTGAATTATATATTAGGGTTTTTCATATTTATTTTATGTTTCGAATTTAAAATTTAAATTGGTTTTAAATTTATGTGATCTTGTTGACTTGGGGAAATATCTGTAGAACTCAAGTTCGACTTCATAACCAAAAGACTAAATTTGTGGGGTATACATATAATGTTCCATCTTTTATTGTTGTTTTTCTTTGTGGTGAGTTCTAGTGCTTTGATTACAAATATGAATCTTACTCCAAACTTTTTTGATCCTCGTTCTATGTCTTAAACGGATAATCTTAAAGTTGTGGTCATTAATTTTTCTTTTGGTTGGATCTAATTTTCTCGATTGGAGTAAGTCAATTAAGCTTCCTCTTTGGTGCTAAGGTAAAAATAGGGTCATAGATGGCTCTTGTACTTGACTTATTGATGATTCATCTAATGAACAACCTTGGTTACGTTGTGATTTTATGGTAAGGTGTTGGTTACTAAATTGTTTGACTAAAGACTTGTTTGAAGGTTTTGTCTATGTAAAACCTTCCAAAACTATGGGATGACTTGATTAAAAGATTTAGTTTGCTGAATAACACCTTATTGTACCAATTATAGAGCGAAATTGTCAATTTTAAGCAAGGCAGTTCAAGTGTAACCTTTTATTACAATAAATTGAAAAGACTTTGGGATGAGAAGCAAAATCTTTTTGGAATTCCTAACCATGAATTTAGAGCTATGAATTAGTCTACTTATAGTTTGACCTAGAAGTATCTAGAAATGGAAAATCAAAGTAAACTAGTTCAATTTAGTAATAATTAGATCGAGTGAATGATGTAAAGCTACAACCTTTTCTTTTAAATATACCCTTTATCATTATAATTTTGTGAAAATTATATGTAAGGGTATCAATGTTTGGAAGTAAGTTCAAATAAGGTATAAATGTTTCGAAAAGTTCCAATAAAAAATTAACGTTTCACAATTTAATTCAAATAGAAGATTTTGTTAACCTGATGTTATAATGCTGTTAATTTCATATGAAATAGTTGTTTAAGTGCCAATTTTCGCTTACATAGAACTTATGTGGTGCTTATGTGAAATTTTAAATGCAAATATAGAGGAAAAAACTTGAAAAGACAATTAAAATTATTAAAAAAAGAAAAATATTAGAAAAAATTAAATAAATCAAATTTACAAAGGCAAGTTATCAGGAACTTGGCTGGCAAAAAAAAATTGTGGGGAACTCGATAATATATATAATTATATATAATATATATTAAATAATATATTTAATTAAAGACAAAAAAAAGGGGGAAAAATGTGAAAATTGAAAGAAAGCAAAGCGTAACGATAAGTGGAGTAGAGTATTTTACAAGGAAATGGATAAGTAAAGTTATTTTTACGAGAATGAAGCATCTACTGTTAAATAGACAAGAACACAATTTAGCACCCGTAGGAGTCCAACAGAAGTAAACGCATAATAAACCAACAAGCAGAAGGCTTATCGTAGCCAAACGATTCCGATCCTTGAGGTATTCCATCTGCATCTTGTTACGTTCTCTCTCTCTCTCTCTCTCTCGCTCTCTTTGGATTATTTTCAGTGGTAATATTTGTACTGCAACCAAAATGGAAATGAAGAGGAAGCTCTCTCTCTCTACTCCTTGACGTCCAATCTAATATATATTTGAAGAAGAAATAATATTAATATCAATGTACAAAATACAGATCAAGAAGATAAAACAACTCCAATATAGAATTATAATATTTTCGTAGGTAGCTAAAACCGTTATAATATAATAATATTACTATCGATCTTCTATTAAGATAAATCAGAGTTTAAATCTTCTCTTCTCAACTTGTAACATAATTGGCAAAAAAAAAAAAAAAATTCTTTTTAGATGGTTGTGAGAACAATAGATATTGGTGTGCAAATGAGTTATATTATTTAATATATAATATTCAATAATATTCACAATTTTTTTTCCTTTTTTTGGATTTTTTTGTCTTTAATTAATTAAATTATTCAATATATATTAAATATAACTCTATTACCAAATTCCTTCCAATTGATTTTTGTTTTAATTTTTTCTAATAATTATCTTTTTTATTTTTTTATAATTTTATTTATTTTTCAAGCTTTTTTTTTTTTAGATTTATATTTAAAATTCTATGTAAACGCAACGGAGACATAAGTATCACATAAGTATTCCTTAACACTTAGCAACCACATTATATGAAGTTAACAAACAGAATCCTTCATTTGAATAATTTTATGAAACGTAGATTATTTATTTTAATTTTTAGAAATATCCATATCCTATTTGAACATAGACAGGATTACTCTTTCTTCAATTGGTGATATACTTTCTCTTCTCCTTCTCCTTCTTTTATTCATGATGGATACTAATGAATTAAATTGCTCTTTCATAAATTGGTGTGATATGATACCCTTCTCTTATTACTATTATTTTTTTTTTCATTGGTGAGAGACCAGGGACCAGGGTACTCCACCAATTTATCTTGTCTTTGTTACTTCTCGAAAGATTCTTATCATGATTTCCTTCGCATATTTGATTTAATTATCTTTTTGTTTAATAATCTATTTGATTTCCACTGTTTCATGCTTGTGTTTACCTCACTTGCTTTTACCATTTTAAATCAAATATGGTATTGGAGCATCATTCATATTATCAAGAGTAATTAGTCATACTGTCCCCATTCTAACGAGATTTTAGAGAACAAATCCTAGTATTATGTGATGTGGAGTTAGGTATATGCAATTTGCTACTCGTTTGAATAGATGTCTCTCTAATGCGGTAAGACATAAAGTACGAGAATGCACTCTTCATTTATGTTTTGATACTAAGAATAGCGAAACCATCATACTTCCTAAAGTTTTCTTCACGTGATGAAATCTCGTGAAGTTAAATTCTTCCTTCTCGAATTTATCTTCCAAATCTCAAAGACTTGTCTCTACAACACGTGAGATTTCGAGACGAGAATTCAATACAACAGCTTTTTTCTAGCCCAGCTATTGAGAGATTACGTGTGAAAGGCTGTAACTGGGAAAATATTAGGGCTATAAGTATTTCTGCTCCTAAACTTAAGCACTTGATTATAATGGATGGCCCGCCAAATAATGAAAGCCACCCATCAAACGATCATTCCCAAATCATGATCTCTAATTGTTGTCGCCACCCGTTGCAGCTTAGTTGGTGTTGCCTGCATTGGGTTTTTTAGTTGGGTTTCTAGTTCTCAAAATGATGGGTTGAGCAAAAAGTGTCTGCGGAAGTTAATCAAAGAGAAGTTTGCTCGGAGTGGGGTTTTCTTCCCAAATGTCGTTGGTAGGATTCAAACCGGTAGAGATAACTTGAATTGGGCCTTGTATGAAGAGTATGAAAGTTTGCAAAAGAATACACAATAAATGAATTAGAGTGTTGTTTGGTATGGTCATTTCAATTCTTAAGTTATTATTTGTAGAAGAGTGAATTAGTGAGAGAGCTAGAGAACTTTAGTGTACGCAAGGAAGTCAAAGTAGTGAAAGATAGTTTATCATTTGGACGCTTTGGCTATTTATAGGGTAAAATTGGTAAGAATATAAGGGCATGTCCTCTTTGTTGACATGCCCATTAAGTTTGGTAAGTGGGGTTGTGTTAACCATTATGTTCTGAGAATATTGGAGTTTTGTTGTTGAGCAAGTGTTGGAATCTCATCCATATAACCATCGAGGCTGTCTTGATGTAGGGCCGAAGACAAGATACTATTTGGTTTTTGTTTAGAAGCTCATTGAACAATTTGGTTATATGATAGGACAGGTCGGTCTTCCAGGAAGCACTTTGGTTACAAGCTTAGGTAGGTTGACCCAAGGGTTGGAGAGGTTGGTATACATCTAAGATACCCATATTCAAAATCTCTTATAATTTGATTAAGTAAAGCTACAACTTGTTTTTACTTATATGAATACCCTTTATCATTATAATTTTAGATAGCTATTAAATAGGCTGGATTGTTTTTTCTTAAATCAATGAGATAGTTTTGATATTGAATGAGTTAAAGTACTTTTTGTTAATTGGTGAGATATGATACCCTTCTCTTATTTCTATTATCATTTCTTTTAATGGTGAGAGATCAGGATACTCGGCCAATTTATCTTGTCTTTATCACTTTTTGAGATGTTCTTATTATGATTTCCTTTGCAAATTTAATATAATTATCATTTCGTCAAATAATCTATTTGATTTCCACTATTTCACACAGTGTCTTTACCTCAGTTAAATTGCTTGTACCATTTTTCGTCAAATATGGTATTGGAGCATCATTCGTATGATTCTAATTCAAATTTAGTATAAGAGTAATTAGTCGTACTGTCCCGCATCTAGAATTATGTGATTATGCAATTAGGTATGTATCATTTCTTTATTTTTATTTATTTTACCATACGGTGGCATATGGATATTGTATGGTGAAATATCCATTACAAGCAATAGTTGTATAAAATCCACTAGTTATATCAAATAATTATGTTGAGCTTTGAGGATAATCAACGAGAGAGTTATCTAGCCGCAGGAAATCTAGCTGAACTATGGACCATGGTTCAAAAGTTTAAAAGAAGAGAACGAGGTTAGCAATAGGGTAGGAAACATCCGCGATCTAATCTACTCGAGGACGTTTTGGCGCACGTCTTAGGCTTTCTTCCTCTCAAGGATGCTGTAAGAACAAGTTTATTATCAAAGCAATGGCGATTCTTATGGACAGGTCTTTCCAATCCTATTTTTGATGAATTTGGATTTGAGGGGACCATACTTAGCAAATTTCTTCCTTTCGATCTGCTTTCGTTTTGGATTAATCTTGATAATTACAAAAGTCTACTCTATTATATTACGATACATAAGTTACTGTTGTCAATTGTGAATGACATGCATATTTCTTTTCATATTAGTCATTTTGTAGATAGACCCGAGATGATTTCCAGGTTTTCAGTTTTGCCTGGTTTCAATGCCCTCGATACTCTGCAAATAGGCTATCTCCTCTACGACGGGACAATAAGTGGAATACTTGGGAAAATATTGCAAGGTGCTCCTCGTTCCGGACTCTTCGATTCTATGAGGTATAACATCTTATATTTATCGGATAATTTTTTTTAAATAAAAAGGCTATATTTATTTACGCAAAACAATTGGAAAAAGCACTCTAGTTTTCTTTATTTATTTATTTTTTCATTTTAGGATCTATGTCTTAAATTTTTTCATTTCAAGATTAAGTTTTTAAAAATTAGTCAAAATAGGGTATCAATCAATCTACATTACAAAGTTCCATTAAATTACATTGTCATGGAATCTTAACCAGTTCTTTAAAACAAAAAAAAAAAAGAAAAAGAAAAGGGTAGAATTCAATTTCAAATCCCTAAACGGAAATAAAAACATTGATTCTGAAATGCAAAAATACGAAAAAAAAAAATGAGGTTCTTCAAATGCATCTTTTTCAGTGACATTTTAAAATATAACTAATTCTACCTTAACATTGTTTGGCCTAGAGGGAAATTAAAAAGAAAAAGACGAAGATAATATTGGTTCTTATCACTCTTTAAACTTGAAGGACAATGCAATTTAATATGTTGATCCCATTAGACTACGACTTTTTTGAAAAACGTGAATGTTTACAATCTATAATTTTTGTTCGTAAAGCACAATCTCAATAAGACGAAGAAAACAACTTTCTATGAACAAAGTATTCATAAAATGTATGGAGTGCGTGTGTGAGATTTCATTTGACAAGTTTATGTTTCTTCCAAATGAAATTGTCCCATGTTGTGAATCCACTCAGCATTCAATCACCTTCATTTATCCAAGATTAGTTGATTGCATCCAAAGTTAGAATCAAAGTACTCTTTAGCTCGAATTAAACATTTTATACTCTTTCTCTACCCTTTTCTTACTTTCTTGTTTCGCTTAACTATTCTATGCCGAAAGTCAACCTTTATCGATCAAACCTTTTTTTTTTTCCCCATTTATTCTTAGTCAAATTTCACCAAATCATTCTCCATTCTTTTATTAATAACTGATTTAGTAGGTTTGCAATTCTTGACAAAACCATTAAACACATTTTCCCTTATAGTTTATGTTGTTGATTATTTTGTTTGTCATGCATGCTTAGTAATTTCTTGATACTGGATTGTATTTTAATCCAACCTTAGTATTTGTGTCTTTAGATACTTGCTTTAAAAATTTCTAGGTTCCTTTTGATGGGTTGATAACTTGATAATTTATTTTCTTCATGTTCCGTTAGTTCTAGATTTTGTCTAAATTTCCTAAATTCCTTTTTTAAAATCAAATTCTCTCTCTCTTTTTTTTTTTTTATAGATGTTGCAATTGGAGGAGAGTGGATCCAAACTTAATCCGTTTTAATAGAAGATCAATATTAATACTATTAGATTATAACAATTTTAGCCAATAAATCAAATTCTGATGTAACATATCTTATTACTCTTATTTGGTCATTAACAATAAAAACAGACACAAAAAGAAAGGGAAAACCGGAAAATTATACTTGAGGACTGGCTACATGTTTTTTTCATTTCAAATATTTTTTTTTCCTTCACTTTAGGACTGGGGTCTTCAAAGATGGTTGAAATATTCTTTTTCTTCCCTCCATTTAAGCAACGAGTGAAAAGAAAATGAGCTTATTAATCCCATGACTTGCAAGGTCCCTATTTTTTCATTTATTTTTTTTAGGATCCATGTTCTTAAATTTTTTCATTTCAAGATTAAGTTTTTAAAAATTAGTCAAAATAGGGTATCAATCAATCTACATTACAAAGTTCCATTAAATTACATTGCTATGGAATCTTAACGAGTTCTTTTAAAAAAAAAAAAAAAAGGGTTGAATTCAATTTCGAACCCCCAAACGGAAATAAAAATATTGATTCTGAAATGCAAAAATAGGAAAAAAAAAAATGGGTCCTTTGTATGCATCTTTTTTAATGGCATTTTGAAATTTGTTTCGCCTAGAGGAAAATTAAGAAGAGAAAGACAAAGATAATATTGGCTCGTATCGCTCTTTAAACTTGAAGGACAATGCAATTTAACAATAAATGCATCACCGGTATAGACAACTACTTTGACAAATCTTAATGTTTACAATCTATAATTTTTATCCATAAAACATGACTTCAATAAGATGAAGAAAACACCTTTCTTATTAACAAAATATTCAGAAAATGTATTTGAGTGCATGTGTAAGGTTAGGAATGCAACCGATGTTGGTTTGGAATAGGTTTTGCAAAACCTAAACTCTACCTACTGTAACTTATAAAGCTTGCCAAAATTCTGTAGAGTACTTTATAGAGTTTTTATCTTGTTTTCAGAACTTGCTCGTATATGGTTTTATGAAATCCATTAAAAACTTAACCTAACCCTTTAATACTAAAAAGTAAAATATAACAAAATTTGATTTTCGAATGTAAAAAAAATTAAAGCAAATAGTGTATAAATTGGTTTAAATAATAAAATAAACGGCGTATGATTGTTGAAGATTAAATCAACTTCTTTTTATTTTAAATTAATATACGATTAATGAAAATGAGATGGATGAGTATTGAGAAATGTGGCCGATTGACTAAAAGAGAGACTAAAAGTGAAAGAGAGAGTCACAAAAAACATATAAAAAAGAAAGAGATAATACTAAGGTTTTCTCGAAAGATCAAATATATAAGAGGTAAGATATTTTTTATTAATTATTATATTTTATTATTTACCACTAATATTAAATTATTATTTTTAATCAAATTTTTCATTAATTTTTTTTTAAATCGTAACCCTGGACTCGAAACTCTATAAAGCCTGAAAATTACTTCTAAAATCTGATAATGATCCACCCAATAGCGTGTGAGGTTTCATTTGATAAGTTTATGTTTCTTCCAAATGAAATTGTCTCATGATGTGAATCTACTCAACATTCAATCATCTTCATTTATCTAAGATTAGTCGATTGCATCCTAAGTTAGAATCAAGTACTCTTTAGCTTGAATTAAAAATTTTATTCTCTTTCTCTACACTTTCCTTACTTTCTTGTTTCGCTTAATTATTCTATTCCGAAAGTCAACCTTTCCCGATCCAACTCTTTTTATTTTTTTCTCCATTCATCCTTAGTCAGGTTTCGCCAAATCATTCTCCATTCGTTTATTAATAATTAATTTAGTAGGTTTACAATTCTTGACAAAAACCATTTAGCACCAAATCATTTTCGAAAAACGTTAAAATTGTCTCAAGCAAGATTTTTTTTTTTTTTTTAAAGATCTTGTCATTCGTTTCTTTTTCTCCCTTGTGTCTATTATTTTGAAAGACAATCTTTTTTCCTTGTAATTGGTTTTATTTTAGCTACTGCATCTTGATAGGTAATTTCTTATGCATCGTATGTTTTTCATTCTCGATTTCGGGTAAAAATTTTCCTTTTCTAGTGCATCCTATGCACATCTTTTTTTTGGATATTATTGTAGCAAGTTGCGAAGCCACATCCATCTTTATTGTGAAATTTCGAAAACTTTAATAGACTATATTATTATCATCATTATCACCATGTTGTTGTTATTATTATTATTATTATTATTATAATATGAAATCACTGCATAAATTGTTCGAAAAACTCCACTGCGGAATATATTCCCTAATAAAAACATGTGATATATCACATATGAAGTTTGCGTCTATAATTTAATAATTGTAACGAACAAAATCTATGATATAAGAAGGAGAGTAACCCTTTCTATCTTAATTATTTCAAGTGTGTATAATGACAAACAAAACCTATGATCTTGGTAGAAAATTGGGATTGAAATTATTATTTACAAATAAAAATTCAAACATTTAATTTTTTTGGGTAATGCCCTTTACGTATTGCCTAAACGAGTTTCTTTATCCGATATGTTCTATTCAACTGTTGGGACTGGAACCAAGCTTTAACTATAAGTTTTTTTCTTCTACGTCAATATTGGAATTATTTGTTTTGCTACTCATATTGATATGCCAGTAGAGTTTCTCTATGTTGGCATGAGGGTTTTCTTTTTTTTTTTTTTCTCTAAACAGCAAACTCAGGTAATATCATTCAGAAGGCCCATCATCCTAAGCAGAATGTATAAAGTTCAAATTTACAAGATGTGAATCTTCATGTAACAAAACTAAAAGAGGAAATGGGGATATTGAAACCCAATTATTAGGACACAACCCCTTTCTCTGATTAACAGCTACCTAATTAATGATTTTATTCATAGATCTTCTCGCTAAAGGTAATGAGATGCTAGAATGTCGAGCAAGAAGTCTTTTTATTTGAACTACTATAGGGATTGTCAACCATGAAATACACATTTGATTTGAAATCAAATTGGAATAAACATTTTAAGCATCCATTTTAATAATCACTTGACCCCAATCTTTCTTTAAAGAAAATTTAACCATCCCCAAAATTGCATTAGCTTCTGCCTTTTCAAAGTTAACGACTACTTCAAAGAAGACAAGACCATCAATTAATCGACCATTATGATCCTTCGCAACTGCTGCCATAGAGCCCATGCTTTTACTTTGATCAAAGGAGCCATCCACATTAATTTTAATACTGCTCTACGATGGAGCTATCTAAGATATGGCTCGCCCCTTCAACTACTGTTGAGCAGATCTCCTTACCTACTACGCTTGAGAAGCATATGAGGAATAAACTTGGCCTTCGAATAGCATCAAAGGATTAAGATGGATCCCGCTAAAATGTGTTACAAACTCAACCATATCTCCTCCCTTATTAGAAAACACTAGCGGTAAATAATTGGAGGAAAAAGTCTCTAATATATCATAATCAACAAGTCTTCTATGCCTAGGTTCATCCACACTTGCAATAACATATGTAAAAAATATAATAGAAGACATAATGGTCTCCTCTACAATAGATATTCCATGTAATGGATCATTCGCTCTGGCACCAATACATGTAAGTTGTACAATAGAGGAAGTGTAAGCCGAACTAGCTACATCACACCATACAACAGAACGTGAATTCATATATAGCCCCTAACTGCACAAGAAACTTGAAAAATGCAATTAACAGCAGAGACTTCCTCTTTATTAGCCAAAATAGCTTCACTCTCTTTTGCAATTCAAAAGTTTCGAATCAAAGCATAAGGATTGGGCATATCGTTATTAAAACATTGCTCTTCATCTCTCCTTCCATATGCACCAACACATTAACATAACATCCACAACAAATGTTTTTTTGTTCTCACAAATACTAAACTTCAACAAGTCACATAACCATTTATCTAAAGCCCAAACTCTCATAACATCCACATATAACCCTAAGTAGCCAAACTAAGCTAGAGATGTCCAATGGCATTTGAACATAAGATGTTTAATCGTCTCTCTACAACCATAAAATCTATAAGAGTAAGATTCCACCACTCCTCGCCTTGTTAGGTTAACAAAAGATGGCAAATAATTAAGATTAACTCTCTACATAAAATGTTTTACTCTAGGAGAGCACTTATAGTTCTATACAAGCTTCCAAAATTCTGTAGATACTTGTAAAGAAGAAGAGGCCACTCCATCCCTTGGATTCAAAAGGTATACATATGCTGACCGCATCGAATAAAAGACATTCTTTGAATAGGGCTAAACCAGTTGATCCTTAGCATCATCAATTGTTGGTCTAATTTGTCTTATGGCTAACTCTTCCTCTTTAAATAAAGCATGAGAAATATGTGAAGGTTTTATGTACCTGAATTATTATTAATCAAGTTAACCTTCATGATTGTGTCAATATCCTCTACTGTTACGCTTTGAAGCGACAAAGTCGTAACAGTCTTGTTGTATAAATCATTTTAGGATAAAAGCTAACCTTACAATCGCTATCTTAAACTTGATCTCCATGATTAACTTGCTTGAAGTAAATAGTTCGTAAATTAAATAAGCTATTTACCTAAGAAAGTATGGAAATATATATATACATTAAGATTCAAGTATTACAAATAATATTTATAGAGTTTTATTGTCTTATACTTCCTAAGTAATAGATTATTTGAAAATGAAAAATTCTAAATAAAAGTTAAGACCTTAAAGTTATATTTGTACTTTAGATGTATTTCCTCATTCCTTAAGATCCAGTAGTTACTAACTTCAAGGTAATTGTAAGCCGCTTTCTAATTAGCACCTGTAACAATGTCTATAGGGATGTGAACAACTTACAACAAATACAAATAGAGTTATCAACCAAATTATTGGGTACAATGCATATTCAAGCAAATGCCATTGTACGACGTTGTTCGGCTTGTTGTGAGATTAGAGAAATTAGACCCGCTTTAATCTTGGTCAAGGAGTTTTCATTAATGTAACAATTCACGACTAAACTTAGGTTTGTACAATGGAGACGTCACTCCTCCTACGATTACCTTCAAACCATTGACTTTATTTACAACCTCTCTACCTATTACTTAGTTCGGCTAAAGATGAAGAAGTGACTAATTATGCTATATAGTACTATCATTTTCGAATTGGTCGGTATTTGACTGGAGAACCTTAGGTTTCCCCTAATGGGTTGCTATGTAGGTTCGATTTATATTTATAAGTTATATATTTGGTTAGGTCTAGTTTAGGATAATCAATTATTTCATATAAATCATACAATACAAGTCAAAACAACACTTCAAAATCATATTATTAGCTCAGAATAAGCACATGTGCATAATTAAATATCTAATAAGCACAGTCAAGTATAATTTTAAGCCTTTGAGTACTATAAATTAGTACTTTGAAATACAGCGATGTATTAATTCCAATTTACCTAAATTCTTCGTTACCTCACTCGAGGTATAACTCGTACTAGCTTCCGCTAATAATCCCTATAATATAAATATTGTTTCAGTTTTCCACATTACTATTATAAGTTGGTTTTATCTTATAACGCTTATTGTTATCTTTTGTTCATGGTTTAATATATCTAATTATCCAAGTTTTCAAACCTTTTACAATTATTCTTGATTTAGATTCAGTTCGGATTCAGTTTCCACATCGATTTCTAAATTATGTTTTTTTAACTTAGGTTTCGATTAGGGATTTTATACATAAACCCTACAAATTCATTTCGACACATAATGTGAAAATAATCATATTATTTTCGGATATCTCAAATATCGTTTTTGGTCTCTGACCAATGTTCTAATCTGTGTAGTATATTTTAATTCTAATTTAACTACCGAATTTATTCTCGTTATGATAAAATCTTACATTTTTTATATAATTATCTTAATTTAAGTTTCCTACTAGATTTATCATATATTCCTATTATTATTAAAATATTAATTTTAATATAATATTTTCTCACTTATTAATTTTTTATATCTACATATTACATTTTATCACCTAATATATCTATAATATACCCATCTAATTTTTCTATCACTTCAAATGTCATCTCCCAACATCAACTAATATCTCAAAATATCTAAATTCATTTCAGATCATATCTTACACCTAATTACCCTAAATTACAAAATTAACTTAAAATTTATCATTTTTACCTATTACATATTTACTACATAATACCCTAATAATTACATCTAATACTCTAAATGTAACAAATAGCATACTCCATTAGATTTCAACATCCTAAAACATATAATTATGTATTAAATTATTAATTAACCATTTAATTAATTAATTAGCCTTAAATTACCTATTTTATGTATTATTTTAAAACCTAAAAATTATCTAAAAATTTTGAAAATTCATTTTTTAAAAAGGGCTTCACAGCACTATTCTACATTATCTAAATACACTACATAAAAATTTTGACGTCAAAATTACACTTTTAAGATCATTTATTTATTTGTAATTTGAAACATACTCGGTTTTGCATAATTTTTTAAACATCATATATTACGGGACATATTTTTATCAAAATAACATTTTCCTAAAAATTAAATACAAAAATATTCCAGAATACCAAAATTCATAATTTTCTATAATTATTTAATATTTTTAATAAAATAACTAAAATTGGACTCATCAGCATGGGTAGCTTTGGCCACTAGCAATGGCCCTAGGTGCATCGGCCAACCTAAGTGTTGTTACCACCATATGGTGGTGGTGGCTATTTACTCCTAGGTGCTCATCGGGTTTAAGTTCACCTTATAGCTCTTATTTGTACAGATTTTTTGTAAATAACCTTAACCCTCAATATTTCAGTTTTCTCTAATTTTCTAGGATCCTAAACTGACCAAATGAGCTTATGATTTATATATAGAGTTTTAGGAGATTTTTTATGTATTACATTGACTTGACATGGGCCTTATTCTCTTCCAAATTGCTTTTTGTTTGGTTTAATTTAATTGGTTGCTTTTATTTCTTAAATACCAAGTTACCACACCTCAAATTTAGATCATTCTTGATTTTTTTTACTTTTCTTAATTAATTATGAATTTTATTTAATTAATTAACCTTATTTTGATATATTTCAAGTATTTTTACCTACATGTAAATTCATATATGATATAATTAAATATTCCTAAATATTATTTAAGTTATTTTATGATTTTTAGTATGTATATAATTTATTTTTATTGAATCATTAGTTATTGGAATTTGTTCTAAGTGTTTTCGATAAATAACTAACAATTTTCATAAAATTAGATATTATATTAATTAATCATTTTATTATTTATTTTTATAAATTCAAACTCACGAGATTAATTTTACTAATAATTATAGTTTCATTATAAAATTTAGGCTGAATCGAATAATTTGTTCAATCATCCCAAATTTTACCAATTGAACCCCAAGTAGCTAATTGCGGAGCTTACATCCATTAAAGAGTGAAGCTTATTATCTATAGTATTAACTAGCCATTTATCATTCCAAACATTAATTGACCAACCATTCCCAACCCTCCACAAAGCCCCATTCCTGATAATATCTAAACCTTCTAACAAACTTCTCCAACCCCATGAGTTTTTAGAGCCTCATCTTGCATCAAAAGATTGCTAGTTAGCAAAATATCTACCCTTTAAATTTCGAGCCTATAGTGCATTCGGGTTCTGAATATGCCTCCATGCTTGTTTTGTTAACAATGCTAGGTTGAAAAGATGCAAATCCTTAAAACCCAAGCCACCATGACATTTCGATTTCCCTATCGACTCTTACTTAACCCAATGGATTCTCCTCTCATCTCTCTTCTGGCCCTATGAAAATTTTGCAATTAAATTGTTTACTTCGTCACACCATTTCTTCGAGAATTTGAAGACACTCATCGAGCAAACATGTATAATACTGGCCACTGCCTTAATAAGACTTCTTTACCTACGAAAGAGAGGAATTGTTGCTTCTAACCCTGAAGACATTGCCGTACCTTGTTATTCACAAAACCTAGAGCTAGCACTTTAGATCTACTCCAAATAAAAGGGAGACCTAAGTATTTGCTAAGATCCTCCGTAACCTTGATTCCCATTATTCTAGATAAACCAACTCTAACATCTTGAGGATAGTTTCTACTAAAGTAGATTGTTGATTTATTGAAACTCAATTCTTGCCCCAATGCCAAACAATACTCCTTAATAATGGATTTCATGACCTACAGGTTAATTTCATAAGCCTTCAAGAAAAAAATGGAGTGATTTGTGAAAAATAAATGTGATAAAACTAGACATGAAAGACCTAACTTCAAACCTTGTAACTCTCCAGAGTCAATTGCTTTCAAAATTTTTCTAGACAAGACATCCGAAACTAAGATGAAAAGATACAGTAGAATTGGATTGCCATACCTAATTCTTGCCCCAATGCCAAATAATACTCCTTAATAATATATTTCATAACCTATAAGTTAATTTCACAAGCCTTCAAGAAAAAAAGGGAGTCATTTGCAAAAAATAAATGTGATAAACTAGACATGAAAGACCTAACTTCAAACCCTGTAACGCTCTAGAGTCAATCGCTTTTAAAATTTTTCTAGATAAGACATTTGAAACTAAGATGAAAAGATAAAGTGAAATTGGATTGCCTTACTTAAGATCTTGAGATGGACAAAAAGAACTTGCTATTTTTCCATTCACAATCACTTTATATCTCACTAATTTGATACATAGCATAACTTGTTACACCTTGAAGTTGTAGAGTCGCAATAGTCCCGTCGTGTAAACTATTCTACGATAGTAATTGGCCTCACAGTACCTACCATAGATATGATCTATACAAGGCGTCAACGACTCCTCGCTTTGAAGTAAACAGTCCAATTAATTGTTTAACTACATTTATGGTAAATATCACAAATTTTGAATAAACATATATAATTATATGTAAAGTCTACAGAATTTCTCGGAAAATTTTACATATATATAACAGTTCACTAATTTATAAAATAATTATCAGTCTTTCATCTTCAAACTACAAAGGACATTCTTGCTACACATCACTACTAAGTAAATTGATTCTCACACCCCTGGCTTCAAAAGAACTAACCTCTGGATAATTGTAAGACGGTATAATACTTGAAGTATTCAGAAATCAGGACCTGTAAAAGGATCTATAGGGGTATGAGTAACTACAGCTTAATAAGTTGAATTAGAGACTCATGAGAGTATACAAATACAAACAAGATTATCAAGTAATTATTTTAATGCAATGTAACAATCAAGTGTCATCACACAATGTAGTCCGGTCCGTTACGAAATCAGAGAAATTTCACCTGCTCTAATTAGGGTTGAAGAGTTTCTATGTTATGCAGTAGCTCATAACCAAATCTAGGCTTGTGCAATGGAGACCTCGCTCCTTCCGCGACTACCTTTGAACCATTGACTTCACCCTCGCCGCGACCTTTTCTCCTGTCATTTAGTTCAACTAAGGATGAAGAAGGGACTATTATGCAATCCTGCGCTATCCCTTTCGAAGTAGTCGGTAGTTGGTTAGAGAATCCTATGATCCCCTAACGGGTTGCAATGCATGACATTTTTGGTTATTAGAGTCGAATAAGATTAAATTTTATTTAGGATGTTCAAACAATTTCGCAGTAATTCAATCAATAAAAAAATCAATTACATTACAAATTTCAACATGCCTTCAAATACATCAAACACATGTGTAAACTACTTACAATCACAACTATATACAATCTTAAGTTTCCGAGTACCATAAAATAATACTCTAATACAGTAAGTGATAACTCAACTTATTTGGAGTTTCTTAGTCGCTCGATCACTCGATTACAAGCCGATTCATCTGTAGATATCCTATAATACAAATAGGTCTTTTTAGTTCTTATTCTTTAATGATTCACATTCTAAGTTATAATTTAGCTTATTTTTTCTATGTATACCTATTATTTACTAAAAATTCATTCTATCGTATTTCGGGGTTCGGTTCCTAAATTAGATTCTAGTTTTGATTCTAGAATCTTAAATACGCTCGAATCCTAATGTGAAATTAATCATATTAAGCTCGAGTATTCTAATATCTTATTAGGTCTTAATTTAATATTCTAAACTATTTGGTGTACGCTAATTCTAATTGGGATATTGGATTTATTCCCGATATGAGAAAATCTTACAATTTTTTATACAATTACCTAAAATTAAGTTTTATTTCAGGTTTATTATATTTTGATTTCTATTATTATATTATCTAATTAAACCTAATTTTTTAATAATATTCTTAATTTTTTATAATTAGCACATAACTCCTTCATTACTTACACTTAACACTTCAAAGGCTAAGATTGGGTCTCCACATAAGAGATTTATATCCCTAACCCTCTAATTATTATCTAAATCAGTAATTAGTGTCTTAATCACCTAATTAACTCAAAATTACCCAATTTTTCCATCATTTTAGGGTTAAAAATTAACTTAAAAATTTAGAAAATTAATTTTTAAAAAATGGCTTCATAGCACTGTTCTATATTACTTAAGCATTCTACAGAAAAAATTTGAGCTCCAAACTACACTCTTAAGCCTATTTATTTCTAATTTTAATCATTTTTGGTTTTGCTTAATTTGTTAAGAACCCTATATTTTCAGACGTGATTAAACTAAATCACTATTTTTCCCTAAATCTACATACAATAAAACCTCAGAATAACAAGTTTCATAATTTTATGGACGAAATAACTAATTTTAAGAAATTATCTAAAATTGGAGTAGATTAGAGACTTACTTGGTCCGATAACTTTTGGCCTTCTAACATTGGTCTAGGTGTGTTGGCCGGTCCAGGCGGTGGGTTTGGAGTGGGGTGGTAGTGGTGGCTCGGTCCCAAGTGGTGGTGGTGTGTGGGTTTGGCTTACTAGCCCAATCTGCACAGTTTTCCTTTTTTTTTTCTTTAGTTTTTTTCTTGAATTTTCGAAGCTCTCTATTTTTCTCTGATTCCTAACTGTTCAAAGGAACTCTGTAAATTTTCTCCCTATTTATAGAAGTTTTTGGTAATTAATATGCATTAAATTAGATATGACATTACCCAATTCCCTTGATTTTTAGGTTTTGTGTTGCTTGTTTTTAATTGGTTAATTTTTCTTCTTCAACTCCTGACTTGTCACGACTAAATCTATATCATTCTAGAATTCTTTGATTTTTTTCTAATTTTTCTTAAATAATTAATAATTTTCTTTAATTATTTAATAAGTTTTTAACCACTTTAAGAAATTTTACGTATTTTTATCTACACGTAAATATATATGGGGTACATGTGAACATTCCTAATTATTATTTAGGTCGTTCTATGATTTTTAGTATACATATAATTTATATCTAGTAATTTATTAGTTATTAGATTACACTTTTCGCCTTTACGATGATTAACAATTATTATACTTAAAATTTGAAAATTTTATAGTGTCCTATTTTATTACTTATTTTCTTAAATTCAAGTTTACGGGGTCATTTTTACTAATTTTTCTATCAATAATTTATAATTTGGGTTTGATCGAATCATTTAATCAATCGTCCTAAATCTTATATTCTAAGTTCAATCTTACAATTACTTGGTTTAACTTTAGGGCTTACATAACCTAGTTTACTCACCTCTCATAAAATCCTAACTGATGGATAACAACTTTAAGGAAATCCCATTCTATCCTATCATAAGCCTTGTTCATATCGATTTTAATTGCATAGTCACTGTTCTTTCCACTATTTAGGGTTTTAAGATAATGAAGAGTCTCGTAAGCAATAATAATGTTATCATGGATAAGTCTACCACTCACAAAGCACTCTAGTTTTCTATGACTAAATAGTTGAGGAAAGACTTTAAATAATTAACTCGAATTTTTGATACAATTTTATACGAAAATTACATAGATTAATATGATGAAAATGAGAAATGGAGTTAGGATTCGGTATTTTGGGAATTAAGATAGCATTGGTTTTGTTAAAGGAGGATAGGAAAGAACCTGAAGCAAAGGCATCTTGAACTGTTGCAGTCAAGCTAGGTCTAATATATTTCCAATATGTTTGATAAAAATATCTCAAAAAACCATTCGATCCAGGAGCCTTATGAGGCCCATTTGAAAAACTGTAGCCCTAACCTCTTCTGCCATCACATTGCCTCCCAACACTAAGTTCATCTCCTTAGACATAATATTCCTCATATAAGCCAAAATCTCTCCCTACTCTCTACTATCGCCGGTGTGCAAGAGCTTCTTATAGAAATTGTAGAACTCATCCATAATTCTCCTCTCATTTGTTAACCAACATCTATTGCTATCTTTGATGCACAATATCTTATTTTTCTGCCTTCTTTGAATAATAGTATTGTAGAAAAAGGATATAGTACGATCCCGGATTTTAGTCGTTTGACTCTAGCTCTTTGACTCCAATATTGTTGCTCCTTCACATAATACCCATCAATCTTTCTCCTAATTTGCAATTCTTACTTCAAGCAATCTCCATCCTTACCCTAAAATCTACATAGCTCTTCCATTAATTCATTAATTTTTACAGCAAAGTTTGGGACTTCGCTTCTTTTCTACTCAACCAAAGCTTCATGACAACATTTGATTTTTTCTTCAACCAACTCAGCATTGAAAGGCCTATCATCATACCAGAAATTTGAAATAACACTATGGCAATTTGCATATGAAGACCAGGTGGCCTCAAATTGAAAGGTTTAACTCCCTTAGTATCAGTAAAGAATTGATTAATGAAAAGAGCAGCATGATTAGAACCATAATTTGGCTTGTGAACGATTTGGATATCTGGAAAAGACTCCAGCCATTCTCTAGAAAAAGGCATATGAACGAAGATCCCATCAAATCTTCTGTTATACCCATTATATTTCTGACTCTTGAAACCAATATCAACTAGTTTTAAATAAGAAACCATCCGTTGGAAAGCAAATATCTTTCTACTATCTTTGTTCGACCACCCCACTTCTCATCATTATGCACAATATCGTTGAAGTCTCTCAAACACATCCACGGAAGTGTTATGGTGGAAGCAATGGATGTAATGATATCCCATATCTTCTTGCGTTCTTCGAAATTTAGATGGCCATACACCCAAATAGCTGAAACACCTTCTGCCCATCAACCTTAGAGATAATACCATTTATCATGCTTTCATTAGCTTCCCGGATCTCCACTTTCCATTCATCGGTCCACCACAATGCAAGTTCCCTAGATATTCCATCTGGGTCAATATAAAAAGGCATTATGAAATCTCAAAGAAGCTCTAATCCACTTCGTACAATTTCTCCCACATTTCATTTCCACGAGAAAAATAAAGTATGGCCTACACCTTCTGTAGAGCTCTCTAAGAGGATGAACTGTTGGGCAAGACTCCAAACCTTGACAGTTCCAAACGACAGCCCTTATGGTTTATGTGTAGTTGTTACAGGCCAGCCACCAGCCACCATCACCTTTGATTTAAGAAGAGTCGTCAGATCGGAACATCAATCAGACTTGTATGCTCAGAAGAAAGATTTTGATTATTTTTCGAAGTATTAATCTTCTTTCTTCTAGACGAACTTGTTTTCCGCTTGCTTGTTTTAGGCTGAACAGCGTCGGAAACTAGAGTCTCTGGAACCCCCCAGCTTCACTCTCTTGGGTGGAGTACAGTCTCACTCACTTAGTTTCTTCTTGATGTTTAGATTTCTAAAAGCACTCGTTAATTCAGCCTCTACTGCCTTGCCAATATTTGATGATACAATAGCCTTTTCTTTATCAGAGCCCTCGGAATCATCAGGAGATTCAACGAAGTATTCATTTCTATCCTCATTATTGGTGTATTTCTTGCTATATTTCTCAAAATGATGATGATAGCTAATTCAAATGCAAAATTTCGCCTTTATATTTGCTGATGACTTGAAAAGTGACAAGAAATGACTCCGATTTTCCTGTTTCTTTCAGAGAAACTTGAAAAAGAACCTAATATATAATTTGTTGCTCATTAGTGAATAAAACGATTTATCTATTTATCATGTAGTAATTTGTTAATAAGATAACAATAAGCCAATATAGAATAAAAATGACATAAATAACTTTGCGATAGGAAAAAAAAATTGTAAACATTAATAAATATATATATATATATATATATTACGAAAAACTAATAGACAATAAACTCACCTTTTAACTCCATAGACTATACGGAACCTTCTTTGTACTTAAAACAAAAGGCCTCCTGTTTCAATGTTTATTCTCATATCATTCCAATAAACTTAAAACAGAATCTAATATATAATTATTTGGTCATTAGTGACTAAAACAATTTATTTATTTAAAACATGGCAATATGCCAATGCGATAACAAAAACCCAATATAGAACAAGATGATATAAAGAAATTTGTAGTAGAAAAAAGAAAAGAATGTAAATATCAATAAAGTAGCATATATATTGCAACAAATTAATAGATAATAAAAACAACTAACATCACTAAAACTACTTACGTGTGACTCCCTATATGCCTTCTTTGCACTCAAAACAAAAGGTCACCAAAATATAAATTATACATTGAAAAAATGAAAAGAAGAAAATAATACTTCATTCCAAATGTGCTTACTTCCAATTTCAATTTCTTATCCATCGACAGTTTCTACAACTTGGTTAAAAATAAAAACCAAATATTCAAAGCCTCAAAATTCAAAATCTCTTCAAATGTAGAACTAAATGAGAAATTTGTTTCCAAATCAAATTATAAAATCCTTTCTTTTCCGAAAAACCAAATGAAAACATCATTTTTTTTTTGTAAAGGGAAAAAATAATATATATATAAAAAAAATGGTGCAATACAAATTTACCAAATTTTTTTTTTAAAAATTAAATAAATATGAATTATATGAAATGAATTACGTAATTTAAAACATACGAATAAAAAAATATAAGTCTATCATGCGATATTAAAGAATTTTCTATTACAATGAGGTACAATATTAATATATATATATATATAAAAGATTAAAATCATATATCTAACATGCTATGTAGCCACAATAATGCTGTAATTTTTTAACATAATTTATATGTAGGTAATTTTTATCAAATTAGATCCTTAAACATGTTAAAACCTAAGCTCATATAATAGTCATTTCATTTATACATCGGTGGGAAAGCTGGGTTTTTTAATCTACTAGTCCATGAATAACGAACGGTTACTGTACAGCCACTGTACTTCACTGTCCCGAAGCTACACGATCTGAAAATGAGATGTGCTGCGATCAAATGTCAGTATTTGGATTCTTATACATCAAACCTAAGAGGTACAAGGTATCTAATATTCCGTTGTTCCAGCATTTCAGGGCACTCTAAACATTCACTATGTCAGGAACCCCAATTGGAGAAACGACTCGAAACTACTACTGCTACTTCTGTTTCCTTCACTTCTCTTTTTCAGTCCATCAAAGAGCTTCTAGGATCCGAAAATGTAAACCCCAAACCCGAAGCCCTATCTTTGTTTTCCGTTTCGCAACAAACCAATGAGGTGAATTCTGATAAAGTTGCGTACTTGAAGCCTTGTGCACCACATGTTCCTGAAAATGCCGCAATGAATACTAGCTTAAATTTGGAAGCAGCGAGTGATTTGACGGATAGCATTGATGATGTTAGTCCTTTGGTGAATCAGATAACTAATATTGTTAGAATGGAGAATGGTGTATTGTCGATGGAAGAGAAGTTGGAGAAGTCTGGTTTTCGGTTCAGTGTTGATGTTGTTGAAAAGGTGTTGAACAGGTGCTATAAAGTGCCGCATTTGGCTTTTAAGTTCTTTAGTTGGGTTAGATCGAGAGATGAGTGTTTTGTTTCGACTAATATTTACAATACATTGTTGTATATAGCTGGGGAAGCTAGGGAGTTCGAGGTGGTGGAGAAGTTGTTGAAGGAGATGGGGAGGAGCTCGTGTGAAAAGGATTTTAAGACATGGACCATTCTTGCTTTCCAGTACGGGAAAGCAGGATTGATTGGAAAAGCTTGCTTTGCTTTTGAGAGGATGAAGGAATGTGGTTGTGAACCGAATATAGTTGCTTATAAGATGATGATACGTATGCTTTGTGCTGCAGGAAAAGCTGATATTGCACTGGAGTATTACAAGGAGATGCTATATAAGGACATGACAGTTGACTTGGATCTTTACACGATACTTTTGAAATGCTCAGCAGCATCAGGTGACGTTGCTGCAGTTGCATCCATCACTGATGACATGACAAGTGGATCACAGATCCCTGAGGATATTGTCTACTATCATGTGCTGAACAGTTATTGTATTTCTAGGAGAATTACTGAAGCTTTAGAATTGATCCGTAAGATGAAAAATAAAGGTTTAGCTGTTGAGCTGAAACATTTCAAGAGCCTGGTAAAAGGTTTTTGTAGGGCCGATAAGATTGAGGATGCTTTAGAGATAGTTGGGATAATGGAAAGAACAGGTGTCATAGATAATAATACTTATGAAGTGATTATTGCTGGATACTTGAGGAAAAATAACATTTCTAGGGCACTTAATGTGTTCCAAAGCATGAAAGGAAGTGGTGGTCTACCTTCTACTCACACATACACTATGTTGATGCAGAAATTTTTCACGTTGAGTGAATATCAAAAGGGGATAGCCTTGTATAAAGAGATGCTGGAAACTGGTATTCAACCTGATATTGTGGCGGTGACTGCTCTGGTTGCCGGTCATGTTTCCCAGAACAATATATCTGACGCATGGGAAATTGTAGAGACCATGGAGGGGAAGGGGATCAAGCCTAATCACAAGTTTTATTCTGTCTTCATTAAGGAGCTTTGCAAAGTGGGAAGAACTCATGAGATTTTTAAAGTTATGAAAGAGATGGAGACTTCCAAAGTAGCTATCCGTGATGAAGTATTCAAGAGAGTTATTTCTCATTTCAAGAAAAAGGGGGAATTAGAAAATGTTGAAAAAGTGAAGCAGATGCAGGATTCACGGAAGATTCATTTTGGCAACCCTAGCAGATTTGATATGTCAAGCAGTGTAGATCTCAAAACTGAGCTTGACAGCAAACAACTGGATGAAGAGAAAAACCATTGTTGTTGTCCTCTGCCTAAGCCAACTTCTGTTCATGGTGATGAAGATATTAAGGAGATATGCAGGCTGTTATTATCATCCACTAATTGGCACTTAATTGAGGAAACTTTGGTCAAGAGTCCTATAAATTTCACGGTAGACTTTGTTTTGGAGACACTCCATAATTGCAGAAATCATGCGTCCACTGCACTGCAATATTTTCATTGGGTTGGGAAGCAGGATGGGTATAGGCATACCACAGAAACATACAACGTGGCCATAAAGATTGCAGGATCTGGAAAGAATTTCAAGCATATGAGAACCCTTTTTCATGAAATGAGAAGAAATAACTGTCCCATAACATCAGATACATGGACTATTATGATCATGCAATATGGTAGGACAGGTTTAACGGAGAGAGCTATGAACATCTTCAAGGAGATGAAATCCAATGGCTCTAAACCGAATGGAAGTACCTATAAATTTTTACTAATATGCCTTTGTGGAAAAAAGGGTAGAAAGGTGGATGATGCAATAAGATTGTTCCAGGAGATGGTTCATGCCAAGTATATACCTGATAAGGAGTTGATCGAAGCCTACCTTAATTGTTTATGTGAAGCTAACAGGCTGCAAGAAGCTAAATCATGTACCACCCTGCTACATAAATTTGGTTTTTCAACTGCTCTCAGTCACTCCTTGTACATCAGAGCTCTCTGTCGAGCAGGGAAGTTGGAAGAGGCTTTAAAATTTATGAATGAGGTTGAAACGGACAAAGAAAAACTAGAAGTGTATGTCTATGGTAGCATTGTCCATGGATTACTAAAAAGGGGAAAACTAGAGGAGGCATTATCTAAAATCAATTATATGAAGCTGAGGGGCATATCTCCAACTACCCATGTCTACACATCCTTGATAGTTCATTTTTTCAAGGAGAAACAGATAGAAAAAGCTTTAGAAATTCTAAAGAAAATGCAAAATGAAGACTGTAAACCAACTGTAGTCACATATTCAGCACTTATACAGGGTTACATGGATATGGAGAAGTTTGATGATGCATGGAATGTCTTTCGTGGCATGCAATTGAATGGGCCATCTCCAGATTTTGGAACTTATTCAATGTTCATTAATTGCCTTTGTAGAGTTGGGAGGTCTGAGGAAGCATTGCAGCTTATACCTGAGATGTTTGATAGTGGGATGATTCCTAGTACTGTCAACTTTCGAACTATATTCTATGGATTAAACAGGGAAGGGAAGCAGGAATTGGCCCAGAGTGTTTTACAAAAGAAGTGGGATCTAATGAAAAAAAGGCAGTATCTAACATAAATAGCAGAGCTCTTGTTTTTCTTAGGACAAATAGATTGAAATAGACCGCATCAAATCTGATGTAGTAGGCTCTGCTCTTGCTTCACAACTCAGAAATGCATTTCAAGACTTGGAATCAAAGCCGTGAGAGCTATTGTCCAGTGAGTAGCTTCTGCAACTTTGGAGATTAGCCTATGCTTAACCCTCAACCTTAACAGCCAGCATGACTTAGCATTTCTTATATATTTATTTATTTATTTTTCATCTTAATTTTGCAGGTTGGAGGGCACATTGTGTTAGAGATTGGACCATAGTTTCTTGTTCTTGTCAAAATTCTTGAGTCCAATACTGATTCGGATGCTGATACCTGTAAATATTTACAAAGATTTCTGCTTTTTGACTTGCTGTGTTTTTTTCATGTTTACTTGCTTTGTGTTATGTTGTTTTTCAGTTGTCGATTGAGTTTAGGTGGTAAGTTGATAACTTGCTGTTATGCATGAATTAGAAAGGAAACTAAGCTCTGCATTAAATATTTATCATACTTGGCATTGTGTAATTTCACAGATTGATACAGGAAAATGGGAAAGCATCAAGAGAAGTTCTGAAAATTTCTGCATCTTGTCAATAGAGTCCTAAACCTTTAAAATGGGGCAGTTACATCCTAAACCTTTATAGCCTTTAGTCGATAGAATAATGAACCTTTTAAAGGTGCAAAGACACCAAATGAGTGTAACTGATGGATTTTTCATATATATATATTTCTTAAATGTGTGTTTTAGGATTCAATTAAAGTTTTTCAAAAACATCTATGACTTAAGTATGCCTTTAGGAAAAGGTTCAAGATTCAATTGAGAAAAAAATATAAAGATATAGGATTAAGCACCCCCATTAAAAAGTTTTAAGACCCAATCGATAACACCCAAAAGGAAACTTTCATCTTTCTAGAGTTGGTTGTGAACTGAAAAAAATAAAAAGACAAACAAAAAAGTGAATGAGGACGTGAAGAGTTTTTCTTTTGCTTGTTAACAAGAGACCCAATGCATGCCTTATCATTATTCTTACTAATTTGTATCGTTGTACTGTAATCACATACATGGGAAGTGATCAGATAGGTAATGATCTTTTGATGAGTTTAGATGTGCTTGTAACTTGAATCAAACTACTCTTTAAACCCAATGCAAACATCTGAACTGTCCTGATCACTCAAGTGCACCAGGAAATTGGGCAGACTTGTACGGTTAGCAATAGACCTAGTATGTCTTGATCTGGTCCAAGTTTGGCCCTATTAACTCTCTGATAGTCATGAATTATGATCCTTGATGCGATTTGGTTGGGGAAAAATGTTAGTGTTACAGTGAGTTTAAACTTGCTTTTGTTTTTCAACCTTTAATTATGTGTATGTTTTCTGCCTATCTAGATTTTGTCACTATAACTTGTTTGTTTTTGCTGTGATTTTGGGGTGTTTGATTGTGCCTTGTCTTGTAGGATTGCCAGCCTTAGTGGATAGAATAATGGGTTGAACTTCACTCTAAAGAGGTTTGACTATTTTTAAAACTCTATCCACGACTACTTTACTGACACATAATCAGTTCTCAATGAAGATGTGCCAGCACAATAATTTTTACTCACTTGTGCATGTTATGAATGAGAAATATATGTTCTTCTTTGTTCTAATAATATTTCCACTGGAGAAGTTTTGCATGGAAAATCATTTATAGAAATTGTATTCCTGTAGTTTGCACAGGCGCTGGCAAAAAAGGAAAGAAAAAATACATATGGTCAGCCCTGTTGGAAATGCCTCTGTGATAAGACTGTCCTGGGCAACATGATCCCTGAATATTTTAATGGGGGAAAAAAAATCATGGAACAAACAAATTTTTTGAAAATTTGCGTAGACGACCATACATTTTAGAAGAACTGCATAATTGTTTGAGTATAGGCTGCCATATTGTTTAGCAGCGCAGACAAGGCCAGGGGGGAATATGCTTGATTGTTCTCTTTCAGATGTACTCAACACTTTTTTCCTTTATGCATGAGATGATAGCATCATTAGTAGTTGCTTCATCTATATGTGTCGACATAGTTGATTTTGTGTCATAAGGAATGGATCCATTTGAAAGGAATCTAGCAACGTGATTCTTTATAGAAAACGGTAGGTAACACTCTTTAATAGTAACAATCATAATCGAAGTTGTGATTCAAAATCCGTCATTGCACACTTTGCAAGGCAAAAGAATTGTGATTTTGCCTCCTTCCACTTCTTTCTGATGGTCTACTAGAACAGTCTTGTTGGGGTGAAAAACAGTACTTGGATCTTAAACTTAAAAATGGAAAAAAATTGTGATATATCCACCATTCGTTGATGAGAGAGGTATGTTCTGCTTCTTGTGACAGTACAGGTTATTGGCGAAAAGGGGAATGAAAAAGGACAACCTAAGTTGCCATAATCTGTGTGCGATGGAACTCATTTTGGCCATCCTCCTTGAATCTTTGCTTTATGTATCTACACGTCCAAAGATATTATATGCTGTCTGGAAACATTTCATAAATTGGTTGCGGATGTGGTAAGGACTTGAAATTTCTGTGCTATCATATAATGTAATTATGCCAAAGGCTACAACTCCAAATTTAGGTTTTAATGTTCTATACATTCTCTCTCTCTCTCTTTATTGTAGATGGGATCTTTGGAGCAATGATGAAGGCACATTCTCTTGCATCATAATTCATTGGTGCTTCCTCTCTCTCTCTCTCTCTCTCTCTCTCTCTGTGTCTCAGTATGTTAGTTCCTTTTTCTCGGTTATGAAGGTCAACTTGGTAAATGACATACCAGTCACAATGCAGCTGATCCGAAAGCAATCTTCAAAACTGCTATATTCAAGCAACATCATAACTTTGTTGCTTAGATCTGTAGCAAGCACTAATCAGATCATCATTCATCCCTTTCAAGAATGCAAGCAATGCTGAAGAATCATGAATAAGCTGTATTCTTTCAGGCATTGCTGCTTATTGCCATCATCAAAGAGATCCACTCAACACTGACGATATAGTGATGTCTTGGCTATTGTTGTAGGAATAAAGGAAATCCACTGCTTGAAAAGTACAAATTTCTCAGTTTAGTTACATTGTTGCTAGAATTAACAATAGATGGGGAGTTTTACACTGCTATTCTAATTTGTGTATTTAATTATTTCTATGGAAGTCTGTTTACCTGAATCGTTAAGACGCTAAAAGATTCCTTTTAACTTGTGGAATGGGATCATTCTTTTCTGCTGAAGAATGTAAACAATTTTGGTATTGAATTCATTATCCCATTCTTTGAACCTGCTTTTACTACAACTGTATTTGTCCTTATTGTTGGTCTTACTGCATAGGTTCTTGCTGGGATTAACTTCATATCTTGATCAAGGGATGTAATGTAATCGAGCAATATTAAGCTCAAGCTCAGAACATGACACAGAAATTAAAAACTGAAGCTGACCATGCTTGGATATTTAAGCTTCACTTACACTAATGTTGCTCAATAAAGTCCAATCTCGGTTTCATTTCAATTAAACTTGTTTAATTTTTAGATAGTTTAGTTTATTCAACTTGAAACATATTCTTGAATTTTATTTTATTTTTTCTCTTTTTAATGGTGGATAAGTTCAGCTGTGTTTGTAAGATTTCAACACAAGCAAAGGAAAGACAAGCCTAACAAAGTGAAGACTAACACAAACCACTATCCTACTAATGTGCCAATTACATTTTCAAGAAACTTACATCCAAAAGTTGAATAGAGCTAAGGATTTTTCTAATATTTCCTTCCTCTGACTCTTGTTGTAATCCTATGGCATGTGGAATTCCTCACTTGCCATACATCATAATAGTAAATCACTTGAGTGGGTTAAGGTTCTATTGCTGGTTGAGCTATAGAAGGTATTGCAAGATAAACTGAGGTGGAGGGAAAACTACAAGGTACTTTAATTTCTTTTACTGACGAAGCATTTCCATCTAGATTTAGATAAGAGTTGGTTCTGAACTACGAAACGGCTTGACTTGGCCCGTTAGTGGCAGGGTTGAACTACTAGGCTTTTAGTGCCCGGGCGGTTCGTCTGAGTAAAACCGCCTGACCTGACGATCCTTGAATTGCTATATTTATTAAAAAAAAAAAATTTCAGCTAGTCAAATGATCGCCTCCCTCGGTCCTCTATTTGTTAGTCTGTGTAATTTAATGCGCTGAAAAGTTTAAATTTGTAGATGCAAATTTAAAATTCAGTACATGTACCGTAAATTTTAAATTTCAAGTTTAAAATTTAAAATCTGCGATATCGAACTGCTTAAAATTTTAAATTTCAAAATTCAAACGATGCATTTCCATATTCCTCAATTGTTATAAAAAGCAGTTTCAAGCCTAGCAGAAGCACTTACTCTACAAATTACTTAAATCTCTCTAACTCCAACCATTCTGCCTTCATATTTTTTTTTCAGTTATGAAACGTTGTTAGAAATATTTTGTTCTACTAATCATAAATTTCTGTATGTAATTTTTTACTCTACTATACAGAACAATTTGTATTAGCAAATAACGCTGATATACACATATTCACCATATAATTTCTGCTATATTTTCTCTTATATATTATTTTTGTCTTTCACTCAAATATTTGCACAAATAAAAAGATTTTTGGGCCGTACATTTTTCAGTAAAAAACACGATTTATTATCTAGTGGTAAAAGTAAGGATACAGGCGTTGGAACTTTCAATACGTTGTCTGCACCACTATGGTTTGAGGACGTTTAGGTGTATCCGGATAACGAGTACAACCTGAATGAGCAGGCAACACACGATATGGTTGAGAACATGGAAGAAGAATTTATACTACCTTTAGGCTTTGATGTAAAACCTCATCGTACGAGTAATTGCGGCATACCACCTTCTGGCTTTGACGTTGAACATCAACATATAAGTTATCGGAGTACGTTACCTCCTAGTTTCGAACCTCCACACAATGAGTATCCCTGAATGTCATGTTAGATTCAAATCTCCTCATATGAGCATTCCAGCAAGACTTGCGGGATTTGAACCCCTATGGATGAGTTGTCCCGCAAGCATGTTCAAGGATGAGGAGGACGATATTGAAATTATTCTGGAAATAGAAGAGTAACATATGAGACAATGTGGGCCCAGCAATTTGAGACCATTCGGCTCAGGTAAGCCCCTTAAACCTAATAAGTCTAATATTTTTACTACTAATTTCCGTAAAGGTACAGATGAAAGGGAGAACTTGAGGACATTCTGTAACTATTGCAATGCAAGTTATTCATGGAAAACGGGAGATGGATATGATATCCTTAACAGGTACTTAAGGTTGAAGAATTTCGGGGAGGTGGGAATAGATAGAATGTAACAACAGATTGCTCGAGGTGGTAGTTTATCCGGATAAATGCTAATGAGGTATGATGAAGAGAGGTATAAATATAACCTAGCATAGTACTTGATGAACATGCACCTCTCATCCAACGCAGGTGCATCAGAGTGGCAAAGTTGATACCGGTGGGAGACATTCCTCGGCTCGCGACAACTTAGCCGTAGAATGATAACTTGAGCCATACAGGAGCTTTACTACACAGGAGCTCTATCATAAAGGTAAGAGGGAGCTCATAGGTAAGTTTGCTTCCTTCGATATGCAAGTGTCTTTATGTGTAGACATATGAATAGATTCTTTTCGTAATAATTCTTATATGAGTGTTACTATTTACTGGGTAGACGATAATTGACAACGTAATAAACGACTATCGGCTTTAAGGGTATTTAACGATCAACACACGATGTGAAATATTTATAAAATTATTAAAGAAATCTTAAATAAATATGAATTAGTAAGGAAAATTTTTTCTATTGGTTTTTATAATGCAACTGCTAATATTGCATCAATATCTGATTTGCAAAATTACTGTTAACTAGCGTTGGGGGGATTTTTTTCCACATACGTTGTGCATGTTATATTCTTAACTTGTGTGTTAAGGATAACATTAGAGCTTTGTACAACAGTATAGCTTTGATAAAGAATGCTGTCAAGACAGTAATAGATAGGTCATCCCTTCATAAAAAGTGGAGGAACTTCTACATGGAGTACTGGAAGAAACCTTGAAAGTTTGAGATGGATGTGCAATATCGCTGGAACTCGACTTACGGGTTGTTGCATAGCATAGTTTTTTATAGTGAACAGCTATGTGACTTTACAATGTATAACATGTAGAGAGTTGATATTTTCCCCAGTAACTGGGATATTTATTTGTATCTAATTACTTAAAGTTTTGAAAGTTTTTCATGATACTATTAAGACTTTTTCGCAAGCTTACAGCTTACAGGCCTAGTGTTTACTTGTTTGTTATGTCAGCCGTCAGCATATTTGGCGTGCTAATTTAGGCTCGTGAGAACCCAAGTCTGCATGCATGTATATATGATATGATGTTGCAATGGTTAATTTATTATAAAGAAATTCCTTGTATTTATTTTGTAGCAACTATTCTAGACCCTCATTGTAAAACGGAATTATTACTAATGTATTTGAAAACTTATTATGGTTACATTCAAGATCTAACGGATTCTTAAGATATATACAGCTTGGAAGCACAATAAGAAGTGTTGGCAGCGACGGCTGATAGAGAAGAGATGTTCAACTCCTATCAAAGTCAGTATGGTGGCAATCATCAGTCTCTCTTTCGCCACCAACTAAAGAGTGGCATTACTCTTTTATGGGTGAGCAGTTACTAACGTAAAAATTGAAGAGACAACGGTTTAGTGGTCTAACGTCTAAGATGTAGCACTACATCAATACAAATTTTAAGTTTTCGAAAAATATCTTTATCAAGAACTTCGATAGTTTAGAGCGGTAGCAAAAGCATTGAAGGGACTACCTATTGCTATCTCGCATTGCTTGTGAAGTACTTGTTGCTCCGACTTCAACAATTGCTGTTGAGCAAGCATTTAATACATCAAGCCTGATTGTTGATGAACGCTAACCTTCTTATCTGTTGCTAGTGTTGAGGCAAATGCTTGCACAGAAAATTGGTATAGGGTAAGTTGTAGACGACAAGAACCATGCGAGACATCAAACGAGGAGGATGATTATTTTAGTAACTGGAAGTGATCTGATTAAGCCTAAGCTCTCTTGCGGGTTCCACTCCTACTCACGAACATTAATAGTTACCTTAAGATGATATATAATAAGTTTTTTTTTTCATCCTTTATGACAAAGTTTTACCACGTAGAAAAATCTTTTCTTCTAATTGTCCAAAAAAACTAAATGGCATGGTTTTCTCAAAATTGCTGATATAGCATTAGGTTTTTCCAAATTATGATCGATTGAAATTATTTTTATTCAAAAAATTTAACTTGAGTAGTTACGTACACTTTGATACTTTTTTGAAAACATAAAATTGATTAATAAACTAAAAGTTTTCTAAAAATACAAACCGAACCACGATGGTCTGATTTCGATTAGCAAATACGTAGGCACTTTATGGGCGACTGTAAAATATTCTAAAAAATATTTTCCCTCTAACTATTTTATTTTATTTAATTAAATTAGGGCATTACGTATTTATATTGTAAGAGATTTTTTCTATATTTTATTTTATTTTATTTTCATTTTTAATGTATGTGTTATGGATGGATTGAAAAAAAAAAAGGTTAAAGGATCGATGAGACTAGAAGGAAAAAAAGTAATGTAAAAGCTTAAGAGAGAGGATATGGGAAAAAAAAAAAATCAGTTCAAAGACCATAAATCGACAAACCACATGAAGTAGCTCTGAACTGTTGACTTACGGGACCGTGACCCTGTAAATCGGTGGTTTAGGGCCGGTTTTGGCTCAAGTCGAATCGATGCGTAGGTCTACCCCCACTAAGTGCACTTATATGCAAGCATGAGGGTGTTGAAAATGAGGCTCATATAACCAAAGTATTGATTCTCTTGTTCTAATGTAGATACATTTGAAAAACTAGGTTACCTTGCCATGTACTTCAATAGATATTGTACTGTAAGTTTCAAGTTCCATTTAGGTTCGTAGAAGACCTATAAAGAAAGCTAGATTAGTAGTCTGGTATTTTCAAACCCAGTAAATCGTTTAGACAAAAAGTTTGATATAAGGAAGCTTTTAGAAAAATAAATCGTTGGTACCAGTTGATGAACCTAATTTTAGCTAAATCAGAATTTTGATGGCCTTAAACAATGCAACCAACAAATCATGACGAAACTTAAAGTTACTTAAGTTTAAGTTCGAAATACTTGAAGATACACCATTTTATTAGAGCAAAAAAATTTTAAGTATACTTATAACCAAGATTTGGAATATTAGACACACTAATCCCTATATGGCACTTTTAAAATAATTAAGATATTATTCTTTTATCAGCTATATACACCAACCAAATCCCCATTAGTTGGTAGAAAATTTTAATGATTTTAATATGCTATGGCAGAGGAAAGCTTTTCACAATTCATATCTAAACCAAACCAATCGAAATTACTTAAGTTTAAAATATTTGAGATACACCATTTTATTAAAATAAAAACTTTTAAGTATACTTATGAGCCCAAATTTAAAATATTAGACACTAATCCCTTCTGCAAACTAAGAAGACCCAAAACAATTAAAATATCACCCTTACGTCAGCTAGACACACTTGCCAAAATCTCCATTACTGGTGGAAAGTTTTACTGATACAAGATCGTGGAGGTCATCCATCCGAACGCCTCCAGTGGCAAATCTTAAAGTAAACTCACCCCTTATAAAAGGGTGCCAGCCTTGCGTGCTTTTTGTATACGTGTCTTCCAGCACTATGACTCATGCCACAGATATGCTTAATGAAGCTCGGGCCACCAATACGAGAGGAAAAACAAAAACAAAAAAGAAAAATTCCGTTGCCGGGAATCGAACCCGGGTCTTTCGGGTGAGAGCCGAATATCCTAACCGACTAGACTACAACGGACTCACATGTAAGACACTAAACTAAAATTTATTATTTTTATTTAAATTTGGTTGCTCTTTATGTATTTTTTGATCGATTTGATAAAAACAGAAGAATTGTTACCATTTTATTTTATTTAGCATTGAATTGCTATCACTTATTTCCCTTTTACGCACCCTAATCCTTTATTACATTTTAAAGAATATATCAAAATAATAGGTTATTAAATATTGTTATAATAAGCATTTTACAAAAGTTTTCATTTATAGACTAGCAATTAAATAATTTGCATTTACTAAAAGATTTGCAATATAAGTATTTTTACCAAGCTGGATTTTGTTTTGAAATCAAAACTTTTACCATTATTCTGCAACATACAATTTTATTATATTATAGTAAAATTTTTTATATTATTTTTAAATTTTTTTACATAGATACACGATTGTTAGTCATTATTTAGTGATGCCATCTTATTATTAGTTGTTTCCCTTTAACTTGTATGCATGCTAATTCTTTATCATCATCATGGGAATAATCTTATTTTTCTTTTTGAAAAGTTGTAGAAGTAGGACACATGTGCCATAATATGGTTGTCTGTCTCTTTCACTAGAGACACGCCGCATGTGAGTGACATTGCACTTTCAAACTCGCAATGGCGTCTTTTTCATTGCTGAAAGTCCCATCCACCTCCTCTCTTCACCAACATCACTTTACTGCCTCCACTCCCATCCATTTCTTTTCACCAACATATCCCTTTGCCTTCGTGGTCATTAACAAAGAGGCCGTTCAGGGCGTTCACGTGCATAAATAAAATGATTTTGTAGTTGAACATAATCTAATGGATAAAACACATATCACTTAGGAGATTTACCTTGATTTGTTGACATTTTCTTTCTTGTTTTCTTTTAATTTTTCAATGAAGTGTCCAAAATTTTTATTTTAATGTGTGGTGTCTACTATATGGAATTGTTAATTAAAAAAAACCTTCCTATGCCTACAATTATTTTCTTTTCTTTTTTGGCCAAATATGCTATATATAATTCTTTTCTTTGGGCTGATTTTTGAACTATATGAACATATTTTTATATTTTCATATTCAATATTTTCATCTGTTATATTTATTTATGGTATCAATAATGATTTTCTCAAATTCTAATACTTTCACGTCTTTACATCTTTGAATTGCTACAAAAATGTACCTCTTTAGTGTTGTTATTATACAGTATTATATTTCCATGAAAAATGTAGAAACCATTAATGTTTGCTTACATTGGAAACAAATAAAACTAACTTGTAATTATAGCATTGACGTCAAATGACATTTTCACTCAATATTAAAATTAAGCAAACCACCTACCTACGATCCGTGTGCTAAAAAAAAAAAAAAAAAATGAAAAGCCATTTAAAACCCTTTTTCTTTTTTTTTTTTTGTTGTTACAATCAAATTATAAAACTTTCAATTTCTTGAAAAATAATTGTTTCATAAGACCATAGGCCCATTCTCCTCAAGACCAGGGCTCTAAGAACACCGGATAGGTGAAGCAGGCCTTTCAGATTTTAGGCCATATAGATAAATCATCTATACTTTTAAGAATTTTGTAAAAGTAACTGGCCTTACAATAGTGATGATCTAATGAAGGTGTTGGAACAAGGAGGTGTTTGGGATGATACCGCTAAGGAAAAAGAAAATTAGAGAGACCCCGTGGAACTTAGAAAAGGAAATAAGTGAAAGGCCCATGCGAAATAAACGAAACAGATATAACCTAGTGAAACAATAGTTGGCCCAACTCATGAAAAATGAGGACATTTTGTGGAAAAATAAATCTAGAGCAAACTAGATTATTAAGGGAAAACGAAACACAAAATTCTTCCACTTGATTACATTTGCTAGGAGGGCAAAGTCAAGAATTTGTGGTATATATGACCAGGTTGGGAATAGGATAATTGAGGAGGAAGAGATTAGAAATGTTGTTATAGAATACTATAAAACCTTTTCTCTTTAGAGAAACTAGCAACTTCTCTTAGGCTTAGACTCCCTAACCTCGAGGGACTAAGTTTTTCCTTAGAAGAAAGTAAGGAATTGATCAGGTAAGTAACTACAGAGGAAATATTTAGGGTGCTAAAAAGTATCGAGTCTGATAAATCATTTAGATTAGATGGATACCATATTAAATTCTATCAAAAATGTTAGGATATAATGGGATAGGCAGTTATCAAAGAAGTGTTAAAAGCCTTTATAATGCTAAAAATTAGAAGCGAATTAAACAAAACACTTCTTGTCTTTATCCCAAAAAAGGCAGGAGCAAATAATCTAAAAAACTTTAGACCTATCAACTTATGCAACACAGTATATAAGTTCATAATGAAGATTATCTCTTGGAGGCTAAAACCTAACTTAGAAAGAATTATAAGCCTTACCCAAGTAAGTTTCATTCTGGAAAGATGTATGATAAATAATGTCATTCTTCTCAAGGAGCTTATGGAAAGATTCTCAAAGAAAAAAAGTGAGAGAAAGGTTGGATGATATTGAAACTTGACCTTCAAAAAGCATATGATATAATTCAATGAGATTTCCTAAGGAAGACACTTATAAGTCTAAAGTTTCCTAGTAGTTGGATCAAGCTGATTGGATCATGCTTAGGAAGCTCTTCGTTGGAGGATCAAACTATGGAAATGCTTAGTAGTTGGATCAAACTGATTGAACCTAGAGATATCACACTTAGTCTTTGCTGATGATATCCCCTTAGTTGGAGAAGCCACGAAGGAGAAAGTTAAGAATATATTGGTACTGATGGATATCTTTAGAGAATATTCTGGTCAGAAAGTGAATAGGGAGAAATCAAAGATTATTTTCTCAAGAAAAGTAAAAGAAGATGCAAAGAAGGAAATCAAATCAGGGAAGCACATAGGCTTGTGGAAGTAAAGGAATCGGGGTTATACTTTATCATGAAAAATGGCAAAATCAGGAAGAGAGATGTAGACTTTATTGCTGAGAAGATCTGGAAGAAATCAAATAATTGGAAGGCAAATAAACTTAGTGTAGTGGGGAGATAAATCTTGATTAAGTCAGCGATAGAAGGGATCAGGGAAATAACTTGATAAAGACAAGCTCGCTCGTCCCTTCACATTACACAAAAGTGCAAAACTAGATGGAGAGGCACATGGTATATAGACCAAGAAGTGGGAAGGGTATCAGTTTTTGGTTCATGAACCGGATAGGGAAGGGTGCACCAAGAACACTTATTAAAGGACCAATTGCTAAGTAGAGCATAAATCCATCTCTAGCTAAGGCCTGGGTTGAGGTAGATAGATGGGATGAGGAAAGGATAGGATATCCTATAATTGAGGAAATAAGACACTTACTACGAAATCATATCCTCATAGGGGATGAACAGGAGGATCAGACATGTTGGGTTCTGGAAACTAAAGGTGAAACGATTATATAGCTCTTTGTAAAGAAGAGGAGAGGGAGAAACAAAACCTTGATTGGATATGGAAACTAAAAACATACGCTAAAATACAATTCTTTATATGGAAATGTGCGACGAACGCCTTGGCTACCAAAGACAATTTAAAGAAGAGAGGAATAGAGGAGGATTCCATATGCAGTTTATGCAGGAGAGAATAAGAATCGATAAAACATCTCCATATAGGTTGTGAAGTTAGCAAGCATGTTTGGGGGAGAGCAAGTAATTCTAGCGAATTCAAGCAGTCTTTCAACCTAAACTTCTTAGAATGGCTCAGAAAGAATGCAAAAACAAAAAAGAAATGGGGAAGAGAGGGATGTCCATGGAACATCACCTTTACATTATACATATGGAATGAAAGAAACAGGATCATTGTTAAAGCTGCAATAGAAACTCCCTGGTTGAACCAATGTGAACTCAAAACGAAGGAATTCTAAGCACACTTAAAAAGAGATGGGTTGTATCCATGCCATAGCAAAGGAAAGACACAATGGAGACCACCATCACTTGTAAGATATTTGAAGATAAATTGTGATGGAGCATTTAAAGAGGGATGCCGTAATGCTACAACACGGGGTTATAGACACTCCATTTTTAGGTTGTTTTAGTTTTAATTTTTTGAAACAAAAGAAAAAAGGTCTTAATTTAGAAAAGAAAAAAAAAAGGCAGAAAATTTGAAAGATACAAAAAAAAAGAAAAAAATACAAAGTTTCAAAGGTGTATGAGTCAAGTCAATTAGTTGTTTAAGGTCGGATTAAGTAAAATTCAAAATATACATATGATTTGTTAAATTTAGAGATTTTAAAATTTTTAGACTTTGTTGGAACAATATCATAATAAAATATTTAAGTAAATTTTTTTAATTTAAATATGTTTTAATTGGACTAATTAAAATAGAACTCAAAATTTATTAAATTAAGATTGAAAATTTTAAGCATATATATTGGGCTATTTTAATACGTTAGGTTCATTTTAGTTTAAGTCATTTTAAGATAAGTTGAGTCAAGTTAGGCTTGAATTTGAAAGTAAAAATTAAGGGTAGGTCTAGTTTTTATAAGTTAAGTATGGGCAAGTTGCATAAATTAACTTAAGTAGAAAGAGGTGAGGAATTCGATTCTAACTAAGGGTGGATATTTTTTGCACGCGACAATATGTATCTCCATTCTCATCAAGTTAAACCCGAAATAAACATCGAAGAATACATTTCATAACTTCAAATCCAGATTTTTATTTTTGTTGAATATCTTTGTTTTAAAAGATGTTGATTGATGAAAGATTTGATAACAGAAAATTTAATTGGAGCTTTATTTTTAATTGACTCAATACGGTGAAAAAGATTGAATTATCAGTCTATAAAAATGGGATTAAAGAAAAGAATCAACAGCCCCCTTCGACCGTCGACAATTGTAACCCAACACCTGACCATCGATAGCCCTCTCCTTCATCCCACACTTAGCCACGCTTTTTCACGCCAAACCAACTCCGGCGCTCGCTTGCAATACTAGCCCACACACGCATAGCCACTATCGCGTACAATCCCCATATTTGCTGTACCCACAAACCCACAATCAACGGCTTCACCATACACACGAACAGGAGATAGTTGTAAGTGCCATACCCAATCTCCATCCACCGACCCAAATCGACTGTAGACCCATCAGTACAGTAGACCTTGACCTTCTTCTCTCTCGTACGAATCCTACAACAGAGCCCCAACTCGACGACCTAAGCTCCACACTCCAATTCCCCTTCCTTATCCTCACACCTGCAGACTCACAAACCGTGACAAACCCACTGATACACCGATCGCACGAATTCACAAATCCAAGCCCCCCTTTCCTGTCAAACTCCTTTGCAACTGCGACTGCGATAATAGCAACAGCAAAGTCCACCACGCAATCCCACACTACCACTACAATCAGCAAGCCGAACCCAACTCTTCATCCTCACTTGCGTGACCTACGACCTATGGCCTGAACCTAACTCTGGTGCACAAACATAAACAGCATCCTCAACAACCCAAACTCACATTCATTGCGCCTCCAACACGGTTGCAACCCCAACTCCATCATCACTGTATAATCCTCTCTCGCTTCGCCCTCTCAACCAGCGCCCTACTTCAACAATATACACCCATACGGAGTTGCGACAATGATCATGTACGCCCAGTCACTGCTACTCTCCAACCCCAATCAACACCCGGCGACTGTCCTTGCCTCATTCACACCCAGGCCATCGGCACATCACAATGCAAACCCCTTCACCACATCGACAACTGGCCTGTCTGCTACCGAACACTCCATCGAGACTTCAATCGAGCATCAACAACCATTAAAAACCACAGCGAAACGCCACGGTTTGGTGTTTAAGTCTCTTTCTCATCAAAATAGAATTTCCTTTTCGTTTTGGTATTCGAATCGGAGCCTAGGACGTTTGTTGTCCCTGGAGAAGACCCGCCTGATAGTGTTTGGACATCCAAGATCCAACCCGAGCTCCATCCTTGACCTACGTTTCTATTTACGGATGACCCATGTCTTCATTTCTCGAGTTTTATATGAATATAGACTCTTTTTTGGAAGGATATTACAAAAAGTGCTCATTTTAAAAAGAATTATAAATATGATATACTGAAAATATATTTTTATGTTAAAGGCATATTAAATAAATGCACATATTTTATGATTTTTACACTAAAATACACTTTTAGTACATTTCATTATAACTGAAGGTATATATAGTGAATATATCTTCAATATACCAGCTATATAAGGCTCAATCCATGCAATCAAAATCCATTTTTACTTATATTAAGTTTTAAAATTTTCAAAACATAGAAAAAAATCGTAAAAAGCCATAGTTGGAGTATAGGTAACAATTTATAATTTATGAGAATTTTATTTATTTAATTCTTTTGTTATTTTAGTAATAATTGATATTATGCAAATTTTTTAAAAAAATATTACTTAATAACGTAGATTTCATAATTATAAATATATTGTAAGTTATGTAAATTATTAATATTTGATGAAAATATATTTTATGTTGTCTAAATTTAGGAATTTTTTGTGTTGCGATACATAAGTTATACGAATATAGGTATGAATAATATTGGAATGTAGGTGGAAATTGTTGTGTGTATATATACATATTTATGTATATATTTGGTGTTTTTATTATGTTGGGTCGAATTAAAAAGTTAAAGTTAGGTATTTGTATTGACAACACAGCTTAATAGGATGATTAAGTACATTTTGTAAAGTTATCACTCGATGTGTAGATAAAGTTTTTTTATATCATCTAAATATTTGGTTCATCGTGGTATTACTAAGGTGTAAATGGTAGATTACATGAAAGTTATTGTCTATGCGAACGAAAATATAGTGATGGATAATTAGGGGTCGGAGTATGATAAGGAGCCGGTTAAGAAGTTGAAAATTAGGAAGGATTCGAACTTTTCTTATTTCAATCGGAGGATTTGTGGATGTGCCGGAGTTGATTCAAGTGGTGTTGAACTTGTGCATAAGTAACCCTTTTTCCATGATGTTAAAGTTGTCTAGATGTTGAAGTTGTCTATAAGTTGATGGCCATTAGAGATGATGAGGATGTTGAGAATTTCATTGAGATGGTAGAGCCTTTTAGGGAACGAAGTATTTAGGAAGTATACATAAGGCACATTAGGAAATCGAGTGCCCAGAGTAAGCATGAAATATATGAGCTAAACAATCTAACCCTTCTGGAACCCAATGTGCGTTCAATAATAACCGGTACGGAGCAAACAAATGTAGATCAATCTAATTAACTGTACATAGATTTCTCTAAATATGAGCATGTAAATATCACAAAAGAATAGCTTGACGAAGCATTGGTTCCATCGTCAAACATGAAGAGTCTTATGATCCATATGTAGAGAGAATGCACATAGATATAATTGTCGATGATGGGGAGAATGCAGCGGATGTGGATGGTGATGAGGATAATGGGGATGATGATGAAGATAATGTTCGGTCCAAAGATGACCATGCTGAGGATTTATGAGAGGCCTATGTGATACCACATGTTGTCGAGAGCAGTGTACCGGTCCGGGCACTTAGCAGCGATGGCCTTACTGTCGAATTGGTGAAGTATTGTCTAATAAGCAGTTTTAAGACTTTCTATAATAAATGAACCTGTTGATAGGCTTGTGAGAGATCTTACCCCATTTTACAACAGCTGATATGATGGCAGTGGCTATGTAACATTTGAGAGAGATGTTGATCAAATATGCAGCAACATCGTTAACTCTGATAACTTGAGTGTCGGTATGCGTTTCAACATGAAAAAGGATCTCATAGATGTAGTTAAGTTATTCCACCTAAGGAATCACTGTGATTTCCATGTAGACATTTCGAAACTAACTGTATATGCGGTTTATTGTAAGAAGAAAGAACAAGGTTGTAAGTGGAGGCTACGGGCTTGTTTGAAAAAAGTAGAGGGTCTTTTTAGAATAACAATTAGGGTTCGTACACTTATATGGACCCGATGATGAACCAGGATCACCTTCATCTCGACAGCAACATAATGGCTACCTTATTCATAACTAATGTACGGAACAACCTTGATGTCAAGATATTTGATCTTGTGGCTAATGGGCAAACTATTTACGGATACACAGTTAGCAATAGAAGAGTTTTCGAGGCAAAGCAAAAGGCTATTAAGATGGTATATAGTAACTGGGAGAAGTCATATAATGAGTTGCCGAGACTATTAAATGCAATAAAGTTGACTAACCTTGGGACACAAGCGGATTGGGGTTGGAGTAGTTTGCTAAAGCCAGGTCAGTCCCAGTTTAAGTAGGTTTTTTGGACATTTGAGCTGTGTGTAGAAGCCTTCAAATACTGTCGACCTATTATATGTATTGATGACACATTCTTATATGGTAAGTATGGGCATAAGTTGTTGGTATCTTATAGCATGGATGGGGATAATTTAATAGTTCCATTGCCCTTTGCTCTTGTTGACACAGAATCGGTAGAAACATGGGAGTGGTTTCTACGCAAGCTTAAAGTACATGTAGTCGGCTAGAAAGGGGAAACATTATGTTTTATATCCGATAAGGCATCCGGTATTGATTCCGTGTATAAGGACCCGCAGTAGGTTAGTAGCCACTGTTTACGATCTGGAGATACTATTTGCGACATGTTGCTAGCAACTTTAACACGGTCCACAAAAGCCAATTGTGCAAGAAACTTGTTTGGTTTGTAGGTGTGCAGGCACAACAAAGGAAATTCGAACCTTTCATGGAGAAGTTGGCCCAAGCTAAGGAGGATGCTCTTATGTAATTTGATAATGTTGATTTGGATAGGTGGACTCTTGCAAATGATGGATGTAATTGTTTTGGATACATAACATCAAACATTATTGAGAGTTATAACTTTGTTTTGAAATCAACGCGTGAATTACCTGTTACTGCATCAGTAAAGAAAATATTTTACAACCGTGTCGCCTATTGGGAGGAGAGGCATAAGGATGGCAAGGAGACAATTGATTCTTGCAAGACATATATTGATTACGCCCTAAAGATGTATAAAACTTGGAGGGAGCGAGCAAGTGTGCACAAAGTCATCTCATTTAGCTTCTAAAATGGTATTTTTGAGGTTTCAACTGGTAGTCGAATGATGAGGACTGGGTTGAAGGGAGGAAGAAGGACATATATAGTTGACTTTAGGGGTCGTACTTACACTTGTCAAAAGTAGCAAATATATAGGATCCCTTGTTTCTACGCATGTGTTGTTGCAGCAAGTATGAGGGTGGATAGCAAATTGACAATAGGACCATAGTGTAAGTGGGTAAACCAAATCGATTGTTACCGAGCTCATTTCTACCCGATTGATAACGAACTAAACTACCCAGAAGTTAGCTTCCCTTATCTACACCCAAATATTGACTTACTACAAAAGAAAGGTAAACCTAAGCAGAAGCGATATCACATGGAGATAGATGTTTGAGAACGGTTGAACAAAATTAGATGCAGTGCATGTGGGCAAGAATGGAATGGATTTGAGACTAGAATCACAGTCTTAACATACCTGGAGGTGGCAATCATACAAATTGCTTTTGTCAAAAAATTAGTCATTGATGATGGTAGTTGACTGCCTAGTATAGTAAAGGGTAAAGGAAGTAAGATGGCCTCTGAATGTTCCTTATCAACCGCTAGTGACAAGGTATGTGATACAACCCTTAGAATTCATCAACCGATGTTGCATGTGTATGGTAAAAGGAAATCTAAAGAATGAGTGTTAAATAGTAGTGTAGTACTAAGTAGTAGGAGTGTAGTGAAGTATAATAGTAGAAGTTGTATTTTGTATTTTCTGTTGTGCTGTATCTTTGATATAACTAGAGTTGTATTGTATGTGTGTGTGGTCTACTGTATTAGTACAAGGGCAGTTTGGTAATTGTGTAGTTGTATAGGATTATAAATAGGGTGTTAGGGGGAAAATGTGAAGTTAGTTGGTCAAATGGTTAAACTTTAGGCAGGAAACACAAGTTAGCATATGAGATTGGAGCTTGTTGAATACTCTTAGCTTATGGCTATTGTGAAGTACTAGCACTAATATTTTGCTTTACGTTCGGAAATCCTAATTGAGAAGGTAATTGTTCTATTTGATAGTTGAAATTACAGTCTTATACCTTAATTTGTATCAAATTGGCGCTATTTGTGGGAATTTCATTCCTACAAGAGATCGAAATAACTAGAATGGAATATAGGGTTAAGAATTAGGAGAAAAAGTTAGGTTCATTGGAACAAAATGTGAATTAGGTGAAACAAGAATTGAAAGGAAAGGAAGCATTTCGAAGTTGCAACACCAAATTAGAATTGTTGATAGGAATTCTAATGATAATATCACTTTAATGAAAGCTTTGATCACTGGAATCGAGGCTACTTTGGCATCCATTTAATTGACATTGTAAACAATGAGTTGCAATCAAGTTGCGAATGAGAGAATGAAGGAAAAAGTGGATTCAGCTTTTGGCATACAAATTGAAACTAGGTGGAGGAGAGATATTGTTAAAGAAGGGATTTATGTTGAATTAGATGAAGAAATTTGTCCTATTATGGGTGCTTTTCTAAAGTCTTTTGAGACCCTAACTGTACAAATTCTTGAAATCAGTGATATGCAATCGTTAAGGTATTTTTTGGGTGGATTAAGAGAGGATATCAGACTAAGGGTCTAAATACTGTAGCTTGTGTCTTTGGCCAATGCTATTTACCTATCTTTGAGTATGGAGGAGTTTGAACATGGTGTATTTTTATCTAGTAAGAATTAAACTGAAAGTCGTGTTCCTGTTACATATATCTCATGTGTGTAATCCTATATACCAACTATATCACTTGTAACAACCCAATCTAACTCGTCATGGAGGCAACACGTGAGTTCATTTATAAGTAGCTCCACATCTTAACCTATGTGAATAGGGGAGGTATGTGGAGGAGAATAAATCAGTGGCCTCTAGTTGTTCTTTTACTGCTTACAATACGGGATAGCCACAGCCGCAACAGGGGGGGGGGGGTGCAAAATAGATGTCCTATGTTGAATTTTTGGAAAAGAGGAGTAAGGGGTTATGTTTTAATTGTGAATAGCCTTTTCAACCAGGTCACAAGTGACCAAATAAAACACTATGGGTCTTATTACTTGAAGAAGATGATGACAAAACGGAGGAAAGGTAGGTGGAGTTATCTAAGTCGAAACCACCAACTAAGGAGCATGAGGGGGCGTATGTGGAATTAGAATTACTCACTTCTTTCTATCAATGGTTTTAGTAGCCCTAAAGCTTAGAAGTTTTGAGGTAAGTTGTATGGTTATGATGTTTCTATTTTGGTAAATAGTGGAGCTAGTTATAATTTCATATTGCAAAGATTGGTTCATTATTTGCATTTGAATGTCAATTCCACATCTACATTTACTATTAAACTTGGGGATGGTTGTATTGTTTTTGCTGCTAATCTATGTTCGAGGCTGAAAATTGTGGTTGGTTCTTTACATGTTCATGTGGATTGTCATGTTTTTGAGTTGTGAGTAGTGGATGTTATATTGGGAGTAACATGGCTTTAGATGTTAGGGCAAGTGAAAATTCCTTAGAGGGAAATGTGTATGAAAGTTCTTATTGAGGGTAAGGAACATGTGTTGATGGGGGACCCTTCTCTTTATAGGTCAATTATTTTCTATAGACACATGTTGCATTTATAAGGATGTGATTATTGTAGTTTATTAGTAGAGGTAGGGGTGCGGAATTTTGGGATGGAAAGGGAAGAATCACATCCAAAGCTACTGTCTTTACTAAATGAATATTCTGTTATATTTGTTGAAATTAACGGTCTCCCACCTTTTCAATGCACTAATCATCGAAATCCTTTGAAGGAAGGAGTGGGAGGAATTAATGTGCGACCCTATAGATATGCACAAATTCAAAAAGATGACATAGAAAAATGGTGAAAGATATGCTTAAAGTGGGTATCATTCGGCCTAGTGTAAATCCTTTTTCTAGTCTTGTTATATTAGTTAAGAAGAAGGATGGGTCTTGGTGCTTTTGTGTGGATTATTGGGCCTTAAATAATGGTACTATTCTAGACAAATATCTTATCCCTATTATTGATGAGTTTCTTATCGAATTATATGGTGCAATGATTTTTTTCTAAGATTGATTTATGTTCTAGTTATCGCCAAATTTGGATATGTGAGGATGATATTCACAAGATGGCTTTTTGTATACACTAAGGTTATTATGAATTCTTGGTAATGCCATTTGGGTTAACAAATGCCTTTGCTACTTTTTAAGCTACTATGAATGAAGTGTTGCACCCTTATCTATGGAAATTCGTATTGGTGTTCTTTGATGACATTCTTGTCTATAGTCCTAATGTCAATTCTCATTTAAAGCATTTGACAATTGTATTGTAGCTATTGCAATTTCATGAATTTGTAGCAAATAAGAAGAAGTTTGCTTTTGGGAGAGAGTCTTTGGAGTATTTTGGCCATATTATCTCATTAAAAGGAGTGGCAATGGATCTTTCTAAGGTGAAGAATGTTCTTGAATGGCCAATCCTTAAGTCTTTGAAACCTTTAGGGGAATTTCTTGGTTTATTTGGTTATTACTGCAAATTTATTAAAGATTATGGAAAAATTGCAAGACCACTCACTAATCTTTTGAAGAAGGATGCATCTGAGTGGAGTGAAAAAGCCACTTGGGCCTTTCAACAATTGTAGTAAGCGCTTACAAATGCACCAGTATTGTCTATACCCAACTTTAACCAACCCTTTATAATTGAGTATAATGCATTGGGCGTTGGATTGGGGATTGTCTTGTCTTAAAATTTTATGCCTATTACTTATTTTAGCAAGGCTCCTTCGGATAGCAACATTTCTAGATCCATTTATGATAAGGAGTTGATGGCGCTTGTCTTAGCTATTAACCATTAGCAACCTTCTCTCCTTGGAAGGAAATTTGTAGTGAGAATGGACCAAAATAGTTTGACTCATTTGTTGAACAACGAATTGCTACACCTAATCAACAACATTGGTTGTCCAAGTTGTTGGGGTATAGATTTGAAATTCAATATAAAGCGAGTAAGGATAATAGTACTACTGATGCTTTATCTCGTATGTTTGAAGATGCGAAATTGATGAAGATCTTGGGTCTAATTTGGATTGATCTTGTTGCCATTAAGCAAGATGTATTGAAGGATAAGTTCTCAGCTATCAAAATACAGCTTTTGAAGGATGGGAATGATGCCAGAGTAGGCTTTGCATTACATGGAGATGCATTAAATTATAAGGGAAGACTTGTATTACTAGCCAAATTAGCTTGGGTTTCACTTTTCTTGCATGAATTTCATTCATTAGCAGTTAGAGGCCATGCTGGTTACGTTAAGACATGTAGGTGCCTTGTTTCCCATCTTTATTAGGTGGGTATGAAGAGAGATGTGGCTTGCTTTGCAGCTACATGTGTTGTTTGCTAATGCAATAAAGTTTAAAATTTGTCTCTTGCGGGATTACTCAATCCACTACCAATTCTATTAGCCATTTGGGATGATATTTTCTTGGATTTCCTTACTAATCTTCTTAACTCTAAAAGGTATGATACTATTTTGGTGGTTGTGGACTGTTTTTCTAAGTATGGGCATTTTCTACTATCAAAACACCTTTATAATACGAAAATAATAGTTAAGTTGTTCATGAAAGAGATTGTGTGCTTACATAGGTTTCCATGTATTATTGTGTCGGATCATGGTCCATTATTTGTGAGTATTTTTTGGAAGGAATTGTTCACTCTTCAAGGGACTCATTTGAATTTTAGTATGGAATATCACCCAGAAACAAATGGACAAATGGAAATTCTAAATCGAAGTTTGGAATGTTATCTTGGTTGTTTTGCTTTTGAGTAACCTAATACTTGGGCAAATTGGGTTTCGGGAGCGGAATTCTCTTATAATACTACTTATCACTCCTCAGCGGGGATGATACCCTTTGAACTTGTGTATGGGCATCCGCTACCATCTATTCCTATCTATTTGAATGTGAAGTGTAGAATCTAACTCTTAAATCAACTTTACAATCAAAGGATGACATTCTTGTTCATTTACGTAGGAATTTAAAGGTAGCTTAACTATGAAATTGTGCTGTTGCTAATAGGAAGCACTGGGATGTGCAATTTTTGGTTAGTGAATAGGTATTTTTATGTTTGTGGTTGGCATTACATGCCAAGTTGTGGCCTAAAAGTACTACTAAACTTGCTCTTAGGTATTATGGCCTTTTCAAATTGCCGCACATATGGGTTAAGTGGCTTACAAGCTTCGGTTGGCTCCTGGATGTTGCTTATACCTACTCTCATGTCTCCTTACTTAAAGAGTCTCCTAGGTCATTTCTGGTCTTAAATGAACTACCTACTAATCTTCAGCATGACGATTTGGATAGTACTTTGTATCTTACTAAGGTATTGGGTAGAAGATTTGAGGTTTAAGATGGTCTTAATATTCCAAAAGTGTTAATTCAATGGTTGGAACAAAGTGTTCAGGACATGACATGGGAAGATCTTGATGCTTTTAAACTTCAGTTTCTAGATTTTATCCTTAGGATCAAGGACCTTTTTTGGGAAGGGGGTATTGATACAACCCTAGAATTAATTAGCCAATGTTGTATGTATATAGCAGAAGGAAATCCAAAGAATAAGTGTTAAATAATAGTATAGTACTAAGTAATAAGAGCGTAGTGAGGTATAGTAGTAGAAGTTGTATTTTGTACTTTTTGTTGTGTTTTGTCTTTGATATGGCTGGAGTTGCTATATTGTGTGTGTGGTCTACCCTATTAGTGTAGGGATAGTTTGGTAATTGTACAATTGTATAGGAGTATAATAAGGTGTTAGAGGGAAAATGTGAAGTTAGTTGGTCAATTAGATAAACTTTAGGTAAGAAACATAAGTTAACATCAAAGATTAGAACTTGTTGAATACTCTTAGCTTGTGGTTATCGTGAAGTACTGGCACTGGAGTTTTGCTTCAAGTTTGGGAACCCTAATTGAGAGGGTAATTATTCTCTTTGATAGATGAAATCACACTTTTATACCCTAGTTCATATTAGTATGTCCCATTAATATGTTCTTTTGCTACATCACAAGTTGAGAAAAAGATGTTGAGTATTTATTTGACAAAATGTTGGTCAATAAACATTTCATCTTCCAGTTATAATACTAAGATTATGAGTTAATAGTCTTGAGAAAGATATTAACTTGATTGAAGAATCCTCATAGTTTAGTTAGCTAAGATGAGATTGATAGATAACATAGATGTTTTTAATAGATAACGTAGATGTTTTAGAAAAATCATTAATTGAATACTAAGATAATGCATTAGTGTCGAGCCTGAATTTTTCGATTTCTATTTAAAATTGATTTCTTCATTTCTGATTAATACTAAACCCTAACCCATTTAATATTAATTTTTAACTAAAAAATCAAGAAATTTTGTTTTTTTTTTTTTATTTATAAAAATTTTTAGAGTTGCCACCCGACTGGAGTCAGGAAAAAAAAAAAGAAAACCGTAATCAATTGGATAGATTGATTATGATTTAGCTATCGGTGTTCAATTTCAATTTAATACAAACTAGAGGATTCCGAATTCGAGAGCTAACCTATTAAACCCTAATAGGTACCACTATCTATTTATTGAAATCAAGATTATTCTTTTAATTATAATATTTTTTTAAAGAAAAGAAAAATAAAATAAAAATCAAATGAAAAAAACCTAAGTTTCTACAGATTTTATTATTGCCCCAAAGGTACCTACGTGCCCGTTAGCTGGAATCAGGCGATCGTAGTTCTTTCAAAAAATCTTTAGTGTGTTGGTTGATTTTAATTTCGAAAACTAACCGAGTTTATGTTGTTTAATTGATTGAATTTATTTAAAAAATCTAAAAGGGTCCTAACTTATGAGTGTTGTTATTTTAAAAGCTCTCTAAAAATCATATTTTTTAAAAAGATCTTTCATTAATCTTTATTTTAAGAAAAAATGACTTTCTATGTGATGAGTCCTTAAACAAGACCTAATACTAAAAGAAAAATCAATCCTAACAATCTCTAAACTAATATATATATAACTTTCTATAAAAAATAATTCAGACGATGCCCCTATATAATAACAGATACTAAAACATATCATTACTTATTAAATATACCTTCGATTAAACCAATATAATCTAATTAATACTTAATCTACAGAATCAATAAAACTAAGACACTTTAATTAACAATTATTTACACGAAATACTAAGAATAAAAATCTCTTCTAACCAAAAATCTAAATAATAATAACAATATGAACAAATAATTAAAAGAAATCAAAACTGTAAAGAAGGTACTTAAACTTCTTTGTTGCATCCTTGTGACTAGGGCAGCATAGTCCAGTTGCGCGGCCTGAATTGCAGTTGTGGACTGCTATAGCAATGAGCATTAGAGTCACGGCGTAGGCGTTTGAGAGGGGCCTGCTATGGTTGGAACGTGTACTGGAGTTGTTGATCGCGTAGGGTTCAAAATTCTAGTCGTTGGTTGTTTTCAGCGAGGTTCATGTGGGGGTTCGCTGGCATGAACAGCAGTGGTGTGTCAATAGTGGGCTTGCGCTTGGTTGTTGGTTGTATGTAAACTGCAGTAGATGTGTAGAAGCTATTCGTGTGAGGATGGTGATAACGAAGAATGCTTAGGTGTATCTTGTAGATTGATCGGTGTGGTCGTGGAGTACAACGTGGCTTGAATTGAGGGACAGTGGGTTATCGCAATAGTGCAGCAAGGTTGTGTTGAAGTATTGACTGGAGTTGGCATTGGGGTTGATTGCGGAGGGAGATCCTGGACGCTGTAGCTATTGTATGGGCGGCAGCGTTGCTAATCAAAGAATGTCCAGATAATGACAAGGTGTTGCTGAAGCTTGTAATGAGTGTAGATTGGATTTCGGTTGACCATGGCAGTAGCTGAATTGTTGATCTGTGTTGTTCCAGATGTAGCTACTGCACTTGGAGAATTCTCAAATATATAAGCTGTTGTTTGTAATCTTAAGCTAATCCAATGCTCATTTCAATACTTATCCATTAGTCTATTGACCTGTGTTTTAATTTTTAATACAATTGAATTACATTTAAATCATACAATTTCCTAAAATATTATTTTAAACTAAGCTAAAACTAAAACTATTAACTCTAAAATAATTTACTTTCGAAAAAATCTAGAAATCTTTATAATTTTTTCTTTTCTTATTTTTTTTGTGTTTTCATTATTTTTCAATTTTTATTATTTTTATCTTTTATTATCTTATTATTATTTATTTATTTTTGAATTACTACCCTTTTTTTAAAAAAAATAAAAAATTAGTATTACGGAGGGGCAAAAATTAAATGTCTACAATTAGTAATTAGTTTCAATCACCTTTTATTTCATGTTTTGTTATCATTTTTATTTTATTTAGATTAATTTAGTTAGTTTTAATTTTAGATTAATATTTTTAATAATTGAGCTTTAATTGATCTGTTAGATAGTGGAAATAGGAGGAAGTACTAGTAATTAATATTATATTAGTCCTTAAGGATCGACGCTTAGACTAAATCTACTATATTATAAAATCGAAATGTGTAGTTGCCTTATTATCAAGTTTTCATAATAAAAAAAATATATGATAATAATAGTTAAATAGAGATATTAAGGTGAAGCTGAAGTGATAAGCTAACATGAGAATGCATAATTAGCTTCGTTAAGTCATATGCCATGCCAAGTGAAATGAATGTATCAACAAGTCCTTAAACACTAATACCAAAGGGCTAATGTTGAAGGTTTAATTTTCTTGTATTCTCATGAGAATAGTTGTTAATGTCAATTAACTTGTTCAGATTTGAAGTAACAACTGGAGTTACATTTCCAAAAATATTAAATGAAAATGAAATCAATTAATTATAATTAGGAATACTAGAAAAAAATAGATGGAGGAATAACCAAATCATGATTTGAATTCCAAAGTTTATAGATAACATATATACTTTAGTAAGTATGTAAAAATAGAAAAATCAATTCTTTAAGCCTTTGCCTTTGACATGTTTGGATGCATGAGAGTGATAAGGAATTCCTTGCAAGTAATGATGCAATGTTTGAACCAAAACATCAACAAGAACAACATACCCATAACTGGCAAGATATTCAAACTTTTTTATCATACAAATTCAGATAATGCAATTGATGTAAGACAATAAATAACAACTTTAATTAGTCTCGCATCCTTTACCATCTCTATATACACATATTTAAAGGCTTGATGGTTCTTAAATTTTTCATACTGCTCTTATGCATGCAACAATAGATTATTGGGAAACAACATGAGCCAATCCTAACTTATATGCTCTAGATGGGGGATTATGATTATTTAATATTTGTAATAGTAATTAAACTTAATAATAGTTAGTTATATAGTTAGTTTGTTAAATAAGTTTCTAACCAATAGTATAAAAGCACTGTATTGCACATATATCAATTTATATTCATTCATTTTAGTGAAAACACTTCTTTAGGTTTTCTCTTTTTACATTCTATTCTTTGCTCTTTCGGCATTCTATTCTTTGCTCTTTCTTTCATATTCTTCTATACTAAATAATTTTGATTGCTTTCACAACAGAATGGCTTGAAGGCTAAGAAATTGTGCCCTTAGGTGGTGTTTATTAGATAGTACAATTTAATTGTCGCCATTTTTTCCATGTGGTCATGTGCCTCAACAATCTACTACCAATGAAGAGAGTAAGATTTACTTGATATGTGAAAGCACGTCCAATTGTATAAATCTTATATAAATACTGTTCCATTTTGGATTTAGGATTGAAGTTAGGATATGGGAAAAATAGGATAAAATAGTGATGTCAATATTTGTTTACCAAAAGAATAAGTTTTCCATGTTGGAAAAGAATGTTATGTTTCTGAAAAAAAAAAAAATATTATCAATAAGAGAATTGGCAAAATAGTTCATTGAATTTTAGATTAGAAGGAAAGATGTGGATGTCTTCTATAATCATTGTACTTTAAAACTTCTAAAACTATGTATTTATCTCGATTGAACAAGAACTCACTCTCCCGATAGTTTTCATCATTATCTTTAACCATAGTCCTATACTCATCTTATTGTGCATTACATATATCAAGTATTGATCAAAATACATGTTAACATGCTTGTGATATTATGGTCTAGTCCATGCATGGATGTACATATACTATCTCCTTTGATTCCATAAAAGCTAAGATGTTTTGATATATTATTATAAAACATGTCTTGAATGGAGTCAATGAGATAGCAATGTTAGAATGCGGTCGTTTTTTCCATATAATCATCTGCCTCAACATGTTATCTTGTGAATATGTGGACAAATTTTGATAGTGTAAATCACATCTAAATGGTGTTCTTTTTTGGCGGAGGATTTAGGTTGAAAATATGGTGTTGGCTGTATGTTGTTTTTTCCTTTTTCTTTTGATGATATAGTTGAAATTACATTATGTGCTTGATAAGGTAAGAAATGCTTGTTTATATGATTATGTTTAACGAAACATATGTGTCTCCATAGGCAGTAGAGTAGAGTTTTGATATAGTGGCTTTGTGTAGTGTGATGAATGTATAAAATAGGATGATAGTAGATTGTATAAGTTTTCATTTTCATTCCCAATCACTCAAAACTGCATTGAAATTATCATAAATGATTTACGTAGAATTATTATAAAAAAAAGAAATATTTTCTTTTTCTTCTTTGTTATGCACAATAAGAAATTCAAGATATCATAACAACATATTATGGCAAAAATACTTCTTTGCAGCATTTTTTTTCCTAATACAATGAGTTAGTTACTATAAAAAATAAAACTTTAGAAGAGCTTAGCTTTTATCCCTTTTTCGTTTAATATTTTAATTTCTTTAAAAGTTAGGAAAAAGTGCTTTTTGTTTATAATTTAATCAATTGTTAGTAATACCTTCCATAAAAGCAACACTTATGGATTGAAAGTTTATCTCTTTTTTTTTTGTGAGTTTTTTTAGCTTAAAAAGAACATAGTGGAAATAAAATATTAATAATAAAACATGCCTTGAATGAGGTCAAATAGGATAGTAATGCTGGAATACGGTTATTTTTTCTATAAAACCATCTATATCTCAACATGTTATCTCGTGAACCAAACATGACTTACTTGGTATGTGGATGAATATCTGATCATATAAATCATATCTAAATTGTGTTCTTTCTTGGTGAAGGATTTAGATTGAAAATGTGGTGACTACAATATTTTGTTTTTTTCCTTTTCTTTTGATGATATGTTTGAATTTACATTGTTTTTATATAAGATAAGAAATGCTTGTTTCTTGTTCTTTTTGCAAGTAGGTTTATAAGATTGTGTTTGACAAAAATAAATTTGTCATCATAAACAGTGGAGTCGAGTGGAGCTTTAATATAATGGCTCTGTGTAGTGTGGTGAATGTGTAAAATAAGATGATAGTGGATTGTACATGTTTTTATTTTCACTCCCAATAACTTAAAACATCGTTATGATCATAAAAAAATACTTAGATTTACATAGAATCATTATAAAGAAAATAAGAAAAAGAACATTTTCTTTTTCTTTGTTATGTAGAACAAGAAATTCAAGATATGGTAATAGGATATTATGGCGAAAATAATTTTGTGTAGCTTTTTTTGTTTTTTACGTAATGTAACAAGTTAGTAACTGCAAAAAATAAATCCTTAGAAGAGGTTAGCTTTTTTCCGCTTTTTCATTCAATATTTCAATTTCTTTAAAAGTTAGGAAAAAGTGTTTCTTTTCTTTTTCTTTTTGTTTATAATTTAATCAACTGTTAGTAATACTACCTACTAAAATTAAGCTTATGATTATAGTCCTTCATTCTGTTAGGTTTTCTAGATCGGAAAGACTGTAGTGGAAATAAAATATTACTATAAAATATATAATAAGATCAACATATAACATGCAATAAATATATATATATATATCAATAAAAGATTATAAAATACCTTTTTCTAATGAAATATTGTTTCCTCTTATTGATGGAGTTCTGTTGCGATTTGTTGTTTTAATTGTGTTCTCCACAAGAATTGCAATTATCGTCCTTTTGGTGGTATCCACACACGTGTTAACAATTCTTTATATTGCTAAATAACTCAAATTAGAATTCGAAAATATAGCAAGCGAAATGTTTATTCCCTTTTTTGTTGGTATATCTTTGAGTAGAAATCTTACAACTCTTTTATTTGCCCTTATCCCCTTTTATAATATTAACTAATTTAATGAAAGAAATTTTTTATTCTGTGAACTTTTCAATTGCCACAAATTAATGGCAAACTACTTGTAAATTGCAATGAACTTTTCAATAACATTTAAACATTGAATTAATAAATTTCATCTACTTTTACATGAAAAGGCAATAATAATATATATAACCTTTAAAAGATAGTTAATCGCAATTATATTATATGCAGAAAAAATAAATTATTTTCAATTTATTATTTCAAATCAATTTATTCTAATTCCAAAATAAATATTAACAAATTTTAGTATTTTTGTTAAAAACTTTGTTCCTATTAATTGTACTATAGCGTGCTGCCTTCTCGGTTTCTAGACACGAAGGTATTATCTATTTAAACATAAATCAGGATATCCATCTAGCAACAATTATTAGTTATATGACATAATAGAAAAGATGTGAATGAGAAACCACTATAAACCTATTACTGTATAATTAAATCTTTTTATTTAATGATATTTCGATTAAACCATTGCATATCATGTCATAAATATTTAATTATTTTACTTGGTTTACAAGATAAAATGGACTCATAAAACTTGCGGTGGCCATGGCCTTACAAGTTACTGTTATCTTAGTCAAGTGGCCTTGAATATTGACTCTTTATAGACCTGTGCAATGGTCGATTCCGAACTATGAACTAGCTTGACTTGGATGAGGATAGGCTTAAATTGGTTGATGAATTGCTGAGCCCTAAGTCCTTGACAGTTTAACCTTGAAAGATCGTCGACTTGGCGGGCCCTTAAATCGATGGGCTGACTTTCTAGTTAAATCGGCGGTTTGACCATTGGTTTGGGTCAATTTGAATTTAAATTTTTCTTAAAATTAAAACTAAAAAAAAATAAACACCATCTCCATCATATATTCTCAATTATTTCGGAAAGGAAAAAAAAAATCAATCGAAAAAAAAAGTGAACCATTCACATGCTACTACATATCCACATAAAGCATTAAAATTATTTAGGTCAAGAAAAAGAAATATGCGAGTAGATGATCAATTATTAATAATAATTGATGGAAATGCAAAAAAATTAAACTTAAAAAAAATAAAAAAAATAAAAAAGCACCATTCAAAGGCCTTCAAATCAGGCCTTTGACTGCTGGTTCACGTGAATTGACCTAGGCTTATAGCCTTAAGGGTTAGGCTTAATTTAACTAATCGCAGGTTTCAGGCTAAATTGGCTCGATGTTCACCTCTAACTCCCTACCTCAAGAAATAATGAATTTTATCTTGACTCATCACTATTCTCTTTATATTTCATATCTTATTCAATAACCATATTATTTACAATTTAAATAAAGATTACATTTAATAACATCAAATCACAACATTTCATACATAAAATATATGAAGGTCTCAAGTTTAAGGATTATTTATGCTTGTTCATATAGAGGAAGGGCTAATAACATTAAATATATGGTGTTCTCTATTAGCGAGTCATGATTAGTGTACTTACTTAACTTTGGGCACCTATTTATACAACTCGGATGTCATTGCCTCAATCTAATGAGCATGTAGATATTTATCTAACTAAGGATAATTTATAGATAATACGATGTCATAAAATCTCACCAATAATATATTTTTATTATAATTCCATATATATTCTAATTATTTATGAGACTTTATTGTAAAATATATACAAGTAGAAAATTATGTAAATGCAATAAATACTTGCCTTTTATAAATAATATTTATAAATACATAAATTTTTTTTTGGCACATTGTACATAAATTATAATACTTTCAACACAATTTTTGCTCACATAATAGAAAATGTAGTAGATATAATTTAAACATTTGATTAAATAAAAAAAAAAACACATTTTCCGAACTTTTAAAGAAATTGAAATATTAGATGAAAAAGGAGGAAAATAGTTAACCTCTTCAAAATCTTTTTTTTTTTTTATAATGACTAACTCATTGCATCGAAAAAAATTGTTACACAAAAGTATTTTTACCACAATGTTTTTAGTTGCCATATCTTAATAGAGTTGTAACCTCTTTAAAAGTTATATTTGATAGAATGGCCAACTAGAAGAAGCAGTGGCCGCTATCAAATGGTGTTCGATAGTTATCTTGGCTATAGGAGAAAATGTATAATGGTAGTCAATTTTTTCAAAGTGAGTATACCTTTTGCCACTAGCATAGTTTTACGCCTTTCTATTAATCCATCTAACCTATATTTAATCTTATAGATCCATTTGCAACCTATTGTTTTGTTTCTGCGAGGCAATTAAGTTAATTCCAAATGTATCATTAAATTCTAAGGCCTTTAATTCCTTATTCATGGCAATAACCCATTCTTGACATTTAGATGCTTGAAAATAATAAAAAAAAGTCTTACAAGTTGTTAATATATGCACTAAAGATGCAACACTGTCTGGATGAAAAGAATGAATAGTATAAAGTGTATGAAGATGTGATATTGGGAATAACAAAAACATGTAAAGAGTTGACATTGTCATTTAGCCATAGAGATGTTTGTCTTAGTTTAGTGGGCTTTCAAATGGATGGAGTAATTGAAGAAGATGTTAGATCAAAACCCATATGAGAAGTATCAAACAATGTAGTCGCAAAAGCTACATTTTCACTACTGTTATTATATATAGTACCAAGACTATATGTAGACGAATGAGATTTATAAATATATAGAGTATTAGGAGAAGTTATTTGAACAGAATCAGGGTTTGTATGATAGTTGCATGGTCACTATTGTTATTATGTGTAGTATTAGTAAGTTGGATTGATTTTAAGGAATTATCAGGTAACTAAATAAGGTTAGCTAAGGTAAACAATGAAATTCATGAAACAAGGACAGAAAAGGACTCATGTGATCTATAGCACTTGAAAATCCAAGAACTAATGTTGTTATAAAAAGCACCAAAGCAAAAATGAATGAGAGACGTATTGGCAAAATGAATTGCATTATTCACCATAATATCACAATCTACTATCTGTAGCTGGCTTTGTTGTCCTTCATCATCTTCATAACTTTGCTACAAATAGCTTAAAGTATAGCAGGATCTACTAAGCAATTAGAACCACCAGCTAAAGTATTCACTGCATTGTAATTCACATCTAAAGGAGCAGAAGAAACATGGTTAGTTTTGCCTATAACATAATTTGAAGCCGACTTCATATTCCTTAGAACTTTTTTTCCTTTATACCAATCCGGATACTTACCAATTGAAAACATGTTTCCACTGTATGTCTTTCCCCTTTATGTACTTGCATATGGATCTCACCTTACTCTTCTTTTTATTTATATTACCTTTAAGTCTTGCTACTTTGTTCACATTAAAAGAAATACCTTCTATTGCATTGTAAGATGATGTAATCTCCTTTTGTTTCTTAACTTGATGGACCATGCAGTAAGCTTTTTTCACTAAAGACAGTAGATCCATTGATAAAATGTGGCTTGTAACTGCTTCAAATTTCTTATTTAATCTCATCGAAAATTGCATTAATTTGATTTGTAATTCAAAATCCATCACTCTTTCTCTAAGATGACAAGTACAAAATTCCATGCAACCACATTCACATATAAGATATTCATCAAGGCACTTAACTTATCCCAACATCTCTTCAACTTATTATAATAAACACTAACAAGCTGATTAAGTCGTTTCAAATTACTAATCTCATACTGCAATTGAAATATAAGAGCACTTCTATGACCATATTGTTCACTTAATCCACTCTACAATTCAAGTACCAATTGAGTGTAGAGAAAATTTTTTGAAAGCTCACTCATCAATGAATTAATAATCCAACTACGTACCATGTAATCACATTGAATACACTTCACATAATTTGTTGCTTTTTTGTTTGGTTTCACAATAGTTCCACTAATTTAGCTTTGCTCCTAATCTAATTTTGATAGATCAGCTTCAAGATAAAAAATTCCATCCATTAAAAATAATATTTCCTATAGACATATTTCGGTCATTTGATCCTAATATGTATAAAGGATCATAAATGGATTGATCTGATTGATTGATCATGCTTTCATGGAAACCAATCGATAACAACAAATGAAAGTAGATGGAGAACAAATAGGAAAATAAGTGAGGATCACACACCATGGATGCTTTGATACCACATAAAGAAGTTGGGCTTCTTTAAGTCCAAGTCTAAGCCCTAGCCATAGCTGGAGCTTACTAACTTAGGCTTGAGTCTCTATAAAAGAAGTGATTGATATGAGTCATTAGATAATTGGAAGGGACACAACAACTGTCAGTAACATTAGATCTCAACCATCTATCTTAAGCTAATTTGAGCATAAAATTAACCTCCAAAATTTATAAGAAGGAGACTAATTCTCTCATTTGGAATTCATTCTGTACTCTATAAGATTTGAAGTAGACATGGAAGCTTTATATGAACTCTTTCAGGAAAAATCGATCGACTGAGCAGTAAAATCTTTAAGTTTGATTTACACGTGCATCACTTGACTGACCACAGCAACCACACATAAAGTTCCTTTGAATTTGACTGTGTTAATTTTGTAAGATTGTGAAGGTGTTGAACTGAGGTGTTCATTGGGCCATAAAAAATTTTGCGCAAGCAAGGAATTTTACTCACATCTCATGTAGACATGCTAACAGAGTTTCTGATTCAATAGCTTTTATAATAAGGAGAAGGATTTGCTTTATGCATTGGTGGTTAATTCCCCCATCCCAATTTCATAAGTTTATCGTTAGTTATATTAGTTGTTGTAATTTGAACGGCACCGTAATGATTTGCTATTAGCCGTTTTGAGGTTTTCAATAATGTAATAAAACCTTGGCGATAAAGATGACGTATTTGATATTATTAGAGTTAATTAACCCAATGTATACACATACCTAGCATAAGCAACCCATAAAGTCAAAACCTCGATAGCGGCAAGATATCCTAATCAAACACCGATGGCGAAATTTTCTTGCACCAATTCCATAAGTTTCCTATAAAATATTAATATCGAACTCCTCCTACATTATATATTGAACTAGGTCGCCGCAAAGGAATGTCTCTATTTTATATTGTGCACACGGTTGGGTTCCATAATATTATTTGTGTGAAAATTATTCTATATTATTTTGCATTTCTAATTTGATTATTTATTTTCGTGGCCCTTGAGAAGCAATTGTATGATATAAACGATAATTTTCTAAAGTAGATAACTGTATGTAAATTGATTAGTAACGGATAATTTTGACAAGTGATAGTATTTGAAAAATATAAGCGATAATTTTAGAGAAATTATCCATTATTATTGCTTGATGTCTAGATACTAATAATACTCGTTCGTTACTCATCCATATACGTGATGATATGACCTACTACCAATGAACTTTGCGATACTCTTAGACAAGACTGCATATAAATTAGCCAAAACTTTTGGTTCACTCAAGTTAATCCAATCTGTTTCTTTACTCATGACTTGCCTACTAAACAACTTCCAACTCCCGATTCATCTAAATGGATTAGGCCCCTGGTATTGATTACAGAAAGGCTACACAAGTCAAATACCACCTAAATAAATTATTCCAAAGTACCTTTCCTTTGTGTCTATGTACTCTTCACATCCATTAATATAACTGGTCAATGGATTGATCATTAAGTTTCTTACTGTATCTCTTATTAATCAAGTTAGAAAAATATTTAAGATGGTCCATGCATCCCAAATTATATTTCCCAATTCAAATTTTTGATAATAGCAAAGTCTTAGATATGTGCCCAGACATGATGGGAAAGCAATGTGGAAAATCCGAAACAATTCTAGAGAATGTATGGGCAAGTTTCATTGGAGAAGATGGAGGAGAAGACCGGGTAAAGTCGAAAACCGGTGGCTCGAATTCATGGGAAGAACTTCCTAATCTAGATGAAAAAGAAGGGAATATGAAGATTTTGGAAAGGCTGCCTAGTCTGGGGAGATGGGTGTCAATGGGAGCCGAGGCTTCGGAGGAAATTCTCACTCAATTCCTTCCTAACAATGATCTCGAACCTAAACGGTTAAATAGCGGTGATGATAATAGTAGTAGTACAGCAGTGAGTATTGGAAGGACCGCTTCCAATGTAAATGTTGAGAAAAAGCCTGTGGGGCGACACTTTAGAGGTGTCAGAAGGAGACCTTGGGGAAAATATGCAGCGGAAATAAGGGATTCCTCACGAAAGGGGAACCGGGCTTGGCTTGGAACATTTGATACTGCAGAGGAAGCTGCTTTAGCATATGACAAAGCCGCTGTCAGAATTAGAGGCCCTAAGACATATCTCAACTTCCCAATTGAGACAGTTGCTAAGGCTATTCAAGAGGATACACAACATGTGGTGCATATCAAGGATGTTGGTAATAGCGATACCACTCCGCGAAAGAAAGTGTTAAGAGATTGGGAAGAAACATACGATGGAGCGAAGAGAAATCATGAACAACCTGAATTGAAGAGAAGAATGACCTTGGAAAAGACATCTTGGAATAATGATTTTGACGTTCTTGAGGTTCAGGACATGGGTGATGATTTAATGGAGAGTCTATTGTCTTGTATGTGATAATTGATTAGCTAGGACAATTTAGTTTAAATGAAACATATAACAAGTTCTTTATAATATTCATGGAATATGTGGGGCTTTGTATTATTTCAGGAATTTCTTTCTGTCATCTAACTAAACCTTGCAAATCTCTTTATTTATTCTATGTTTGACAAAAGTAGTTTGCACATACAGCCTGTCATATTTTGTTTTTCTTTTTGGAATTCGTGGGTTATTGAGATTGTATAATTATTTGAATAGAAAAATGTAAATACCGATCGGTGTTTCTATACTTTAGTTATTATTTAACCTATATATATATATATATTTTATATATACTTATAATCTGTGTGTTTTCTCCATTGTATGATTGTCCGATTTTCTCTTAAAATTTCATGTGACATGAAACGATATCAAATTGCTCTTAGACTTTCACAGACCCCTGACAAGACAATTTAAATCCGTCTCTCCATTTCCGAACGAAAGCCAAAATTAAGCTAAGGGGAAGGATTTGAGGTTTATTGTTTTAGGTTAGACTCATATCATGAGTTTGTTAAATGAAGAGACGTAGATCCATTAAGTGTTGAAACAAGAAGTAACTATTCATTTTTTTTTTTTTTTTGGCCAACGAAGTAATTATTCAATTAAAAAAAAAAATGGGGGCGTCTTCATTGGATAATTGTGAGAGCAAATTGTTTGAAGACACCCACGAATCAGATGCCTTGATATTATTATTGGGAGATGGAAAAAAAATTGTAAAAAAAAAAATAACATGAATACGGCTCTTAAGGAAATATTCTTAAAAATAATACACTTGAAATCCCCTCTTTAAAATGAATTCAACATCTTCTCTCTCTCGCGTACATCTATTCTCTCTCCTTCGCCCTGTCTCTAACCCTTTCCCTCATTAATTCCCACCCCAGCCGCACAAACGCTAACGGGACCCCACCCCCCTGACATATCCCTTGTATCCCTCTCCTTCTCTCGGCAATTATTTTCTTTCCCCCCTCCCCTCATAATTACAAAACCAAAACACAACCTTCGCCTCCCACCTCTCACCCCTCCTGCACTACTTCTCTCGGCATTGGAACCCCACCCCTGCCCAGTCTCTATTCCTCTTTCCCCTCCCTTTATTTCCAATTCCCTTGACCAAGCAGCCCAACAGCAACAATCGGACCCCACCCATTTCCAATTTCAATCGCCCCCAATTTCTTTCGAAGCCAAGTCAAACAACAAACCTTTTTGTTTTTTGCTTATTTAAATCACTATACTTCTAGCTTTGGGATATTTTCATTCTCTTCATGATCTAAGTTGTTCTAGTAAAATGCTATTAATTAATGATTTTAGTATATTAATATGAATTATAATTCTTGTATTATTGTTTATTATAAATTCTCGTGCTTCCATCCCAATTATTTTTACAAGTCATTCTAAGTTCATATTTGGTACCGTACTTCTAGTTTATTATTTTATTTCTATTATTTATTTTTTTATCTCTATTGTTAGTTTTGATTAAATATTGTTAGTATTCAATTACTGTATTTAAATTATTTATTTATTATGCTATATAGTATTATTTATGTAAGAGTTGTTGTTAAATATATATTTTATAATATTTCGGATCGTTATTTAGATATATTATTGTTGGGGCCAAATTTCTATTTTTGTTATATGTAAGCTGGATTATTATTTTCTACGTAATTAGAGGATTATGTTAATGATCGTAATTTATTTAGAAGTCATAAGTGTCGATTTAGTGTACTATAATACTATACTATTATTGGTATGTCTTATATATATATATATATATATCAACAGTATTACGATTTAAGCATGTCATCACAATGGTATTATTAATGTATAGCATATTATATTACTCATAGTATGTCCAATTTATTTATTTATTATTATTTTATCATTTCTTACGAGTTTTACGAATTATATTATTTTCTAATTAAGTACGTAATGCTTAATTACCATTGTCGATTCGATAATCATATTACTCGATACTTTAGCATTGTGTCCTTAGTATATTTTCTTTTATATATATATATATTATATCGTTGAATCAAACATAATATGATTAAACTAAAAGATGACATAACTATATATAAAAGATCACTTTAATAGAAATTGGTAAAATACGTAATAAGCAGGACTTAAACTTAAGGGATAATGTGTATTTGCTTTCTTTTAAATTCGTGGTGTTCAGTTTTCTTTGTTAAGGTTTGACTTTTGCTCGGGTTGAGGTCAGAGTATTATATTCAATCTTAGACCAATTCTAGGCATGTGGTGTTGATTGTTATTTGTGTTTGATAGGAATTAGTAATTAAAATGGATTAAATCTATATTTGACCTAATTATTTTGGTTTGCTGATTTTGCTTGACTCGTTTGTTCTAAGAGCTTATAGTAGTAGTTCCTTAGAGAAGCAACTACTGTTCATGTGCGGGGTTTCCCCAATAGATTTTCATATGGGATGATGTAACTAAAATATTAGGTTCTGGACTCTAGTTTTTAGGCGTAAAAGACTTAAAGGAAAATGCATAATTATATCTACTTATGTATGTGGGCAAAGACCAAGTGTATCGGAGTTTGAATACCCCTTTGTTGTTTTGTGGGCCTAAAATGAGATAATTGAACTGTTGATTGTATTATCTTCCATTAATCGTATATTTGTATGTGAATGATTTGACTGGCATGCGTATGTGTTTGTACATCCGTACTGGGCTTCGGCTCATTTTTTTCTTTTTCAGGTACTAACCTTCTTATTTATGAGGAGACATTTGTCGATAACATCCGGAGGAGGATCGAGTCGAGTATCTATATTTCTATGATGACTAGATAGGATGATATTTATGTTACTGATGGTTTATGTTTTATTGGGGATTTTATATTTTGAGGAGATGGACTCCTTTTGTTATCTGAAAACTTTAGTTATTTGACATATCTTATGTTTTGGTTGTAAATTGGGATACTTCCCAACTTTTGGATGTTACAGGGTTATATGGGGTTATATGTGGATGCAATTTCTCACTCCTTTGTAGATATTTATATATTGTGTATTATCATTTTTCCTTGTTTTGATTGTGGACTTAGAAATCCTTACAAATTCCAGACTAGCTGAGATATGTGGTGAGTTGTAGCGCTATTTAGGGTTTCAGGGCGTTATAATTTTAGAGTAATTCGATAACTTGTCTAGTAAAAATATTTACATGCATAACCTAACCCCACACATCATTCAACTATTAATAATAATTAATATTCTCTAACTATAAGCACAAACATGTATAGAATCATAGAAAATACTCACTCAGCCATGATATTAACCAAAGATTGTAATAATCCTTAGGGAAGTCAGTGTCCGTGTTAGAATCACTTGTTGATTAGAAAATGAAAAGATAATGAGTATTTGAATAAACTAACTATTTTATGTAACTATTTATTTAGGTTTACCTATGTTTTTATCAACTTCCTTCGGTTTAAGCTTTTTCAATAATTTTGTATGTCTTTTTCATTCTATCTTTGTTGTTTATCGTTTTTGAATGTATGTTTGCGTAACAGGATACGTTTTGGATATTAAAACTAGTATTTTTCTGAGATAAACCTAAATTCCTATAAAATTGATTATTTTGATCCGAATAGTATAATTTGTCAATTTTAAACTTTTCTTTACTATTTCATGATATAATTAATTTCTAAATCTCTTATTTTTGTAATATTTATTTTTATGCTTATTTTATATTTATTTTGATATTCTTTCAGTTTAAAGTTGAATTTACTGATTAGATTAATTTTCTTATCTACTTAATTATTGTTATTTTCTAATTAATTTATGCTTTTTAGTTTATTTAATTATTTTGATGGGTTGTTGACATGGCATTTTCCCATTTGTTTACGTAGCAACTCAAGGATTTTTCTCTTGTTTTTATATTTCTTAAATTTTATCATTGTTATTATTAGATATATTTATATATTATTATATTTAATTAATTAAAAGATTATGGGTCCTAAATATATTTTATAGGTTTCGCCCCATCCCATATTTGTGTATATATATATTATTTTATTATAATAAATAAATATATTGTATGTGTATAATTATACATATGTACTAATAAATATACATACATGTATACATACGTATGTCTATACATGCATGCATATGTATATACATGTATTTATAGTTATACTATATTTTTAGTGTATGTATTTACATACACATACATATACATGTACACATATTTATACCTAACTTTATACATACTTTCATACACGTATATATATATTTATGCTTATGTGCCCTTATTAATTCTTTTCGAGGAATTTCAATATGTTACATATGTACACACACACACTCACACACATATATATTCGGTTTTTACTTATATATATATATATATATATTTACATCTTATATATAAGGTTATGTATACATATGTACTATATACATGTGTATATGTATTATGAGTAGTGATACATATATGGACTATAAATCTATATTTACTTATATATACATATGCTTAAATAAATCTATAACATATACATAAGAATATATAGCTATATGTACAAGTGTATATATATATATATAGACAACATCTATCACATATACATGGAGTTTCGATTATAAAGTACTAACTTATACATATAATACATCAAATACAATAATATACCAAAACATACAAGAAAATACCAAAAATCCATTTCATATAATATAACAAATACAAGTGAAATTCAAAGGAACTATACTTCTTGTAGAAAATTATTTTAGTATAAGAATTCTTTTCTTTCTCCCTCCAAATGTTAATAAAATGATGGAGTAAGAAATATGGTTGAGAGTGGAATGGTAGTTAGAAAAATAAAGGGAAAAGGAAGCTAAGGAAGATGGAATGGGAGAGAAAGCTTGTCAGTTGAGTTTAAGTCCCAAATCCTTAATTTAATTATGATGTTAACATGGAAAATGGAAGAAAATTATGGAACTTTGTTAGGCCAACTATGGGTCAGTCTAGGCCTACTTACTAACCCAAGTCCACTTTCACTCACGTGCAAATATAAAAATCAATATGGATCCTTCTCCAGACTATAAGTAAGATTTCTTTTTTTGTGTGTCTTTGTGTTCTTTCTTCCTCTTCCTAGGAACAATGTTTAGGGTTTTCAAAAACACTTTATTAATGATGATGATTTGAGAAAATATTTACAAATCTAAGTAGCTAAAGAAATTATTTGATTATTGAAAGTTATAGTATTGATTTATCTCTTATGTGTATGAATCTGACCTAGTTATTTTATGTATGCGAGGTAGGGGTGTAAAAGGTAGAAGGAAACTCAATTGATAACCTCTGGTCTTTGAGCGCCAGAGAAGCTCTTTACAGAAAGGTTTCACTTCCGGGTTTATTGAGATATCTAATCTACTATCATCCTTTTCTTTTTATACCTGTTTCCATACCTTTTATTTTGTTCCGTTTTTTCTGTTACTATTGTTACAGTTTGTAACTAATCGTAAAACTACTTATACCATTGATTATCTATATGACTCTTCATGTTGCTTGTAATGGAATACTTCATGCTACATATGTGTTTGTATAATATGCTTGAGTCTTTACACATAATTGTCCAGATACCTCAAATTTCTTTTGTTGATTCTTATCTTTCTTCCATCTTTTGTCATAACAAACTTGGACACACACATGGCCAATACAATATGGAAGCATAATGAGGGAAAATGAAAAAGAAATGGAAAAAAAAAGTGAATTAATTGCATTAATAATGACATATTGACTTTTAGGTCAAAATTAAGATATTAATATAATATTTATATTATGTACATGTAACATATATTATTTAGTAGAAGGAAAGAAAACAAATGGAAATAAAGAGGTTAAGGAAAATAAGGACATAAATGAATATAGTAAAATTTTAATTTTTTTTAAAATATTTCTAATATTATAAGTAATATATAATATGTTATAGTTACAAAGAAAATTATAAAATATAAGAATAACATTAATTATATAGCAAATAAATGAAAATTTAAATGATTATAGGAAATGCCAATAATTGAATTCATATAATACTAATTTAGTTATGTAATTATAAAAATTAGCTAATAATACTATTGATTTTATATATTAATTTAATACTCTTATATTTATTAGCATTTTGAAGTTATTTCTAATTGTTTGTTAGTGATTTTATATAATTAGGGTTTTGATTGGTAGTTTAAGGTTTTTCCTTTTTAAAATAGTTCAGGGTTTTTAATTCAATTATGGTTTTCCATTTATCTAACCTTGTCGATTCATAAAATTATCTAGGTTATCTAAGTTTGATTTAAGATTCAAACTACGATTTTACGGGATTTATACTACTACTTTTTTACTTTCTCCTATTAACTATACTTTATATCTCTCTCCTATTCTCTCTCCGGTAACTTATACACCTTAATAAAGATAACGAGCAACTTTTCTTTATTTTTATATATTTTGTAGATTTCATACTTTTATTTTTTATTTTATATCGTACTTGATAAAATACCAAAAAGATTAATAAAAATTAAAAAAAACTTTGTTATGTTTTTTTTTTTTCCTAAAATGCATTATATGCTATAAGTAATGTAGATTAAAATTTTAGTTAAAAAATTTGTGAAAGTGAATGTTCTAAATATCAATAATAACATAATCATATATTTATCTTTTTTCTAAATACATTATATATAATTATATGTAATATATGATTTTAACAGTGAATATTTACCTATAACCTATTTAGACCAAAAGCCTTATTAAAGAAAAAGGGAATTACTAAAATGACTTTTCTAAAATTATGTATCTTTTGATTTTGATATACATTAATTTGTTTTTTGAATATTAATTTTTCATTTTCTCGACACATAATGTGCTAATAACATAATCATATATTTTCTTTTTCTCTAAAATGCATATGTTATAAGTAATGTAGATTGATATTTTAGTTTAAAAAATCTGTAAAAATATGAGTAGTTTTTTTTTAACATCTATTAATATTCTCATGCATTTAACTTTTATTGGTATTTATTTATTACATATATATATGTATATATATATAAACATGTGGAAAAAAGATTTAATAATACTAATATATCATGTGAATTAATAAGTGGCATCTACGTATAAATAAAATTTTAATACATGATGATAAATTTTGTATTTTCATGTTGTAAAATTTTATTAGTATTTATATGCTATTTATCAATTTATATAACGTGCTAATATATTAAAATCTTTCTCACACATATCATAAACAACGTTTACTGCATCAAACCTTTTTTTTTTCTTTTCCTCCTTCTTGCAATATCATGCTTTAACTTTTCAATTATTAAAAATTCTATTTAAACGAAATTTGCGTATGTTAGTATGACTACCCAGATTAGCTCTAATTAACTCTCTTAGAGTTTGCCGTATAGACGCCAAAGATCTGTTGCATTTAAACATTTTATATGTTTTAGAGAAAATTAAACATTTAATTCTTAATGTTTATTCATTTTTTAAATTAGAATATTCAACCTTTTATATTTCTTATAAAAATAGCACTTCCATCAATTCTGTTTCCATCTATTCACAACACCGATAGCTTCAAATTAGTTTATAATAATTAATTTGAAAAAAAAGATACTATTAAATATATTTATTGCACAATATATATTATATTATAGGGAATTTTTTTTAACTACTTACAACTAATAATTTAGTATCTTATATTTGTAATCATTAAATATATTTACATAACAGTTACTAAAAGAAATCAAATCCATAACACAATATTCTGATCGCTACGTCCAACTATATAGTTACTATTTTCTATCACACTTACTTTTACATTACTATTTTATTTATCCATCATTTTAATTGCCTAATGTTGCTATTATTTAGAAAATTCATTACAACTTTTTATTTGACCAATGTTTGTAAGGACTTTTTCTTTAGAAAATTTATTACACTTTTGATTTTACTAGCATTTGTTATCAGTGTTCTTCTATATTTTTGTAGTCGAAGCTGTTTGTTTTTTTTTTTTTTGTATTTTTTACGTACACAATATGGGTGCATTGTTCACTAGTATAATAAAATTTGTTATTAAATATATTTAAATATGTAATATAAAAATCCATGTGTCTTTAGCCTCTTGTGGTCTCTTGCTGATGTCTGATAAATATATAAAGGGATGGAATACGATGGAAAAGTATAATCAATATGGAAATTAACTAAAAAAAAATTAATAACAATAATTATATTAAATATGCTAGGTAGTCATCACAAATGAAAATAAAATATTTTTATAATTTTTTATAACATAAAAAGAATATATCTGGTAGTCCTACAAGGCCAGACTGGATTCGTTGTCATACATCACGCCATAACGAGTTTCTTCAAGGCCTCGTAAGCACAAGTTCTTGAAGGAATCACTCCAATAAAAGAGGTTCAGTGGAATTACACCATTTAAAAGATGAAAAAAAAAAAAAAAAAACATTTAGATCGTATCTAACCAGATAATATAAAATAAAATAAAACCTATATAAATTATTATCCCATATCTACATTTTCTTAATCTGGGTCATCCACCAAAAGGAATTTCCTGATTTGAAATCCCATCATCTCTTGATTGAACTAGTGCATACGTAGCTTTTTCAACACATGATTTGTATCTTGTAACATGATATTTGCGGAGACAAAAGACTTTCATGCCTTCATTTAAGGATTTTTACATTGTACTATCACTCATTTTCAGAGCATCGTCATTTTTCCAAATGCACGGACAAATTTTAAAAAACGGAGAGATGTTTGGTTTAAAAAGTTGTAGAATTTTTTAATGAAAAATTTTAGATAAAACATTTCAAAATTTTCATTTTTTATCCAAAATTCATTTAATTTTTTTTTTGAAAATATTGAAAATAGATTTCTTCATTTCCATCAACTCGCTTTTAATTTTATAGAGATAAAGAGAATGAGAGATGTGGTTATGAACCCATGATATAGAAAATATAAAGGAATGAGAATATGGACTATCAGTTTAACGGTTTATTTATATGGTTACAATAATTTAGGAGTAGACGTATAATCATATTATATTATTATCTTAAACTTATTCTTATCCTTGTGATTAAGAAGATTATAGGTGAGTATTGAAGATTATCAGATAGATTTCAATCGGTTTCAATTGTTTAGTCATTATTCACATAAGATAAGATACATAGTATAATATTTTTATAAACTATGCATATGTTGACATATATAATTTAAGCTATATAAGATATAAATTCCACGGTATTTGATACCTATTTTATAAAAGTTTAACTTATAATTTTAAACATCACAAATAAAAATCATATTAAAACCTATTGCGTAATTCGTTCCTTTACTACCGTTCAGTTTTTTTCCAAATTATTATTACTAATTTTATTCTCTCGACTCTTATTTTATTTATGACCCTTCTCCTTTTCCTTTTCCTCTGTTTTTGTTTTTTGGTAAAGGGGATATACAACAGCATGTGGTGCATATCACCGATGTCGGTACGAAATAGTGATAGCCCTCCGCGAAAGAGAGTGTTAAGAGGTTGGGAAGAAACATGTGATGGAGCGAAGAGAAATCGCGAAAAGCCTGAATTGAAGAGAAGAATGACCTTGGAAAAGACATCTTGGAATGATGATTTTGATGTTCTTGAGGTTCAGGACATGGGTGATGATTTACTGGAGAGTCAAATTGTCTTGTACGTGATAATTAGCTGGGAAAATTCAGTTTAACAAATTCTTTATAATAATTCATGACATATGGAAATTTCTATTATTTCATGAATTGATCATAATTTTATGTAGTATTATTAAAATTAGATTGATCTCTATAATTTAATTTAATTAAATCTTAATTCAGTTTCATTTTAATTATTAATGAGATCTAATTTTTAACTTTTTTATATATTCAAATCAATTATGTAATCAGAATATCAAAATCTGGTTCAACACTAAAAGCAAAAATAAAAAAAAAAGAAAAAAAGAAAAGAAAAGAAAAAAGCTTTCAGTCATCTAACTAAACCTTGCAAACGTCTTTATTTATTCTATGTTTGAGAAAGCTAGTTTACCATCAGAAATTACCATATTTTTTTTCTTTTTGGAATTCGCGGGGTATTGAGATCGTATATGATGAAAGGAAAATATAAATACCTACCGCTGTTTTGATACTTTTGTGATTATTTAACCTATACATATGTGTGTATACTTTTTTTCTTATATACTTATAATCTGTGTTTTTCTCCATTATATGATTGTCCAATTTCCTCTTAAAATATCTTGCGTGACGTGTATGTGACGCAAAAAGATACCGAGTTGCTTTTAGACTCTCACAATCCCTTGATAAGACGACATAAAGAAACATGGATGCATTGATTTTAAGTGTCTGAAACCCGAATTAATTATTCAATGAATGAAAAATCAGGGCGTCTTCATCAGATACTTGCGAGAGCAAATTGTTTGAAAGATACTCACAGGCCACAGAATCAGATGCCTTGATATTATTATTATTTTTTTTTCGGTAAACAGATGCCTTGATATTATTATTGAATTCAAAAGTCGTGCTATACCCATCTCTCATGCGGATCTTTTGGCTTTTACATCACGTGCTCCTGTTTAAAAAAATTTCGTAAGGATAAAATTAAAAAAGAAAAAGTCAAGCGGTCGTTACCAATATTGATAAATCCAAATATACGAAAAAGTCTGAGAATTAAAAACATACAATTACGTTGATCGTTGCTTTATGATCAAGTTAGATTGAATTAAGTTAGATGTAAGGTAAACTCGGACTTGACAATATTAGATATTATCAATAATATATATTTATAGATATATTTATGTATTAATAAAATTTAGATAAATGAATAATATGTATAAATACGAATAGGTTCTTTTCTTAAAAGAAAATTATTCATTAATATCATCATATATTAAAATTTTATTAATATTTATTTCTTACATATGATATATAGATACAGTAGCGTATGAAACTTTTTCTCAATAAAAAAGGGCTAAGGAGTAATGTGTCACTTTCCAAGAGCTGTATATGCAAAATTTACTGGAAAAAAAAAAAGAAAAAAAATTCTTTCTTCCTTTAATGTCACGCTTCAGCTTTTCAATTATTAAATATTCTATATAAATAAAATTTTCGTATGCCAACAAGGTTATCCAGATTAGCTCTTATTAACTCTCTTTGAATTTCGCCATATTGGGCTAAAGAGGCGTGGCATTTATACTTTTTATGTGATTAGAAAACATATTTAATCCTTAATATACATATATATATATTTTTTTTTTTCACTTTGGATCTTCAACAGTTTAAAGCTTTCATAGAAATACCACTTTCATTTCCATCAAACTAGTCAAAATTTTCATCTATCCACGACACTTTTAGCTTCGTACTGGTTTACAATAATTAGTTTGAAAAAAAATGATAATATTAAATATGTTTATCACACGATATAATAAAATATAGTATTAAATATATTTAATATATAATATATATATATAAAAAGATAGATAAACATAAGAAAAAGGATGGAAAAACCTGTGCACTTCCCAACCATCTTTGCTGATTATCCTAAGAACAATCAAAAGCTTTTGCATGCCTAAGGTGGAAAGAAACTTAACCAATTTGACGGAACTCTTATTTTTGTAAAAGTTTAAGAACTTTGAATAGTAAAGTAGAGAGGGGAAGAAAAATAGAAGTCGATCGCTTAAATAAATTAGTAGATAAACGTCGAGAACTAAAATAATTGCACTATCCAAGTTATGTTAGTTTATAAAATTTGAAGTCAAATTGAATCTAAGTTCTAATAAATGTTTGATAGAATTGAGATTTATTAGTGTCGAGTTTGATTTTTCAGTTTCTTTTTAAAATTGATTTCTCATTTTTTTATTAATACTAAACCCTAACCCATTTAATATTAATCCTCGACTAAAGAAATTGAGAAATTCCGGTTTTTTATTAAAAATAATTTTTGGAGTCACCACCCGACTGAAGTCAAAAAAAGAAAAAGAAACTGTAACCAATTGGGTGGATTGATTACGATTTGGCTACGGTTTTTTATTTCAATTTTAAATGAAAAAACCAGAGAGTTCTAAGTTCGGGGGCTAACCTATTAAACACTTAACGGGTACCACTATTTATTTATCGAAATTAAGATTATTCTTTTAATTATAATGTTTAATAAATAAATAAATAAAATAAAATAAAATAAAAAGAACCTATGTTTTTACAGATTTTATCGTCGCTCCAAAGGTGCCTACGTACCCTCTAGCCGGATCAGACAATCGTAGTTTTTTCCGAAAACTTTAATATGTTGGTTCTTTTTATAAAAAATGATTAGTTGAATTTGCGTTTTTATTAATCATTTTATTTTTATTAAAAAAAATCTCTAGAAGCCAAATTTTTATTCCTAATTAAAAAAACCTAAAAACCTAATTTTTGAAAAGTCCAAAATTAAAATTTTTATTTAAAAACAACTAAGTGATAATTTTTTTTATTTTCAAGAAAAACCCTAAAGATTTTATGAAATATGCAATGTTCTACATGATGAAACTTGTACATAGAAAAGACATTTAAAACATAAAAAAAAAAGAAAGAAAAAGATGTCTTAATCATAAAAAAGATGCCTAAATCATAGAAAAGATATCTAAATCATAGAAAAGATATCCAAATTATAAAAAAGATGTTTAAAAAAAATCTAAATGATTAAAAAGACGTCTAAATCATAGAAAAGAAACTTAAATAATGGAAGAGATATAAACTATAGAACAGAAGCTTAAATTATGGAAAAGATGTCTAAACATAGAAAAGATGTCTAACCATAGAAAAAATACCTAAACCATAGAAAAGAAATTTAAACTATGAAAAAGATGTTTAAACTATAAAAAAAATCTAAATTATACAAAAGATATCAAAATCATAGAAAAGAAATTTAAACTGTGAAAAAGATGTTTAAACCATAAAAAAAAAAAAATCTAAATCATAGAAAAGATGTTCAAACCGTAGAAAAGAAACCTAAATTATGGAAAAAATATCTAAACTATGAAAAATACATCTAAACTATGGAAAACTAAGTCTAAACTATAGAAAAGATGTTTCGCCGTAAAAAAGAAATCAACTAAAGATTTTTTTTATTTTATGAACATCAAAATGATTTTTTTACGTGGAAAACCCTAACATGCCTAATGCAATTTTTCTAAATTAATACAATATGCAAAAAACAAGATTTTGTAAAATATGAGATTTTATAAAAATATTATTTTGAAAATATGAAATCTAAAAGAATAATTAAAAAAAAACTAAAATTTAACTTAAAACATGCTCACTAGACACAAATGTTTTAACTAATTACTAGCAATTAAAGATATGATAAAAATAAATAAAATAAAATAAAAAATTAGTACAAGTCTTAAAAATAACTATGCATATACTAAGTGAGATAAAAATAAATAAATAAAACAACACAATAATTAAAAACCACTATTACGTACCTGCAAGGCAAAGCACGCAAAGCTGATGAAAGGGAACAGATTGAATCCCCAGTCTTATCATGCACACAACTATAGAATTGGTTTGGGTTCAAGCGTGTTTTTAACAAATGTGTAATTGTTCTTTTTTTTTTTTTACAAAAAGGGTCCTAATTCTTAAATGTTATTGTTTTATAAAAAAATTTCGCTAAAAACCCTAAAATTGTCGATGGTCAGAGCGTAAACTTGTCGGTTGAGTTGTGCAGGTGCGCCGTGCCTGGTCCGTGCTTGATGTTGCTCATCCGTTGATGCTGTGTTTCTAGTTTCTTGTTCTTTTTTTTTTTTCCTTATATAGTCTAATAAGGATGCCTAGTGAAACTCGAACTCAGATTCTCCAACTAAATCTACCCAAATACTCTGCTACTTATCCGTTAAGCTATTGATCTGTGTCTTAATATTCATTACAATTAAATTATATTTAAACTATTTGAATCCCTAAAATAAAATTTTTAACTAAACTAAAACTAATTATTCCTAATATAAATTACTTCCTAAAAATCTACGAAATTTTTATGATTTTTCCTTTTCTTATTTTTTTTGGTATTTTCATTATTTGTTAATTTTTATTATTTTTATTAATTTTTTTGTTTTTATTATTATTTATTATTATTTTTTTTAATTAGGACCCTTTTTGTAAAAATAAAAATTAAAACTATGGAAGAGTAAAAATTAGATGTTTATAATTAGTAATGGATAAGCATTGAATGTCAATTATAACGTTAAATTGAAAAAGAAGATATCAAAAATAGATCTGTAATAGAAATTAAAAAGACAAATTTACCTTGTCTTCTTCCTTTCTATCTTTCTCAGCTTCTTCAAAATCCACATTTACTTGTTTTCTATAAAATCGTACTTATTCAATTTTAAGAGTTATTAAATGGTTTTCTATGACATAAAAAAATCTAGTTATCTAACACTTATATATATATATATAATTCTATAGAAATTTCCCATGACCACCATATGTATTTGAACTGTATTGATATTTATACACATCGTGTACATATGTATAGTATGTCATATCCAATAAAACTTTTCCTATGAAACAATAGCTAGAGCGTCGAGTCCATTTTAATGTAGGGTGTCCCTTCAACTGATTTGATGTTGCTAAGGAATGAGAGAATGGATCTTATTAGAGGAAATATCATAATAGCCTTGTCATAACATTGCAGTTGTTGTTATGGTGATGTTCCTAAGAGTTTAGTTAATCACTAAGGCTTATTATAGAGAATCAAATGAGTCCTTCGAAATATTAAAAAAGAGGAAATGGAGTCAGTAAAACACAGTAGCTTCCGTGAAGTTGCTCGTTAGAAATGACACATCAACAAATACGATATGATTTAACACTTCACTTAATATGATGCATAATTAATATTAAGATTTACTTGCTACTAATTTCGAGCTATGGATAAGATTAGATAAGAATGTAGTAGGACGTACTTAGAGAATGGTATATCACAAGAATAATAAGAGGAATATTCATTAATGTCTGGAATAAGATTATTATGGCTATAGTAAGAAGGATTATTTATAGTAAATTCTTTAGGGTAACAATACAATAAAGGAAATTACAAAAAAGGGTAATGTATGAAGAAGATTTCTAGTACAAAAAAAAAAAGGAGTGAATATGATAGAGGACAAAAAGAAATATAGTACAAATGTTAGAAAAGTAAGGGACAAGTGGTAGCATGACAATAGGTTCACATTTTGGAATCTTCGAGCATTGTAGCCGAATTAAGCTAGTGTTAGGTTTGTTATTACTGGGTTATATTGAAGGCTATTGAGGTGACCGAATGAGGTCGTAGCTTGATAGGGTAAGATAGGAAAGCTTAGAGTATTGAGACCTCGACCTCGGTACTTAGCGGGTTGGCATCTAGATGGTGGATTAAGTAAAGTAGAGTACATCTAAGTTAGGCACTTAAAGAGTTTAATAGATTGTCATCCTAATACTGAAGCTCATCAAGGTCAAGTTGAAATGTTTGAGTCCTCTTAACAAGTCCTTGTAAGCCTCTTAGTTAGGCTCGAGTGATAGGTCCTAAGGTCAGTAATCCATCAACTCCTTAAGGGTGTTGAAGATTTGCCCTCAAATTTTGGTTAGATTGGACACATTGAAGGTAGGGGATACCCCATAGCCTTCGGGTAACTCCAACTCACAAGCATTGTCATTTATCCTCTGTAGGACTTTGAAGGGGTCATTTGATCTGGGGGACAACTTGCTCGTACTCCATCCAAGGAATCATTCTTTTTGGTGGTCAATTTCTACCAACCTTTGTACAAATACAGCTAAGTTAGCAACAATGGTGGTGAGGTTTTGTATATATTCGTCAATGGTTCGTAGGGTTTATTGTTCAATATGTCCTCGACCAAGAGCATTACTCTTAACATTACCTATCTCTTCTTGCACACTAGAATTTGATATTTTTTTTTTATAAAACTTCAACAAGTTCTCAATCCTATAAAAGACTCCACACAACTTTACTATTTGATAACCCGCAATCGTACCTGAATTTAAGACAATCGTACCTTAATTTAGGGTTTTTTGGGAAAAGTAATCCGATTGAGCTCAAACTTTATCACTAAATTAAAAAAGTTAGTTGAAATGACCTAGTAAGATAAGATTTGTAATGACCAAAAATCCCAATTTTAACCTTAGAAGTGTCGTTAATCATTATAATGTAAAACTGATCGAAACCTCTAAAATTAAGCTCGGAATGTGATAAAGACTTAAGGACAGGTTAATTAGGCAATAAAATAAAATAATATAACATAATATACTATATGAGTATACACGTATTTTTATAAGTATACTGGGTATATATAATAAATATACTCGTAAATTAACCTAAAATTATATAATTATGTATAATAAGTAATGAAATCGCAAAATTAAGTAAGAAAAGTATCTTAAAAATAAACGATATATTAGAAACATGATTACAAGTATATAATTACTCATTACGTATATGATATATATACGATATATATATGTATATTAACAAAATCATTAAATACTAATATAAAATACCAAAATATCTTAAAATATTATTTAAAAATTATAAAAAAATAAAAGAACGACCTGAAATATGATTGGATTAAATATGGAGTAGCTTAAAAGGAATAACCAGTTGCATCAAAAGTAAATAAATAAAAATTTGACATATCACAAATGCAGATTCCCTAAAAGAATAGATAAATAAATTAAAAAAATTACTCAATGGCTAAGGAAAGACTCAACCGACCTAAACTACTATAAATAGGACTCTTAGGACCAGATTATATATACTTTAGACACTTAGGGGATTTCTGGAAAAGTTAATAAAAATTAGAAAAGAAAATAAGGAAAATAAGGGAATTACTGAGCTAAACTAGAAACTGAATCAAAGGAGAGTCTATTGTGAAAACTGATCGGTCACCATTAGTCCATGCCACATCTTGGCCATTCAACATCCCCTCTTCGACCAACAATGGCTGGAGCTTTGATGAACTCGGGTTCTGAGTTTCTATCATTTTTTTTATTTTCTAAAAATTATTAAATTAATTAATAAAAATATGAAAAAAAATTAATTTCTAGGTTATTTTAGATGTACTTTCATTTCGTAAATTTATTTTAATAAAATTAGAAATATTTAATGTACTTGCTTAACAAATGTACTGTACATCTGAAATTTGAATTTTAAAATAAATATACTAAATGATGTAGTTTCTAGCTCAAAATTTTAATGTATGATTTTTATGATATATATGTAATTGCTATGTAGCCATAATTTTGATTTGAATATTTATAAAATTTATTACATTTTTTGCCTAGAAATAGCTTTAAAATAGATTAAAATTGTGAAATAAATAGGAAATTATGAAATTAAATGATTAAATGGACCTTTTACTGATTTATAGTGAATAATAATAATGTTAGGATAAGTTGAAATCAATTTGGTGCAAAAATAATTATAATTGAGTAATTTAGGATAATTCAAGAGTAAAATTATAAATACGAATATATAGGCGATAGGTTGAAAACTTAAAATCAAGTACTAGCTAAGTTCTCCATATTTTTAGGAGTCTATAGAAATTTTCGAAAATCTATTTGATAACCCGAGTTATTTATTACAAATTTACGTAATAAAATAGCTTAAATTATAAACTAGGACGTATTTTTAGTAATAATAGGCTAAGGTGTGATAAATAATTAAATGAAAACTATCTATATGTGCATTGGTCATATTTGATAAAAGTATATTTTTAATACATTTAACGATATTTGATGATCAGGATATGTTATATGTATATTAGGGTTAGATAATATCTATATTATAAAGTTATGTTGACAAATTATGTAAAATATAGTTAATTATATAAAATATATCTACTATGTTAATATTTATTTAGATATATATAACTGTATTAGAAATTCGAACTATCCGTTAAAAGTTATCTTTAAATATAAAAATCGTAATACGTGTTGCTAAATCTGTACAAATCTAACGACACTATTTTTATTAAAATCGAATAATCCTAAGTAATGTGACTTGTATCTCCATAATATTATGAGAATTTACGTATTACAATAACCCTACCGAAATTAAAACATGATTTAATCAATCAAAAGTATGTTTTGATATGATCAAAATGATATATTATACGTAATAATATAATTACATATATTATTAATAAGTAATAACTTAACTTGACCTATATAATAAAACTACATATTATTATATACTTTAAATAAAACCCTAATGTTTTCATAATTATTACGAAAACTGAATTTGGGTTTTGTGTATATAGGGTCTTCCAGTGATTAGACCGTTGATCATACGAGTTTTCTGAAATGAGTGTAAAGACGGGTAAGTGGGATTAATGCTTTATAGCATTTTAGAATATTATTTCAGAATATCTTGAGACTTTAGTATGTGTTAGCTTATGGTTGCAGTTAGCTGTTTGTACGTATGCAACATTTATGGTTGGGTTTCAGTTTGCTGTAATGAGAGCTAAGCTCCATGATATGGTTATTCTATAAATATTATTATACTAAAATTGTTTGAACTTGGTGAACACTCTGAAAAGATAAACTAACTCAAACTTGGCTTGATATCTAATTTAATATACATTGCAACTCATTAAGGGTAACAATTAGGATTCCTAGGCCAAACACGGACTCTCTTCGATGATGATAGCTGAAATAGTTCTTTCTTCATCCTTAACCGAGCTAAGTAACGAAAGAGGAGGTTACGGCAAGGTTGAGGACCGTAATTTGAAGGTGGTTACGGAAGGAGGGTATTCTTCATTGCACAAGCCCCGATTTAGTCTCGATTTATGAGTGCGCGACTTCAATCTCCTCAACTCGAATTAGAGGAAGTAAAATTTTTTTAATCTCACGACAGACCAAATAATGTTGTGCAATGGTATTTGCTTATATATGCATTGCATCTAACTAACTTGGTTGAAAACCCTACTTGTAATGTACTGAGTATATACTTCTGTCTCCACTACACTTACTGAGCAAGTTGTCGCTTATTCCCTTATAGCTTTTTTTGCAGGTTTCAAATGGTTTACAAGTGCTTACTAACACCAGAACCTTAATAAATTAGAACAGGGAGTGAGATATGACAAAAAAGGGCCGGTTATTGCTCTTAGTATCAACTTTTTATTTTTTAAGGAAAACTACATTAGACCCCTTAAAGAGCTTGGTGGTTTTCAATATTTTTTTCTATATGTAAAATGACAAGTACTTATGAGATTTACTACTATTCTTTTATAAGATTAAATTACAAGTTTATTTTTAACAAATTATTTTAAAGAATTACTCCGCAGGTTTATATTAAATGGGTATCGAATTGGACGCTTCAAATGGATAGAGTCGAGTATACTTGGTGTGAATTAAGTTTAAGATAACAACTGTAAGAATAGTTTTTATCTTAAGATGGCTCACACGACTTCATCTTTTCGAGGTGTGACATAGTAACTTATCACCTGTCCTGTATTTCAATAGAGAAACAGAGAATATACAACTATTACAAGAAACGGTTACTACAATACTCAGTTATCAATCATAACATCAAACTCTAATACCAGGATTATATAATGTGCTCATAAGTTGAGTTAATCACTAAGGCTTACCATAGAAAATCAAGTGGGTCCTTTGAAATATCGAAGAAGAGGAGATGAAGTCGGTAAAATACAATAGCTTCTGTGAAGCTACTCGTCAAATATGATGCACCAATGAACATGACACGACTTAGTACTTCACTTAATATGATGTACAAGCTAATACTAAGGTCTACTCACCACTAATCTCGAGTTATAGATAAGATTAGACAAGAGTGAAGAAGGATGTACTCGGAGAATAGTATCTCGTAAGAATAACAAGAGGAATATTCATTAATGTCTGCAATAAGATGATTATGGCTACAATAAAATGGATTATTTATAGTAAGTCATTTTATGATAACAATACAATAAAGGAAATTATAAAAAAGGGCAATGTATGAAGAGAATTCCTAGTATAGACAAAAGGGGATAACTATGACAAAGGATAAAAAAGAATATTGTACAAATGTCAGAAAAGTAAGAAATAAGTAGCAATCTGTTAGTGTGTTCACATTTTGGAATCTTAAGGCATTGTGGCCTGATCGAGCTGCTAGGGTATTGGTTGTTGAGTTGTACTGAAGGTTGTCAAGATAATCGAATGAGGTCGTAGCTTGATAGGGTAAGATAGGAGAGCTTGGAGTATTGAGAACTCGACCTTGGCACTTAGTAAGTCAGTATCTGGATGGTGGATTGAGCAAAGCAAAGTACGTTTGAGTTGGGTGCTCAAAGAGTTCAGCAAATTGCCATCCTGATATTGAAGCTTTTCAAGGTTGAGTCAAGATGCTTGAGTCCTCTTAACAAGTCCTTGTAAGCCTCTTGGTTGAGCTCGGGTGATGGGTCCTGAGGTCAACAATCCATCATATGGACATGATAAGTCCTAGTTCAGGTGTTTTAAAGTCACCCATCTTAAGTACAATGAGAAATTGCTATATATATATATATAATATCATCGAAGTGTAGTAAAGTGAATAGCAAAGCTATCTATGTTCAATTTAATCCATCCGGGATCCGACATCTCATAACCATATTTTAAAAGCTAACTTAAGAGCAACAAAACATATCAAGTCGGGCGAGGACATTGATGAGAGCTATCCATACAAATCCACGACGAACGAGAATGAAGGGTTACCCATTTGACTTTCGTCGTAGGAGGTTTATGAAGTTTCATTAGCTTCAATTTCAGCATCTCTCAACAAAGGGCTAATCAAACAGTTGATACTAGGGACAGATCTATAAGCGAGGTCATAAGCGGCTCTAGCTATCCCGAGCTTAGAAAAAATTAATTATTAAGGAAAATATATATATATATATATATGTATTAAGGTAAATCTTAATATGAGTTTGAATTTAGTCTCCTTAACTATATGGTTCGATGCCCGTTCCTATATAGTGCTCTCTCTTCGATCCAAATCATCCAACCAGAAACCTCGTATTAAGGCCATTTCGAACAAGATGAAACCCACATGTGCTTCGCCTTTTGAGGTCTTCTACTGATGTAGGATAAAGATTGCAAAGAGATGGAATAAGAATACGATGGAAAAGTACTTAAATAGAAAAGAGACAAAAATCCATTGAATATGCTATGAAATCAACGCAAATAAAATAAAACATTTTTTTAATTTTTTCACACTTTTAATAAAAAGAAACAATAACGTAAAAATGATATATCTAATTACATCACACCACCATATTAGATTTGTTGTTATAGCATCATGCCATAACAGGTTTCTTTAAAGCTTTACACGAATAAAATCTTGAAGGATTCTCTCCAATGACATGGGTGCTATGCAATCATACCATTAACAGGAAGAAAAGACATTACACAGATCATATCTATACAAATGATATAAAAATAAAATAAAATCTATACAAGAATATTATAATCCCAGACCTACCCTTTCTTAATCCGAGTCATCCACTATCATTTTGGCTTAGTGTTTATCTTTAGTTTTCAATAGTGTTCCACCAAAGGATTTTCCCAGATTTTGAAATCCCAGCACCTTTTGATTGAACAGGTTTACCTCGTCTTTCAACACATGATTAGTACCTACTTACATGATATTCTACAAGATTACGTAATAGAAACAAAAGGCTTTCATGCCTACATTTTAAGGATTTTTACGTTGTAATGATACCTATTTCAAGAGCATCATTTTTCCACTTGCACAGACAAATTTTGGAAAACGGATTGTTGTTTGGTTTCAAAAATTGCAGAATTTTTTTATGAAAATTTTATTAGATGAAACATTTCTAAATTTTCATTTTTCATATCAAGAGCATCCTTTTTCCACATGCACAGACAAATTTGAAAAACCGTAGGGTTGTTTGGGTTTTAAAAAAATGTTCAAAATAGGTGTCGTTATCCTTCATCAACTCATTTAGTTTTAACTCTTTATTTATATACTCACAATTTAAGAGTGGGCTGCCACCCTTACCGTTAATTGAAACCTGTTATTTCTCGTAGGATTAGGAAGGTTGCTGGTGGATATTAAATGTTATGCACAGATTCTAGTCTATTTATTACTCTTATTATAATCTGAATTTTGACCATATAATATATACATATAAAGCAAGTTGGGAGAGAAAACAAAAAAATAAAATAAAGGAGAAACCGTAAAGAAGAGAGATTGTGAGATAAGCACTATATTGTATGGAAAGATAATGGAGAAAATAAGTTTTGGATTCGAGAGAGATTAACAGGAGACAAACGGTTAATATACTAATTTTACTCTTAGTATAAAATAATTATAGTTTTAAGAGAAAAGTATAAAAAGGTTCATAATGTTTATCTATATATAAAAATTAATTCTTAACATTTTAATAAATTTATAACAAAAAGTCCTTTTATTAGTTTTTTTATTATGTGTGAATATATTACAAACTAAATGAAAAGGTTAAAAACTAATTCATATATATAGAAAAGCTTTAAGAACTGATTTATATATACACTTAAACATTAGAGACTTTTTTGTACTTATGTAGATCAATTAGATGCTGACATATATCTTTAATAATAGAAAATTTAATAGAGTTTAATGAAAGAACTTATTTGATGTGACTTAAAAATATTAAAAGATTAAAATAAACTAAATAAAAAGTTAAGTACTAATTTGTAAAAACATAAAACGTTAGAAACTTTTTTATACTTTTTTTTAGTTTTAATAAATTATTTTTAATATTGTTTTTTTTAAATAAAATTTTAATTAGAGGATTAAATGGTAATATTTAAATGAGTGGTTATTTAAGAGTCAATCTATTTTAATAATATAGATATATATATATCTTAAATTTTATATTCTAATGTAACCAAGTGTATAGGTTCCCACAGTTTTCCATACCTAGCCAATAATAAATATACAATTAATAACATTTGAATAGACTAAAATATAATATTTTACGTTTACTACATCCTCAAGACATGGCCGTTTGCTAATTAAAAAAAAAAAAAAACCTGTAACCTATTTCAATCTTTGTTCCTTTTTTTGTGTTGTCGCTCCATTTCTCTCAAGGTAATATCATCTCATTTTCCTCACAGTCCTTCGTTGTTCTACTTATAATTTAATTACCAAAAGGATGAATGTACTAGTTACATATATATGAAAAAATCGATAGGGCAAGAAACAATTTATTTAAAAAGTTTTCTATTATAAAAATATAATAAATTATTTAACAGGTTACATAGAATACTTTGTATACCTTATAACAAGTTATAGAATTTTATAAGATATAGATTAAGGACGGTTGTGATGATGTTTTAGGATCACTAGATTTAGGGGTTTTGGTAGAACGGTCCCTGATCTTGTTCCAATTTCACAACACTGTTGCAAAATTTAGACAAGATGACCCGTAAAACTGATTCCTTGAAATAAATTATGTGAAAGCTTTATTTTAGCGATAAACATAGAGTTTTTTTTGGTAAAGTATATTACTGGCTCGGAAACTCGAAATTCTAGTGTAGAAATATGACAAGACTATAAGTAACTTAGATGATTAGTAGTTTTAATTAAAAATTCACCTAAATAGTGTATATCATAAAATATACGTGATAATTATTATCATTATTAAATATAGCTAGAATGTACCCTTTAATTTTACATTAAGTAAAATAAACTAAGTTAAATTATTAATTAGCATCTGGATATTGTCATGGCTGAGGATTATAAAAAGATAGAATGAAGCTACACTAAGATTATGCAACAATTCGACACATAGCCTTAGGATTAAATGAGCTTTAATCAAAGGAAACTTCATCAAGAGACGTAGCAAGTAAACTATTAGACCGATCTACCACCCGAATAAACTTAATTAATTAGTGTCTCGTAGAGACAGATTAAAATCAAAAGAAAATGAAGAAACGAATTTAGGAAATTAAGGTGCTCGGCATCCCGTATATTTTACCCATAGGATGTTTTAATTCCTAAGAACAGTAAATCTTTAAGATTGATTCTTAAAAAATTAAGGCGAACCCAAGTTTATTGATTAAGAGGATGGCAAAGGTTGGGTGAGTGCCTCTGCTGTACAGCATTACTTATTCAATGTGGTCACGGTAATGTATAGCCACTAGACCATTTTGTCTTTGTATCTCTATAAAATCACCTATCGTGAAATATCATGGAAGGATTCTTGACTGTGTAGTTGAATTTAAGATCGATTGATTAATTAATGAAGTGTGTTTGTTGTATTGTTGCTTTTCTAGTTGAGATGTAATAGTGATAGACTACAGAACACTCCTAGCCTAGCATGTTGAACGGGTGAGGGAACTGAGAATCCCACTCCATATGTGTTCACCCCTGCCACTCAAGGGTTATTATTTGCACCATATATATATATATATATATATATATATCCTTAAAAGAGTTCCTTTTGATCGAGAAGTACCATCAATAAATTTTAACTTGTTTATAGAATTCACCGTCTTTTCATTTGAAAATAGAAAGCAACGTTGTTTAGTTTTCACTAAAAAATAATTTTCTTTCTATAAATACGAAAACATTTTTCATGTTTCTTAAATTATTTTTAAAATATCTCAAGCTCATTTTCCAACCATTTTCAGTCTCATATGAATACTGCAAATTCTCTACCAGTCAAAAAATATCATAATCCTGCAAAGAAAAAATGTCACAAGGCCATGAAGAGAAATTAAGAAAGATTAAGATGCTTGAAAGAGGAGGAATATTTCTTATTATGTAGGCTAGTTGGACTTGGAATACAATAAAGTTCTGGACCGGATGATCACACGTGGTAGAAAAAGTGTCAAGTTTTTGGAAAATGAAAATTGGATGACATATGGAATGATGTTTTCGTAATAGGAAAATGTCCTGCAAGAACAAATGGAATATCTTAGTTTCTTGACTTTGCACGGATTCTTCAAGTCCACATGCGTGGGGTACAAAAATAAAATATCACCGAAAGGGAAAGCCGAAAAACTGGCTCTTGATTAATTAGTAACGATATCGTTCAACCCTGATCAGAAGTTTGATTCGATAATGAAAAACATATTAAGATTTGAGAGGATTAATGGAAGTTAAATTATATTCAAATTGAAATCAATAAAAATATTATAATAGAATTTATATTTATTTTTACAATAATAAAAATTATTTATATTTTTTAGAATTGAAAGTTGAGCATGTAAAATAATAAAAATTATTTACATATTTGAGAACCGAAAGTTAAGAATTTTTTATAGTTTATTTTTTATTTTTTTAATTTAAATTTATTTTTCTAGACGATATAGTGCATTTTCTATAAAAAAAATTATATATTTTAATTAAAATAAATCAATACGTTTTTATCTTAGATTAATTGGATCAAATGGATTTATCTAGAACTACTACAATAAGAATTAAAAAGGTTATTTAGATTAGTTTTATGAAAAAGTTAGATTGAATCGAAATTAGGTCGAATCGAATCGAACCCAATACATTAATCTGAATCTGATAACACTGATTAATAAAGCGATGGTGATGGACTCTCATTTCTCAATTTTTATTTGTCTGAAATATTTCGAAAAAGAAACAGCAAGATTCCAGGTTTAGGTATCGCGTATTTTATTATCTATACATAGTATATTATATGCATCACGTGAATTATCATCAATACATATAATAAAGTCTTGTATATAATAAATATTCAAGCAATCTAATCCACATAGCCTATTTATTTATTCAAGCAATCGGATAATTTTAGTAGCTCACTTATTCAAAGTGTTCCAAAAATTAAGAACTCCTTATAACATATAATTGATGAAAATGGAGCTTTAATTTAATTTTAGTCAATGTTGGCCTTACATTAAGATCATCATTAGTATTCGACATAATATTTATTGGACAAGCATTTGTTTTTAATGATTGGAACAAGATTTTATAAATTAGTTTGAAATGGTTATGGTTTATATCTACAGTGTGTAGTGTAATCGCATCCTATATGCCATGGATCCTATCAACGTGAACTTGTGGCAATGAGTTTACACAAGGAAAATATAATTAAGTGTACGGGTATTTGAAAATACAAAAGGCTGTTAAGATTCTTAACAATTGGCGGACAAGGCCTACTTGACGCATATTTTAAAAGACAATTAAGAGAAAAAAAAAATATTTTAACCTTTCCATACATGTATTTCCATAAAAAAGCATAACCAACTTCGAATGGTTTACTCAAATTACAAAGTCTCACATAAATTTGATGCTTAGACCTTGTTATTTATACGACAACCGAATGTAATATCTGTGGTGGCAAAACCTGTTACGATTTGTAAGGTAAATTACAAAAACACCTCTAGGACCGATTGATTTATCATGTACCCATTATTTAGATTTGTGCAAGATCCGGAACTTCTTGATCAATGCAAATATCACAATATGAGACTACATGTAGCCTAAATCGTATTGATTGCACAAATTAAGTTAAAACAAAAATAAAAGGAAAGGGAAAGGAAGAGGAAAAAGGAAGTATTTTAAGTTTTTTTTGTTTTTTTTTTGTCCTATTCTAATGATAAAGTGTTGGATGTTTTGCCTTCCCTTTATTGGGGACATGCATCATACACTGAAAAAAAAAAAAAAACTCCATTTTTGTGTGAAAATTCAATTAAGCTTTGTATATTTAGGTGAATCATTTGCAAAATACAATTGAATTCTATATATTCTAAATACGTTGTTTGCATCTAGTCAGTCCTTTAATTAGTATCTTCTTTAATTTATGTTCTTACATGGAGGTCTTCTTAGCAACAACACAAATAAATATAATGGATCTAAGAGATCCACTTGAAATAGAAGATTTTAGTAAAGGATTGAGGTGTTTAAAGAAATATAGTTTTTACTTGGATAAATCAAATGGAATTTCTCTTATAAAATGAATAATATCCATACCACAAAGCAATACCCAATTATGTTACAAGGCAATTAATGTATATAAACAAATATAGGATTAATGTAATTGAATAGCATGAACATTTATCTCATAATTGGATGGATCAATTTGAATCTCACTTTTCTCATTGTACTCATTATAAAAGACGGTAACTATATATAACTAATATAAGAATAGAAAATAATAATCTAAATTGTAGCATTGTCATGTCTTGTCGGAAGACACAATAATACTTAAATTTAAATCCATATTCAATAATAAAGAACAAGTTCTTTCTTTTGTTGACAGATCTTTTATAGCTATGACAAAAGAATTATTTCTGACATTTGAGACATAAAAATCATCGAATAACAAACTCTAGATGTTCCATGTTTTTTTTTTGTTTTTTTTTTTCTTTCAATATTTCTCCCTTTTGCTTTCAATTTTCAATTTCCGTGCCAAGGCTTCATATAGCGTATGAACACCGGTTTCAATTGGGATGTGTTAGATATGATTCTCCCTCCTTTAGTAGTTGTAATGATAGTTGGAAAAAAATTTATATTTTTATATCAATGAATAAAAAGAAAATTATAGAATCATAATAACATAATAACGAATATGAAATGATAAAATAAAAAGAACTTAAAAGATTCGCTTTAATAAAAGGACATGGTCGAATTTTGAGACAAATATAAATTACCTCTCGTATACTTTTACAACAAGAAAATGATATATCCAAGATTTCGAACTATGTCATCTCTTCTTGCTACATACACCACTATAGTTTTTGAGTTACTCTCCATTTGTACCGTCCGAGGTTGTTTGATAAGTGATGCTACTGCTCGAGCTCGAACTCGAACTCGAAACTCTTAAACTCCTGCTTGAAACGGTACCATGATCCCTATTTGATCTTGAATTCAAACTGTCATCTTGTCCAGATGATGCAACCACCACTTCAGCTGGAAAATTAAGCAACGCCTTAGCACCACGCATCCGAAAAGCCGCCCTATCGTATGCCAAAGCGGCCTCCTCGGCAGTCTCAAACGTTCCTAGCCATATCCGAGCACCATGTCGATTCGAATCACGTATCTCCGCCGCGTATTTCCCCCAAGGACGGCGCCTCACGCCGCGGTAGTGCTTCTTCCCGAGGCTGCGCGTCGGGTTGAGCATGTTGGATGTGGGAATTTGGCTTCTTTGGGGAAAGAACGAGCCGTTTGCAGAAACGACCTCGTTTAGGACTTGGTATATGACCATGTCTTGTGAGTCATTTTCGTTAAAGGGCAGTTGATCAATTTGGACAGGGGGAAACATCCTTAATCTCGATCTACCGTTCTAGGACTAAATCAAGCTCTCTAATGTTGAACAAAACTTTTGTATATGAAATTTCAGGGTTTGATAAAGGATATAGGACTATAAATCATGTGCATTCGTGTTCTTCTAGAGGACTTTCTATTTAGCTTCGTGATATTATGTTCAAAAGTGGGGTAGGAGAATTCAAATCAAAAAGGTCTCTAGGAGGGTGAGAGGAAAACAGTTGAAGAACTAAGAGGGACTTTTGATTTTGTCTTCCTCTTATAGGATGGTTGGTGGGTTAGCCTAGGAAGTCTATCCTTACTTTTCCAATACTATAATTGCATGTGTGGTTAATAGAAGTATAAAAAAAAAAAAAAAACAAAACAAAACAAAACAAAAATTCTACCAGCTCATAATGACTATAAATTGTGGAAAAAGGAAATACATAGACATATTATAATTTTTTTTTGGCATATTAATAAGTAAGATTGTAAATAAACTGAGTTGAGATAATCTAATGTTAAGTTAAAACTTTATTTGAGATTAATTGAGCTTAGAATTTGATGCTCCAAGCTTACTTGAAATGGCATTTAATTAAATTGAACTTGAGTTGATTGAACTCGTTTAGGTTTAATTAAGCTAAAAATATTTTCATTTAATTAAAATAATATTATTAATACTCAAACTCAATTTGAATTCGTCAATGTTTATCTTTGACTTGAGCTCAATTAGGTTTGTGAATTAGTTGAGTTAAATATTATAAAACTAAACTTTTATGATTCCATTCATATTTTCTAGATTTATTTTACCTTTAATTTTGTATTTATTAAATTTAAGCAGTTAAAAATGTAATTATTTCAATGATCTAAATCTAATTAATACAATATAAAAAGTAGAATTAAAGTTGAACCAATCTCGTAAAAAATACGGATAAAACCATAAAAAAATCCCATCAAGCTTGAAAACTAAGTAGAAAAACTATTCAAATAGTTTTAACTTTGAATATCAAATTTAACTATGTTGAATCTGGATTAGCTTGTAGTTAGATTTCATCCGTTATATTTGTAGTTTATTCTAATTGCTGACCTGCGATCTTGATTTATGTTCAACATCCACGTTGGACAAGAAAAACAAAGTTTTTCTTCAATCATGCATCGAAGGAGGTCACATCCAAACGGAAGCTAATTTGTTTCCTTTTAATATAATACCTTAAGCTTCAGCAAGCAAATAGTCGTCCTAAGGACCAATAGGGAGGCCGAGCGGGTTGCACCGTATGGGAGGTCTGCAAAACGTTTTATTGGATAATGGGAATGGAAATCATGGGTCATCAGTTTTATGTTAGAACATATTCCAATCAATTTACTCCATAATATAATTTAGTCCTCCCCGAACATGACAAAAATAATTGAGAACAGCTGTGCCACTTATCTTTTTCTGTTTCCCCACAACCCCCACCACGACCACCCCAACTACGCCGCCCCCCACCCCCCACTTCCCTTTAATATATCTCCTATGTAATAGATTTGTATATGATTTATGACTACTGAAAATATAATACTTAGAACCATCTTATATCTAATTTATTTATCTTTATTTTAAAATTATGATAGGGTGAAGTAAAATTCTAATTTATAAAATTATAGAACAATATTTTATTAATATAAATTTAAAACTTTTTAATTTAATGATTAAAAAGGTTTATAATGTCTATTGGCTTGTTTATCTCTTATTTTTTTTTATAGGAGAGTATTTCGAAGAGGATCGAGATATTATTAGGTTTTGAGTCTTAGTAGTTGAAAATACTCATTAGCTCTGGTGCTTCGGATGAATTTTAAATCCTTATAAATAATCTACATGCATGGAGCTGGAATTATTATTATTATTAGTATTATTATTATTAATCATCAGCATTGAGATATTCTTCTATGGTAGGTTTACAAAAATGCCCCAAGATTAGGAGGGTATTAGACAAACTTACCTACCACTCATGTTTATTTGTGCCCGCAAAATGTCTGGAATAATTGCAAGTAAATATAGGCGACAACAAACATGGAAGACTACGAATAGCTAACAATGTTCTCAATGATATGACCTCTTTAATTATTTACCAAGTTAAATCAACAATCAGAGGGATAGTTTTCACTTGTGCCATTTTTAACTTTAAATCTAAAATATAAAGTTATTAAATGCCACACTTAATTGAATTTTCGTTTATTAAATTCATTACCTTACTTCTCATGTGTTATGCTTGATTTTCTTCATAATAGGTGTTTGCTCAAGTCGTCTATTTATCTATGCGGATATAATAAACTCGACTAATTATAGCTCAGCTAAGTTTGATATTTAATAAATTTGAATTTTAAGAATAAAATTTATAAGTAAATATTTAATTAGATATAATATTTAATAATTTTAGACTTTAGATGTTAATTTGGAAAAAATGCAAAGTTCCGAGATTATGAGGTTTATTTATGGTAGGTCAATTATCTGATTGTCAAGTATTCCACGTCAACGGCTGCTAATACGAGCATTATTAATACATATAATAACTACATTTTTTTTTTTTTTGTTTGGTTTCGAAGTGATGATTGCAATCGAAAATATTTTCAAATAATTGGGGGTGCTTTGGGTAGAAAAATATGGAAAACCAATTTTCTTTATTATGTTACAAGTAAATTTGTTTGAGTATTTCCTTTTTTTGGGTAAGATATATATTTGTTTGAGTTATGATCAGTCTTTTTATCCTTAAAATTAATTATTTCGGTCTAAAATCACTTCAAAACGTGCGTTTAAGATCTATTTATTATATCTTAGGATAAAATTTAAGGAAAAAATCTAAAATTAGAAAAGATGCTTAAAATCAATGTCAAAATGAGTTTGTATTATAGATAAATAATAGGAAAATAGTAACTATATAAAAATAAAAAATAAAAATACCAATACTATATCACATATTGTCAATACAATATTAAGATTGTAAATATATTGTAAACCAAACCTATGACATTACTATAAGGTATGTTGAATGTAGTCTATGTACATATGTCTCAATTAAAATATGTGATATAGTCGCGGTATGGAAAATATGAAATCGTAGTTTATAAATGCATGTTTTTTGTAATTTTTAATGTTGCATTTTTAGTTGCGATTTAGTATTAGCATTTGTATAATTATTTATGTAATTTTTCGTTAAGGATCGACGGTCGTGTGTTATACCCTCTTTTTCTTATGTTTATTTTCAAAAAAAATAAAAATTAAAAATCTAGTGTAGATGTTTAGCTTCAAAAATTAAAGAGTTAAGCACATGAAATACATTTACAAGAATGTACTTGTAGTTTCTTTTCGTTTTACGGTGTGTAATTCTATTCTCTTATTTGTTTGATAATGAACTGTAGGAAGGAGGAAAAGTCGGTGGAATTGATTCCTTGCTCCCACTAAATTTTAATCACTCCAAATATTAAGGGAATAAGGGGAAGCCAAGGGAAAAACTATGTAATTATATATTTATCCTCTACTTTTTTCCCATAAATAACATAATATATTATAGTTTATGGATAGAAGAGCAATTTCATATCTTATTTTATTTTATTTTTATTAATTATTAACATTCCTTACACTTTTCTTTTTTTTTTTCTTTATCCAAACACATTAAAAGGAATTAAATTCCTTATAATTCCTTCCCTTTTATTTTCATTCCTCTTACTTTCTTTTCTCTCTGATTTTCTTCCCTCGTGCCAAATACGGTGTAGTTTCCATTTAAAAGTCCTTATAGGCAAAAAAGTAAGTGGACTACTAACTTACTCATTTTTAGCGATACCTTTTATTAAGGTACGATATAAGATAGGTGGATTATATAGTCTCTTGTATGATCTTGTTTATATGAAATATTAGAGAAAAATAAAAAGAAATTTGCATATATAAATTAATTTTTAATCTCTTATTTAGTTTATTTTAATCATCAATATTTTAATAAATTACAAAAAAAAATTATTAATTTTTCTGTTATATATGAATATGTTGAAAATTTTTTTATACTTAATAAAATGTTAAAGATTAATTCATATATATAAGTAAACGTTAAGGCTTTTTTGTATTTATGTAAACCAATTATATACTAATATGTATCAAAAGTAACGAAAAATTTAATAAAATTCAATGAAAGAATTTATTTGATACGATTTAAAAAGATTAAAAATTAAAAAAATTAAATAAAATATTAATTAATTCGTGAAAACGTTTCCAATATATCACAGTTACTGCATAACTATCTATTGCGGGTCCTCATGGAAGACTTTTCTACGGCCTATAAATCAATCAAAAGACGTAGTTGAAAAGAAAACACAAAAGAATGACAAGGAAGAGTGACGACGTGTGGATATCTAGTTTGAAACGAAGCCACACGTGCTTTGATCAGTTTTGACCCCATTAACAAACTTCTAGAAGCACACATATCAATTACATTTGTGCGTGTGCCTCGCAACGTTGTTCTCGGTTGTATTAGACAAAATTAAGACATTTTATATTGATGAAATTAACATTAGATGGTCGTCTTCATATTTATACGCATATTAAGTTCATTATACTCTAATAGTAAAAATATTAATCTTTAATAAAATAAATTAAGTTCGACTTCCTCCTTCCTCCAACTTTTGTAATATGAATAGTGGTAGACTAAAAAAAAAAAAAATCTTCAAGTTTTTTGTTTTTACAATTTATTAATAAACGTGCACTTGTAGTACGTATATAAAAATTAAATATATTGATATAAAAAAATTAGAATATTAAATAAAATAATATGCATGATTTATGATTAAAGAAAGAAAAACATCTAAAAGAAATAATAATATTAGATTATAAATATAATTGTTAAAAGTAACCTAATCACATTAAAATAAAGCAACAGATTATCAGTTGTTGTAATGTAGCTATTTTAATGTTTAGTGTCAATTTTTTCTATTTTTTTTACATAAGTATTTTATATATACGAGAGAGAAAAATCGATTTTGAAAGTAAACAACTTACACATGTGAAAAGAAATGGAATAGTTATTGGTCTATAAGATAATAAATTTTAACTTTAATAGTATAGATAAATATTCAATATAAGTTTAATAACGGCACCTTAAACTTAAAAGCTTGTTTTTTTAGCACGTTGTCCAAAGTTTTTTTTTTTTTTTGTATTTTTTAGAGTTTTCATTGGTTAAGAGTATATTGTTGGACCCATAAAAATTTAAAAATATATTTTAAGCAACTCGTTTCAAGAAACTTAAGAATATTTATAAGTTTTTTATAGAAGCGAATTCCTTAATATATTAATGTAAAACTTGAAAAACCAAAACGGATTCTCTAGCAATAAAAATGCTCTAAGAAAGGCTATGCATTTTTATTTATGCTAAAACTCATTAAGAAATGACCTAACGTAGAAACAAACATGGAAAACGATGGATTGAAAAATAATGCATTAGAAGATAAAAGTGTGACAATCGGATCCCCATGCCTTTTGTGAATTATTGTATTAACTATATTCGAGAAGGAAAAAGGATTAGAACGAAAGGGGAAAAAAACAGAGAGAGAGAAATTAAATGGAAAAATTATATATATATATATATATATATATATTGTTTGGACAAGGATGAAAGAAAGTGCAGGAAAAATCGATAATATAATTTCATTTTGTTAGGCTACTGCAAAAGTCTCTATCCTTTAGAAATATACTATTTTAAACGTAAACTTATCATTTTATTTAAATTCCTTCGTTAGAGAGAAGTGTTAATGGTATAATTAAAAGGAAAAATTTTTCTTCCTAAATTCATCCCATTTCCTCTGCTTTCTTTTCCTTTTCACATAAGAAAAAAATAAAATTTTCATTAAAAAATTCTTCCCTTCCCTTTTTCCTCCCCTAATCCAAAAATGGTTAGAGATTCCTTTTTTTTTTTCAATTAACATAATTAGAGTTGCCTATAAAAGCCTTCTTTAATAGTTTATGCTTGAACTTTAACCTAATGCATTACAATTAGAAAAAACGTCACACATTTCCACCGTTCCAACAAACTAAATGGACCTATTAGCACTTTTATGACTTTATGAATATTTATAATGGATATACTTATTAAAAGCTCCTTTTATATTCAAATGGATAAATTTATTATTTAAAAATAATTCAAAATTAATTCATCCATTTAAGAGATATTACAACATTTTAGCCTCTAATTTACTAAATAATAATCTTTGGTTAATAGTAACTTCTTGTTACCTATTGAAATTCTATATAGGTGTTCTATTAAAAAGAAGGGGGGTTCCCATGGGTCATTACTGTCACAAAGTAAAGCTTTAGACCTATATTATTGAAGGTCTGATTCCTAACTGCTAACTTTATCGTAATCGTGACATAGTTGATACATATTATCTTAACAATCTATGTCTTAACCTAATCTATCCAGACCTTCCATTGTATAATTTTACTGTATGCATTTGGCAAAGGATCGAAAATGCTAACATTGATTGTAGCCATCTCTTTTCATTAAAAATAAAAAAAAAATAAAAAAAAAACTTCTTCCATTTGTTCGTTGCAATTTCCACACAATAATTGCGACATTCCTTCTTAGTGTAACTCATAGTGTAGATTAAACATATTGATTTATCATTTCACTTCCACTATAATTATCCACTTTTACACTGAGTTAATTTCTACTTGATTCAAATTCTTCATGTTCAAATTTTAAAATCAAATACACCTTAGTTCATCGACTCATTCTAAGTTTATTATATAGATCTTTTAAGTTATCCACATTGATATATGACCATTCTACATTTCTCTAAAACTAAAACCAATTCTTTTAACAACATTACTATGTGAAACCATTTGACACCAATACCATAACCTAAATCAAAATTCTTTCTTTCAAACAAATTTATTTTTACTGTTTAAAAATTTTGACCTAAGATTTATGGTAATCTAATTAATATAAAACTTTTTATAATTACCATATTAATTCCGTTTTTAATAAATGTAAAATTACAAAAAACATTTTACATTAATGTTCACGTTAAGCAAATTGTTTTAGTTTCCATAGTGGAAGCCTTTTTTTTTTTGAGTTAAATTTTATTAGAGATACCAAATCTATTATAAGATTTGTTGATATGGCATTTTGAGCCTAGTTCTCGAGATTGAGTCTGAGCATGGACAAAGATCAATGAACTACTCGATTACCCTTAGTAATCCCTTTGAGCACATAGCTAACTCGTTGGGCAAGCTCCATCCAACCTCAAGTTGCATACTCAAGACCCAAGAACTCTTGCGACATTGAGTGCTTCACCTCTTCTCAGGTCGCTCACCAACTAGCTCACCACCTGCTTGGCCATCCCAAGCCCTTCGGAGTCTTTCCAACTCTTGTACGCACACCTACTTGGCTAAGATCGCTCTTTTCTCATGGGCACACAATCGAAGACTAGTGTATCACTCGAAGCCCAATAAACATCCTTCCTTAGGATAGTTTCTATCCTTTTTCTCTCTCGCACTCATTATTAATTACCTCCTAACATCTATGGTACAATGAACGCCCCCAACAGCCCTAGCCATGTCTGTGTTTCAAGTTTTAGACATGTTCGTGGCTGACTAACTTGTAGAGCCATTCTGTTCCCTCTATGGCGTAGTTCCCTATAGATGGAGAGTACATTTGAACCCTTACGTGAAACATGTCCTTGATAGGTAAGCCCTCTACACTATAAATAACACGAGGAGCCAAAAGTATGGGATCCTTCACAAGACTCTCTCAACTCTTTACATACACACATCAACACCGACCACTCACAAAAATTCTAAAAAAGAAACATGCAAATACCTTAGTGTATACACACCCATTTAATCCTTACATTATTTACTTACTAACTTAAGTATTGGAGAGCTCTCATGAACAATTTCATATAAGGCTTCTTGTAGATGATCGCGAGTGAGGAGCATGCACAGCACCAAATTTGATTCCAACAATCAACAGAATCAATTCTTTTCATTTTACATATTTCTTGGATCTATTTGCTTTAAATTTTAGGATATATTCATAGAGTATCCTTTGCCCCCTATCTTAATTAAAGCTCAGTCCATCCCCATACTCATGAGGTGAAACCTTTAACTTTTCTAAATGGGAAAAAGAAACTAACGTAAAATGTCGACATAGAGACATATAGCCAACTCAGTATAACTAATGCTCTTCGTATCATGCAATGCCGTTTATCATACCGTAAAAAACATGTAATTTATCTAATATCACATAGACAAGTTTATGAAAGATACAACTTGACCATTAACTTATTATACAGTCCATACACAACATTTAATTTAGTGTTATCGTATAGATTGATTCTAAAATATATGATTGTTCACAAGAAATTTGACACGTTAAGGATCATAATACAAATCATTGTAGACTCGCATATTGACATTTGTTTATATTTTCATAGCAAAAAAAAAAAAAAAAAGGAGCATATGTTGTCATTGATAAGTTTATTTCTTTATAAAAAGTAACGCATTAAAAAAAAAATCATTATGATCATTGAATACTTGTGCATAACATCGGAACGAACAAAGGAATTTGTCCGAAAGGTAGAAGATTCCTGGAACATTTTAGCCGAGTTTCCTTTTGTTTATTCTAGTTAATATTTACATTTTTTTTTTATTATTTTACCACTAAGACCTATTATAGTTATATATTAGACTTTGTATTGGGCCCTATTGACAAGTCGTGATTATTTGGATTTAATTTGTGATCTACTTCTTTTTAAGGCTAGCACATCACGTTTGAGTCCTAATTTGTCCGTATCCTTTTAAACTTCGTACCAAATATAAACAAAAGCATCAAATAATTTTTGTCTTATTTAGTCATAGGTTCAGGATCTACTCTAATCGTGGGTGCATGCACACTATACACTTTTGTACCTTTATTCCATATTTTCTCAAATTTTCTTTCAATAGTAGTGGCATGAATTTGGAGTTGAGGCTGCGACTCGTAGAATTAGTATTTGAGGAAATTGCGGTTTGAATCCTGTTATTGCAGCACTAAATTGAAATTGTGAAATACGACTAATGAGAATATTAATAATTAATTTAATAGTGATTTTGGAAGTGAAGAGAGAAGATTGGCCAATGTGGAAAATCAATTATAGAACTTATTGTAGTTGATGAGAGAAGCGTTAGCATTGTTGACAAAATAAGGAAGTTGAACGTCGTAAGATGAATTAGGGATTAGAAAATGCGAAGCTGAAAATACTCACCATTAGATGTAGTAGTCGACCAAAAGAGCTCTTAGATTCTTAGATTGGGTACTTAAAGTAAAGAGGGTTTTTTATTGTTATGATGGCAATGACCCAATAGAAAGTTAAAATGGTTTTGTAACTTCTACAATATATACTCGTCTCTAGTATTAGGAGTAGTAGCCTATAGTAGACATGAGTATCAATTCAAATCAACTCGAAATCAATCATAAACTGTTGATTTATGGGTCGATGATACGATGAATTACGACCGGTCGATAAACTAACAGTTTCAAGCTGGTTCACTAGATTTGGCAGTTCAAAGGCCGATTCAAAGTCTTTAAACCGATTTTTTTTTTAATATTTAATTCTTTTTCTCTTGATTTTATTATTATTTTTTAAATACGTTAATAATTTATAATTATGTGATCGCCTTTCTCTTTTTTTAAAGTATACTAATTCATTAATAATTTTTAATTTTTAATTAATTTTTAACTTAATGCGATTCCAACTTTTTTATTTTTTTCCCTCAAATTTTATTTTTTTTCTCATATTCAAGTTTTTTATATTTGATAAGTTTTTAAAAAAAGGACTTATATTAACTGAAATTAAATTTTTTATCTATCATTAACATGTAATTAACTTCTTATTAGTTATCTACATTAGTTTCATAATATTATTTTTAAAAAAGTCGTCTTTCATTATTGCAAATAAAGTAGCTTTCATTATTAATTTTTAACTTAATGCAATTCCAACTTTTTTATTTTTTTCCTCAAATTTTATTTTTTTTTCTCATATTCAAGCTTTTGATATTTGATAAGTTTTTAAAAAAGAACTTATATTAACTGAAATTAAATTTTTTATTTATCATTAACACGTAATTAACTTCTAATTAGTTATCAATCATTAGTTTAATAATATTATTTTTTAAAAAAATTTCTTTCATTATTACAAATAAAGTACCTTTGATATACAATAAATTACTAGATATTATCCAATTATTGTTTCCAACTTAATTACTTTTTTTTTTCTCTTTCTCTTTCTCTTTCTTTGTTTTTTTTAAGAGGTAAATCGATTGGACCAATCTGTTGGTTCAATGGCAAGTCGATCCGGCAGTTTCCCAGGATGGTTCGATCAGGCCACTACTAATTTGGATCAATTTACGGTTCAAAATTGGCCCTTACCTAGATTTAGCTCAAAGGTGAAGAAAGAGAGTAGATATAAAGACTAATGAGAGGTTGATGACTAAGTAATTTAAATTGGAGATGCTTTTACATTTACAGACTTTCATACATAGTAAGATGAGAATGAAAGATTACATCGTTGCATTTGACCTTATTGTGTAAACCTGAGATCAATCAGTGTTTAGAACAATTTATAGCTCAATTTATCAACAGAGTCCTATTTTTTTATAGAAATTTCTTTTTCTTTTTTCTTTTTTCTTTTTTTTTTAATGTAAAAATTTTGTTTTTCAATTATATTAAGATCTTTTTTAGAAAAATATGAATATACGCTCAAAACTATCTATTAGATATAAATAAATCTGTATGCTATAGGGACGCGTGCTTAGCATATGATATTGAAAAGCTTCAACAGCAATCCCTCATATCGTTACGTTTTGGGAGAGACTAGGAATGTCGACATAACAATCAAAGGAAAAGAGAAAGAAAAAACAAAAGGATTGGGGGTTCTCTCACACTTTGGCAGCTTTCCAAAAATAGTCACGTTTACACCACCAATAAATTATAACCATATCAAATCAATGGTTACGAGTTAACTAACTATTTCTAGACATTCTTTGTTTTTTACTTCTCATATTCCCTTTTCTCTTCTTCTTTTTTTTCCTCCCAATTTGATTCCACAACCAATGGAACTCCATAAACTTGGATAATTCGATAATCACCCTCTGAACTAATAGGTTAACAAAAAAAAAAAAAAAAAAAAGAAGAACAACAGGAAAATATATAATTTGCAAATGGGCATCTATAGGGCGGATGATGATTATGACTACCTGTTCAAGGTGGTGTTGATCGGCGACTCGGGCGTCGGAAAATCTAACCTTCTGTCGAGATTTTCGCGTAATGAGTTCAGCCAGGAATCGAAATCCACCATCGGGGTGGAGTTCGCTACGCGTTGTATCCATGTGGATGATAAGGTTGTGAAGGCACAAATTTGGGACACTGCTGGTCAGGAAAGGTACGCAGTATATGTTGTTGCATTTTAATGCTATTTTCAATCAATTCAATTGATAATGAGAACATGCTAATCATTAATCGAAGGTAATTAACTTCAAATAACGGGTCATCATATCTATACGTGTATGTTGTTTTCGAATAATTTTGATCATATCATGTCATGTCATAGCCTTTTTCATCTTAATTATGTTTAGGTCATATGTGTAATTGATATTTTTAAAGGAATCTCTTTCGTTCATTTCGTAGATTCTCTTTCTTATAGGTATCGTGCAATTACGAGTGCATATTACCGTGGTGCTGTTGGTGCATTGCTAGTCTATGATATCACTCGCCATGTTACATTCGAGAATGTGGAGAGATGGCTGAAGGAACTCCGGGATCACACCGACGTCAACATTGTCATAATGCTAGTCGGCAACAAGGCGGACCTGCGCCACCTCCGGGCGGTTTCAACGGAAAATGCCAAGACCTTTGCAGAGCGAGAGAGCACGTTCTTCATGGAGACATCTGCGCTCGAGGCATTGAACGTCGAGAACGCCTTCACCGAGGTATTGACTCAAATCTACCACATCGTGAGCAGGAAGGCTCTTGACGTAGGCGACGATCCGACCACCCTGCCCAAAGGAAGGACTATCAACGTTGGCAGGGACGACGTCTCGGCCGTCAATAAAGCCGGTTGCTGTTCTTCGTGAGGGAGGTTTTGATGAAGATCATGGCCAGATTTGATGTTAGGTGATAAGAATGCGAGTTCCTGGAGGAGGTAGACTCGAGGCATAATGGATTACAAGAGTTCATTCACCAGTGTGTATGTACTGCTAATTGGGTTCTTCATGCTTTTTGCTAACCAAAAAGGATTATTCATGTAAAAAGACATTTCTTAGTGATTCCTGTTTCGTTTCTTTGTATTCAATCAGAACAGTTTGTCTTTCTTTCTTTTTTTTTTTTTTTTTCTTTTTCCTTTTAAGTGTTCATTTCGAGGACTCTCTTAACTTCTCTGTAACAAGCGAACGACATGGCATAATCCAATGTTTTTCCTTAAATGAGAAATTGCCATCCATTCTGTATTTGCTGCAGGAAAATTTCTGCTGATAAATGAAAAGATGTCAGAAATTCCACACGTTAGTGGAAGGAGAAACACCCGTAAAATAATAAGATGTTTCTTTCCCGCGTGAAGAGAGAAACACGAGCAGACAAACAAATGGCAATATAAGTGCTGAAGCTTTTAAGTAACAGCTCTTCTATTTTGCTCCGGGACCCTTCCACTGTGTTTGGATCGGTATAAATGGAATGAAACTAATACAAAACAACAGAAAGTTTGTGCTTCGTAATTTTAAATAGATATGAAAATCTAAAGAAATGAATATAAAAGAGTGAAAAAGTTTCCACTTTTCAAGTTACCATATTTCTCTCCAATTTTTAAGAAAAAGTAGTGGAAAAGAATAGAAATCTTTTGAAATTACCAGAACATCCCTATTATGTAAGTGAGCTAAAGGAAAACAAGGATAATATAGTTTACTAAACCATTTATTTCCCCCCCATTTCCTTACTAAATATCCAAACACAAAATAGAAATAACATTTCTTTTCTTCTCATTTCCATTCTTTTTCTTTCTCTTGATTTCTACTCAATTCTATCCGTTTCATCCCCTCTAAAATTAGGCAAACAGAGTGCTCGGCCATGCGCATTTTCATTGTGGAAAATAGTTATACAAAAATTAATCCTGATGAAATTCTCTAAAATAAAACTACAATAGAAATAAATCGAACTGGAAGTTTGAAACTGAAACAGATCAAGAAAATATAGGAAACAAACAGCACCAAATACATGCTTATGTGTTTTGACCACAAAGAGCACACCCCTCCTCTCCATAAACCAGTATATCATTCCAACTTTGGCTCCTGACGCTGGTAGGAGCCAGCGATTTCCTTCTTAGCTCCCCAAAGGAATTGGGAGCGCAATGAGTAAAGTGTTACAGAGGCAACCAAAGGCCATATGATTTACAAAGGGCACCTTAGTTTATAAGCATGTAGCAAATTTTCATGCTATTATTGCGTATTTGTATCTCTTAGCACCCTAAAAAGAAGGCTTGAACCAAGTAATATTTCCTGTGATAAATAACGTCAACACAATGTTACATTTTCATTGGGATGATGGAACCTTAGGTACAAACTCACAAATATTGTCAAAAGACTGCTGAGAACATCAATTGTTTGTGCAGTTGCCAATAAGAAAAAGTATATCTTGCACTAACAAGATAATCTGTGGAGGTGAAGTATTTTTCTTGCGCATAAAAAGGATGTCCACACGTGCACCACTACAAGGAAGCTATTTCCGAGCTTCAGCTTTCTTTTGCTCTTTGGCTGCGGAAGAAGATAACAGGGAACAAGACAAATTAGTAACAAGTGGACAAGGAGAAGACCGGAAAATCAATGTAGCAGTTTAGGTTAAAATACCAGCTTTCTCTTCCTCTCGTTTTTTAGCAGCTTCTGCCCTTTGTTGACGGATAAGGGCCAAACGCTCTGCATTATACGATGTAACAATAATTTGTGAGCTCTGATTTCACCAAATCAATGAATGAAGATGTAAGGGAGATCAAGCTGATTTAATCATTCAAAATTCAAAGATGTTGGAGTTAGCAACCAGCAGAACATAGAAGATAAGAGCAAAAGCCGACCATGATACATGAAAATTCCTCACAATTTAGTAGTGGCAGATATTTGAACTCGGTCCTCAGATTGTGATATATTTAACTTTTGAGACATTTAAGAGACGGATCCTCAACTTACATGCTGTAAAGCATCTCAAGGGACATCAATTTTAACACTTCAATATTTTTACAGGTTGACTGAATTTCCAGAAAGAAAAAGCAGAGTAAATCTTTACAACCAATGGCTCCACATGTAAGAGATGCCGGTACGCATACATACATGAGATAGAGGCACAAGGATGCCCACTTTCATGCAACATGCGTCTCACACACACACAGTGAACAGGCAAGAGCATGCAAACCCATGAGAATGCATGCACAACAAAATAAAAGAAGAAAGTCGTGGACATCAATGCCACACTTGATGCATCCATAAATCATGAACAGCTGCATAATCCTCTCAACAAGCAAACTTTCAAAGGCTTTTTAATTCCACCCCCCCCCCCCCCCCCCCCCCCCCTACCGGGCAATTGGTGCAGACCTTTTCACCAATTGTCGTGAGATACTGCAAAATTTGCAAGGCCCATAGGTGCATGCATGTCTTTTGGATGTCCATCTCTTGTATAAAGACAGATCACCAATGACATTAGATCATGGGGTTAATCACAATATGACCCCCTCGATTATACAATATATACCGTTACCTCCTTAACTCAAGAATGTGAACTTTGACACCAATAACTATCAAAACGGTGGACTACCTTCCTAAACAACCACTAAAAACTATGTTATAGGAGCTGCAAACGTCTATACAACTCACGCAATGAAAAAGGAATACATATACATATGTATACAGCATCTTCTGCTGATTAAGAATAAACCTGCTTACCTAGATCTTTCCTAGCTTGCTCTGTTTTTCCTTGTTCCTGCAACCTCATATACCGTTCATGAGCCCTCTGCTTCTCCAATTCCTCCCTATAAAATTATTACAAGAGTAAAAAGACCATACTTCTTTGAGGACAAGCATTGGACCACTTAGTCAGGCTTTGAAGCAAGTTTGCTTAAAGTAGGGTCCCAAAAGAACAAGCGACATACCTTTCTCGCCTTGGAAGCTCAGATGTTTTTCCAACCTGAAGGAAAAAAAAAAAAAGCTAAATATTTCAAATATTGTATTCACACAATTAAACAGCCACATGAAAGCACAAGAAAAACCCTTACATCAGCATTTTTTGCCTTCAAGTTCTTTGCCTTCGCCATATTTGGATTTTCTATCTCAATAATACCTTGAGTGCCTTTCTGCTTTTTCTGAAAGGAAACCTTAAGAAAGTCAAACTTTTCCTGAAAAATGGGTACAAGTGTACAAGATGTATAAAGAATGAGACACCCACATCAGATTCTTCCTCAGATCCGTCTTCAGATTCCTCCTCAGATTCTTCCTCCACATGCTCAGCCTCCTCCTATCAACACAAGAAAACAATTGTTCTCATAGATGAGCAAAAGAATCTAGTAATATTAACGGGAAAAAGGAAAAATATTATGCTTTATGCTGTAACTACACTGATTCACTAGTGTGCCACCCTATGTGTGCATTATGTGGGTGATAGGGAGAGAGATGGAAAGGAAACCTTTTTAAAAGTGCGAGGACGAGCGGAAGTACCAGCAACTGCAACCATTTCAACAACAAAAGCAGGACTAAAACGTCAGGCAATCTTTGACACAATAACTTAACCATCATTTCTCACTTGTAATCAGATATTTTGAAGCAGAATTGTCCAAGAATCAAACAAACGTAAGATAGAAATTATCATCAGAAAAGACAATTGTCATCACAGATAAATAATCAAGTAGAAAAACCACTCCTGTTGTCACCTCAAGCTCAAACAAAACCAAAGTCACAATTCCCCTCTCAACACCATTATCTCTCTCGCTAGATCAAAGACATCCTCAGAAACGTGCTCACAGCAAGGTGTAAGAATTATTTACAATGAAACTAGCACAGTTCCAATGGCCAGTCTGATAGTCAATGACAATAACCCACTTCTGGAATTTCTTCAGATACACTAGATATGGCAAATAGTAGCTTTACATTATTAACTAGAAAATCTGGGAATGGCAATCCATCGGCTCCTTCGAAATCCCAAGAAGAGATAACCCTGCCCCACGGTTAACATCAACACTGATTTTGGTGTAGTGGAGAATCAAACGTCAGCTTCAACATACCCATGATTACTTCACTCTATGACCAGCCCTTACCGAGCACAATTATTATTTCAGTACCGTTAAGGACAGCCCATGGCCTTTTTTGCTTCGTTTTCAAGATTGATTACACACTTCACGTCTTTTGTTTCTGGACACCTGCTGCGTTTTCCTCATTATTTCACCACTATATCCTTAGTAAAACTGACTTATAACTCCTTTTTTTCAATGTTAACATTATCACATCACGGATGTAAAATCAACATACTTGATCACTCCACATACATTTCTATTCCAAATCGTTCTCTCCCAATCACTTTTATATTTCTCGAGTTTCCTAGACAACTTACTAACCGAGATTCAAACCACTGAAACCTCGATAGCAGCCGACAGATGCGACGATCAAACAACAAACAACAACAAATATTTCCTCAGAAAATCAAGCAGGATAATCATAGTTAAATGAAGAAGGAAAAGGAAGCTTACGGAGCTCTTCCGGATTGGAGAACTGGCGGCGACCAGTGGGCTTTCCCTTGAACTTCCCTCTTCCCATAGCTAAGAGAGAGAGAGAGAGAGAGAGAGAGAGAGAGAGAATAGATGGAATATAATTGGTCGGAGATCTGAAAGTAGAAATCTTTGAAGAGGGAGATGAGCGTGGGAATTAGATTTAGGGTTTGAATTGGGAATCGAATTAGAATCTTGGGATAATAATAGAAAGAGGAGTGTGCGAGTAGGAATATAATTCGTATAGCCCACCACTGGCCGACAACTCTTTTTCTCTCTCTCTCCCTCTCTGTCTATTCTGATTCAGGAAAAGAAAAACCCTAATTTCTTCTTGTTGATGGCGAAATAAAGTAAACGGAGGCAAAAGCTGCGTTTTTTCTAAATTAATTTCAAACTATTTAGAGAAAGATAATATACAAATTTAATTAAAATAATATCACAATTTATATTTTAATTTTATTTTATTCTATAATTATATATCTAATTAAAAGTTTAATTATTACTATCTGCATCCCATAATTCTTATTTATATAAATAATTCGATCAATACAATAAACTAATAAAATGGTTGTGCACAACTTTAAAAGGATTGTATTACACTTTTATGACCATACCAATAAGTCTCCTAACTTTAATTTTAACTATATGTGGCTAGTGGTTATATGTTTCTTTAAGACTATAAACGACTATTTCATCAGTTAATCTTACCGTCTAGATCAAAGATGTAACTTAAAGTTAACTAAACTATAAACAATAACAAGTAAATATTTAACAGGGTATATAATTAGATAAATTGAAATTTCAAGTATATAATTACAAAATGTGATAAAGTTAAGGAAGAAACCATTACATTAAGCAAAATTTAACTATGAAAAAATAAAATTTTCCTTCTCTCATGCCATCAATTTTAAAAACTATGTATGATAATTTTTAATATAAGTCCCAATTTTACAAATTTTTTATCCAAATTCGAATCAAGGCTCAATATAACAAGAAAATTTTTATTAATTCTTGAAATTTCCTTATTGATTTAAATTACAATACATTATACCTTTTCACTAAGTTTTATTAACAAATGATACATACATAATATTGTATACGAAAATTTGGCTCATTTAAAAATTATTAAGCTCGAGTTGAGTTGAGTTTTCATTAAGCTTGAAAATTACAATTTCGAATCTAACTTATTTAGATAAACGAGTTTTTTTCTTAAGTTCAAACTTGATTAATTTATAAATTAAGCTTAAGCCAAGTTGAGTTTAAAGTAAGTCCAACTTAAGCCAACTTACAAGTCTAATATATTAAATGAATAAATATATAAATAAATAAAATAATATATAGTGAATAAATATTAGCTTATATATTATATATTATCTCATATCATATTACATATATATATTATAAATATTAGTTTTCGAATTTTAATTATATATAGTATATATAATATAAGCTTACAAGTTTACTGATAAGATTAAATGAGCCAACTCATAAATTAAAGCCAAACGAGTTTTATTTTGAACTTGAAATTGGCTTATTTATTTGTCAAGCTTAAATAAAATGAGTTTGAATAGCTCATAACTAACTTGAGTCATTTGTAACCTTATATAAACATTATCTTTTCAATAAAATTTGAGATGAACAAAGATATTGAAAAAGATTTCGATCTTCTCAATTTTTTCTCTCTCTCTCTCTTTTATTTTAATTTACAAATATATGGTTGAAATTATCGAAATTTATAGAGCACCTATGATGTCAAAATGACATCATTCTTTTCTTTATGACATCAAACATTAGTTACACATGGAAATATCTTAAGGGAGGCAAATTAAAAAATAATAATAATTGAGAAAAAGTAAATTAAGAGTTTTTAAATGTTATGGGAATCATGCCTATTTCCATTTTTATTTGATAGCATATATTTATATATATATAGCTTTTTATTATGCAATATAAAAAATACTTATAGTTTCTAGTTTTCATTTTTGTAAAGTTTTGCTAAGTTTATTTGTAGTGAGCCCTAAATGGGTTTAATGAGTATATAACATGATTTAAAAGATATTTTAAGGAAATCTAATTTAGTAAACTTAGAATAAAGATACTGAAACAAATTTCAACATAAAAAATTACCGTGAAAAGATCTTTCTAATGCTTTTTAGGTCCGGCTTCGCTTTAATAGGCTTTAAAGAAGACATAGTAATGGAAATGCACTTCTTTTATTTAAAAAATGGATTAAACCTTATAAAGTTAGAAAGAGTTGGGTAAGCCCAATATGATTAAAGAAATGTAAGCTTTCATGTGAAGGACACCAAAATTCAAAGCTACAACTGTTAGGAGCAGCTCATTTCATCTGTACATCTCAAAGTCATGTAAAGGCAAGATGAAGAACCAGATTTTATACGTAAAGCTTCTCCTTCTCACTTTGAGTCTTTGACAATCTAAAACTAGGGGGCAAGATTTATACAAACGTCAATACTCCACGAAACATCTTCATAAAAGATCAAACCAATGAACATTGGACTGATCAAGAATGTAGCAAGAACTTCATATTCAATCTATTGTTTTATGCAAGCTCCAAGAAATTTAATTTGTTTATTCCCCTTTTCATACTTCTTTTTATAACATCTCTTCACGCGCTTCATTAACTTAAAATTTCTTTTGAACCAAACCAATTCACTGCATGTGATTATCCAACTACAACAACTCCCTTCATAATATCTTAAATTTTTAAAAAAAAAAATGTTGTGTGAGTACATATATAAAATATATTTCTTTTGAATCTGTAGATTGTTATCTTCATCAATAATAAAGATTTTTTTTTCCCAATTTATAGGGATTTTATAGTCTTAACTCAATTTAAGGACTTCTAATAATTACGTTATAGAAAATGACGTACGACATAAAGGAATTTATGCTTATCGTTTTTCCTTTTACCAATGAGGTCAACCTTGAAAATAACCTAAATAACCTATGTCCGAAACACATATCTCAAATATTCTAATTTGTAGGGCACGGGCCAGGCTTAAAAACTCATTGTCGCTTTCTCTTACATTTTTTTTGGTTGAATTCCATTGTCTCCAAATTCTTATGTTCTTACTTTGCAAAATACAACAACATTTGATTACCTTTAATTTATGTCACTCCTATTTTCAGTCTACGACCTAACGAACCGCCCTAGTCTTGATTGTTATTTTAGACAATCATAAGTTAGAAACTAACTGCTAGACTACTGCAAACAAGTAGTATGGATAGTAGTTTTTGAATTGGGTTCCAATTGTTCCTTCTTCAAAATTATAATACGATTCAGTTGGGGAAAAAATTTGTTAAAAGCAAAGTAACGGCTGAAAAAAAAAAAAAAAAAAACTCCAAACATTGGATTTTGAGAAGCATTAATACAACCAATGCATTTGCGTTAATAGTTTCTAAGTATAACCCTAATACCAACCTATTATGTAAGAGTGGGTGCGGTACGGTTTGATTTGATTTTTCCCTTTAAAAAGACCAAACCATAAAAATAAGATTTAATGTTTTATAACTTTAAAGTAAACCATACAGCTTAGATTTAGAGTTTTTTTTTAACTGTAAAATTTTAGTTGGTTCAATTAACGAATTAAATCATCTCTTCTAATTTAGTAAAAAATATTTATGTAATATATAATCTAATATGAAAAGTATATTTATGGTCCGGTTTGATTTATCCTTCTAAACTAATCATAAATTTTTAGTTTAGTTTTGATTGAGAAATTTTTTAAATCAAATTATAAGAAAGCTCGGTTTGATTTGGTTCGGTTTGTAAATTATGTTGATGTAGTTGGTTTTTTTACTTGCTCCTACTACTATGTAGTCAAACGTCCTTGGACTGCACATTCTTGTCTATGCTTCAAGGAACTTGGAAGGAAAGAAAACGTAAGGTTTTCAAGCCATTGAACTAAAAACCAAATTATTTTTTCCCCCTTACCCATTTCTCTCTCTCTTTCATGATAATTTGAAGTATATTATTATTGGAAGACAAATATGAACTAAATAAAAAATACTTAAACATTAATCACAAATGAAGATAAGAAAGAGCAAAGTTGAAGTTGAATGTTATTGAACTATGAATAAATAGAATAAAGTTTTTCAAGCATAAATATAGTGGTTGAATTATGGTTTATCATTAATTAAACAACTAACTAGTTATCTTAGTCGCAACAACCAAAAAATTTACATATTTACTATTAAAATAAATAAATATTAAACAAATACTAATTACACCAAAATAAATTACATGATTACCATAACAATATCGCATATATAAATACAATTTTAGTTGACTTGTATTTATGTCCCATTTATAAACCTACACAAACAGGAAAAACAAAAATCAAACACATTCATTGAGATTCAAACCCACAATCTACACATTTCTTTCATATATCTCCACCACTAAACCATACCATTATATTTGTCATGTTTTCAATACAAATAATAAATAATTTAATAAAATCACTTTTACCAAATACGATATAGTAATGGTATAAGAAACATGAAATTCTTATCCTAAAAACATGATATCTTTATTAAATTAAATGTTACATCTCAAAATGAGATTTATGCTTTGTATTTTGGTGATTTTTTATAATTTTTTTTGCATATAATTAATATTTATATAATATATATTTTTTTTTAGAAGAGCAGTAACAACCTATTATAAGTACTTTTTCAATGAAAGGGCTCAGCCCTTGGTATTTTAAATCTCATCAACTACTTCTGTAGCATCTAACTATAACTAAATATCAAACAACTCATTATCAACTTACGGTTCTCATAACTTAACAGAGGTTTGAATACATTATAAAAAGTCTTTATGGTCCCTCAAACAAGAACACTAAGGAAATAGCATTTAGCAGTCTTCCAATTCTCCCTGCTATCTTCTTATCCCAGCCCAGCCAAAGTATCAAAGGTAAATGCCTAATTGTGACGTAGTAATAGGGACCTACAACATGAATAAGCTATGGCACGTGGACAAAACAATGGCTCAATGGTGGAAGCTCCTAGTTTTTATTGCACATCCATACTAATACAAGCAATTCATCAACTGCATGCTATACATCCATAACCAGTGTGAAGTAATGTTATAACCCCTCCTGAACCAAGGTTAGGGAGTCAACTACTCCTCCACTAAATTCAACAAGGTCACCCACGTACCAAATTAATTCAACAAATAGCCACCATAGGTAGAACTTGCACAATGGAAAAATGGACAACGTGACAGGTAAATCTAACACCATTTGTAACAATCGAAACTGAAAACTCATGGTATATCATGTGATTTTACCTCAAGATTAAAAGTTTCATCACATTCTATTTGAGAGGGATCGTCGCAAATCTTGTGTAGCAACCAATCATCTGAAGAAGATATAATGTAGCCAATGAAAATTGACTCCCAAGGAAAACAAATATAGCTGGCTAGGATTTCCTCTCAACAGCTTGAAAATTGATATTCAGAAATATGCAGCGATTGCTATTTTAGTCAAATTTCTTCAGAATATGGTCGGAATGCCAATATTCTTTTGTAAGAACAGATAAGGTTAGCACCAGGCATCATCATAAACTAAACATCCAGGAACAAATGTACATTAAGGTATACCATCGAATAGATCTTGTGAGAAATCATGTGCTGAGGAATCATAATGCAGCACAACAGAGTCCGAGAGAAGTCAAATTTATAGAGACTGGTTCCGTGTATTACTTACATCGCATGCAAGAAGGACTCATTCTAGACATTACCAAACAAAAAAAAAAAAAAAATAGGTATGTATGCCGATTCACAGGTACAATTACAATAAGAAGATGGTCATCCTCACCAAGAAAGAAGAATCAGCAGTTATATCCATAGCTTTTTTCTATTTAACTTAAGAGGAGAGATGATAATGACCAATATACAGCAATATTAGTAGGAAAAAATATGTAACATACAAACCTGAGGCGATATACTGACTTAATAACCACAGAGTTGTCAGTAAAATATCGTTTTTTTTTTTTCCAAGTGTGTAAGACACCAGCCATCGAGTTAATGGCAACAACACCGATTACAATCTGCTCTACAACACATACTATCAGCAAGAGCAAGTAATCGCTCAGAAGTTAGAACTTAGAAGCTACTTGATCGAAGTCCTGGATGCTGGTGAACCACTACACCTCCATATGACACTCCCCTTGACCAACCCCTCAAAAAATGAGGTTTCCTTGACCTTATTGACTATTAATATTTTGTAGACAAAATGTCAACCCCACTGCCGCCTGACATAAAAATGACTTGGCTAATATACAGTGAAGTAAGCAAATGTGGCTTAACTGTCCCAATCTCTTCATGTTATGTAATATTCATTCTTATTATCGACAAGATAATCATATGGAGAAACTAACCCATAATCAATTGCTTCATTAGCAGCAGGATCCTGATGTTGATCACAATATATATACCCAACACCTTCCTTTGGATTAAGCTTAGTCCTCCCTTTTACAGAACGCTTGTTGTCGGAGGGAAACTCAGCTGTAAGCCTGCCCATCTGCTTCTGCAAGTCAGCAACCGAGTCGTTTGCTACTCTACCCTTTGAATTCTTTTTCCCATCAACAAGTTTTAGTTCTAATCTATACAAGGCACAAGCATCGTACTTGTTTAACTCATACTCATAGAGGTGCCACTCAAAATGATTCAATGGTTGTGGATCCATATAGTAGGATCTTTTAAGACCCCCGAATTCAGTCATGACTTGCTTTCGTGATTCATGCCAACCACGGCCACTGTAATCTGGTAAGGACCTCTGCTTTCTGTTCCCACTTTCAAATGCTCTCCGAGGTTTATCAAAAAAGAGCCACTCCCTAATGGTTTCACCCTCAAGCACTGAAAGATCGAAGAGCTCTGCAGTAGTAACACAAGACCTTTAGGCACTTAAAAGGTTTGAGATGACTTTCTAAATTTTCATTCAAAAAGAGGCACTTGTAAGATTAACTTACCCAAAATATTGTCAGATTAAAAAAAAAAGGGCAGCTTACCGGGCGCATTCCAGGGAGACTTGGCAGTTGCAGCCCCCTCACATTCTGGGATACCAACATCTTTGCCTTGTGCTTTGGCACTAAGAGCAGCAAATAGAAGCCCATCTTTTAGCCCAATACCCCCAGGTCGTAATACAGGACTCATACCTGGTGGACCTTCATTCATTGCAAGAGCAGCATGGAAGCTACTGCAGTAATCCTGACACCATTCTAATCCTTGAGCAGGCCTCGGGCAATCCCAAAGGGCACATTTTGGCCCAAGATATGCAGATGGAGGACAGATACTTGGTAAATAGCTAGGGATGCGAGGTATTGTATCCTCTCCAGGAAAACCTGTATTGTTGTAGCTTGCAAAATAGTTGTAATCTAAACCTTGGTCTAGCTCAAACTGAAGCTGTTCAAAGTGATTCACACCATCACCATTGCTAATTGCCATGGTGCGAACCCCAGAAAGTGACTCTTTAGATGGATCAATCAATGGATACAGACGCTGATGTTGTTTCTGATTCACAATAAATCCCTGAAACATTTGTACCCAACTGCATGTGACAATTTATCTCAAGCAATTCAAATCTAATGGTTGGACATAGTTAGTTTATAATTTATAATATATATTTATATATAGAAAAGAAAAGAAAGCAGAAGACGAAGATTAAACCAGAACAGTATCCAACTAATGCATCAGCAAGCACCGATGGGAGTCAAAATTCAGTTAGACCAAGCCTACTAATTAAAGCAAGATATCCTTATTAGCTTGCACCTCTGTAAGATCTGAAAGCACAGCATGACACCAATTCGAGATGGATAAGAGAGAGGAGTGCTAGTATATTCTTAGATGAGCTCCAGTCACATGAGATGGCCCCAACATGGTCAACCATATTAATTGCACATTCAAAAGACAAGGAAAACATTCTCATGTTGGTATATGTGTACATGTATGGAACTATGCCGTGGACCCTAGATCAATCACTACAAGAACCAGAACCCTACCACTAGATTAAGGGTTTCCAAATTGTGTAACATGGACAGAGTGCAACACCATTAGATGGAGTCTATGAAACAGCATACACAAGAATAACGAAGCGGTTGAATGACAAACTAAATTTCCAGCCTCAGTTGTAGTGGCAGGTTGCCAAGTTCATCATACAATCTTCAAAGACTCCACTGAATATTGGTTCTCATGGGAGATTTATTTATTTCATCCCTCAATCCTCTCTCACCAATCACATCTTGTAAGGTGCATTCATGTCGGATTTTTCAGCTAGCTTAATTGAGTAGAAACAAATATAACAATTATAATTGAAATAGTTACATCTTTATTGTATATATGTTATTCACAGCTGAACCATGATTAAACAACTGTTTCAATATGTTTAAGATAAAAAGGCCACATACTTTTCTGCTACCAAATGATGCCCAAGCTGTGAGTCAAAAAGCCAAATTCGAGTTCCACATGAGTCCTACCAAAACTTTGCAATCCTAAATCCATATCCTTTTGGAGGTAGATAACATTCAATTGAGTATATCTAGAAATATTGAATTTTCAGCGAGCAAATCTCCCCAACAACAAAAACAACAATAGCTTCAGATTTACACAGAAATAAAGATTTGCAAAATATTTACCATATGATGTAAAAGAACAGGCATATGCAGAGGTGGGTGGGTAGGGGTATACCATTTTTTTCTTTTTCCTTTATTTATTTAAAAAAAAAATGGACAGATAAGAAGGTTTTGTTCATCAAACTTCTCCAGGAACAACACTTCTAAATGATCAACCACAGACAAGAGGTCATGTAATTTAGTTTCTCGACCTAAAAAAGCATAACCTGAGAGAAGCTGAATGAAAGATGACCCTTCCCGAAATTTTACCAAGCTCATGAAACAGAGATTCATAATCTCACATTTAAAACCTATGAAGCAAATATCAAGATCAAATTCAAATCACTCATATCTACAGAGTGAAATCCATCAAAGTGGTAATATTAAAGCACAAACTTTTAGAGTGGAGCCATAAGAGAAGAAGCACCTCTCGTACAGCAGCCATGTTTCCAACTTGCAGAGTTTGGTCATTAGGCTCTGGCTTTGGTGCTGTTAACGCACTGGTAGCATCATCTTCTTCCTCACAAAGCTGCAACAATCTACATATATCTGAAGAGAAGGACGCGAGACTACCGCCCTACAACCACCCGTGAAATAACAGAAGTTTCAGTACAGATTTCACTCAAGGATACTCCAACATCAACCTGTATTTTAAACTCATCAGCAGATCTTGCCGTTAGAATAAATTCCCATACAACACATCAACCACATGATTCCCGGCCGAAACTACTACAAACAATAAATGACAAATGTTGCACGAGATTGAGTCAAACGCAATACATCACTTGTTCAGACATGTCCACAATACATGCAAATCCAACCAGTGATTCTACTGGAATAAAAGAATTAGTAAGTATCTAGGCAACAAGTGAACCAATATTCTCTATAGAACGCTGCCAGAAGTACAAGAATCTGCATCCAGGGATCACATAAGCTTGAAGTGTTTGGGCTGTTTAAATTATCAGTAATGCACCTCATCACACCCTCCATCTGCTATTTCCTACTATGTTCTACTTTAACATATAAACTTGATACAAAGAAATGTGATAAGCAACGGTCAGAAAGTGACTGGATGCAGAAGCTTCTCAATCATCCAATGCAAAAGGGAATTCACAAAAAGAAAAAGAAAAGACAGAAAGGGATCCAATGGGATGCTAACTTGTTGCAGGGAAGATGCAGGAGATGGCTCGTTGAGCTCAGCTTTCCACTCACGGAGCATCTGGTGGACTTGCTCCTCAAGGATAATGACATCGATATTGCGACTCTCTTTTCGAGCAAATTGCAGATCTAAGAACATCCCTTGAAGATCATCCACTCGGTTCTTTGCCTTGTCCTTGAACAACCTGTGAGAGGTTGACTTGCAATAGTTCTTTGAACCTCTTCCCATCATTACAAATCCACCTCTCACTCAAACCACGGAAGACCTGACAAAAAATAAGAGAAGAGCCGATCATGAGAAATAACCAAAACGGAAGACCACCAATTTAACAGTGTCAAATAATCAGAATCTCACATTGAAACAATAGCTTTAGTTTCCTATCACAACAAATCAGCCCCTCACTTAGTCCACAAACAGGCACGTAACATAACACAAGAAGCCTTAGCAGATCAAACTCAAAGGACAGACGCATTAAAAAGCTGTAGCACCACCAGAAGGAATGGTTCGACTCGCTTCCCCATTAAACCTCCCTTAGACCAAGGAAAATCATCTGAATCAATTGAAACAGCACAGACAGCTCATAATCATATCATACTCAAATTGCAGATCAATCCAACAATTTACCACCTAGACATTCAATTTTCACAATCAACAGTCAAACGACAGTTTTGGTATTATATGTATAATTAAGCACTCTCCACGAGTAAAACAATGCAGATGCTTGAACTCGTGACCCCCCCACTCCGATGTTTATTAGATTAAACACAGCCCAACGGCCTACAAGCTTCCAGAGAAAGGTGTCACTTTATATCTATAATTCAGCAAGTTTAACTCGTCACCGGCATAAGAAATATAAAATGTTCATTCAGAAATCAATGTAATAATTTCACCAATTCAATTAACATACCACTTGTGAGATAACGCAACCACGCCCAACACACACACACACACACAGCTCATGATTAAAACACCGACAAACAACCACGACACATGTTTTTCAGTAGCTTACAGAACATAATTACATATCCGAACAAAACAAATCAAAATTCAAACGACCCAAAAATGAGAAACAACATTAAAAACTCCTGATCAACTTAAAATCTATAAACATCGAACGGGTACTCACAAATATGAACTAATCCCACCAAAACGAGGAACCCAAAATAGAAGAAGAGCAGAAAAACTATACCAGAAATTAAATCATAGCAAAAAAAAGCAACTTGTAGTAAATAACTTACAACAGTAAGAGGTCAGAAACACTGAATAAGATGAGGAAGAAGTAAAAAGCTTTTTAAAGAGAAACCCTACTTGTGAAATTGTGAAATGACTTGACTAAGTAAAGTGATCGTGAGAAAGAGGATAGAGAGAGAGAGAGAGAGAGAGAAGAAAGTCGGCATGGGAAGAGAAGAGGAGAAGGAAAAAAATATAAAAAAGTAAAAAAAAAAAAAAAAAGTTATTCGAGAGGACGAAACTGATGGACAAAAGGAGAGAGAAAGATGCCTTCTCACCTCCAAGCGAATGCAATTTCCATGAAACGATTCTCTCTATTTTCCAAAAGGGAAAAAGTGGAGTATATGGTCTTCGTATTTTATTTTATTTATTTTGAGGAGAGGAAGCTAGAAGTTGGAAGGCCAAACTACAAATCATGTATCGTACTTTTGATCATATGCTTAGATATTTTTGGATCCACTTAAAAATCTTAGAACGGAAATGTAACATGACTTTAAGGGAGGGTAGCCGCTGGATGGTTTTGTTATCAAATTAAACCACATCATAAAAATATGATTTAATTTTTTTATAATTATTTAATATAATCAATTGAAAAATTTTTAAAATAACAAAACTTTAATTTGATTTACAAATTGATACATATTTTATAATGCAGCAAAATAAATTTGCAAAACATATAGTTTTATATACAAAGTGCTAAATTCATTAATAATAATAATAATAAATATTGATTTAAAAGTAGGGATGACAATTTGGAATTCAATCCACAAAAATTGAACACAAAACATTTAATTGAAAGGAAATATAAACAGGTCAGCCATATTTAAATACATTGATTTATGTCCAACTCCAATCTTGCTTATGGACTCAATTTTTATACAATTTTCCTAAATATGTCACAGGTTTAATCTCAAACTCGTTTAACTTGGGGTTTTAATAGTTTTCAAACTCTTTTTAAACTTTAACCGCATGATACATAACCATAAGTTAAGCACTTTTAGTTTTCAAATCTTTCTCTTCTTTTCCTATTGTCATTTTGTCTCAGAATCAAAAATCTTAATTAAATGTATAAATTTCACTACCCCTAACTATATATTGATGCATCGTAATTTAAATGGATAAAATATTAAAGTATGCATTTTGTTCATTTGTTTTTAAGGAGTTTTTAAAGAGCTTTAAGTTATGTTTAATTTTTTGCTTGTTAAGTAAGCTGTCATCTTTTTTCAATGTTTTATAGCTATTAAATTACCTCTTTTGATAAGTTGGAATTTACAACAATTTGTAACTTTCTTGCTTGCTTATATATATGCATACTATCTTATGTTGAAGTGATGAATTTTACCTATATAAATAACTTGAAAAGTTTGCCAAAAAAAAAAAATGATGAAAAGATTGTGAGTTAGATTTTTTAATAAAAACTACTAAAACTCTATATGAACTCTTTTCATCTCAAGTGACTATTATAAGAACCCAAAAAGATGATTATAAGCAATTTGTGAATGGCAAAATTATTGACTACTTGTTACATTTAGTTTTAATTATACGTTAAAGTACTTCTTAGTTCTAGTAGTGTAGATATGAAAAAGAAGAAAACTTTAAGTTAGTGGTCTTATATGATTATCTTGTTAATAGGAATACTACTTTTGAATTTTTATTTTTTTTTACATGAGTATCACTCTTTTCTCTTTTTGTATTTATAAGTATTTTATAAAATTATTTATAACTTTTTAATTAATAAATAAGTCCAATCAGCATATGAGATACACTTATTAAATAGGTTAAGTTACAAATTTATGTTCTCATGCATGATCATGGTTGACATGCTCTAAATACGAACCAATTTAAATACAAAAAAAGTATAATAGGACAACATGAATTACTAGCTCTTTTAAAAAAGTTGATAAAGTTAATAATTATACAACTAAGAATTTTCAAATATCTATTCACATGATTTTATTTATAAAGTTAGAATATGGTATTAATTTTATTGACCTATATATATTAAATTATAAAACACACATGCATGCACATATATGTATATATCAATAAATGCACACTAAAGTTCTTTTGAGTGTCATGTTAAAATAAAAAAGAAAATAGTAATAAGTAAAATATTACTAATTTTTTAAATGGTGTGGTTTAATTTATCATCTCAACCAATCACAAATCTCGAATTTGGTTTGATATAGGAATTTTCTAAACAAAATTGACATATACATATACATACATAGTTAAGCCGATTTTTTTACAAATATGGTTTGATTTGGCTCAATTCGCAAATTAGCCTAGTTAAACCGATTTTTTTACACATCCTTATGGCAAAGTGTATTTATTTTTTTCTGTAGAGATCAGAGTATGTTTATAGCCTAGTATATGAATCCCCTCCATGTACTTTTTCTTAATTCCCACATTAAGTCATTTTAACCAATTAAAATACCGTTATATATAATTAATGATTTACAAGAAATAAGGTGACATCATAGTATATTATGAAGTATTTTAAAAATCTAAATAACCTCAACACTTAATTTGTAAATTTAGATATTTTCTATTTATATTATGTCGAGTTCCATTAATATATGATCTTTAGATATTATGGCATATAATTAATTATTGAGATTACAAAGAATAAATGATGTCTTAATGATATTATTAAGTTATTAAAAAATTTAAATATCATCAATCACTAGTATGTAAATTTATGTAAATAGAGATGATAGAGAGAAAGAGAATCCATTTTTATATTGTATTATTATTGTCATCGTCATCATTTAATAGAGGAACGTAGTTATAGTATGGCAGTTACTTTTGAGCACATGAACAACCAATAATAATTTAGGATAGTTTGCATTACCTAAATGGTTACAATATGTATTTGGTAAGATTTAAACTTAAGATGTAATTATTGTAGGATTTAAGGATTATGTCAACTTTGAAAGTAGAGCCCACTTATTATGCTTGAATCATTTTGCAAATATTGTTTTGGTGATTGTGATGATGTATTATTGGCAATATTAAGTTATGTATAGGTCTTATGGTGATCAAAAGCTATTGAACTAATTTATAATAGCTTTTAGTGCTAGCAACTATTTAGTTATATGTAAATATACATCTATGCATACATACAAGAAATAAAAAAGAGCCAACTAGTGTCATTATAAATCTATCGCTCTCATATTGCACTTCAAGCAGGATTCGTAATGTATTGAATAGGATCGTTGGTGGTGTCAATTGTTTGACACTAAGTCTTGTACTGATAGCATAGCGCTAAAAACATGAAATTAATCATGTTTAGGTTTTAATAACACTAAAATGGTTAATCTATTAGAAAGGTCTCGTGTTGTATTTATCATTTTTATTTATTATATTTATATTATTAAAAGGAACAAGGGGAGTTTGATGCCTTTAGTGTAAATCATATTTTTGAATAATGAATTTACAACTTACCCTTTGTGCTCTTATTAAATAACTTATTAAAAAATTCTTATATGTTTTATTTTATTTATATGGAAAATTATTTACATAAGGATTATATGATCAAATACTATCTAAATCTTTTTCATAAAACTAAAATTAAAACCTTACCTAGCACTTTTTTATTGTGGTGTTATCATATTCATCATAGTGGTAAGTCCAATTTTGACTCATCAATTTATTATGTGAATTATATTTTCCATTAAAAGTACATTTTAATTCCAATCAATAATTTAAATTTTAAGTTAAAATAAATCATAAGCCTTTCTCATCTCTCTTGCCCTATCATTGATTCAAGCATTTTTTATATTCCTACAGTGCTATCTATTACATCGCAATTCAAAGCCATAATGCACATAATGAAGAAAAAGTCTCACTCATATATCATATTTTTATTTTCAAGTTTATTATGTTTCATTCCAATGGTTTAATAAAGATATTGAGATAGATATGTGATAAGAGCGATATGGTTAATTAACCTTATCTCTCCTTTTTTTTTTTTTACTTACTTTATTTTGTATTAAAGTTTTTTTTTTCTTTCAATATACTTTACATATATAGTATGAGAAATTGAATTTTTTCCCTTTTTCAAATAATCTCTATGAAATGCTTTTATTTTCAAAGGAAAAATGAGTGGATGTTATATTAAGGTAAAAAAAGTTGATTATAACATACTATTTTTTTTTTATCATGGTAGTTTTGTAAACGATCAAAATAAAGATTATGGTATTAGGAATTCCAAAAGATTAAGAAAAATCATCTTGCAAACTTGTTTACTAAACAAGTCTCATAAGTATGTTCCAAATTTAACATATGAACCTATATAATGTTAAATATCCCTGATATTTTATTTCACTTTTCACTCCTAGCTCTCACCCACTCTAATTGGAAGATGCTCATGAGTTGACCAAATTATTATCAAAACTTACCACCTAAGTTAGACTACCATTTAAAGTGAACTATATGCTTATGAATCTTTAGAGAAATGCACATGTATGGCCTCTTAAGTAGGAATCTTCAGACAAATCCAATAATTTGGTTGTCTAATATCTACTTTAAGTTGGTTGTCATCTTGCTAGGCCTGAAAGCAAGTTTAATTGGTGGATATCCATGGAGTGAATGTTATGCCAAGTTTTCAATGAAGAGGTGCAAAAAGACACATAAGAGACATAAAGCTAGAGCACATAATTTATGTTTACATTGAAGTAAGATATGTCAAATGAGGTCATTGATTCCATTTATGTCAAGTTTGATACTTGAGAATTGATCAAAATAGAATCGTAATTCCAACTTTTATTCCTTTTCTCTTTGTTTCTTAGAGCATTTAGAAGATAGAATTACAATTATATAGAACTGATTTGATATGTAATTCAATTTTGCATGGTAAAGTCATGATTTCATTCTCTCCTTATTAATTATAAGTAATTAAAATTACTTATTAAATCTTCATCCTAATTATGATATTATAATTAAGGTAATTTTTGACAATTATTATATTATATTTCATTCTATTATTTGAATATTTCCAAATATAGGAATGGATTTATGATTTTGATGTTAATTTTATTCCATTTTGTTTCCATTCCATACCTTTCTAATTCATTCCACTCCATTCCATACTCATATAAACATAAGATGAATGCTTGGGAGATCTACATGGTTTGATACAAGAGATAAATAAACTAAAATGCTAAGTTTAGAGTATGATTTTTCCATACCATTACAAGAGATCTCGGTGATTTCAACTAAATGTTTTTTGAAATTTGTGCTTTCAAGTAGCCTCAACACTAACATTAATAACCATACAATGTAAGTTAAGTTCTATAAAAAGAATGACAAAAGGCATGGAGAAGAAAATTTATTACTTGGGAAAAATTATTACTCAAAATAATAAGTAAATGTACTCCATTGGTAAGTTAGTATAAATCTCTACTAGAATACATAAATATCTCATTGTTTACCTTATATTATTTCATTATAGTGTTAAGATGGAAATATATATCCTTATTTGTCGAAAAATAGCACCATCATCAATATTATTATCACACTATCGAACCACTACCATCAAAATGACCTTTTATCCCCACTATTGCCACCAACACCATGTGATACTGGTACTACACCAATATTAGACACCACTATTGCTTCACAGCTATTACCATTATCATGGTAATGATAGTCACATGATAGTGTTAATGGTAGTGATGGTGCCAATGCTAAGGTAAAGAATTATTATAAGGAATTGTAACAGTATTACGGGTCTTAGGTTGGTAACAGTAATAGTAATAGTATGACGTTAGTAATAATGGTAGTAATGGTGATGGTTTCAATAACGATAGTGGTGCAACTACAAAAAAAAAGTAGTGATATAATGGTGATGGTGGTGTAAGGTAACGGGAGTCATAGTAGTTAGGGAAGTAAGGGACCAAGACAATGATAAAAGTCCTCAGTGATTATAGTAGTAATGTTAGTTTCATTGATGATGGTAGTAACATTGACGTAATGTTAAGGCTATAGTATAGGTGATGATGTGTATCAATGGTATTAGTTTAACGATGATGGTAGTGATTGAGTGATGTAAGGGTAATGGTGTGATGTTAGTGGCATATTAGCTTAAGGTGGTAAGTTGATAGCAAAGCTTAGTAGATCAAATTACGAGGGTTTACAATGATAGCGGTGTCATACTAGTGATGGAGATTGTAGTAGTAGTAAGGATAATGACAATGGCTTGATTGATGATATGTCTATAGTGGTGGTTATAGTATTAATAATGGTAGTAATAATAATGGTAGTCTAATCTCAGTGAAAATGACATTGTCACATATTTCTAATACATATTTCCTAGTAAAAGAAAATGTCTAAAACCATCTGATATAGAGTAATAATTATTCCCAATGACAAAAGAATAGAATAAGCTTTTGATGTGATCATTTCATAGTCAAGTTTCAAGTAAATAAGAAACAAATGTTATTCCATGAACAACTATTAAATTCTTTTGAAATAAATGAAATTTCATTTCAAAAATGAAAAATAGGATACCAAAAACATAACAAGAGGGATATTGGTGAACTATGGAATGTATGTGAGGTGCAGAGGATGAAAGTAAATATGGTGTCTTGAAACTCTTTTTATGAGTAATGAAGATTAATGTCATGTTCACTTAGCTACTATAGGGAAATTGAACAAGGTTGTGGTATATATATATCTTTTTTTTTTCTAGTCAGAAGAACAACAATTTATTCACTTAAGATCATCAAAGTATAATAAAATACAAATAACAAACTAAAGAAATAGGACATTATGATCCAATTTACAATGGACACATCTCTTTTTACAACTAAAAGTTGAAAACATCCATGTAATAAACAAATTTTGCTATTGAGAATGTAAATTGACACTTTGTTTAGGAAAGATCTTCGACAAAGATAAAGCAACCAAACAAAGTATGAAAACCAAAAGGAAAATAATACAAATATACATACAAACACGCTTGTATCTAAATAGAGTGTAAAGGTGTAAGCAATAGCAATGAAAGACATTAAGTAATGGAGGTGGCAAGATGGTGAGTAACAATAAGGGTGTGAAAATAGTGAAAAACCTTATTGAGTTTGATAGGATGAAAGGAAGAGAAGAGGGGAAAGTGAGGGAATAAAAGATAGAATGTTGTGGTAAGGTTTAAATAATAATTGATTGCTTTATACAATTGACTAAGAACTAATTGTTATTCCTTTATTTAATTAGTTGAAAGCTCGTGTATTAGGGTTAAATAGCTGAAATGATACTGTTGACAAGACACTTTAGACATGAGCCTTTCAGGCCCAATCGGATCCGACACGTCTTATAGCTTAAGACACGCCCCTATAAGCCTAAGCCCTATGCTTGTATTAACTAAGCTTAATAAGCTCTACAATGGTTAGAATGCACAAAATAAAGATGAAATAGCCACGTCTGGAATAAGTGGGATACATTGGATACAACAATCCTACTCTCCCATACTTGTGAGAGAAGATCCCTCTCACCAACTGACCTCCAACTACAGACTTCACTTCACTATAAATACCAAGTTACTATCCAATAGTAAATCTATCTAGACTTTACACATCAAGCTTGCATGTTATTCTAGATTACTTCTTACTCTCAAAAGCCCCACTGCTAACTTAAACATTTGAGTTGCCACGCTGGATAACCCCCCGGCGTCCCCTCACTGTGTATTGTTTTGTAAGCCTCCCATGTGCAAAGCCCAAACATCTACTGGCAAGAACTTAGAGAAGACATTTGGCATCGTCTATAAGAAGTTGAATTCCTACTCCTGAAACCTCAAACACATTAAACACATACTCCACTAACAATTCCCTTAACATTATGTCTCTACGCGACGAGCAAGAAAAGCAACGGTTGGTAAACAACCAACTTAGGGGCAATTAGCCCCTCCTAAGGGCAGTGCTGGTGGAGCGCTTGGTGCACATGGAATGTCTAGTTAAAGAGTATGTTATGCAGAACAGGCTGCTTAGCATTCGCCTAGATGAAGTGGAGTGGTGCAGCACACAAACTCAACCTCCCCTCCTCAGCCCTGAAGCTTCGAATGCCTACACTAGGCAGAACAATAGCTAGCAGCAACAGCAGAATGGCAAGAATCAACAACCTGATTTACCCTTACATCAATAGCTAGCAAGGTTTGCAGTTACCCACAACCAAGTTCTGGCTAGCAATGAATAAGAAGCTGACTCGTAGGGAGTGTAGGTTTACTCGGCTATACGATGAGCTCACTTAGCAGACGATGCCAACCTAAACGAGCTTCGTGCCATGGTAAGGCAACTCTTTGAGCATAGGAGAACAAAGTTGCTGGTGATGCTAGGCTGGTCACCGGTAATAAGACTCCCTTCACTACGGGTGTCCAGGACGAAGTGTTGTCCCTTAATAGCATACTTCTGTCCTTATATTAGTATAATAAGAATCAAACCCTTAAACCAATTACTCGTAGTTGAGTTAGAGGACTCCAAGGACTCGTACAGAGAATACTAGCTCAAAACTAAAGCCGAGATGAAGGTCCTTATGTCAAACTGATCTCCTATTAACCTGTTTGTCAGATCCTCACATGTATCAAATCTACTTCTACCTAACAACGATGCCTTACTCTAGAAGACAACCCAAGATTATCTAAGCCGAGCTACTGGACCAACCACAGACACTTGACGCCAATACAGATGACTTCTTTATAGGATTGATCGACCTTTGACCTGATCCAGATTAGGTTGGCTCTTGATTATACACGTTATTCTGCTTCCGCCTACCTTGTATCGTATTTATTTCATCTAACTACCAAGCAATACGTGTCTTCTAACACAATATTCCAAAATGATTCTTTCTTTTTCGTAATGAATATTTTTTGTCTTTTTTATTCCTTTTAGTATGTTTTATGTAACATAATTATAGAATACCCATTTAGTCTTTTAATGCATGTAAAGTAATCCTAATGGATGAGTATATAAACCTCCACTTTCTTATATGTAAAGAATAAATCAATTAATATATAGAATTGTTCACTTGAGCAACCTTAGTGCTTTCATTATCATTTAACTCTTATTTATTCCCTTTAGTAACGAATAGTGGTAAGTGACCTTTTAGTTCAAATCAATGTGTTATATCCAGCGGATTGTAGGCTGAATATGATCGAGTAGTACGTCATAACCATTAGATAGCTACTTGGACTATGCTAACTTTTGTCCTTGTTTGTTTTTTGTTTGCTTCGTTGTAATTCTTTTCTATGTATCTAACCCCGGAGATGCATCAATTTTGTTGGTATCAAAGCACGGTTCTGTGAGAGAGTGTATGAAGTTGCAATGAAATTTTAGTTCGCTTTGCTATTGGTGGTTGTTGTGTTCCCTCCACAACTACTACAATGTGTTTGAATGTAAGTAAGTGTAGTTTTATTATTACTCTACTCTTACTCTATTTTTATTACGAAAATAGAGCAAGTTCACCACTGTTCTGTTCGAGTGATTATTGGGTATTAAGTTTGTTTGTGAGTTATTAGTCTATCCGAGAAGTATTACATCACGTCAAATTTGAGTATTCAAGGAGTTATTGGTGATCAAAGTAGTGGTATTTGACCTGGTCATGGTCATAACGGTAGTAATACCCTAAGGTTAGTTTATGACAAACTTGATAGATTGACCAACCTTATTAAAAGTCTAGTAACAACCCCATGTTATATAGCACTATAACCCATAAGAAAATGCCCCTAAGAGATACCATGGCCAAGGTAATTGAATTAATCTCCCAGTTCGACCGCAGCGAGTTGGAGGAGTAGCAAGTCGAGTTGCTAGATGAAGACTGAAGTTAAAGAAGATTGAGGAAGATGATGAGAAGTTGGATATTGAAGAGTTTAAGGAGAAAGAAAAAGAAGTTAACTATTACTACGTGCAGGGACAAGGACACCGAATCCCACAGTGGTTAGATAATGTCAAGGTTTAAATCTTGCCCTTCAGTGAAAGTAGAGATGTAGATCAGTACTTTGAGTGGGAAGAGAAAGTTGAGAAAGTAGAGAAAGTATTTGAATGTTATGGGTATATAGATGTTATAAAAGTCCGACTTGTTACACTGAAGTTTATTAGGTATGTTACTATGTAGTGGAAAAATCTGAATATAGCCAAAACAAGAAATGAAAGACGAGGTGTTAGAACTTGAGATAAGATGAAAAGGTTATTGAGAAGTAGATTTGTACCTAAGACCTACTTACAAGATATGTTTACAAAGTTATAGGAGCTTCTCTAAGGAAGTCGATTTGTTGATGCTATGTCAGAAAGTTCTAGATGCTAATGATTCGAATTGACATGGAAGAACCAAAGACCCGTATAGTAGCAAGATTCATTTTTAGGTTCAAGTACGAGATTTGTAATAGTAAGGAAGTACAGAGGTTTTATACCTTGGAAGAGGCGATTAAGATAATGTAGAGGGTCGAAAAACAAAGTAGAATTGCTCTAAGCCGACTTAAGCCAATATTCTCCCGACCTCTAGTTCCACATTGACTTGTTCAATTCAAGCCAAGGAGGCTGTAAAGGGCTAAGGATAGGAATGATCGATTTGATGACAACCGAGCAAATGAAACAGGCCGAGTTGGTCAAATAGGCTAACTTCAAGTTAGGCCAACCCCGAGAATATATGAGAAAGGGTATACCTCCGAATAGAAGACCAATAACGTAAAATGATTTAAATGCTTAAGCTTCGAACATATGGCTACTAAGTGTCCTAAATGACGCGTTATGGTGCACTGAGAAGATGTAGTAGACAGCACCAACGAGAGCGAGCTTGAGAAGGAAGAGGATGTTGGAAAACCCGAAGTTGAAGAGGAAGAGAAGACTTATGTCTATGCCGACCAAAGAGAAGTGGTGACCTTAGTCCTGAGACGAATACTGAGTTTCTTGTCAAACTCTAAGGAGGATCAAAGGGAGAATCTATTATATACCAAGTGTACCGTTAAAGGCCAATTGTGCATAATCATTGTGGATGGGGGAAGTTATACTAATATCGTTGCATAGTCCTTTGTGTAGAGGTTAGGTCTACCAACCTTAAATCATCTCTAACCTTAAATCATCTCTAACCTTACAAGCTGCATTAGCTTCACGATAAGGGTACTTTGCATAGATTGAACAAATGACCATATGGTTTAGTGTTAGAAGTGTATATAGCGATGAAGTAATATGCAATGTCGTCCCTATGGGAGCTTCACATCTGTTGCTTAGACTACCTTAGTTATTCGACCAGTGTGTTACTTACGATGAGTATAAGAACACTTATACCTTTATTAAGGATGGAAAGAAGATTGTGTTACAACCCTTAATGTTACGCCCTAAAGCGACAGAGTCATAACAGCCTCGCCGTACAAACCATTCTAAGATAGAAGTAGACCTTATAACCGTTATCCTAGACCCGATCTACACAAGGCATCCACGACTAACTCACTTTGAAGTAAACAGTTCGTAATTTAAATAAGTCATTTACCTAAGAAAGTAAGAATATATATTATATATATACTAGAATTCAGTTATTACAATGAACATTTAAAACCTATCACCGTAATCTATTTCCTAGTTAATATATTATTCAGAAATGAAAATTTCTAAAATAAGAGCTTAGACCTTAAAAATGTATGTTTGTTCTTCAAATATTTTTTCTCACTCCTTAAGATCCAGCAGTTGCTAGCTTTAGAGTAGTTATAAGCTACTTCTCAACTAGTACCTGCAACGACGTCTATAGGGATATAAACAACCACAGCTCAGTAAGTCAGGATGAAGGACTTATAACTATATCACCAACATAAACAAGGTTATCAACCAAATCATTAAGTGCAATGCATGTTCAAGTAAATGCCATCGTACGACGTTATCCGGCCCGTCGTGAGATTAGAGAAATTGCGCCCTCTCTAATCCGAGTTGAGAAGTTGCCATTAATGCAATAGCTCACAACCAAATTCAGGCTTGTACAATAGAGACACCGCTCCTCCCACAACTACCTTCAAACCATTGACTTCACCCTTGCTGTAACCTCCTCACCTGTCACTTAGTTTGACAAAGGATGAAGAATAGACCCATTATGCTATCCTATGCTATCCAATAATATCCCTTTCGAGGGGGTCGATATTTAATCAGAGAATTCTAAGTTTCACCTAATGGGTTACTATGCAGGTACGATTTATATTTACAGGTCGTATATTTGATTGGGTTTAATTTATGATGATCAATCATTTTATACAAATCATATAATATAAGCCAAGAAGCAAATCAAAAATCATATTATCAACTCAGAACAAGTACAATCAACTGCAATTTCAAGCCTTTACAATATAACACTGTATTAGTCCCAACTTACCTCAACTCTTCACTTGCTTACTCGAGGTGAAACTCGTTCAATCCATCACTAATGATCCCTATAATACTAATGTTGTCTCAGTTTTCATATAATTATTATAAGTTTGTTTTATTCTATAACACTTATTGTTATCCTTGGTTTAAGGTTTAATACGTCAAATTATCTAGGTTCTCATATCTTTTATAATTATTCTCGATTTGGAGCTAGGTTCTGGTTCAGTTTTCGCATCAATTTCTAAATTAGGTTCTAATTCAATTTCTAAATATAGTCTTATATACGAATCCTAGAAACTCATTTTAACCTATAATGTGAAATTAATCACATTATTTTCGGATATACTAAATATCATAATTACCCCTAATTAGTATTTTATTCCATCTGATACATTTAAATCCTTATTAGCATACCAAATTTACTTCTGAAGTAAGAAATTTTTACATTTTTCATATAATTGCCTAAATTTAAGTTTTCTATCAAATTTATCATATATTCCTATTATTTATATAATATCTTCTATTTATTATATTTCTAATAATTACATATTATGTATTATCACCTATTATGTACATAATACACATCTAATATTTCTATCACTCTAATTACTATCTCCTAGCACCAATTAACGTTTCAAAATATCTAAATTCATCCCAAATCAGATTTTACACCTAATTACCTTAATTTACAAATTAACTTAAAATTTACTATTTTTCCATATTTCTTATTTACTACTTAATTACCCTAATAATTACAAACACCTTAAATGCTACAAGTATCATACTTCATTATATTTCAATATCCTAAAACATATAATTATTCACTAAATTAGTAATTAACCATTTAATTACTTAATTAACAAAAAATAAGTCATTTTATGTATTATTTTAAGGCTTAAAAATTATCTAAAAGTTTTAAAAATTCATTTTTCAAAAAGGGATTCACAAAACTATTCTATATTAATTTAGTAGTCTACAAAAAATTTTTCAGCTCCAAACTACACTTCTAAACCAATTTATTTCTAATTCTAAAAATGCTTGGTTTTGTTTAATTTCTTGAGGATCATATATCATGGGACATATTTTCATCAAAATAATATTTTTTTCTAAAAGTTAAATAAAAAAATATTTTAGAATAACAAATTTCATAATAATTTTTAATATTTTTACAAAATTAGGTTGGAAATTAGATTCACTTGTGTAGGTGGCTCCAGCCACTACCTACCGCTTACCGCCGTAGCCTTGTTGACCGGTCTGGGCACTGCCACCACTGTGTGGTGGTGGTAGTAGTCCACTCCCAAGTGCTTGTCAGGTCCGGGTTCTCCTTAGAAGCCCCAATTGTACATTTTTTTTGTAATTTTTAAAAAAACCCTAATTTCCTCTCAATTTCGCCTCTCTTTAATTTTCTAAAATTCCAGACATCCAAAATGAGCTTCTGAAAAATTTGGGGCATTTATAGAGGTCTTGGGGAATTATTGTGCATTAAATTAATTTGACAATTGCCTTATCTCTTCTTTTTCTTACTATCTATTTTTTGTAATTTAATTGGTTGCTTTCATTTCTTCAATTCTAGAATGACACACCTCAATTCTAGAATTTTCATCATTTTTCCTTAATTAATTATGAATTTTCCTTAATTGTTTAGCATTATTTTAGCACATTTCGCATATTTTAAGTAATTACGCGTATTTCCACCTACATGTAAATTCATACATAGCACAAATAAATATTTATAAATATTATTTAAATTATTTTATGATTTTTAATGTGCATATAATTTATCTTTAGTGATTTATTAATTATCAGAATGCATTTTCCGCATTTTCGATAAATAACGAGTAATATACTTAAAATTTGAAAATTTTATATTCTTTTATTTTATTACTTATTTTCTTAAATTCAAACTTATAGGATCATTTTTACTAATATTTCTGTCTTTACTTTATAATTTAGACTTAATTGAATGCTTTAACCGATCGGAAGCCTGAGTAGTTAGTTGCGAGTCTTACATTTGACCCCATCTCAAGTAAATGAAATCCACAATCAGCTTACTCAAGGTAGTAAGAAGAAAGCCTTTGTGATGAGCTGAAAAGAGCTCTGAGCTACTAAAGAAGCTGAATAACCTATGTTTCTGTTGATTAGAAAATTGTTGGAAATGAAACTTTTGGAGGATATCCTTGATGAAATCCGAAACTTACTAAATGAGTTTTCCAATCTGTTCTTTAAAGAACTACTTAGTGGACTATTTTCAATCTAAGACATCGAGCATTGTATTGACTTGTAGCTAGGTACCACCTTACCGAACCGACCTGTATATAAAATGAATCCTGAGCAAGTTGTTGAGTTGAAAAGACAGGTGAATGAACTCATAGAGTGAGAGTATGTAAGGAAGAGCATGAGCCCTTATGTTGTACTAGCTCTACTTGTCCATAAGAAAGATGGTTCATAGTGCATGTGCATCGATAGCCGAGCAATTAATCGAATTACTATCAAATATAGATACTTGATATTGATGCTTGATGACATGTTAGATGAGCTTCATAGCACCAAGATATTTTTGAAGATTGATTTGCGAAGTGATTACCGCTAAATTCATATGAGGTCGAGCGATGAATGAAAAACTGCCTTCAAGACTAGGCATGGACTCTACGAATGGTTGGTTATGCCATTTTGACTTACTAATGCACCGAGCACATTCATGAGGTTGATGAACCATGTAATCCGCCTTCTAATTGGAAGATGTGTGGTCGTGTACTTTAATAATATATTGGTATACAGTGCCAACCTGAATGACTATATTCAACATCTTTGCGAAGTATTTGACTTTTTATGAACTGAGAAGTTGTATGGCAATGCAAAGAAGTATATGTTTTGCCAGAAAAGGTGATCTTCCTAGGGTTTATAGTGTCAAAGGATGGACTTAGAGCAAATGAGAATAAGATTCAAGCTGTTCTTAAGTGGTTGATGCCGAATAATGTCATTGAGGGTCAAAGCTTTCATTTCCTAACTTCTTCTTATAGGTGGTTTATCAAAAACTTCAATACCATAGCCGCCTCCTTAACCAAGCTGATAAAGAAGAATGAAGAGTTCAAGTGAAACGATCAAGTTGATCAAAGCTTTAGAGAGATCAAAGAGAAGCTCACCTTGGCAACTATCCTTTCACTACCTAATTTTGACAAACCTTTCAGATTGGAATGCGATGCATCATCAATGGGAATTGGTACTATTTTGATATAGCAACGACAACCTGTCACCTACCATAGCAAAAAGCTTAGCAATCCTACCTTGAACTATTTTGTATTTAAAAAAGAGTTATACTCTTTTTACTAAGCCCTTACAGTTTAGCAAGACTCTTTACTGCTACGAGAGTTTATCATTTATACAAACCATAAGTCTTTGAAGCATCTAGTGAGTCAGAACAAGCTTTCGAAGAGGTAAGCCAAGTGATTGGAGTTTATAGAAGGATTCTCGTACGTCATTCAACATAAGAAAGGAACCGCAAATGTGGTCACCAACGCTTTGTCACAACGGTAAACCTTGCTGACCACTTTATAGACAAATTTATTGGGATTCTCAGTCATTACTGAGCAGTAAGCTCATGATTCTCATTTCAGCCATATCCTAGAGCAGTGTAGGGATGGAATTGCTATTAAGGAATACTATCTTAAGGAAGGCTATCTGTTCTATGCATGAGCTATTGATTAGGGAAGCTCATAGCAGCGGATTATCAGGTTACTTTAAGGAGACCAAGACAACCAATCTGTTAAGGGAGAACTTTTATTGGCCGAGGTTAGGTAAGGTTGTCCATAAGTTAGTTAATAGTTGTGAAGCATGCAAGTGAGCTAAAGGGAAGAGAGAGACCTATGGAGAATACATATCGCTACCAACACCAAACTTACCTTGAGTTGACCTCAGCATAGACTTTATCTTAAGGTTTCCTTGAACATTTAGAAGCAAAGATTCTATGTTTGTTGTAGTGGACTACTTCAGCAATATGGCGGACTTCATTCCATGCCATTGAACTAATGATACCTTATATATCATTGATTTATTTTTACAGGAGATTGTCCGACTATATGGGGTACCAGAGACTATTGTCTCATATTAGGAACAAAATTTTTGAGTTATTTTTAGAAGGCTCTTTAGAGAAGACTTGGAACTAAACTTGTATTCAACTCTAGTAGCCATCTTTAAACTGATGGCCAGACTAAAATGGTAAACAAGATACTAGGTAATCTACTTAAAGCTGTCATGAGAAAGAACTTGAGGGATTGGGATCTGTGCATACCAGTTGTGGAGTTTGCATATAACCAAACTATCTATAGCACTACTAAGAAAACCCTATTTGAGACTATTCCCCTAGATATGATTGGCACTCCAATAGCTACTAAAGAGAGTCAATCCGGATTTGATTGAGCTCAAGAACTACATGAGTTACATAAGTCTGTAATCAAGAAGATCGCAAAATTAAATAAGAGATAGCATGAAATTGGTAGCCGAGGTCACCAAATTGTTTATTTCCACCTAAGAGACTTGGTATGAATACACTTCAATTGAGAACAATTCCTACACTTGAGACAGAACAAACTATCTCTTCGAGTTAATGGTATGTTCAAAATCCTGAAAAGATCAATCGCAACACTTACCAAATCGAGTTACTTGATGACTATAGTATTTTTTCCACCTTCAATATATCCGATTTGATCCCTCACTAACCAGTAGGATAGGACCCCGCGTGTGCCCTAGAAGAAGAAATAGAAACCCCTCCAAATTTGAGGGCAAATCTTTCTAACCCTTCAAGCAGATGATAGGAATCAAGCCCTTAGACCAATCACTAGTAGCCGAGCTAGAGGACTCAAAGAACTTACACTAACAATACTAGCTCAAAACCAAAGCCGAGACGAAGATCCTTATGTCGAACTGATCTTCTACCAACTTATTTGTTAGATCCTCACATGTGTCAGAGTCGTAACAGCTTTACTGTATAAACCATTTTAAGATAGAAGTTGGCCTTACAACTGCTGTCCTAGATTTTATCTACATAAGGTGTCCACGACTAACCCATTTTGAAGTAAACAGTTTGTAATTTAAATAAATCATTTAACTAAAAAAGTGAGAAAAAATATATATACACTATAATTCAGTTATTACAATTAACGTTTACAATGTTTCACCATAATCTATTTCATAGTTATTACATTATTCAAAAATGAAAAATTCTAAAATAAAGGCTTAGACCTTAAAAAAAATATGTTTGTTCTTCAAATTTTTTTTCTCACTCCCTAGGATCCAGCAGTTGCTAGCTTCGGAGTAGTTATAAGCCGTTTCTTAGTTAGTACTTATACGACGTCTATAAGGATGTAAGAAACCACAACTCAGTAAGTTAAGATGGAGGACTTAAAACTATACCATAAACGTAACAAGGTTATCAACCAACTTATTAGGTACAATGCATGTTCAAGCAAATGCCATCGCACAACGTTGTCCGATTTGTCATGAGATTAGAGAAATTGCGCCCGCTCTAATCTAGGTTAAGGAGTTGCCATTAATGCAACAGCTTATGACCAAACCCAGGGTTATGTAATGGTGACACCGCTCCTCCTGTGATTACCTTCAAACCATTGACTTCTTCTTCACTGTGATCTCCTCTCTTGTCACTTAGTTTGACTAAGAATAAAGAAGGGACCATTATGCAATCTTGCACTATTCCTTTCGAAGGGGTCTGTATTTGGCTGGAGAATCTTAGGTTTCCCCTAATGGGTTGTCATGTAGGTTCGATTATGATTATAGGTCGTATATTTGATTAGGTCCAGTTTAGAGTGATCAATCATTTCATACAAATTACAATACAAGTTAGAACAACAAACAGAATCATAGCATCACTCATAATCAAGCACATGCACACAACTAACTATCTAACAAATACAACCAAGTATAATCTCAAGTCTCCAAAATATAATATCGTATTAATCCCGACTTACCTGGACTCCTCGCTCCCTCACTTGAGGTCCCACTCGCTTAGGCCATTGCCAATCATCCCTGTAATACAAACGTGGTTTTAGTTTTTCATATAACTATTATAGGTTCGTTTTATCTTATAACGCTTATTGTTATCTTTTGTTTAGGTTTTAATATACCTAATTATCTAGGTCTTAAGCCTTTTACAATTCTTCTTAAATCGTGTTAAGTTTTGTTTTAGTTTTCGCATCAATTTCTAAATTAGGTTATCAACTCAATTTTTGGTCAAAGATTTATATGTACACCCTAAAAAATCATTCCAACCTATAATGTAAAATTAATCGCATTATCTTCAGATATCTTAAATATCGTTTTTAATCTCTAACTAGTATTCTAGCTCATATGGTATACCCAAATCCTAGTTTAATCACCGAATTTACCCCGTTATGAGAAAATTTTACATTTTTCATATAATTATCCTAATTTAAGTTTCCTATCAGATTTATTATATATTTCTATTATTATCATAATATCAATTTTTATTTTAATATCTTCTATTTATTATATTCTAATAATTATGTATTATGTACATAATTACTTATTATGTACATAATACACATATAATATTTTTATTACTCTAATTATCATCTCCCAACATCAATTATCATTTTAAAGTGTCTAAATTCATCCTAAATTGGATTTTACACCTAATTACTTGAATTTACAAAATTAACTTAAAATTTATTATTTTTCCCTATTATTTATTTACTACATAATTAACCTAATAATTACATCTAACAAACTAAATGCTACAAGTATCATACTTCATCAAATTTCAACAGCCTAAAACATATAATTATTTACTAAATCAGTAATTAATTATTTAATTACTTAATTAACCATAAATTACCCATTTTATGCCTCATTTTAAGGCCTAAAAATTATCTAAAAATTTTGAAAATTAATTTTTGAAAACAGGTTTTATAGGTTATATATCATTTAAGTAGTCTACACAAAAATTTTGGGCTCAAAAATATACTCCTAAGGTTATTTATTTCTAAACCGAAACATGCTTGATTTTGTATGATTTCTTAAAGACTATATAGCATAGGATATATTTTTATCAAAATAATATTTTTTCTAAAAACTACATATAAAAATATTTCAGAATAACAAAATTTATAATTTTTTAATAATATTTATTATTTTTACAAAATTACACAATATTAGCCTAAAAATTGAACTAATCAATTTTGGTGGCTCCAGCCACCGTCAGTAGCCATGGGTGTGTCGTCCCACCTTGGCATTGCCACCACCGTGTGGTAATGGTAGCCGTCCACTCCCAGCTGTTTGTTAGGTCTAGGTTATTCTTAGAAGCCTTAACTCATAGAATTTTTGTAATTTTTTCTAAATCCTTAATTTACTCTTAATTTTAGCTTTCTCTATTTTTCTAAACTTCCTAACATCTAAAATGAGCTTATAAAAAATTTGGAGTATTTATAGAGCTTTCGGGAAATTATTATGCATTAATTTGATTAGACAATTGTCTTATCTTCTTCCAATTTGACTTTTGTGTTATTCTAATTTAATTGGCTAATTTTTTTCTTATTTTCCCCAGTTGTCACGATCTAAATCTAGATCATTCCTGATTTTTTCTTATTTTTCCTTAATTAATTATGATTTTTCTTTAATTATTTAGTATTATTTTAACACATTTAGCTTATTTTAAGTAATTACGCGTATTTCTACCTACATGTAAATTCATATATAATATAAATAAATATTATTTAGGTCATTATATGATTTTTACTATACATATAATTTATCTCTAGCAATTTATTAATTATCGGAATACATTTTACCCATTTTCGATAAATAACGAATTATATACTTAAAATTTAAAATTTTTATGTTCTTTTATTTTATTGCTTATTTTCTTAAATTCGAACTTACAGGATTATTTTTACTAATATTTCTAACTTTACTTATAATTTACGCTTGATCGGATCTTTCAGCTGATTGAAACCTTGAGTGAATGATTGTAGGGCTTACATTAAGCTTCCTAATATCTGGACTCAAAGTTTTGACACCGCCCTTAACAAGTCACTATTGTAAACTAATGTCGACACCATTGAAGAAAACAAAGACCTTACTACTGCTTGGCTAATCACATACCAATATCGAGCCGCCTAATATTATAATCAAAAGGTTAGACACAATGAGTTCAAGGTCGGTGACCCAGTGTACCGAAAACTAGAAGCCCCAAGTTCACGTAAAAGGGAGGGCAAATTGGCCCTGAATTGGGAAGACCTGGTCAGAGTCAGGTTAAGATTATGCAATGGAGTGTGAAAACTAGAAAGATTAAATGATGAGCTCATCCCACGTACATAGAACGCCGATAATCTCCGGCTTTATTTTTATTAGCATTTTGTTATGTACATTTTCCCATAATGATGAAATAAAAAGTTTGTTTTATAATTGATTGTCTACTCTCTCTTGCTCCCTTTTTTTGTTTCCATTCGAGCCTTCGAATTGGTATATGGATGCTCCACCGAGTAGGTCGGAATGCTACTGACCTAACTCCCCCCAGGTAACCTCGGCAAGAGGAAATACCCCTTGTATAGAGGAACTCCGTTCTATTGGACAGGTTAGAACATCACCGACTTGATTCCCCTGAGTGACCCTGGTAAGGGGAAATACCCTTCGTATAGAAGAACTCTCCTCCATCGGGCAGGTTGGAACGCTATCGACCTGACCCCCTAAAGGTAACCTTAGTAAGGGGAAACACCCTTTATATAGAGGAACTCCCCTCTATCGGGCAGGTTGGAATGCCACCGACCTGACCCTCCTTTCGAGTAACCTCGGCAAAGGGAAACACCTCTTGTACAGAGGAATTCCCCTTCATCAGGCAAGTCGGAATGCCACCAACCTGACCCCCCCTTCAAGTAACTTTAGTAAGGGGAAACACCTCTTGCATAGAGGAACTCCCCTCTACTGGGTAGGTCAGAACATCATCGACCTGACCTTTAACAGTTAACCTTGATAAGGGTAAACTCCTCTTGCGTAAAGCAATTCCAATGTAGATATATTCAAAGGTAAAAAGAAAGTAGGTATATAGAGAGGACGTTTCAAAATGTTCATTCATTCATTCATTGACTATTGAATTACACAATAAAGGTCGGCATCCAAGCCTGACTTACACACGTTTCAAAACAAAAAAGAAAAGAAAAGAAATACATATGCTAACTCCTTAGATTAGCTAACTTTGATAACTAAAAAAAGTCTAAGGCATCGATTTGTTCGGAGCGCTGATTCGTCGGTGCTTCAAGTGATAGGCCTTAAATTGGAGTGGCGCCTAAAGGATGCGAATTAAGAGTAGCAGGAAGACTACTCAAAGATGGATTGTCTTGAGGAACTACTTCGAGGGCAGCCTTTTGCTAGGGTAGAAGCGCCTTGCCTGAATCCAGTAGCAGAGGGAGCGCCTAGATCATCGAAGGCCACTTAGGCAGCTTCTCTCTCGTATGTTAAGGCTTCCCTCTTCTCGTTGAAGGTCAGAGAATCTAGAAAGTCGAGGAAGCTTAGATTAAGGTCTGAATAATGGGAGAGTACCTCCTTCCTTATGTAGTGCAAAGTTCATAGTCAGGTATTCCAACTTGTCCAACCACTCCTTAGTTTTTCGATAGTCAGTGACCGCCTTCTTAACAGTAACATCATTGAAGACCTCTCCAGTCTCCATTTTGGAGATGATCTCCTCCATCTCTAAAACTTTCTCTCATAGCTCCTAGACCTACTGCTCTAATTTGACCTTCAAACCGGTTAGCTTTAATTTGACCTCCTAGTTATCTGGCTCAGTTACTGGTCAAAGGCTCAGTAGTTTGATTCTTATTACGGCTGCTTTTTGTAACTACAATGGATGTTTGTTATCAAGTGCATCAAGTACTTCTCTTGTCTCATCAATAGAAGCGGCTGAATGCCAAGCTTTTAGGCTTAGAGTAAGATTGACTTGGGAGCGATAAGGATCATTGACCAATCACACGCTCTCAAGCCCGAGGGCTTTGTTAGGTGGTTCGCTAAGCTGTCTAAGGTGAGTTAAGCGTTGAGGAGCAGTGCTTACCCTAGTCTGATCTGCTGAGCTACTTTACTTTCTACACAATCCAAGTTGTTGCTAAGGTGACTAGCCGACATGCTAAACCAAACCCTCCGTTATACACTAATCCAAGCGTTAAATCTAAATACAACAATCTAAATAGTGCCAACATCGAGTTGACAGTAAACAAGAATTGACCATCATAAGTCGACCTAGAACATAAGTTGCTCCTAAACCAACCTCAGCTCAGTCTTGATTATCTAAGCTACTTAAATGCCGACGTTGCACCGACTTAATCTAAACCCACCCCTGATTAGCTCATAGTGTTGTCAGAAGTGCAAACTGAAATACTATACTAAGAACTCAAGAGGGGGGGCTGAATTGAGTTCGATGCCAAAATTCAACTTTTAACACCAATTTTTTTTAAATTAAGGAACTAAGAGAATGCAATATTCGAATAGACCAACAATGAGACAAATTAAGATAATAATAAATCAATGAAACATGCTAAAAATAAAAGAGATAGGGATAGAGAAATCAAGCCCAGAATTTTAACGTGGAGTTTAGACCACCTCCTACTCTTCATGATCACCTAATGCCTTAACTGAGGTCTTCACATACGAATTTATTAATATCAATCTTAAGGGCACAAGTGCCAACACTCAATCTCCAACAAGTTTTGATCTCACAAATACAATAACTCACTAACACTTAGTATAGTACTCTCTTGAGAAGAAGTTTCAAATATAAAGCTTGGCATTACACTAGAGTTTACAAAGGATTACAAATTATGAGTACAAGACAATTGGAATTAAGTACAAGTAGACAAGAGGAATAATTGTAGGAATATGGCTCGATTAATTGTCCTTTATCTGTTCATAAAGTCACATTTATATGCCTTCATAAAAATCCAACCGTTGGTCTTGTACAATTTACATTAAATGCACTATAAAGGCTAGTTTCTATATGGACCAGTCAAACGGTTTAAGGGGAACCAACTGGACTGTATGTTCAATTGATGTCATTAGTCCGATGGTTCTCAAAGCACCAATTGCACAGTTCAACTAAGCTTACTAACCTTTATCAACTAGCCGAATAGTTCATGAGCAACTAGCTGTATAGTTTAATTGGGCTTACTGACCCTCATCAACTAGCCGATCGGTTCATGAGCTCCCGGCCATGAGGTCCTTGTCCTGCCACTAATAATAGAATACTTGAAGGAACCAGCCGGCTGTTTTAGCATAATCGGCCGGATGATTCAAGACAGAGTAGCCAAAAGATATACTTGATTACTTCTTCTTCTTTCACTAAAAGATAGAATTAGTTCTTAATAATTTGCAAAGGCAATCCTTAGATTAACCGTATTTCCTTAAATGATATAGTTCTTATAAGAATTTGCAGATCAGTTTTGAAGCAATATTTGATTAATTTTTTGTTCTCATCAAAATTAAAAAATGAAAACTTCTAAATTTAACAATCTCCCCCTTTTTTATGAAGATAAAATTTTTACAAATAAATCTTTCATAGATGCTCCCCTTTAATAAGTGCTCTCCTTCAAAAGTTGTAAAGGATGTCATAAGTAAACACTTGAGAATATTCATCCTTTGTTTTAGAATTCATGTCTGTGATTAAAAGAAAATTCTAACCTTCACCTTTACTTAGTTTGGACACTTTTAAGCATATTCATTTTGCAAACAAAAACAATTAGTTTGGACGCTTTTAAGCATATTTAATTTGCAAATAAATTCATTTAACAAATTCAAACATACTAAACTTCACCTTTACTTAGTTTGGACACTATTAAGCATATTCATGTTGTTAACAATTTGCAAACACATTTATTCAATAGAGTCTTGGGTGATTGAAGTCTTAAGTCTTCTCCCCCTTTGGCCTCATCAAAAAGATGAGAATTTAGGCGTAAAGGGTAAGAAGAAAGGGAGATGTGTTAGGGCACATTCTAAGTAATAGAGGAGGATAACACCACAAACAATATGAACCCAACACTATAATTTGACAAAGCCAGAAATGGAGATAACATAAGAAACATAAAAAGCTAAAGTCCATACAAGGAGAAGGTCGAAAGGCCAAGATCCAGTAAAAGAAATAGTGAGGGAAATAAAAACAAAGGCTAAGTCTTAGTACAATAAAAAAATAAATAAAAGCTAAGCATCCGAGGGAGAAGTAGAGCTATTGGATGGCTTAGGAGGAGGAGGTGGTGGCTGAGCATAAGGACCTGAAGTTAGTGGAGGGAATGGATATGGAAGCTGGAAATGCAAAAAGAGCGGGTAAAAGATACGATCTTGCCGGTGTGAGACTTGTTGCTCCATTTGATGTATTCTATCATCGATGTGGGTATGAAGGCGACCCTCCATCTGGTCTATATAAGTGTAAATAGATGCTTGGGGACTCTGATGAGATTGACTGGTAAGAGGAGTAGAAGTGGAGGTACCAAGAGGAATATCATCACCAAGATGAGTGTCCTTGTCTTGAGGAACATCTTGAGCAAGTGAGGCAACTGAGTTAGCATCCTCTTCATTAATAGGTTCACCGAGTTCTTGAGAAGTGGCACCAGTGTCATGCCCCGAAGCGGCAGAGTCGTAACAGCCCTGCTGTGTAAACCGTTTTAAGATAGTAGTTACCCTTACAACCGTTATCTTAGACTTGATCTATACAAGGCGTCCATGATTAACCCATTTTGAAGTAAACGGTTTATAATTTAAATAAATCACTTACCTAAGAAAGTAAGAAAATATATATATACACTATAATTTAGTTAGTACATTATTCAAAAATGGAAAAAAATTCTAAAAGAAAAGCTTAGACCTTAAAAATATATGTTTGTTCTTCAAATGTTTTTCCTCACTCCCCAGGATCTAGTAATTATTAGCTTCAGAGTAGTTATATGCCGCTTCTTAGCTAGTACCTATACGACGTCTATAAGGATGTGAGTAACCACAGCTCAATAAGTTAGGATAGGGGACTTAAAACTATATCACAAACATAATAAGGTTATCAATCAACTTATTTGTTATGCCCCAAAGCGGTAGATTCATAATAGCCCCGCCGTATAAACCATTTTAAAATAGAAGTTGACCTTACAACCGCTATCTTAGACTTGATCTATACAAAGCATCCACAACTAACCCGTTTTGAAGTAAACAATTTGTAATTTAAATAAATCATTTACTTAAGAATGTGAGAAAATATGTATATACACTATAATTCAGTTATTACATTATTCAAAAAATGAAAAAAATTCTAAAACAAAGCTTAGACCTTAAGAATATATGTTTGTTCTTCAAATATTTTTGCTCACTCCCCAGAATCCAGCAGTTGCTAGCTTCAGAGTAGTTGTATGCCGCTTCTTAGCCAGCACCTGCACGACGTCTATAGAAATATAAGCAACCACAGCTCAGTAAGTTAGGATGGAGGACTTAAAACTATATCATAAACACAACAAGGTTATCAATTAACTTATTATGTGCAATGCATGCTCAAGCAAATATCATCACACAACGTTGTTCCGCCCATCGTGAGATTAAAGAAATTTCGCCCGCTTTAATCCGGGTTGAGGAGTTGCCATTAATGCAATAGCTCACGACCAAACCCAGGCTTGTACAATGGAGACATGGCTTCTCCAGCGACTACCTTCGAACCATTGACTTCACCCTCGCCGTGACCTCCTCTCCTGTCACTTACTTCGACTAAATATGAAGAAGGGACCATTATGCAATCCTGTGCTATCCCTTTCGAAAGGGTCGGTATTTGGCTGGAGGGTCCTAAGTTTCCCTAATAGGTTGTCATATAGATTCAATTATGATTATAGGTCATAAATTTGATTAGGTCCAGTTTAGGGTGATCAATCATTTCATACAAACCATACAATACAAGCTAGAACAATAGACAGAATTATAGCATTACTCATAATCAAGCACATGTAAACCACAGACTATCTAACAAGCACAACCAAGCATAATCTTAAGCCTCCAAAATACATCATCATATTAATCCCAACTTACCTCGACTCCGTACTCACTCATCACTCACTCGAGGTCCGACTCGCTCAGGCCTTTGCCGATCATCCCTATAACACAAACGTGGTTTTAGTTTTTCATATAACTATTATAGGTTCGTTTTATCCTATAACGCTTATTGTTATGTTTGGTTTAGGGTTTAATATACCTAATTATCTAGGTCTTAATTCTTTTACAATTATTTTAGGTTTGGGGTTAAGTTCGGGTTCGATTTCGGTTTCCGCATCGATTTCTAAATTAGATTCTAGTTGGATTTCTAAGTGCTGTTTTATACTCGAACTCTAGAAACTTGTTTTAACTCATAATGTGAAATTAATCACTTTCCTTCTAGATATTCTAAATACTATAATTACCCCTAGTCAGTATTTTATTATATCCAGCACACTTAAATCCTTAATAGTATACCGGATTTACTCTTGATGTAAGAAAATTTTACATCTTTCATATAATTACATAAATTCAAGTTTCCTATCAGATTTATTGTATATTTTTATTATTATCATAATATCACTTTTTTATTCTAATATTTTCTATTTATTATATTTATAATAATTATGTATTATGTATTATCACCTATTATGTATATAATACACATCTAATATTTCTAACACTTTAATTACTATCTCCCAATATCAATTATCATTTCAAAATGTATAAATTCATCCTAAATCAGATTTTACTTCTATTATCCTAATTTACAAAATTAACTTAAAATTTACTATTTTTTTTATTAATCATTTACTACATAATTAACCTAATAATTACATCTAACACCCTAAATGCTACAAGTATCATACTTCATCAGATTTCAACATTCTAAAACATATAATTATTCACTAAATCAGTAATTAACCATTTAGTTACTTAATTAACCCTAAATTACCCATTTTATGCCTCATTTTAAGGCCTAAAAATTATCTAAATTTTCGAAAATTAATTTTTGAAAATAGGCTTCATAGTACTGTTCTATATCATCTAATTAGTCTACACAAAAATTTTGGATTCAAAACTGCACTCGTAAGGTCATTTATTTCTAAACCAAAACATGTTCGATTTTGCATGATTTCTTAAGGACCATATATTACGAGACATATTTTCATCAAAATAATATTATTCCTAAAAACTATATACAAAAATATTTCAGAATAACAAAATTCATAATTTTATAAGAATATTTACTATTTTTACAAAATTACACAAAATCGGGCTAGAAATCACTGATTTGGGTGGCTCCGGCCACCGTCAGTAGCCATGGGTGTGTCGGCCCACCTGGGCGCTGCCACCACCATATGGTGGTGGTGGCCATCCACCCCCAACTGCTTGTTGAGCATGGGTTTTCCTTTATGACCCTAATTGCATAGTTTTTCTTATTATTTTTCCTAACCCTAATTTTTCTCTCAATTTCACCTCTTCCTATTTTTTTCACTCTCTAAACTGACCAAATGAGCTTTTGAATTTTTCTTGCTATTTATAGAGCTTTAGGGAAATTATTGTACATTAATGAAACAAGATAATTGCCTTATCTCTTCTTTTTTCTACTTTCTATTTGTTGCATTTTAATTGGTTGATTTTTTTTCTTCAATATCAGATTGTTATGCCCCGCTTCTAGACTTTTCCACATTTTTATATATTTTTCTTGATTTTTCCTTAATTAATTATGAATTTTCTTTAATTATTTATTATTATTTTAGCACATTTTACGTATTTTAAGTAATTACACGTATTTCTACATATATGTAAATTCATGTATAGTATAAATAAATATTCATAAATATTATTTAGGTTATTTTATGATTTTTAGTATACATATAATTTATCTCTAGCGATTCGTTAATTATTAAAATGCATTTTACGCATTTTTGATAAATAACGAGTTATATACTTAAAATTTGGAATTTTTATATTCTTTTATTTTATTACTTATTTTCTTAAATTCAAACTTACAGGATCATTTTACTAATATTTCTAGCTTCACTTATAATTTCTGCTCAATCAAATCTTTAAGCTGATTGAAGCCTTGAATGACTGGTTGTGGCACTTACATTATTAAGTGCAATAAATATTCAAGCAAATGCCATCGTACAATATTGTCCGGCCCGTCGTGAGATTAGAGAAATTGCGTCTGCTTTAATCTGGGTTGAGGAGTTGCCGTTAATGTAACAGCTCACAACTAAACCTAGGTTTGTGCAATTGAGATATCGCTCCTTCCGCAACTACCTTCGAACCATTGACTTCACCCTCGCCGCAACCTCCTCTCCTGTCACTTAGTTCAACTAAGGATGAAGAAGGGACCATTATGCAATCCTACGCTATCCCTTTCGAAGGGGTCGGTATTTAGTCGGAGAATCCTAGGTTCCCCTAATGTGTTATCATGTAAGTCCGATTATGATTACAGGTCATATATTTGATTAGGTCTAGTTTAGAGTGATCAATCATTTTATACAAACTATACAATACAAGCCAGAACAATAGAGAGAATCATAACATCACTCATAATCAAGCACATGCAAACCACAGACTATCTAACAAGTACAACCAAGCATAATCTCAAGCTTCCAAAATACAACAACGTATTAATCCTAACTTACCTAGACTCCTCGCTCACTCACTCAAGGTCCAATTAGCTCAGGCCATCGCCAACCATCCCTATAACACAAACTTAGTTTTAGTTTTTCATATAACTATTATAAGTTGGTTTTATCCTATAACGCTTATTGTTATTTTTTGTATAGAGTTTAATATGTCCAATTATCTAGATTTTCAAATCTTTTACAATTATTTTACGTTTGGGGTTAGGTTCGGATTTAGTTTTCGCATCGATTTCTAACTTAGGTTTTTAACTCAATTTTTTTATGAAAGATTTATATATATACCCTAAGAAATCATTTCGATCCATAATGTGAAATTAATCGCATTATTTTCGGATATCTTAAATATCGTTTTTAGTCTCTAACTAGTGTTTTAGTTCGTACAGTACACTCGGATCTTAGTTTAATCACCGAATTTACCCCCATTATGAGAAACTCTTACATTTTTTTATATAATTATATAAAAATTAAATTTTTGTTTTAGATTTATTATATTATCTAATTAAACCTAATTTTCATATTTATTAATTTTTCAATTCTACATATTTCTACTTTTCTATAATTGCCACATAATTCCTTAATTAATTATACTTAACACTTCAAAGCTAGGATTAGGTTTTCACATCAGAAATTAATATCCCTAACCCTCTAATTACTATCTAAATCAGTAATTAATGTTTTAATCACTTAATTAACCCAATATTACCCAATTTTTCCATCATTTTAAGGCTAAAAATTTACCTAAAAATTTTGAAAATTAAATTTAAAAAATGGCTTCATAAAACTGTTCTATATCACTTAAGCATTCTACAAAAAAAAAAAAAAATTGAGCTCCAAACTACACTCCTAAGCCTATTTATTTCTAATTTTAATCATACTCAGTTTTGCTTAATTTTTTAAGGATCATATATCACGAGACATATTTTCATCAAAATAATATTTTTCCTAAAAACTACATAAAAAAATATTCCAGAATAACAAACTACCACTCCTAAGCCATGGGTGTGTCGACCCACCTGGGTGCTGCCACTACTGTGTGGTGAAGGTGGTGGCCGTCCACTCCCAGCTGCTCGTCAGGTCTAGGTTCTCCTTACAAGCCCCAACTGCACAGTTTTCTTATTTTTTTTTACCCAATTTGTTTTCTTCTAATTTTGATGCTCCTAATTTTTCTCTGATTTCTAACTATTCAAATGAGATCTGTAATTTTTTTTCCTATTTATAGAGCTTTGTGGTAATTAATGTGTATTAAATTAGACAAAACATTGCCCAAATCCCTTCATTTTTGGCTTTTGTGTTACTCTAATTTAATTGGCTAATTTTTTTCTTATTTTCCCTAGCTGCCATGACCTAATTCTGGATCATTCTTTTTATTTTTATTTTTATTTATTTTTCCTTAATTAATTATGAATTTTATTTAATTATTTAGTATTTTTTAGCACATTACGCGTATTTTAAGTAATTAAGCGTATTTCTACCTACATGTAAATTTATATATAGTATAAATAAATATTCCTAAATATTATTTAGGTCATTCTATGATTTTTAGTATATATAAAATTTATCTTTAGTGATTCGTTAACTATCGGAATGCATTTTATGTATTTTCGATAAATAACGAGTTATATACTTAAAATTTGAATTTTTTATATTCTTTTATTTTATTGCTTATTTGCTTAAATTCAAACTTACGGAATCATTTTACTGATATTTCTAGCTTTACTTATAATTTACGCTTGATTGGATCTTTCAGCCGACAAAACCCTGAGTGACTGATTGTGGGGCTTACAACCAGTGAGAGGGGATAGAGGTTCTTTGTGAACCCAACTAATGTTCTTATCCAATTTCCATCCACCCTTACTAATGTGATGCATGCTAAAAGGGTTCAGTGCGGGGAGTTATGCTGGGAGTAAGAAAGATAACCCCTTTGGCTAGTAAAAGCTGAGTCACAAGGTGCTTATAATGAACAATAGCCTACTTTGATTTGTTTGTTACCATGCAGAAGCAGTGGAAGATCAAATCAGCATAATCAATTCGTGCATCATTATGAATATGGCCCAATAGCCACAGGTTTCCCTTTGTGACATGTTCATGTCTACCACTTCGGCGGCAATAGTTGTAACAAAAAAAAAAAAAAGATGAAGCATCCGATAATGAAGTGGTAATCTAATGGCTCTCAGATTTTGCCTATGTACCCAATTGTGTTCACCAATACATCGTTCTTGAAAAACATCTTCATAGAGTACAGAACCAATAATGTCAATTCCTTCAATATATTGGGCACTATCGGCCTCAACCTCAATGATGTTATAAATATCATTCCTAGTGATCTCTATTTCTCGACCATAAAGATAGCTATACAACCATAGTTGCCTATGCTCACTAGTATCCATCCCAACAAATAAATTGCCATTTCAATCATGATCATCAGAGAGGTTGCAATAAAAGTATCTAACAACTTCTTCATTAACAATATTAGGAATATCCATAGTATCCAAAATGTAATTGGTAATCATCCCTTCTATGTTAGGATTCCCAAATGCATGAAGAACATCATCATGAAAATGGCATCTATAATCAATTTTCATAAGCTAGAATTTCTCATACCTTTGGGCATGGCAGAGGGTAAGAAAGAGGTGAGCGTCGAATGGATCCGATGGCACTTATCGTCCCTGTCCTCTGTTGCGAATACTGGAAGCACGAGTTCCTCGTTCGGCTATAGGAAGAAATGGAGTTAGGGTTTGAGAGTAGAGAGTTAGGGTATGTGGAAGGAGGTTGTGTTGGAGAGAGAGAGAGAGTAAGAAGAAGTGAATGGTGGTAGAGAAGAGAAGGAGAGAGGAGAGGTGGGAAGGTGGTGTCGGATCGGTCGGAGGAGGAGAGGAAAGAGTGCAAATGGTGAGAAGGAGGGAAGAAATGAAATGGAAAAAAATCGGGCCCCCCTTTTAATTTTTACTGTAATAGAGTAAACCATTTGGATGGTTGGAGGAAGACCGTTTGGACAATTAAGAATAGAAAAACCATTTTTAGAGACAACTGTTGGAATTGTGCCCACTGTTAGATGGAACCGTTCCCACTGTTAGATGGAACCGTTTGGACCATCCAATAGGCTATTCTGTAGCCAGATTAGTCGTGCCTACGGTTTGAAGGAACCATTTAGATGGTTTGAAGGGGTGTTCTGTAGTCAAAACCGCTAAAGAAACCATACCTATGATTAAAGAGAACTGTTCGAATGGTTTAATACAGAATTTAAAAAATAAAAAGAGGCTTATGAGACTAATTATTCGAACGGTTGGACCATAATCCTTCGAACAGTCTAAGGTATCATTCTGAGTTTAGGATATGCAATTCAGTTGTGCGCACAATTGATACAACTAATCAATTGGTTGACTGTTTTTCTCAAAAGGTTACCATTTAATTAGATTTAGGGAGAAATTTAAAAAAAAAATGTACTAAGGTCACTCTTCAAGTTTATGGATCTTAGCAGTCATTTTGCTCAATCATGCCTAACTCTCTTCTTAAGATACAAAAGTGATCTTCACTTAAGGGTTTAGTAAAAATATCAACTATTTGATTATTTGTATCTACAAACTCCATGCACACATCGTTATTTTGATCATGATCTCTAATAAAATGATGTCTAATCTCAATGTACTAAGGTCACTCTCCAAGTTTATGGATCTTAGCACTCATTTTGCTCAATCATGCCTAACTCTCTTCTTAAGATACAAAAGTGATCTTCACTTAAGGGTTTAGTAAAAATATCAACTATTTGATTATTTGTATCTACAAACTCCATGCACACATCGTTATTTTGATCATGATCTCTAATAAAATGATGTCTAATCTCAATGTACTAAGGTCACTCTCCAAGTTTATGGATCTTAGCACTCATTTTGCTCAATCATGCCTAACTCTCTTCTTAAGATACAAAAGTGATCTTCACTTAAGGGTTTAGTAAAAATATCAACTATTTGATTATTTGTATCTACAAACTCCATGCACACATCGTTATTTTGATCATGATCTCTAATAAAATGATGTCTAATCTCAATGTGCTTGGTTTTTTGAGTGTTGGATCAGATTTTTTGTTAGGTTAATAGCACTCGTATTATCACATCGAATTGAAATTTTTGAAAAAAAATGAGCCCAAAGTCTTGTAATGTTTGCTTCATCCATAATATTTGTGTGCAACAACTACCGGCAGCCACATATTCGGCCTTGATAGTAGAAAGTGCTACGGAGTTTTGTTTCTTAGAGTGCCAAGATACTAGAGAGTTTCCTAGAAAGTGACATGTGCCGCTTATGTTTTTCCTGTCAACTTTGCATATGGCAAATTCAGCATTGGAATATTCTACAAGATCGAAAGAAGTATATTTGGGATACTACAAGATTATTTCAATAGTGCCCGCTAGATACTTAAAAATGTGTTTTACTGCATTCAAGTGAGATTCTTTTAGGCAAGATTGAAATCTTGTGCATAAGCAAATGGTGAACATAATATCCAGTGTAGATGCAGTTGAGTAAAATAGGCTTCCTATCATTCCTCCATAGAGCATTTCGCAAATGGATTTACCACGTTCATCTTTGTCTAATTTTAGGGTAGTGCTTATAGGAGTAGGCCTAACTTTACAATTATCCATTTTAAAATGTTTCAAAAGCTCTTTTGTATACTTAGATTGATTTATAAATGTTCCATTATCAGTTTGCTTAACTTGGAGACTTAAGAAGTAATCGGTTGTCCCGTCATACTCGCTTCAAATTCCTTCTTCATACACTTTACAAATTCATTTACAAGATTCATAGTAGTAACTCCAAACACAATGTCATCAACATTAATTTGAATAATCAATGTACAAGAATTGTGATTTTTAATAAATAGTGTTGTGTCCAACTTTCCTCTTATAAATCCATTTTCTATTAAAAAGTTACTAAGTCTCTCATACCCAACTTTAGGAGCTTGTTTAAGCCCATAGAGGGCTTTGTTAAGTTTATAAACATGATTGGTTAACTCATTATACTCAAAACCCAGAGGTTGTTCTACATACACTTCTTTTTTGATGAAGCCATTTAGGAAAGCACTTTTGACATCCATTTGAAATAGTTTGAAATCTTTGTGAGCCACAAATGCCAAAAGCATCCTAATGGCTTTTAGTCTTGCAACTAAGGCAAAGGTCTCATCAAAATCTATCCCTTCTTCTTGGTTATAGCTTTTAGCAACTAACCTAGCCTCATTTCTAGTTACTATACTGGTTTCATCAAGTTTGTTTCTATAAAACCATTTTGTTCCAATTACTTGTTTATCACCAAGTCTAAGAACTAGATCCTATACTTCATTCCTAATAAATTGATTAAGCTCATTTTGCATTGCTTGTATCCAACATTCATCTTTTAGGGCTTCATCAATATTCTTAGGCTTAACTTGAGATAAGAATACTAAGTTGCTTATGTCTTTTAGTGATGATCTTATTAATACCCTATTTGAAGGTTCTCCAATAATTAGTTCTTTAAGGTGATCTTTAACAAATTGCCATTCTTTAGGAAGATTTAGATTGATTTATCCATATTATTATCTACCCTAATGACATCTTTATCAATAGCATTGTTTTGGTCATTGTTTAAGTCTAACCTATCTAAATGAGCACTTGTATCAATCATGTCATTATGGGATATATCATGCAATGAAGATAGAGAATCATCAAATACAACATGTATAGATTCTTCAACAACTAAAGTTCTTTTATTAAATATTATATATGCCTTGCTTGTTAGTGAATATCCAAGAACAATAGCCTTATCCGATTTAGAGTCAAAATTTCCTAGGTGTTCTTTACTATTACTGAGGACATAACACTTGGTACCAAAAGGGTGAAAATAAGAGAAGTTAGGCCTTCTTCCTTTCTAAAGTTCATAAGGGGTTTTCTTTAAAATTGATCTAATGAAAACATGATTTGAAATATAGCATGCGGTATTAATGGCTTCTACCCAAAAATACTTTGGCAAATTGTTTTCACATAACATTAATCTAGCCATTTCAATTAGGGTCCTATTTTTCCTTTCGTCAACTCTATTTTATTGTGGAGTCTTAGGAGCTGAAAATGTATGTTCTATCCCATGTTGATTACAAAAATCATTCATTTTAATATTTTCAAACTCTCCCCTATGATCACTTCTAAGAGAATAAATTGTAAAGCCTTTTTCATTTTAGACTTTCTTGTAATATTTAAAGAATACATGATTTGTTTCATCCTTGTTTGCAAAAAAATAAGTCCGTATGTATCTTGAGAAATCATCAACAATGACCAAAGTATATCTTCTCCCTCATAAACTTAAAGTTTGTATAGGGCCAAATAAGTCCAAGTGTAGTAATTGTAGTGGCCTAAAAGACGAGACAACATTTTTTGGTTTGAAAGAGTTTTTTATTTGTTTTCTTTGTTGGCATGCTTGGCATACCTTATCTTTTTGGAAATTAATTTTTGGTAGACTTTTTATAAGGTCCCTTTTAACAAGTTTAGAGATTATTTCCATATTAGCATGCCTTAATCTTTTATGGCACAACCAAGTATCATTATTTTGGATGAATAGATAAGTTTCATTTTAATTTGTAAAATTGCCAAGATTTATTTTATAAATGTTTCTTTGTCTATATCCTTCAAAGCTACTTTGATCATTGTTAATTCTTTCAATAACACATTTATTTACTAAAAAAGTAACCTTATATCCTCCATCACACAATTGACTAATGCTAAGTAAGTTATGCCTTAAATTATCAACTAACAATACTCCTTTAATAATGAGATCATTGTTAATAAGAATGTTACCTTCACTTAAGACGGTTGATTTTCTATTATCCCCAAAGGTAACATTTTCTTCATCCTTCAAGGTTAATGTGGTCAATTTGGTAGCGTCTCCCATTATATGTCTTGAGCATATGCTATCCAAAATCTATTTGTTGCTCTTCCTTAAAGGTTCCTACAAAAATAAAAATTTTAAATTTTTGGTACTCACTTGAGTTTGGGTCCTTTTGAGTTAGTTTTAGCAGTAAAACTATGTCCCTTAGGGACTCAAACCATCTTTCTTCTATGATTTAAGTTGGCATTCTTATTTTACAAGTGTGAGCAATATGACTATGCTTACCACAATAGTTACAAGTCTCATTGGTTGCTCTAACAAAATAACTTTTATAGAACTTATACATACGGTTTTTGTTATAGTCAATTCCGGTTTTCTCAAGACTATTTATTTATTGTCTTAAGAGTTTATTCAAGTTCTTTTCACCTTCAACAAACTAAGCTATTATTTTCCTTGAATCATTTAGGCTAGATCTTAACACATCATTTTCTACTTCTAACTTTGCTAACTCATTTATACTAGCATCCTCATATTCAAATACTTTGATTTTTGATTTCATTCCTTCATTTTCCTTAAATAGCTCTTTATTTTCACTTATGATTTTCTCATTTCTTTTGCTTCACTCATCATTTTCTTTCTTTAGGACACCATGCTCAATATTTAATTTTCCATTCTCAATTCTCAAGTATTTATTATCCTCTTCTAAGTTCTCTTTTTTCTCAACTATCTTATTGTACTCAAGTTTGAACATATCAAATTCATTCCCTACTTGATTCATCATTTGTTTGAGAAGTGTATTCTTCTTTTGCATTTTTGCAAAATCTTTCAAAAGATCATCATACATTTCCTTCAACTCATCATAAGAGGATTGAGATGTGGTACATACCTCATTATCTAATGCAATGAGGCAAAGATCATTATTTGAATTGCTTGTATGGCTATCGCTCTAAGTGGCCACCATAACTTTTTTTCTTGGTACCTTATCTCTTTTCTTGAGAAGTGGACAATAATCTTTAATGTACTCCGGTTGATGGTAATTGTAGCACTTTATGACATCTCTCTTCTCCTTTGTAAGTCTTAAGGTATTGCCACCACTAACTTTGTCTTTTCTTAGTTTCTTGTTAAATTTCACAAATTTCTTCGATTTTCTTACCATCATTGCCATTTCTTCATTGTTGTCGTCATCGTCACTTTAATCCTCATCATCACTAGTAGTGCAATCGGTGGCTTTGAGAGTTGTGGTTTTTTTTTTTCTTCTCCTAATCTTTTGATCATCTCATGGGTCTTGAGTATACCGAGAAGTTATTCTTTTAATAGAGCTTCGAGATCATGTATTTATTCAATAGCAGTTCTCTTAGCTTTCCATTCTTTTGGAAGAGACGTAAGAATTTTTGAATTAATTTCTAAGTTAGAAAATTTCTTATTGAGTACTACTAATGGATTAATGATGTTAATAAATCTTATATGCATTTCATCTATGGTCTCATTAGGGAGCATTTTGAAATTCTCAAATTCTCTACATAACAAACTTATTTTAGTGTCTCTAACTCTAGATGTGCCCTAATATATACTTCGTAGCTCATCCTAAATTTCTTTAGCATTTGTGCATATACAAGTTCTATTGAAATCATTTTCGCTCATAGCACAATGCAATAAGTTTAGTACTATTTCGTATATTCATTCTCTTCCTTTCCTTCAATTTTAGTTGTCCCCTTTTCAATTACATCCCATAGTTTTCTATTTTGTGCCTTAACAAAAATTCTCATTCTACATTTCTAATAGAGGTAGTTCCCATTAGTGAGAAGTGAGGGCCTATTTATAGCTTGACCTTCTATGAATCCTAGTGCATTTAGTACCAAGATCTTTACTCTATAATGCGATTAAGTAATGTAAATTATAGAGACTAGCTTTGATATCAAATGAAATGCTACACTAAGAACTCAAGAGAGGAGGGGGGGGGGGGGAATCGAGTTCAATGCCAAAATTTAACTTTTAACACCAATTTCTTTAAATTAAGGAACTAAGAGAATGCAATATTGAAATAGACCAACAATCAGACAAATTAAGATAATAATAAATCAATGAAATGTGCTGAAAATAAAAGAAATAGGGATAGAGAAATCAAGCCCAAAATTTTAACGTGGAGTTTAGATCTCCTCCTACTCTTTACGATCACCAAATGCCTCAATCGAGGTTTTTGCACACAAATTTACTAATATCAATCTCAAGGGTACAAGTGCCTACACCCAATCTCCAATAAGTTTTGATCTCACAAATACTAAGTATAGTGCTCTCTTGAGAAGAAGTTGCAAATATAAAGCTTGGCACTACACTAAAGTTTATAAAGGATTACAAATTATCAGCCCAAGACAATTGGAATTAAGTATAAGTAGACAAGAGGAATAATTGTAGGAATATGGCTTTATTAATTGTCCTTTATCTATTCACAAAGACGCATTTATATGCCTTCATAAAAATCCAACCGTTGGTCTTGTACAATCCGCATTAAATGCACTGTAACAACTAGTTTCTGTACGGACCAGCTAGACGGTTCAAGGGGAACTAGTCGAACGGTCTATTCAATTGATGTCATCAGCCAGATGCTCCTTAAATCACCAGTCATACAATTCAACTAAGCTTACTGATCTTCATTAACCAGCTAGATAGTTTATGAGTAACTAGCCACACAGTTCAATTGGGCTTATTGACCCTTATCAACCAAATGGTCAGTTAATGAGTAACCAGCTGTCCGGTTCTTGTCTTGTCACTAATCATGGAATACCTAAAGGAACCATCGGGCTAGTTCCAGCACAACTAGCCAGACGGTTTAAGATAAAGTAACCAAAAGATGCACTTGAATAGTGCTTGATTACTTCTTCTTCTTTCACTTAAAGATAGAATAAATTCTTAATAATTTACAAAAGCAATTCCTATATTAACCGTATTTCCTTAAAGGATATAGTTCTAGTAAGAATTTGCAAATTGGTTTTGAAGCAATATTTGATTAATTATTTGTTCTCATCTAAATTACAAAATGAAAACTTCGGAATTTAACACAAACTAATTAAAACGCTCACATGATATCCTTCTGACATCCGTACTGTCATTTCTGACAGTGGATATTCTTTTTGCACAAATACCTGCTCTCCTTGTAAATTATTTTCCTTTTCTTAATAAGTATGGATCAATTTATGTACATTTTTGTAATTCAGGACTTATCCTAACTAGTTATTATAAATACTCGCATAATATAATATCATCCATATATAGAGAATGCATTGGATTTTCACTCTCTCTTGAGCTAAATATCATTACTCTTGAGCTACTCTTATTTAATCTATTTGAGTGTGGATTAATAGTGAGTAACTTCCGGCCATATTTGTGAATAATATTAGGTGTGACTCAAATTTGTGTGAGGCATTGGTGTATCATATCTCTCATCGGTGTATGGAAACTCTTATTCAATTTTCGACTATCATTTACTTTTCGAGTTATCTTATGGCCCAAACCCATTCTTTTTATTACAAATGATATTGAGTTCGTGTATTCATCAAAACATTTATATCAAGGAGGGTGGTTAGCCCAACATTATTTTCGAAACAAATTATCATGTCCTTTCTTTTGTTATGGAGGGGAAGAAAGAAAATCTACATTAGGTTCCTAGCCTTATTTTATCGAGATCTTTGAAAAAACTTAAGTTGTTAGAGAGTTAGAATGTTGTTTTTCACTTTGTTAAAAGAAATGCCAATGCTATGGTAGATTGGATAGCTTTCTATTTAAGGAGAAGAAGGTATTTATTGGATGAATGGATTCACACGCTATTTTTACTTCAGAAGCTACTTAGAAGTGATGTTTCTGGTTTCGCTAGTTTTTTAAGGTATACTTTCCGTGACGATGGGTAATGATGACTAAAAATTTACCTTTGAAGGCCGAAAAAAAAAAAAAAAAATCCAATATGAACATTGAACACGTGAGTGGAGTCATCGAAAGGTGTCTGATTGCACTTTTGGCATGAGATGCTCCTCAGCGGAACATAATCTTTAGAATAAAGAGGCTCTTCCAACTTTGAACACGTGGAAGCAATGCAGTATACGGAAGAAAGTTTCTTCGATATAAATTGTTAGGCATTCAGTATGTGAGTCGGATCGAATATAACTTAACAAGAAAAAAAAAAAAAAGAATTTTAAGTACAATAAAGAAAACTTTAATAGCTCTTATCGCGGTACTCCATTTTTCATTTATTATAATTCTACTCCAATACTTTACTAGATCAAACGTGGTTATAAAAGAATTCAGTTATTAGGTCATCTTTAATGTAAAGGAATTTGAATTCTTATTTTAGGAAATCCACCTATTTATTCCTATGTTCCTTCATAGCAATTCTTTAACATTTTCTTTTAATTTTTTTTTTTTAGGTCCGAATAAAAACTTCCAACTAATAAATAAACTACCGTTCCTCCGACCAGGAACATTTCCTTGTCGAGGAGCTCTGCGCATCAGTGAAGGAACCTAAATGGCCGTTCCTTGGCTTGGGAGAACGGGACAAGACGCAATGCTCTTAAAATTAAACAACATTAACCGCGACTGATATAAACATTTATGTTAATATGTAAGCATATAGATTATAGAAAAATCCTTGCCAAAGAATAGCAACGATCTAAAATTTGCCATTTGGATTATTAGTGTACTAATTTGTATCATAATAGAATCATTCAATGAATAGAAAAGCTGACATTTTACGTAGGTTTTGAATTTTGTCTGTGCATCTTGTGGTAAGCCGTAAATGTGATTGATTTCATACTCTCTTTTTTTTTTCATATTTGAAAATTAAACTATATTATTTGAAGAAAAAAAGAACATGACCAATTCATGTTGGAATTAATTTCTTATCGAATTTAATCTATATAATAATATGTCGAAAATGATGCCTTTTTTTTTTTCTCGTCAAATAGTGGGTAGAGTTTGGATTAATCCATATCGAATTCATATTTAAAAATCTACAAAATCGATTGGATTTATTAAATAGTATTTTATCTCTTGATTCATAATACATTGGTTCATGCACTGAGTATGAAGTCCTATGGTGTCGCAACATAGCGTTGGTTATTATTATTAATATATATATATATATTTTGGGATGGAATTAAAATTATATGTTATAAATAGAAGGCTCATTATTAGATAAAGAAAAAAAGGCCCGACATCAAGGGGTTAACCAAAAGTTTGGAGAAAATATTATTTATCCTGTTAGAAATAGACTATAAATAAATTGAGTTGATACAATATAATACTAAGTTCAAATTCAAATTTGATTTGAAATTTCAAAAATTAAACTTGATAGGATGAAAAACTTTTAGTTCGAGCAAGACCGAAAATGGTATTCATTTAGCTCTAACTATACTAATTGAACTTATTAGTTAGGTTTATCTTTTTCTTTTAAATTATAATACTATAGAAATTAAATTCAATTATCGTTTACATTTGGCTTGAGGTCAATAAGATATAAAAGCTAATTATGCAAAATATTATCAAATGAGTTCGAATCAATGATGGTGGAGTTGAATTTAAATAAATATCCAATCGAATTGGAATGGTTCACAGCTTGTTTACATCCTTAACCATTTCGGAGATTTATACTGCCTAGAATTTCTACTTAAAAAAGGCTTATCCGAGAACACACAAGCCGACAGCAAAAAGCCTCTTTCTGAAGTCAGAAAGCGAGAAATGGGAAACTAGGGTGGAGTAAGAAAGGAATAAAAACCCATTCCACTAGGGCTAAGTAGATTCTTTTTCGTCCCCATGGAATGCTCCTTTGGCATGAATTCTCCTGGAATTGTAAAACAGCAAACCCGCTTAAATTGGCGTTTCTAACCTTATATACATACATATATATATATATATATATATTTATGAAACTTGGCTTATGTATATCATTATTATTATCAGTATTATCAAGCAAATACATCGCTTTTCGGACTCCAAACTCCCCGAAAGTATATTTCCTACCATAATATTCCATAGAGTGTCTGTAAAATAATTAACACATATTCTTTTTTCCTCAATGTTCAGTTAATGATTTTTAAGTAATTTTTATACACATACCTATAATCTTCTAAAACTTCACTCTTCGGTCAAATTAGAGTAATATCCCTAATATACATCATTATACCATCTACGGTCAAACTATAATAATCATTTTTATTTATTATATTAGGCCCAAACTTGAGTTTTTGTTTCCACACTCTTTTTAGAAAAAACATTTTATCTCTACTTTTACATGCATTAGCTTCAAGATCATCCTCATCAACTCCTATAAAATCAATTTTTTTTTGTTAATTTTAATATAATGTTATTCTTATTCTTGATATGTTTTGACACTCTTTCCTAGATATCATAATTTTTCTTATATTATACTTCTAAAGATATACTTTCAAAATAAAATGTTTTTTAAACCCATATCTGACGTCGAAACATGACATTACATTTGTGGTGATTATTCATTTCCTTTTGCTCATAATTGGCATGGCATCCCTGGTCGAGTTCCAGAATTAATTTGAATGCTAATTTTTTGTAAACTAAAGTGATATAAATGGTTATTGACCTACTGTATGTTTAACATAATTTACGAGTCAAATTGAATGATGAATACATGCTTATTAGTATAAATTGATGCTCTGTCTTATGAGCCATCTTATTGGGCGAAGAATTATTATGTCGTTGTTGTACATTTCTATTCATTCTTCTTCTTCTTCTTCTTCTTCTTCTTCTTCTTCTTCTTCTTCTTCTTCTTCTTCTTCTTCTTCTTCTTCTTCTTCTTCTTCTTCTTCTTTTTTTACCATCATCGTATTATTTAATTTGCCAAACTGTAGCTACCATGATCATGGCAAAAATCCAAAAAAGATTCGTAGAAGCTTTGCAAGTCAATGAAAAGTACAAATAACAATACCCATTGGAAGGGGAGGAGGCTCATAAAGAGACTCAACGGCCATTTCGTTATTATATTCCAAAAATATAAAAAGTCATTTGGGATTCAAAATGCTAACTAGGTCTTTGTAGTTCACATGAATAATATTCTTACATCAAATCAATCTCTTATTGCTTTTCTTTTATATTGTGATGCTAGCATGTTTTTAATATATAAATTTATTTTGCTTCTATCATTTAGCTTTTTTTTTTTTTTTCTCTGTTGCCAAATCTCTCAATTAGCTTACCAGTAGCTTTTGTGTCTAAATCTAGATTAAGTATATACGTAAATAATGTTTTAGTGGTTTCGTCAATAGTTTACGATATTTATTTATTTTTTTTTCATGTTAGTTATCTGGGTACTTTAACACTATATATTCAAGTAATTGATAAGATGAAGCTATATGAATATACATAACCTAATTATATATATTAACTAATTATATTCCGTAAATTTTTATTGTTAATATTTTGCTTATAATAGGTATCACTTGAATTTGATTATGCTTGACAGATTTTAATGTCTTTATTTTAATCTATTTTAAACTTATGTGAACTCCTAACTAGCAGAACGATGCACTTCTCGTGTATGTACCATTTGAAATTAGGTCGAAAGGGCAAATTGTAAGTTTTTATCTCCTTATAGTGGGTATCAAAAGATGAAAAGTTTCCACAAATTTTTAAACTGATAGTCTTATATCATCTGATTTTTTTATTAGTTAATTGATGTAAGGCTACACTTATGTTGTTGATTGCTTAGCCTGGAAAATTGAAAATGAGTCCTCTTAGTTTTAAATTGGCTTCTTTTTTTTTTTTTTTTCTCTTCCAATTTAATGTATCTTTCATATTTGATAATTGATATATAATAAGAAGTGATTGAAATTAACACTTTCTATTTAGACTTTTTTTTTCCCCTCTCGTTTAGATCAAGAAGATCCACTTTTTTGATATATTTTCTTTATATAGTAAGTAAATCGATGATTGTTGTCATTATTGATCTTGAAAAATATTGCATTATATATTCTTGTGTTTATAAGTATCTCTTTCTTTTTTTACTTCCTTATATATTAATTTTTCTTTCTTTCTTAAATCATCGGTTCTAAAGAATTTGATTTAATAACTATGTTATATTATATTTTTTTTTTTTAATTTTCGCTCATCAATCATAGATGTATGTTTGCTAATTATTATTATCATAAAACAAACTTGTTTCAAATTTCTTTCCACCTCATATATGTATGTTTTTATATACACCTTTAATTTTTCTTTATTTAAATAATATTACTTAGGGCTTTTAAACAAGTGAAATAAACGTGTGCCAACTGCTAAATTAAAAAAACAAAAAGGAAAATCATAAAAATGTAATATGTGTTTTGAAACTTATGACTAACTCATGATCAATATTTTGATTTTGACAAATTTATAACTTGTTCTTTATTATTTAGTATTTTGGGAACACTTAGTATAATAATAATATTATCTTCTTTTTGTTTTACCAACTATGTTACGATTTGAATAAGAGAGCATTTGAATTTCATCTATCTTGTTGAGATACTAGTATTCATTTCATATTGCTATGAATTGTACAAGTGGGTTAAATTGAACAACTTGACCTAGTGCACTTTAACTTGTCTGTTGGTTAAATGGACCAACCAATCTTGGGCTACTTTCTAAACGTACCACAATTTACTAACTCAACCCAGCTCGCACAAGCTAGTGGGTTAAACTAGCCAACTCATTTACTCAGTCCATTTAACCCACTTTTGTAATGTTAAGGGTTAAAAGCGCTAACTCAACCTGTTTAACCTATTTTTATGTTTTTATGAGATAAAGAGTTAACTCAACATGTTTAACCTACTTATATTTTAAATATTTTTGATAGAATACAATTTTCAACATGTTTTGCCGGACAAGTCAACATAACTAAGGAAAACAAATTACAATTCATCGTTAGTCTCGCTTTTTGTTATATTATTTGTAGTACTTCATATAAAATTACTATTATATAGATGAGGTATTAAATCCTTTACATCTAGGAAAAGGTGGTATTCCAAAAAAGTTTCCCACACAAATCGCAAGAGGAATCATATGCTACATGCTTTTGAAAAGCATATCCAAATAACAAATTCGAAAAAAGAAAAAACTACTTAGTATATTACATCAAATGATTAATCTAGTAATTTTGATAGATAACATCGATGCACCTTAATAGTCAATATTACTATTTAGGCATTTACATATATTTATGTTGAAAAATGTAGAGCATGTTTTTGCTTTTTCACTTTTTAAAATATCTAAAAAAAATTTAAAAAAAGTAGGCCAACCCATTAATCCGCAAGTTAACCCACTTCAACTTATAGGTTAAACGGGTTGCCCAAATCGACCTACTTTTTATACAGGTTGAAAAGTTTGGCCTTAACCCACTCTTAAAGTAAGTTAAATGGGTCAACTTGTGAGCTAAAATTCGTTTACACGACTTTACATACTACTATACTACAACAAGCTTGGCATAATATTATGTTATCAAATTAATTATTTATGGACCACTTAGAAGTCCAAACATACTAATACTTAGTAATAAAATATGAGTTATGTGTTTGTCAAAAAACCAAACGCAAGTCATTGTTTTGTAAGAACATTAACATAAACAGCTTAGGCTTGCAATATATGGAATGCTTAGATTAGTAGAAATAGAACAATAATAAGATTGGAAGCAACTAAGGATAGAACTAAACAAGTCAGAAGCTATTCAAAAGCCATTGGAAGAAGTCAAAAGCTCATAACTTCTAATTTCGAGTTTTGATTTTTAAAGCCAACGTTAGAGGGCCTTCACTTTTTCAGTATGAGTGGTTACAGAGCTCATAATATGTTAATATAAACTTATTGGAGCCTACTATGGCCTAGAGCAACATTTTATAGTTTGGCACTATTTTGAAAGTCAAATTTATACTTTTTGGTATGATACAATGGTGTCAAAGATTTACTATTAATATAGAAGAGTTTATCTTTTTTCCTAATTTTATTGGGAATCAAATTTTATTTAGTTTTTCTTATTATTTTCTAAGTTTATTAGACTATAAATATCCTATGGTTTAGTTGTATTGATAATCTTTTCGAAATAATACAAGTTTATTCTCTATATATTTGTGTCTATTACGCTATACGTTTCGTCAAACATAAAAACACGGAACACATTTTTGTAATTTTCCCAAAAGATAAATGATAAGCTCTTTTCCCTTTCATTTCTCTAACCCTAATGTTTGTTAGTCCTTTCTTTTTCTTTTCCTCATGTAAAAGGATAGAATTGTCGCATTAAAACATTAGTTAAATGCATTATCGATTTGGGCTTGACTCTTTGATTTAGATGAAAGCCTAAGGAGTAAAAGCCATATTTTGAAATGACTAAAAGAGAGTTGGTTTAGTAGTTTTGAATAGAGACCATTGGATTGATCTATTCGCTTCCAACTTTTTATTAAGCAAGTTCATCATTCATAGGAAAGGTTATTGACTTGGGGCCATGACAATTTCATTTCAAATAGTCATGAAATGAACAAACTTTATCTTATCCGTTGATTACCAATGTGATTTGATGGATGTCACCAGGTCCAAGAGCTTTAAATACTTAGCTATTCCTTCCAATTTGTCACAACTCTATAAAGGTAAGAAAAATGGTATTCTACTATAAATTTTTTACTCTCTAAGATTAAATGATTTCAATCATTCAAGTCACTTGTACATTCATAACTCTAAGATTGCTTATTCCTAATTCTTGTCATTCTCTCCTAATTATCTCACATCTCCATTTCACTATTTTGGGGTCAAATATAATGCGTGACCCACATAACATGCATATCACTACTCTAATCTAACCTCTCATTTGCACCTTACATGCCTCTCATCTACACCTCATATGCATCCCATGTTTCCATTTTTAATGCTTGACTAAACAATATATGTAAAGTGTAAATAACTATAAAACATTTATACAAAATAAAAAAGAACTTACAGAATAGGTTTATTTTCTGGAATTAGCCCATTTTCTTTTAAGCATTTAAGGTTCTTAAAATGGAACTAAAGTTAAAAAAAGTAAAGGAGAATACCTCATGTATGTAGACCTCCTAACGTTTCAAAATGTGCATTCGCTTCTCCATAATTTTGAAAATATTCAAATATTCTCGAATCATTGCTAAAGCTAAAATCTATCACTATTAGTATCTCCTTAGCGAGGGTTTTCAAGAACTAGCAAATTCGATGGAATTTTTAAATGCATATATAAAATTTCAGAACTTATTGAATGTGAAGCTATCAATGCATGGGTTCTACGTGGATTCGAAAACAGTTTAAAACGAGAGCACCTGGGAGTCAACCATTAGTCAATATGATATGCACGCTGTGAAAGCTAATACGTAGGTTTCATTAAGAGGATACATCGTGTGAGCTGTCTGATAATAGGTAATTAGGTACAACCAAATAAAATTCAAATACACAGAAAATTTTTTAACCGTGTATGGTTATTTTTTTTAATATGATGGTATGTCTGTTGAATGCTTGTACAACAATGGTTCTTTGGCAGATGATTTCATAATCTTTAAAGACAAATTTCAAGAAATATATAGGAAATATGGAGAAATGCTATGCTAAACTTAAATCAATAAATTATGCCTTTTCACCCCTCGACTTCCATTTTGTGTATTTACGACTTCACATTCATGAAAATTTACTTAGAATCACACAAATCAATTAAAAAGTGAGATTCTCTTCCCAAACCGTCATTAGAAGTTCCTTAAATGTGGCTTATAGTTAGGGGTAAGTACAATTTATTTCTTTTCGGTTCGATTCATATGGGAAAATATATATATATATATATATATTGTAAAGAATGGTTTGTTTTTCAAACCATGAACTATACATTTGCCAATTAAATTCAATGCGAGGTTGCCCCTTCCTTCAGCAATACACGTGCATTAGTGGAGCTCCTCGGTATTTAAACGTTTCTTTGAATGCGATTCCTTCTGCAAGAAACTTTAAAAAATTACTAAGAAACTTTTATAAAGAAATTTAGGAGAAAGTGAGGAGATCCAATTTTTTAAGATAAGGATGTGTGTCTAGAACCACCTTTTGGAAGCAACCATAAATTTTTGGAGCAATTTAGAAACTTTTTCAAGCTATTTGTAAAAGTAATTATGGTTTGATTTGATGAGTTTATTATCAGCCACCTTTAGAGATAATTTAGTAAATACTATCTAAATTAGAAAAGATTAATTTACTATCAAAATTTTTAATTTGTTAAATTTGGTACTTAATTGAAAATTTTCATGTCAAATACGTGCCTCACTTTGATTAGTGACTAGACTAAATAGATAATAATGATAACATGAAAGGTTTTAGTTAGAAAGCAACTTTAACAAATTGAAAGTTCTTATAATAAATTGAACTTTCATTCAAAGTTGAGGTAGTTTTAGAGACATTATCTCTCTATCTAGACTTGCTCACCAGGCCAAATCAACCCAGAATCATTGGTTCATGTGTCGGATGAAGGCTAAATCGTGATCGGCTTGGCTGGTCATAGTTTCGGGCCGGTTCTTTAGCCCTTAAACCAACTTTTTTTAAAAAAAAAAAATTAATATTTAATTTTTTTTAATTTCTAATTTTTTTTCTTAATTTTCGACTTGATGTAGTTCAAATTTTTGTGTATTTTTTCCCCAAATGTGGTCTCCTTTCTCTTTTTTTTTTTTTAAATTATACTAATTTGTCACGTTCCAAACTTAAGGAGTCGTAACAATCCCGCTGTATAAACCAAACTAGGCTAGAAGCTATCTCCTTAACTATTAATATAAGTATAGTTTACATAAGGCGAACAACGATTTAAGCAACTTTGAAGCAATCAGATGGGTACCTACGATATATAAACTTGTGGAGTATCACTTTATATTATGCATTTTCTATTACTTATAAATAGATTGATTCATTACATAATCTTAAGTACATCAAAAGTCCAAAGTTCTCAAAAAACACTTTACATCTCCACAGTAAATCTACATTATATAAGTATATAACAGCTAGCCAGCGAAGACTATAAGGCCTTCTAGGAAAACCCTATAATCCTCCCACAAAAGAAAAATAAAAAAGACTTGAGCTTTATTCCATTCATTAAACTCCTTTACTTTACTCCCTAACCCATTGAAATTAACATGTAGACAAGTGTAATGAGGCATCTTTTAGTACGACTTTACACTTGCAAAACAATCTATAGGAATATGAGCTCAGTTAGCTTAGTAAAAAAGTATAGAGTCATAAGAATACATTAACAAATAAGGTTACTCAATTATTAATTATATGCAAATGTAACAGACAAATATAGCATCTCATAATATTTAATCGGTTCATTGTGAAGTTAAAGTAATTTCATCCATTCTAACCTGAATTTTGAGAAGTTTTAACGCAATATTATCAGACTAAATTTGGACTTATGCAATGGAGAGTACCTTCCTCTCTAGATTATATTCGAACTATGGATTCCAACCTTACTGCAACCCCCTCTCTTATCACTTAGTTCGACTAAAGGTAAGAAAATTTTTATTTCTACTATCCTTAATGAATGCATCGGTATTTAGTTTGACAATCTAATCGTTACACTTATTAGGTTATTGTAAATATTAAGTTAGACGTTTAGTCAACTTAAGATTAGTCTAGATTATTGAGTGACCAACCAAGTTCATACACACAATATATGATATATGTTCAAGTAGAAAATAGTACTTGAAGTTGAATTCCTAATCAACAATCAATATCCTAAGTATACACATAACATACATACAAACAGTTTAACTACAACTACAAACAAGCACTATTATTCTTCCAAGTATCATGATATGATACTTTAATATGCCATTAAGCATTGATCCTAACATACCTGGATGTAATGTCATGTGCTCTTATACATCAGTTCGTGATCTTTATTAATAATCCATAGAAAATAATACACAACTTCGGTTTTAAATTCACATATGAAGTAAGAATTTATTTTCATTATTAAGTAGGTTTGCATTCTGACGTAAGTAGGTTCATTAGTTATTTATCTAACTTTTAGTTGGTTTGAGATGAGTTCTAACTAACTTTCTGACTAAGGTTCTGATTGAGTTTTTAATTAAGGTTTTGATTAAGGTTCTGACCCATTACCTTAAGTTAAATTTTTACTTAAAAAGTTTCTAATTTACATTCTAACTCTAGTATGGTTATAAAGTTCTAGCATCGATTACTTTTTGATCCAAAACTCATTTTTAGCATAATCAAGTTATTCACTCCTAAAGTAAATTTTGATCTTCTTTTTGATAAAGTTTCTGACTCTTTGGTCATTACTACAACTTATTATTTAACTCAGACATAAACTTACCTTGCATTTCTAGAATTTTTACACTCTATAATATCAGTAAATATCTACTAAGAACTTCAATTATATATACACCAACTCACAATATTAAATACTCATTTACACTTATATAGTAACTTAGAGATTTAATATCTAATTCACCAAAAACTAACTTTTTACTTTAAAATTATCATTTTTAAAATCATAAAAATCCACTTCAAGCTGCTACAGGGTAATAATCATATATCATACTATAGTTTTACAAAGAATCATTAAAACTCTTTTAGAAACACTCATCCAACACATTGTTTTGACGAAAATAAATTTTTTCCAAAATCCGACAACATAATATCAAAATTCAATAGCTTAAGAGTATAACCACAAAATTTCAAGTTGAAACCACATCAATTAATCTTTCAATTACTCATTTAAAATTTGGCACGCAAGATGTTTTTCTTAAGGACCTCATATCTACACTCAAAATTTTGAAAATTTGATTAAATATTTGAATTTTTCATGAAAAAATACATAGGGAAACAAAATTTCATTTTTTTTTGTGATTGTTTGTTATTTTTTTCTAATTTTTTATAAAATCGAAAAAGTTTAGCCACTTACTGGAAATCCGAGCTCCAACTACCGTAAGGAGAGGAGGGTGTGTTGGCTCAAACCATCGCCACCCACTCCTTCAAGCCATCACTTAGTTTCACTTCAACTACTCATCTTTCTTAGGGATTTGTAAATTCTTAAATTTACTCTTTAATTTCTTATTTTTTGTTCTTCACTCTCTCTCTCTCTCTTTCTCTAAATTTTCTACTTCTAAAAATTTTTCCAAGCTAACAAATGACCAAACTTATTCTAGATTGTAGGAGATGATTTTTATATCTTCATTTGAGTTGCTTTATATTTTTCCTAACCTAAATACAAGTGTAAATTAACATGCTTAGGTGTCAAGAGAGTTAAAATCCTATCCTATGCATTTCTTAATCTCAATCTACGCAGCAAACATGTTTTCTAGCAGTCAAAGAAATTTTTTTTTATCATTTTTCCCAATTTTGTTAATTTTATTTGATGAATTATACTTAATTACGAGTATAAATATTTACATAATAATTATACCTAATATACATATATTTATTTTATTTAATATTTTACGTCCAATATTAATTATATTACTCTTATGATATATTTCTAAGTGTTCGTTAATTTTCAGAACCTACGTTGAGCGTACTCGTTAATATAATAATGATATTAAAAAATTCTTATTATTTTAGTTATATTTTTAATATTTTATTACATTTTTTAAATTTTGAACTTACATAATCTTTCTAACTAATGTCCCCAACCTATATGTAAGTTTTTACATTAAACTGGTTAGTTCCATTGATACCCTAAATCTTTTCACTCAATTCCTTATTGCCGAGTATAGAGCTCACATAATTTATTAATAATTTTTAATTTTTATATTAATTTCTGACTTAATGTGGTTGTAATTTTTTTATTTTTTTCCTCATATGTAAGTCCATAACATTTGATAAGTTTTACAAAAAATAACTTATATTAACTTAAATTAAATTTTTCATTTATTCTTAACACATAATTAAGTTATGATTAATTCTCTATTATTAATTTGATAATATTATTTTTGAAAATTGTCTTTCACTATGATAAAGAAGGCAACTTTGCCATACTATAATTTAATAAATATCATTCAATTATTTTTTTTTCAACTTAATAGCCTCCATTCTCTCTCTCTCTCTCTTTCTCTCTCTCTCTCTTACAGGGTTGAACCAGCTGGTTCAAAGGCTTGCCGATCTAGTGGGCTTGCCGATCTAGTGGGCTTACATAGCTGAACTACTTAAGTCCTTAAGGCCCTGCATTTAAAGGTCGGTCCAGGCTGGCTATGAAGTTAGATCTATTTACCATAATAAAGACGGTAGTTTTAATATACCATAACCTAATAGATATCATTTAATTATTTTTTTTCCAACTTAATGGCCTCTCTTCTCTCTCTCTTTCTTTCTTTTTCTTTTTTTTTTTTTAGCGAAGGGAGGGGTTAAACTGGCTAGTTTAAAAGCTTATCGGTCCAGCGAGCTTACATGACTGAACTGCCTAGGCTCTTGAGACTAAGCGGTTCAAAGGTGGGTTTAAGCTCACCATGAACTAGGTTAGGTATGGTCAAAGCCCTTTCAAGCTGGTTTCGTGCATAAGTTTACCTCCATCTCTATATATAATGATGCTAGGTTCTAAATATACTTTTAAAAGTTTTATTTACCATATGGATAAAGTGATTACAACAGCTTCAGTTAAGGGGCATGTATAGATTAAAGTTAAAGGATAAATGCAATTTACCCATATAGATTGTTTTTATTCTTACCTTTTTGTATGGTGTAAGCAAGAGCTCTATAGATTTAACATAAATAAAACGAGGGATAAAATTGACATTTTCAAACACCTTTAGTTGTCTTAGGTATGAATTTAAAGAATTATTTAGAAGGATTTCATGAAAATTTATAATTATTTATTTTATTTTGTTATATTTTAGGATCTTATTTTCTAGCATCATGTGTTTATTTCTTAGAAATTAATTTTATTTTAGGAGACTTAATATGACAATTAAAAGTTAGGTTTTTATTATTTTATTGGTTATTACCTATTTAGCTCCTAAGGTTGCTCTAATTCTTTTGCAAGAAGTTAGTAAGTTTCCTATATTGATTCTAAACCCTTTTGAGAGTTTCTTCTCTAAAATACCTTTTATTGAAATTAATCAATCATGGTCATATTGATTGATGAAATTTCAACCTTTTTTTATTTATTCAATTGTGGATCATATCGATTTTTGTAAATTGGTGTGTCATATTCAATTTATTAATTGTCCATATCTTTTTAATTCTTATATTTTTCTAAATACCAATAACCCATAAAAATTAGAAAAACCTCAAAGATATCAAGATGATTCAATTTTTATTTCTTTAGTTTTCCTTGCTTTCACGCGTTCAATTCAAGATCAACAAGTGAAAATTTCGTGAAAATTTCCGAACGAAAAATGAAATTTCCTCCCTATTGGTTTGGATAAAGACGCACCTTTCCTAGTCAACTTAGGATGGGCCGGACACGGCCAGGAAAAAGTAGGAATTAGAGTACGATTGCTTTCGTCTTTCATCAAAATGAAGCCTCTTCTTTTATTATTATTATTATTATTATTATTATTATTATTATTATTATTATTATTATTATTATTGCTGCTGCTATTGTTGTTTTCTTTTTTTTTTTTAAGAGAAAATGCAATTAATTCCCTGAATTTTGATTTAAGTCTAAATTGAATCCTTAAATTTGCAAATCGTATTTTATAGATTTTGATAAAATTAGAAAATAACCACTTGAAAATAAGTCTCTCTAAACTTTGTTCCGCATTTCTTGAACTTATTAAAATGTGTTTTAAATAGAGTTGTTAGATTCAAGTTAGCCCTTCCAATCTAATCTAGTTCAACTTGATTTTTTTATAAAATCAATTTGAATCACCTATTTTACTCTCCTTGACAGTAATTTCAATTCAACCAATTGACTTGACTAGTCAATCTCGCTTCCCATAAAAACTCACAAGTTTTTCTTAGGTTCAAATAAATTATTTTCTTTTATATTTACTAAAAAATACACAAGTTTAGTAGAAAAATTAAATGTAAATCAAAGAAAAACAAAAAATAAATTATAGAAAGCTCTCAATTTTTAATTCTTAAAAATATAGATAATTTTTATTATTTTATATATAAATTAAAATTATATCATAATATTTTTATTGATCTCACGATTTGACTTTGATTGACTCTCTCGACCTTACCTCTTCTCATTTCTGAACCAATCTTTCAATCTAAATTTAACAACATTGATTTTAAACGCCTATAAATTTTTATTATAGTGTGACTTTCTTTAATTTAAAAAGGAATATATCATTTATATTAATGATTTATCAAAATTTAGAAAATTTCAAAATATACTTTAAAAGTTCAAAAAATTAATCCCCTTTTGATTTAAAATTTAGAGGGATTATTGTAAAAGTTTAGGAAATTTCCCTCCCTTTTCGTACTCATTGGTCATTCACGCGGCTAGAAAAGATAAGGAACGAATAATTGCAAAATACTTATTCAACTCTTAACAGTGTCCATCCTCGGGATGCCCGGTAGTAAAACTGACAAGAAACTTACTTGAAATAAAAAAGACATGGCATTATGTCATTGTTAAAATCTAAAATGTTCTTTCCATTTTTTTCCCCAAGGAAAAAAATAAAAAATAAAAAACCACTTCTTTCAAAATGTTGTATCTTAAATGTTTAGCATATCAATGACTAAATTGAACCAGAATTTAATATTCATTGCTAAATTGATGGAAGACCAGGTGGTGCATGCATCTATATAATTTCTGAATTCAACAACCCTTTGTTGGTAAGGAGTAATGTCCAAGAGTCAAAGGTAGATTTATATGGATCATATTATACTATTTAAAAATAAAATTAAATTAAATTAACAGAACCACCATCTAGATATATGAATAAACAAAAATAACCAAACATGCTACGCCATGCCATTTTCATGCCAACATAAGTGCTGAAGAAACCCCGATTAAAATCATTAGCATTGAGTAGAAAGCTTAAGCTTAACTGTAACAGAAGCTAACGACTGAGCATTGAGATTTTGCTACCGTAGTACCACCATGCTTGAAATACAAGATCCCCGCGCCGCGCAGGTAGAGAAGCGATTTGAGCATGAACTATATAAAGCATCAATGCAATCTTATCATTGCTGCTGATATTTAACTTGGTAACAAAAACTATCTCGAGGATTAAAAGAAATGAACCTGTTTCAGCAGAACTTTTAACCCTTCCTGGTTTATTTTCCTCAATTTATCAATCATCAACTTACAGCCAAAAATAGCGCATAGCTGACTATGCGAGAGGAATGGGAAGATATAAACCAATGCAGGGAGGTTATAATGCTGAAATGACTACATCCTCAAAGAATCAATTAGAAATTATTTACCAAATTGGATTGCAGCTTATATTTCCAGAGTATCTCGTTTTTCACCATACTGGTTTTGCTAACTCTGTAGCGTCGGAATTAGTGTGTCTAAGGCTGAAAATGCCACCAAGTCCTTTCTTCTTCGCGAGCTGCTCTATTTCTTCAAGTTTTTTTTTAAGAAGTTCCACTTCTCTAGCCAAATCTTCACTTCTCTGCCTCACTGCCTGAAAAGAACAATCAAGTCGATTATTAAAAATTGGATACAAGTAGATCAAAATTAAATTAATGGGCTATAGACTTATGCCAATCTGAATGTAACGTGATGTGTAACTATTATGACTCCTGAGTAATAAGACAACCAAATTTAAAAACAAACTATCAAAGACAAGGTCATTTATATCCAGGAAATGATGCACTCACAATCATGTTCTTGCGTTACAAGTTTCATGTTTTGTTAGATGCCTCTTGAGATATTATCAAATAATAACTATATTACCTGAAAGTTGAGTTGACGTATTGATGACGGTCTTTGGCATTTATCTTAATAGCTTGCTAAAAAGTACAATAAGGATAAACAACTACAGCTCCCTCGCAAATGCACAAGAGAGTTACTAGTGGGACTTATCCTTGGGACAACTATAAGGTAGCATTTGGTTTTGAGCTCTGCACAGCAGAGGAACACAACACAAGGAAAACAACACTCAACGTGCCTCTTGTAGTATGATGTGCTAGGTATAGTACAAGAATTTTTGTGTTTATTATTTGTTATGAACAAATGTTGTGCTAGAGATCTTGCTTTTGGCAATTGTACCATTTATGTTTTTCATATTTGTTAACAGCTGCCATCTCCATTACCACCTATGTAACACCATCACCTTTTCCTACCAGTTCATCATCATCGCTACAGCCATCTTAATACTTTGAACTCAACATTGGCTTGCCTCCATGGCTGCCAACACACTATTATAGTGGTGATGATGCAATGCTGGCGAACACTAGCAATGAAGGTGGTGGTGAAGTTAGTACTAATGGTGGTAGTGATGGTTACTATAACAAAATCTGTAGTGGTAGTGCAATGATGATAGTGACAATGGTAGCAATATTGTAGTGATAGCCACAAAAATACTAATTGTGCAGTTTTGACGGAGATGGTAGTGCCAACATTATGGTGGTGGTGGTGACAATGGTGATAGCTTCAATGCTAAAGTAGTGGCAGTGGTGGCAATGGTCGTGCTAGTGTTGGTGGTACAATGGTGGTTTCGATGGTGCAAGGTAGTGGGGGTGGTAATGGAATTTTGATGTAGCAGAGGATGTGGCAATGTTTGTGATGTAATGGTGATACTGAGGTGGTGGTGCTGAATGTAGTGGCAATAGCTTGTAGTGGTGGCAGTGAGATGGTGGTGGTCCGTGTATTGTGGTGTCAAGGTGTGGTCATAGTCTATGAGGTTTAAGAGGTGGGGCTGAGATGTTTATTTTAGGATTTTGAGTAGAAACCTTGTCTCGTACAATTACAAAAGTTTTGGCACCACATGGCATAAAAATTTGAAGTTTTGTGCCATAACTGGAGGGATTGTCTAGTACCCACACCAATCATGCAAAACAAGCACGGTACTAGATGCTTTCTCTGATCTGGTTTACAATCATGCAAACTAAATGCTACCTAGAAGTTGGCATTTTCAGCTTAAGTAAGAAGTCATGCTTTACATCTTTACCCCAAAAAAGAAGTTCTGCAGTACAAGATCTCAAACAAAGAATAAATGGACAAGGAAAAGAAAAAGTCTTCCTTTTTACACTTGCCATGCATCAGGATATACTTGAATAATTTTAAGGAATTTTATCAACAAAAAGAAGAAGTAAAACCTTGATTCTAATCAATGCAAAAGTTTAGGTTAAATGGATGCTAAACCTAATACCTCCAGTAGTTTGTAAGATTGATAGGTTTAATAAACCTATTTGTAACGATTAGTAGTCATGTCTGATGTAGGGCTATAGAACTACCGATACTTTGTGCCTATGTATGGGATAAATTCTGTATTCCGCAAAAGTTATGATTTCAATAGTTTATAGTCTTTCCTTTTTTTCTTTATTGGAAATTGTAAGTTTTTTATTTCATGGGTGAAGTTCAAGTTCCATCAAGCAGCTTAGGGCAAAAGAAGCCATTGATCTGGTGAAAGAACAAGCACAGAAGATTTTAATTTTATTACTGTACAGAATCAACATACTAGTAAGAGATTTACAAAACCCTATTTTAAGTTCATAAATAAGAGTTTGTGCAATTTGGTACATTATTCCATATATTAGAGTATGTAAATTAAAATAATAAGTTTTGGTTCACTCGTTCTTAATTTCTTACAATCAACTATTTGTCGCATCAAAAGAAACAAAATTATTAACTTTTGATCAAACTCATGACACAGGTGAAAACGGGTAAACATTCTTTTATTTCTGGTCAATGCATTAACAAAACAAGAAAAGGTATTATATGTGAACCAAATAGTGGTAACTGTATTTGCCAGTTTTCTTAGGAACGTCTACTCATGACTATTTCCCTTGTGATATTAAATAAGCTATTAGGTACTATATAGCTCAATTGTACCTCCATTTCCTGTCTCCTTTTTTCCTCTTTCTTGGCCTCTGATCTAGCACTTCTTTGAACTTCTAATATGAGAGCCACAGTGGCTACCTGTCATGAAAGAAAATTCCCATGTAACAAACTTAATTACATTCATATCTAATTGGGCATACTGAGCAACCAGAAAGATCTATTAGGTGTGCCCCAAGTTAGTTGGACATGGACTCCTAGGAACAAATAAACAGATCGTATGTGTGCATACATCTTACCCAACATCATTCCATAGGGAAAAGATGAAATGCATAAGGAAATTTTTACTCATGACAAACCGTGAAGTAGTTTTATGAAAAAAATGCTAATTCGTAAATTCCTATTTTCCAGGTACCAAAAATATGAAAGTCATGGAAAAAAGCATACCGAGAAGACAAAGAGCTCTCCAATGAGGTCTACAGCAGCCTGGACAGCTCTTTCCTCATTCAATGGTCGAATTTCAACATCCGTTGCATGGCCATAAAGGCGTCTTTGCATTGTTGTTGTCATCCGATGATTTGCCTGTTTTTACATCCGAATTAGTATTTCTCAATATTTCGAGAAACTGCAAAGCAAGAAAATTATAACCATATGTATGCATGAGCACTTGCAAGTTTTATTTTATTAGATATGTTCTAGATAGAATCCACGGAAAATTCAAATCAAGGAAGGAATATATACTTGGTGACATTGAAGCTATACTAGAACGTGAACGCTTCTGCTGAGGCACAAAAAACTATACTAACCCTATGTTGGAGCTCTCCTCATAGAGAAAGACCTCGATAGACGCTGGGGTAGTGTTTGGTCACCATGAAGCAATCAAAAATCACATGGGTATAAGGCTGACCAATCTTACATCAATCTCCAACAAACAAAAATTTCTAAAATAAATGATCATAAACGATGTGTAGAATAATTTTCAACTCCAACTGACAATAGCTCAGCTCAATTCGTCCAGTGGTTATCTAGCACACAGCTAAGAACAACCTACAGGTGTATCATTGTCATATCAGCTTGAGAGAACAAATGGTTTAGCTTCAATGCTCAAAAATCAAATTTTCTTGAGCATCCAGGAATGAAAAGCCTATGATATTTCTTTAGCGTGATTTCAACAGACAAAAAACAAGCAGATAGAAGAGCTATGAAGTCAAGTGAAATGCCTCTGGTGTCTGTATTAACAGTTGGCTCAAATTAATAAAAGCTGAAATGAATTCTGACAATTTCAGAAATATGCCAACTTTCCATGTCTTCTCTCGAAATATTATTGAGAATAACTCTAACAGCTGAATCTTGGTTTTTGTTTGAAAATTGAACAAGGGTCATGAGACACCCTGTATACAAGCTTATACATACATAAGTTAGATTTCACCTTTTCTTGAGGAACTAAAATTACTTCAATCCCCGCAGATTTAATCATAAACCACCTAGCCATGAATACATCTAGAGATTTTTAGGACTTTCAACTAGGACACAGAGAAAGATGATGAAAATTCTCTTTCACATATAAAAGAGGAATCTCATTTCCACAACAGTGCTACTTTGTTGGCATGTGAAGCCATGACTCAGATTTTTTGAAGTATCTATTGAGTTCACGACTTCTAATCTTACACACCAAAAGATTGAACTTAGAGGCACGCTTCTTCAGTATCACTTTCACAGTACGATTTATATTACTCCCAAGGTTTCACCGGATACATTTGTAGAAGTATTTTCCCAGTTACTGGCTGAAGGAGAAAATGGGTAGTAGACACATAGAACTCCCTATTAAGAACTGCTCCAGAAGGAATCTCCCCCACCAGGAATTACGAATTATCCAATAGGTACAGTGTGAATTATCAGCTGTTCTGCTCTTAGAATATCAATGGAACAATCAATGCAGCAGTAGAGGGCAAACCTTGATGCAACAGCTCATTTAAAAAAAACTATAGGATATGTACTCAAGGCATAGGAGCGGCCTCTTCGCAAAATGTAAGGGAAAGTTGCGTACATATCAGCCCTCCCCTTACGTCATTGCAGCAGTTGCCAATCACTGCTTCCACCACCAACATACGAGGAAAAAACACTATAACATGATGTTTTATCTTGATCAAACAAAATATAATAATAAAAAACCTACAAAACACTAGATGAAGCTTATGCTAATACTCTAATAAACCCAAATTTATCAAGTACTTTACATTTACTAAAAGAATGGCATCTCCACTCTCTATAGCCTTACAACGGATATGTCAGCTCTTGCATCGATAAAGAACGTAGCGGGTTCGATCCCCTAGTCTTAATGTAATGTGTTTAGCCACTAGACTCGAATCACAAACATATTCAAGTAATTTATTAAAATAAAACCCCTCAATCCATAATGCCAAAACCATTAATTACCCAACTGAAAAAATCACCACATTCTCCAACAAAACCCAATCTTTAAAATCAATCACCAAAAGAGAATAAAACTGGGTAATCACAATAACAAGAATCCACATTTAAAAAATCAATCTTTCATGATAGATACATAACCCAACAAACATGGAAGAACATTCTTTATTATGTTTTACCTGGGCAATACTGACGATGAATTTACGAAACCTCGGATGTATAGCAGCTTGTTTCTTGAGCCTATTTGCAACAGGTTTGCTCAATGTCTTCAAAGCAAGTGTTCCTAATTTCAATACTGGTAAAACCATATCTAAGCTAGTGATAACAAGAACCCAGGGTTCGAATCAGTTGAAGTATTATGGTTTTAAAACTATTATAAATAACAATGGCATGATTTGTTATGTGAAGTATGAATAAGATAAAATGTGGAATTCGAAGAAATATATATTAAGGACTAAAAGGGATAAAATTAAACGGGGTTTGCTTCATTTTACTGTTTCAGGGGTCCAAGTTTCTTGATGAAGAAGAGATAGAGAGAGAGAGAGAAGTGGGGAACAAGCATATGCCTATGGGAAGGAGATGTGTGTGCAGCGAAGGTTAGAGGAAGGAAGGAAAAGGGGGAAGGAGGCAATAGAATATTACTAGTCATGAACTAATGGTTGTGGGTAGACTTGCACACAACAGTTCGGCTTAGACTTGAAATCGCTCGGAACTGATCATAGTTCAAGCCTTAAATAATTTTTTTAATATTTAATTTTTTATTAATTTTTTAATATATTAATAATTTTTAATAATACGATATTTTTTAAAATATATTAATTTATTAATAATTTTAATTTTTTATTAATTTTCGATTTAATGTGATTTCGAATTTTTTTATTTTTTTTTCCTCGGATTTTATTTTTTTCTCTTACTCAAGTTCAAAAACATTTGATAAGTTTTACAAAAATAACTTATATTAACCTAAATTAAATTTTTGATCTATCCTTAATATATAATTAATTTATGATTAGTCATTTATCATTAATTTGATTATATTATTTTTAAAAAATTATCTTTCATTATAGTAAAAAAAAAATGCTTTGATATGTTATAACCTAATAAATATCATTCAATTATTTTTTTTTTCCAATTTAATGGTTTTCCTTTTCTCTCTTTCTCTTTTTCTTTTTTTTTTTCTTAAGGGAGTGAACTGGTTCATTAGATTAGTCGATTTAATGACAGGCTGACCCAATGGTTTACAACCCGTAAGTCTAGAAGGTTTCGCCCTCTTGAACCATCTGAACCCTTAAAGCTTGACAGTTTGAGAGATAGCTTAAACCTAGCTATTTCCAAGCTATGCTAATTTGTCAGACCTCCAAGCCAATTTTGTATTGGTCTATAGTTCAAAATTGGCTCTTACATCGATCTAAGTGTGAGGACATTATTAAGGGAGTATTATAGTGAGATAAAATCATGTATTTTGATTACCATTGAGATTTCTATGCGAATTGGTTGTTAAATGTAAAAAATAATTATTTGAATCGAGTTAACGGTGGCATCCATTATGCCAAGTCTGTTTGCGTGGTGTTTTTATTAGTGTTGTCAGATTTAAGTTAATCTGCCTAATTCGATTCAATTCGATCCAAATCCTCTATAAAATCTATCTAAATTATCTTTTTGATACTTATCAATAGTGATCTCTATTCAATCAAGTTAATTCGACTAATCTTATAAGACTCACCAGGTTTTTCCAACTTAAAACATATTATAATCTCTTATATTTTTTGGAAAACACATAAATAACTAAAAATATGAATGTAGATAAAAAAAAATCATGAAAAAATTTTAATTTTCAACTTTTAAGAATTTAGATAGATTTTATTATATTTTAAATCAATATAAATTATATTATTATATTTTTCTTGATCTTAATTCATTTCGATTCAATTCTAATTTGATCATCTCGATTCGTATCCCTTTTCATTCCTAAATCAACCTTTAAATCCATTTTTATATTATGCACTATGGAAACATATTTGATAGAAAGCTTGTCATATCGATATGCTTATATACGAACCTATTAGTGTCGGTATGGTTTTCTAATGCATGATTGTTTAAACATAATGCAAATTAATGCTAAGAGTGAATGGGAGGGGGAAATGCTGAGGGCAGCTACTAAGGGTGGATGCGGTTCGGTTCGTTACAGTTTGGCCCTTTTATTGAATCAAACTTACTATAATGATTCGGGTTTTTTTTATAAGTCAAACCTAATCATCTGATTCGCTTTGTAAATTTTTTGAACCAAATTGAAACCGGTTTGATCTAGTTCGATTTACGGTTCGAACCGTTTGTATTAAATTTTCACTAAACATTTTTATTTTCAATAAATATAAAATTTTAAATAAAATTTACTTAATTTAATCTTAATAATTAATACAAAATTATAATAAAAAATAATAAAATATGAAAAATTTAATAAAATTTATAAAGAATGATAGAAAAAAATATAAAAGGTATAAAATAATTGCATAAAATTCTTTTATTTAACTAAATGGTTTGATTTAGTTCAAAACGGTACCGATTTGATTCGTTTTTTATACATAACCAAACCGAATTATAAACTAAACAATTCATAAAGTTATTGATTTTTCAGTTCGATTCACAGTTGGACTCCGATTCTTAGTTTTTTTCCCACCTCTAGCAGTTATGATTTTGCTCTATTCAAATTTCTACTCTAGACAAAAAAAAAAAAGGGAAAAAAATTATAAAAATGCCATTCGGTTGTTTTCTCCCAGCAATATATTTCCTTGACCCAGGTGGGCCAACTATTTGCCGAAGTGACTCATGTACGAGACAGGCTCGAGCCAACACAGCCAGATCCGCCGAGCTGACATGACTATTCTTTTCCTCGTTAACGGCAGCAGCGATTTGTCCTTGTGAATGTTGACACTTTGCAATGTCAAGGGTTAGAAAGTTAAAAGTTGTTTTTCTTTTTCAGATATATATAATTTTGGTTGCCTGATAATTCACTATCAACCTATATAAGACTATTCGCAATGCGTGTGGCTTCACACGTATCTTGATGCCAGGTAACGAATTTTAGTGTCAGGATGCGTTGCTTGTCGAAGCAACGTTGCTCGGCAAAGTCAGTTTATTATTATTATTATTTTTTTGTTTTATTAGTTTTGATTAGTTAAGAAATTTTAAAACGGTTATAAAAATTTACTTATAATTTTTAAGTAAATGTTAAAAAAATTTTATGAAAAAACCCAAAGATAAAATAGTTTCTTAATACAAAAATTGCTTAATATATTGATGTAGTATTTTGAGAATATAAAATGAGTTTCTTAAGAATGTAGAAAATCTAATAACCCTTAAGAAAAAGCAGCTAGAGCTTCTAATTAGGATGAATATGTTAATTATAGATATGATGCCGGAAATAGACCCATTTGGCCATCTAAAGAGAGAGTAGACAATAGTGGAAATTAAGAGAAATTAGTGAAAATGTTTTTACTTTTAAAGCTAAAAGGTTTCTTAAAAAAAAATGGAGAAAAATTGTAGAAACGAATAGAAACCAAGCAAAATTATAAAAGTACCTCTTATAATTAAGATTTGATGAGTAAAATCAACCGTATGCTCGTCTATCAGTAACACATTTCCTAGTTCCATCCTTTGAATCCAAACAAAAAATATATTTCCTTCTATTTTCTCTTCTTCTTCTTCTTTTTTCTTTATCAACTACATATTACAACTTTAGAGAAAGAGGAAATTTAACTTGATCATCTAGTTGGAATATTAGTATCCATATTGCTAAGTTACAATAATCTAAACTATTCCTTTTATTTTCTTTCATTTCCTCTGTTTTCCATTGTGTTCATTTTTGCCGATTTCCACTCATCTTAAAGTTACCGAACATGCTTTTAATAGTTTACTTTCTCTTTTAAATGAACGTCCCTTCATCACTCAAAAGGCGCTTAATTGGTTCCCAAATTTTTTAGATCTTATTGTATGTCCATTCAAATTGTAAATTTTGCAAAACCAGCTCCGAGAAATAAAAAAAAAAAGGTGAAAAGAAATTGTATCTAACTTCTCATTTGCATGTGTATTAAATTTAATAGGTAAACAAAATGGTAAAAAAGCTAAGGAATTTTGATAGTATACCAAACTTGTATGATGATGGACATTATAGCTATCAAAATCACAATTTTATTTATATGATTATACAGGTTTACGGCTTTAGGAGCTTTCTTCAAATTAACTCATATATAAAAAGCTAAGAAATTTTGATAGTATACCAAACTTGTATGATGATAGATATCATGGTTATCAAAATCACAATTCTATTTATACGATTATATGAATTTACGGTTTTAAGGATTTCTTTCAAATTAATTCATGTATAAAATTATTTTCTTAGAAAAAATTATATTTTTAATTGATTTTACATCTCGAAATCGGTATAAACTTATGTTGTTAACCTAATTTACTGATTTTACATATATGAATTAAATGGGCTAAAATAATATATATATAATTTAGCTTCTATTATCCCATTGACTATTGAGGCAAATCATTTTTCCTATCATATTTCAATGTTTTTACCTCTTTCTCTCTCTTAATCTCTTATTTGATATTTATAACTTTTGTACAGTTTCCAACTCTAATATAAAAGTTTATAAAAAAAATCATATATTTAAGTTTATACCATTAATAATTTAAAATGAGTAGAAACATTTTGTTTTCTTGAATTATTCGCTTTTTCTAAAATAATTTAATTGGAAAAAATATTAATTTTGACTTTGTTTATATTTAGGAACGTTAGATTGTATATTAATAATATTTTATGAAAAAAGAAATTAATATCTTCATTTTTTAATTTTCATAATATATTTTAAGTTTTTAATCACCGTTATAAATATATTAATAGATTTCTGAAAATTATTTTATATAAATTATAAAAATGTACGCTTTTATATTTGGATTTTACAATATTTTAATAATTTCAGGTGGGATGCAAATTTTACAACTTTCATAAATAATGGGTTAGCCTGAGGATGGTAGGCCAATAGGGGAGGCAGGTTGCACGGACTCAAAACGAACATGTGTCAGCTTGGGGATAAGTATGAATGAAAATGGCTTAAGTCAGTCCGCCTTGATGCCCCGTATTCAAACCATATTTCACGGTTTTACTTAGGATTTTCTATTAAACATAGAAATTTTGATTGGTTTTGTTTTAGTTGATAAGTAAACCATAATAAGTTATCTAAGAAAACTTAGATGTATAAAATGAACCATATGATAAGTAATAAGTGAGATAGAGGTAAAGAAACCCTATAATTATAGTTCATTCATCTTTGTATTAGGATGAAACCTAATGGCACACGATATTATATAATAGTATAATTGTTTGTGGAATAATAAGATAAAATGAAATTATAATTCTTTAAAAATGGAATAAATTAGCAATAGATATTCAAATATATTATAAAAAATCAAAGAATAACTATTTTCTTAGCCACATAAAAGAATTGTAATTTTTTATTTTTTAGTAATAGTACCAACGAATCTAGGTATAGGTGAGTAAGGAATAACTATTATATTTCATCTCTTCTAAAATTAACCAAATGTGTCATATTTAGCAATAATACCAATCATTTGTAGGAATAGGTGGGTAGGAATTAACTATTCCCCTTATGAAGCTAATCAAACATGCAATAAGAGTTTAAAGAAACCAAAATATACTCCAATGGAAATTTTCAAATTCAGGTCTGTAGCTAACCTTATTTGTAAAACTAACATAAGTTATAAAGCGATATAGCTGAACCCATAAGTGGAAGCAACAAAAATACTATAATATATTAAATATATTGCATAAAAGAAAAAAAGTGCTTGTCATCTAGGGGTGTTTGAGGTTTAATTCGATTTAGAAGTCGAACTAAACCGAATCATATTTGAAATGGACCGGTTTAAACTCTTAATAAATAAAACTGTTTTTAATAGTTTAGAGTTTTGAACCAAACCACTTTAAATGTGGTTCGATTTGATTTAATTCGAACCATTTTTCAAAAGCACAATTTTCTTTTTGATAATAATAATATTCATTCGAGTTGTGAACCGTTATTGATGTTCAAATTGAAAAATATTATACAAAAATTAAAATCATATAAGATTATATTACAACACCATTTCATCTTCAATAATAGCAAAGGTGCCTATGTACATTAGAGATGAGAGATAACTATAAAAGAAAATAAGTTGATTGTAGAGATTAAGAGTAAAATAAAAAAAAATGATAAGAAAAGTAAATTGAGTTAGTTTGAAATGTTAATAAGGTTTAAAATTTAAAAATATCACTTATTTTTTTAATGAAAAGTGATTCAATTTGATTCGGTTCGATTCAAACTGTTTAGACCTTCTCAAACCAAAATACGAAAAAATTTTATTTTGCAACATTTCGATTCGATTCAATTCAATTTAGTTTGATTCTTATCTTCATTATATCTAAATATACAGATACACAAAGAAATCTATGATTATAGTAAAGCATATATTTTTAATGTCCATTAGCAAATTTTATATAGATGTAGGGCGATTTTTAAAAATAATGATTGAAACCTAGAATATTAATTAGGCAAGTAGAATAGTAAAGGCACATATATCTTTTCATTGATATTCCCAATTATATAAGAAGGCATATATGGCTTATGTGCCTTGAGCACTAACCCAGTAACAAATTAGTGTCATTTATATCAATCTAAATACAAATATCAGTATCACAAACTCATTAATATAAACATCAATTCACATAAACTCTATCCAACAATTCAGTATCACAAATATATCACATTACATAAAGAGAAACGCCAATCTTATAAGTATTAAGCTCTAAAATCCAAAGCAAAATGCGACGTAAATTCCTAAAAACAAAATCTCTAAGAACAAATTTCACGAACTCCAAACTCCAACTTCAATATCAAGCTATAAGATATATGGAAATAAGAAGAATCTTTAGATATATTTATTTTCATCAAAATATATACTAATAAAAATATATTTATTTACAAAATAATGATAAAATTTGCATAAATATACAATATCTACAGATCTTATCTGATCTCCTGCTACCATTACTTTATTGAAAATGTAATGGAAACTAAGGGAAAATTGAAGCTTGCTATCCTACTCTATGGAGGATAATCTACACAATGTGGTTCATATATCTTAAAATTTGCTGTAGTTCTAGTGCAAAGTTCTACCAAGAAGAAGAAGTATTTGGATGGAGCAAGATTTATGTGATGTAAAATCCGTCATCATAATATTGTTATATCGCTTTTATATACAGTAGCTAGGAAAACAAAATAACTAATTACTAAACTAGAATATCAAACTAATTAACTTGCTAACTACTTTTCTAACTAAAGAATACACATGTAGAAATAAATAGATAGATGTACTCTTAATACCCCCCCCCCCCTCAAGTTAGACCAATTAAGAGACAATTTGATACTAAAATCAGTATGATGTTTCTCTCTAGGGGCATTAGTCATAATATTAGCAAGTTGTTGCTCTGTAGGAATGTGAATAAGTTTGAGAAAACTAGAAGCAACCAGATCATGCAAGAAATGAGCGTCAATGTCAATATGCTTAGTTTTATCATGCATACAAGGATTAGAAGCAATAGCAATTGTAGATTTGTTGTCATAGAACATTAGTATTGGAAAAGAAAGTGGAATGCCTAAATCTCGAATGATGTAAGATACCCACTTAACCTCTTTAGCAGCATATGTAGCACTCCTATATTTAGCTTCAATTGTGGAGGTGGAAACATTAGGTTGCTTCTTTGTTTTCCATGAGATAAGAGCTGATCCAAGCATAACACAATAGCCACTCAAAGATTTATGGTCAAGAGTATTGGAACCCTAATCTAAGTCAGCATAAACCCATAGAGAAAGATCATTGTGGGATAGGAAATACAATCTAAGACCAATTATCCCTTTAAGATACCGCGACAGATGAATAAGAACAGTATAATGGGATAGCCGAGGAGAAGAAATGAACTGATTATGGTACTGAACAGCAAAAGAGATGTCAAGCTTAGTCATGGTTAGATACAAAAGGCGTCCAAGAATACACCTATATGGAGTAGGGTCAGGTAATAAGTCCCCTGCATCATCAAGTTTAAGATTAGTTTGTATGGGAAACTTAACCGGTTTATACCCTAAAAACCCAGCATTAATAAGTAAATTAAGAAGAAACTTGTGCTAATTTATAATAACACCAGTATCTGTGGAACATAGCTCCAATCCAAGAAAAAAACAGCAATTCCAAGATCCTTTATGATGAATGCAAAATCAAGTTGAGCTTTGATATCAGAAATGAAAGACGAATCTAATTCGGTAATTATCATATCATCCATATAAAGCAAAATAGCAACAAACCTGTGATTAGTGTATTATGTAAACAATGAATAGTTATGTGGGGACTGAATAAAACCATGACTCTTCAGGAAACAAGAAATTTCTAAGTTCTATTATTGTGAAACTTGTTTAAGCCCATAAAGGGACTTAGTTAGCTTACAAACTTGTCTTAGTAAAGTTTTGTCATATCTCTCAGGTAGAACTACATATATCTCTTCATTTAAATGTCTATGTAAGAAAGTGTTATTAACATCAATCTGATGCATTGGCTAATGGTGAATTGTTGTAATAGCTATAAGGATACATATACTTCCTAACTTAGCAACAGGAGAGAATGTGTCATAATAGTCCTCACCTTCTTGTTATGTAAAACCCTTAACTACTAATCAAGCCTTATATCATTCTATTGACCCATCTGGTCTAAACTTAATCTTACATATTGACTTGCAACCGATGGCTTTCTTCCCTTTAGGTAGAGGAGTTAGCTCCTAGGTGTGATTGCTGTCAAGAGCATTAAGCTCTCTATTCATGGCATCCCTCCATACCTAATGTTTAACTTCCTGTTTATAACAATGCAGTTCTTAGATAGACAACACATTTGCTAAAGAAGCAATAAAATTAGATGGAAGTACATGAAAATGTGCAATATTAAACAACGGATATGAATGAGATGAAGGAAGAGAAGAAGAGGATTTATGTATAGAAAATTGTGAAAGAATAGTAGGATCATGCATTGCAGTATTAGTATGAGTTGTATGTATAAAGTCAAGTAGCCACTGTGGAGTCTTGTAAGTCTTAGTAGATCACCTAAGATGCTGATCTGGTAAAGAAATAACATGAGATATTGGAAAAGTAGAATCTTATGACAATGCTAGGGTCTTAAGACTAACACGCGGAAGAAGAGGACTTGTAGAAGTAGCATCATTTGATATGACATCAGCATAATAAGGAAAAACTTCTTCAAAGAACACCACATCCCTTGAAACAATTATCTTATGTTGAGCTAAATTATATACTTTATATCCCTTTTGTCTACAAGCATAGCTTAGAAAAACGCATTTAGATCCCCTTGCATCAAATTTGTCTAAAGACCTTGGATAAATGGCAAAAAAAAAAAAAAATAAGTACCTTATAACCTTTAGTCTACTATAATTTGGTTTCTGTTGAAACAAACATTCATAAGGACATTTCTAATTCAACTTTTTCATAGGTATTTAATTTATTACATGAGTTGCAGTTAATGTGCACTCACTCCAAAAGACCTTAGGCAAATTTGCTTGAATATATAAAGCCTTAGCAACATTTAAAAGATGGTGATGTTTCCTTTCTACATGCTTATTCTGTTGAGGAGTATATATTACTGTCCGCTGATGCTCAATTCTTAACTTTTTGAGCATGTTCACACACTTATGAGCCAGAATCCATTATCGATTAGAATAATTTTAGGAATAACATAAAACTGATTCTTGACATATAATAAGAAATTAGAAAGTATACAACAAGTTTGTGCTTTATGTTTCATCATAAAAGTCTAAGTTGCACGAGTATGATCATCTAGTACAGTAAGAAAATATCATGCCCCTGTAATAGGCTCCACTACATAGGGTCCCCATACATCAACATACAACAAATGAAAAGGTTCAAGAGATTCATTAACACTCCCGGGAAAAGTAAGTTTATGAAATTTAGACTTTTGTCACACTTCACAAATGAAATCCTATACATTCATCTCTTTATTAGATCGCAAATGCTTCAATTGAACAAGTGAAACATGCCCCATTCTTTTATGCAACAACTGCGCATTTATTGCAATAGTATGACTAGCAGAATTAACTAAAGTAGTTTAACTACTAGCACTACTATTATTGTTAGTTTTACTAGTACTTGACTTTAGAACATACAAACCCCCTAATACGTGTGCAACAACAATAATGTCTTTACTCTTCTGATCCTGGAAAGAACATGATTCATGATCAAAGATACTATAAAATGGCTAATCTTTAATGAGTTAATGAATGGAGAATAAATTGTGTTTAAGACAAGGAACAAACAAAACATTGGTGAGTGTGATGAAAGGACTCAAAACAATATCTTCAGCCATTGTAGCAACTAAGTGTCGTCCATTAAGTAAGTGAACTTTGATAGGACTATTTAATTTATGAACACTTTGGAAAGAAGATAGATTAAAATACAAATGGTTTGTCGCACTAGTGTCAACTATCCAAATATCCTCATTGCTATAGACAGAATTTGTAAAATAACAAGAATAAGAGCACATACCTACATAATGCATCAAATTCACTATAGAAGATTAATCCTTGATAGCCATTTGCTTTATTAATTCCTGATAAACAGATTCTATGAGCGTCTTATCAACTAAACATGGGAAGTCATTTACTTGACTTGTGTTATGCACATTATGATTCGGATCAAAAGGAGTGTTTGAAACATGACTTGTAGTAACAGAGTTGACCTTGGTTTTAATAATCTTCTTTCCTTTATACCAATTAGGATAATTGACTAATTGGAAGCAGTTTTCTATTGTATGACCATCACCTTTACAGTATTTACAAATTAGCTTTTGCTTGCCTCTTTTCCTATCATAACCTTTAGTTAGCTTATCCTGTGTTCTGTTGGTAAAGAGTGCTGAACTATCTAACTCTGCATTGATAAAAAAAGACACTTGTGTTTTTTTTTTCGACCTGTTGCACTAAATAAAAGGCTTGATTGACAGTAGGTAAGGGTTCCATCGAAAGGATTTGACTACGAACAGAATCATAAACCTCATTCAATCCTATGAGGAATTGCATCAAGTACATTTCAGATTCAAAAGCCAAAATTTTATTTTACAAAGTACAAGTACAGTATTCAATTCTGCCACATGTACAAGAAGGATACGTATGTAACTGCTAAAGCGCATCCCAACACTCCTTGATTATTATAATACACACTTACACTAAGATTCAGCTATTTCATGTTGCTAATTTCATGCTACAATTGAAACACTAAAGGTCCATTTGCAATTCCATATTATTCTGTAATCTCTGTCCAAAGCTCTCTAGTTGATTAAGTGTACATAAAACTCTAAGCTATATCTAGATTCATGGAATTTATGATCTAATATCAAATCATATAATCACTTCTTAGCCACTTCACAAGATTAAGTGAACCATTTTCCGACTTAACAATAGATCCATCTAGGAATCTTAATTTTAATTTTGCTCCTAAGGCCAATTTGACTACTCTACTCTAAGCTGGGAAATTATTTCCATTAAAAACAATTGTTCCTAACGTCATACTAAAACTATTAGATCCAGAACTGTAATATGGATCGGTGAATAATGCATCACTATTAGTCTTAGACAATTATGTGTTAGGATTCATGGTTGTCAAGCAACGAAAAAATACTTTAGCGAAAGAAGAAGAAAACCTATGATGCAATGGCAACTTCAGGGAAGGAAAGAGAAAAGTTGTAACGCACTGGACGAACTAATTCGACCGTTTTTTGGCCTGTTTTGATACCATCTTAAGTTCTATTATGGTTTTAGTGCAAAGCTCTACTAAGAAGAAGAAGTATTTAGATGGAGTAGCATTTTCGTGATGTAAAATCTATCTACTTCATAATATTATTATATCTCTTTTATTTACAACAGTTAAGTAAAAAAAAAAGAAAGAAAAGAAAAACTAATTACTAAACTAGAATAACAAACTAACTGACTTGCTAACTAAAGAATACATGTGTAGAAATAAATAGATAGATGTACTCCTAATAATATAGCTCTTATGGCGCATGATGTTATGGAGGTGGCTTGTTAAGATCATGATAAGACACTTAACTTCATTGCATAGGATAATGGAGTTTTTCCATAAGCATCCTTGGTAACTCAAATTGTCTCTACTAAAGAGCGATGGAGTCAAGAGAGGGTTACTCCAATTATCAAAATGAGGAGTCATAAAAAAGTTAGAAATGGTTATTGAGCTACTTATGATGTCATAAAATATCTACTATTCATCATATAGCATTGATGATGTGTTGGGATACATGGATATACCATAAAGACTAGTGTAGGAGATAGAGATCTATCTGACATGTCCTCCTAGTGAGTAGTAACAACCTTAGCTATACGTCATGGTATATCTCTAACTTTAAGTCTACCTTCATGGCGAGGTATGAAGTGAGATTAGTTTGAAATTTCCAAACAAATTGGAAAAAACAAAAAAAAAAAATTAGTTTGGTTAAGTTTAATAGGTGGTTTGGCTTCCCCCTACTTATTCCAACAAAAGGTATAATATGCGATAATCAAAATTTATAGATTACAACCGTTGAATTGATAGACTAGTAGTATTGTTATGGTCCCTTCACACATTAATGGAATGACAGGAATTGAATTACAATTCAAATGGAAAAGGAATAGGTATATAATATTTCTATTGCAAGTCCATTATATTGTTTAATTAATCTTCTCTCCAAGTGAAGTTCACGACATACCCTCGATGCTTCTTGTGGCGGCGGATCCTGCGGTGCATTCCATGTACAGTTAGCATGTCATTGGATATCTATAGTTATGCAAAAGTTATCAGCACTGCAGCTGGATAAAATTGACCGCTATAGTACAATTGTCCAAAATTCAAAGCCTTTTCCACTTTCAAATGCAAACAGAGGGCTACGTAGGTAATCCCTTCCACCATGCATTTTCCAGTCCAACCTGAAATAGATATAAACTAATAAAAAATATATTAATAATAATGATAACATTAATAAGTGATATATAAATATTAATAAAATTTTTATATATAAAAATATAATAATTATTTTTTTAAAAAATATATTCATCATTATTATATTTCAAAATTTTACATATTTATACGATATTAATCAATTCATATAGCGCGTGAGTATAATTTAATTCTTTTATTTTTTTTACTTATTAAGGATTAAAAAGCAAATATTTTATATATTTTAGTATTATTTATACACTTTATGAAAACGTTATGTTATTTAATTTTTTTTAGTAAGTGTTTCTAGAAGACCATTGAGATTTTTAACCATCATATATCTTGTCGCAGGGACATTGTTTAAGTTACCTTGCTTTTGAGTCCACAGAAGCACTTGCCCTGCTGAAAATCACGCTTCTGTGAGAAAAGCAAATCGCCCAACGAAAATGGAGTCAAGCCGCCGCCATGATCATGGAACACAGGATCTGTTTCAAGCACAATCGCATCTCTACAATCACACCTTCAACTTCATAGACTCCATGTGCCTCAAATGTGCACTTGAACTAGAAATCCCCGACATAATCCACACCCACAATCAACCCATCACTCTTCCTGAACTGGTCTCGAAACTCCACATAAATCCATCCAAATCCGCCTCTCTTTACCGTCTCATGCGTGTCCTCGTCCACTCGAACGTATTCGCACAAACCCTAGTGTCGAAAGCCAGTGAAGATGAGGAAGAAATCGCGTATTCCCTCACACCTACTTCGAGCCTCCTGATAAAGAACAGCGCCACAAGTTTGTCTCCTTTTGCTAGGGCCATGCTTGATCCTGCTCTAGTGACTCCATGGCATTTTCTCGGAAAGTGGTTTCGGGGGGAAAACGAGAGCGTTTCTCCATTTCAGGCTGCTCATGGCATGGACTTATGGGGTTACGAAATCCGACATCTCGGATTCAACGATATCTTCAATAGCGCGATGGCGAGCGATTCGAGGATGATTAATTTGGTGATTAGGGATTTTAAGGAGGTTTTTGAGGGATTGGGATCGTTAGTCGACGTCGGAGGTGGCACCGGGACGGCGGCACGGATCATCTGTGAGGCTTTTCCGGAGATTAAATGTATCGTGCTTGATCTTCCACATGTGGTGGCTGACTTGCCGAGTTGTGAGAAGTTGAAGTTTGTTGGTGGTGATATGTTTCAGTCCATCCCATCAGGAGATGCCATTTTACTTAAGGTAGACGTTATCTTTTCGTTGGCAGATCCATAAAAATACTTGATTCGAGATAAATCGGATCCATCATAAAGAAAAAAAAAAAATACTTCAATAACGTTAATATGTTATGTGTTTGATTAAATGAATGGTATATAATTGATTTTTAATTTTAAAAATTTTATTTTTTATATGTTAAAATTTTATTAATAATTATATATTATTAACCAATTTAAAAGCATATTAATATTATTAACCTATTTTGATAATCCAATCTATATGGCTTATTCATGCATGAATTAACGGCACATGAACACCACTAAGCACACATAGACATTTATTATAAGCTAAAATTTTAGATACAATCAATTAAACACTTTTTAAAATTTAGAACATTAAATAGCTTTTAAAAGTTGAAGCACTTTTTTGCTACTTCTCTTTTTCTTCACTCACTCCTAATAGTTATTAGGGATATAAGGATAAAATTCATGTATTAGTGTTTTCTATACTCTTTCTTTTCTTATGTCTTAATTGAATTTTCACTTGTAAATTGGATTTCATAGAATCATATTTGGCAAAATAAATCATGATGGAACTTAGATCATTTGAAATTGTGATACCTTATCCGAAGAGACTAAATAAAACAATGATGATTTAAATCTAAATTATTCATATTCTTGAAATCCTTCGATCCATTTCATTGTATCATTAATATTTTTCATGTTACATATTGAATTTGACAGTTGATGCTACATGCTTGGAGCGATGAGGACTGTATAAAAGTGCTGCAGAAATGCGAAGAAGCCATTGCAGGCAGAAATGGAGGGAAGGTTATAATCATAGACATAGTTATAAGTAACGAGAATGAAGAGAAATCTTCAGTTGGAACGAAGCTCTTCTTTGACATGTTGATGATGACGGTAGCCACAGGAAGGGAAAGAACCGAACAGGAGTGGAAACAAATCTTTCTTCAGGCTGGTTTTAGACACTACAAGATACGTCCATTGTTTGGTCTTAGGTCTCTTATTGAGGTTATGCCTTAATTTTGGGAACTTTGTCATAAGAGAATTGTGTTTTAGTCTTGATCTGTTATAAATGGGTGAGCAACATGTTTATTGTGCTTAGAAAAAAAAAAATTACATAAATATAAATTAAATAATTTTAATTACAAAAATATTGTTACTAAATTGTATTTTTAAAATACGATTTTAATATCATAAAGGATATTATATTTCTGAAATGTTCAGTACCATATCTATACAGTACCAGCAAATGCGTTATTTATTGTACAAAGAAATCACATTATCCAAATGAGACAATTATGATAATTAGTGTAATATATATATATATATATCGTATTTTGAAGGTACGATAAGTATATAAAATTAGTGTCGTATATTTAATATGCGGTATATAATTAATAATTATGTAATTTTTTTTTAAAATTTAGTATTTTTATAATATTTATTAATTTGATCAATAAATAAGTAAATTTCTCGTTATATAATTGAATTTAATCTAAGTTTATTCTACCATCTATTAATATTAAACGAATAATCTATTCGACTCTCACTGTTAATATTAATTGAATGTACCAATAGTGTAACTGCTCATAATACAATAAAACCCGATCACACTTAGCCCCTCAAATCAGGAAAATGTGCTCAGATGTACTTGCCTCATGTTTCCACGTCCCAGTCCCAATAACTGTTGCAACCAGCAACTCCAGCCCCATGTACGTGGATTCCATAACAACCGTCCATCAAACGCTACATTCGAAACAGCCCATGTACGTTGATTCACCAATAACCGTCCATACCAAATTCACCAAGACTGACTACGTGGATTCACCGATAATTATTGGGCTACGTGTGAGCATGCGATGTGTGACCACGTTCTACTGTTTTGAGGAGTAGTTACAGTTTTGACATTACACGTGGAATAATTAGTAGGCCATTTTAGAGCCTTACAGTTACATTCAACAACGGCTATAGGCATATAGAATTACTTAGAGTTGAATGCTTTATTCTATCGATCTATTTTTTTATTTTGTTTATCCTATCAACAAAAGTAAGTGTAAAATTTAATTTTATTATGTTTAATTTCTATACATATTGTACGACCCATAATCGGATATTTAGAGTTCAATTTATAAAATATAAGGAGATTGAATAAATTATCTAACCCAATTCAATTTTTATAATGAAGTTAGGATTATTAGTGAAGGTGATTTCATAAGTTTGAATTCAAGAAAACAAGTGATAAAATAAAAGAATATAAAATTTTTAAATGTTAAGTATATTATTCTTTATTTATTAGAAATACGTAAAATACATTTCAATAACTAACGAATTACTTCAGATAAATTATATGTTTACTAAAAATTATAAAATAACTTAAATAATATTTAAGAATATTTAATGTATTTATATGTAGGTAAAAAATATATGTAGGTAAAAAATATATGTAATTACTTCAAATATGCCAAAATAATGTTAATTAATTAAAGAAAATGCATAAATAATTAAAGAAAAATCAGGAAAAATATGAAAATATTTAGAAAGGGGTTGTGGTAATATGGAATTGAAGAAAAAAAATCAACCAATTAAAATTGAACAAATAGAAAGTGAAAAAATGGATAAGATAAGGCAATTATCTAATCAATTTAATATATTATAATTTCTCTAGAGCTCTATAAATACCTGAAAAATTCCAGAAGCTCATTTAGATAGTTTTTGAAGTAAAAAAAATTGGAGAGGGTCGAAACAAGAGAGAATTAGGGCTTTTTCAAAAAAATTACAAAAATTTGTACAATTAAAGCCTTAAAAGAGATCCTAAACTAGACGACCACCTGGGAGTGGACGACTATTAGCACCACATGGTGGTAGCAATGCCCAGACTGGCTGATAAGGCTATGGCAGCCGGTAATGGTCGGAGTTATCAAATTCTGGTGAGTCCGATTTTCCCTTTGATTTTTCATATTTTGTTAAAAATACTAAATAATTTTATAAAATTATGAAATTTGATATTCTAGGGTTTTTAAGTATTTAGATTTAGGGAAAAGTTTTATTTTGATAACTTTATGTTTAGAAATATGCCATCTTTAAGAAACCCCATAAAACCGAGTTTTGTTCATTTTAAAAATAAATAACTTTAGAAGTATAATTTTGAGCCCAAAAATTTTGTGTAGACTAGTTAAAGCATTTAAAATAATGTTACAAAACCCTTTTTTAGATATTTTTTTGAAATTTTTTAGATAATTTTTATGCCTTAAAATGATGCATAAAATGGGTAATTTTTTGTTAATTCAGTAATTAAATAGATAATTACTGATTTAGTGCATAGTTATATGTTTTAAGATGTTGAAATCTCATAGGTATGATATTTTTTGTATTTAGGGCGTTAGATGTAATTATTACGGTATTATATAGTATATATGTAATATGTAAAAATAGTTAATTTTGTAAATTAGGAGTAAAATATAATTTGGGGTGAAAGTAAACATTTGGAGATGTTAATTGATGTTGGGAGATGATATTTAAAGTGATAGGACTATTAAATATGTACATTATGTACATATTAGGTGATATTGTATAATATGTAAGTATAAGAAATAAACAAGTAGGAAAATATTAGGTTAAAATTGATATTTTAATATCAATAAAATATGTAATAAATCTGGTGGGAAACTTAAATTTAGGTGTTTATATAAAATATATAAAATTTTCTCACTTTGGGAATAAATTCGATACACTAATAAGGGTATAAGTGTACTAGAAAAAATAAAATACCGATTTAGGGTTAAAAGAGATAATTAAGATACTCAAGCCTGATGTGATGAATTTTACATTTGTGTTTGGATCGCATTTTTCAGGCTTATGTATAATACTCGTGATTAGAACTGATTTAAAAACTTGAGTCGGAATCGGATTTGGAAACTGAACCCTAAGCTAACCTAAGGTGAATTAATAATAACTAATATGTATATAAGAATAATTGAGTTAAATCATAACCTAGAGTATATATATATATCTCATTAAGATATAAATACTAAAAACGTATTTATATTATATATTATAGGACATATGGAGACAAGTTGACCTACGATTGGCTAAGTGAACAACCAAAGATATCAGGTAAGTTGAGATTAATATGTTATTGTATTTCGGAGTATTAGTTTGTAATACTCGAAGGCTTGTATTATATGACTTGTATGAAATGATTAAGTACCTTAAACTGGACCTGATTAAATATATGACTTGAAATTCTAAATTAGACATGCATAGCAATCAATTAGGAGAATATTAGGATTCTCCAGCCAAATACCAACCCTTTCGAAAGGGATAGCATTGGATGGTATAATTGGTCCCTTCTTCATTTTTAGTTGAACTAAGTAACAGGTGAGGAGATCACGACAAGGGTGAAGTCAATGGTTTGAAGGTAGTCACAGAAGGAGAGGTGTCTCCATTGCACAAGTTTGGGTTTGGTCGTGAGTTGTTGTATTAATGGAAACTCCTTAACCCAGGTTAGAGTGGGTGCAATTTCTTTAATCTTACGATGGGTCAAATAATGTTTGTTCGATGACATTTATTTGAGCATGCATTGCACCTAATAATTTAGTTGATAATCCTATTTGTGTTTGCTATATGGTTTTAAGTCTTTGTCCCAACTTACTAAGTTGTGGTTGTTTACATCCCTATAGATTTATTGCAGGTGTTAGCTAGGAAGCGACTTATAATTACTCTAAAAATAGCAACTGTTGGATTATAGGGAGTAAGAAAATACATCTGAAGCACAGATATATCTTTAAGGTCTTAGCTTTTATTTAGAATCTTTCATTTTTAAATAATGTATTATTTAAGAAGTATAGGATAATAAAACCCTATAAACATTATTTTTAATACTTAAATCTTAGTGTATGTATATATTTCCATACTTTCTTAGGTAAATAATTTATTTAATTTATGAACTGTTTACTTTAAAATGGGTTAATTGTAGATGTCTTGTATAGATTAGGTCTAAGATGGTGACTGTAAGACCAACTTCTATCCTAGAATGGTTTGTACGGCGGAACTGTTACGATTTTATCGCTTCAGGACATGAAACATATTATGTGGAATTAGTTGTATATTAATTTTTATCTACTTTTCAAGCAGTTTTTTTTTTCTACTAATTGGATTTAACAGCGTCATTTTGTCTAAACTATGGAGAGAGGTAAATCTAAAATTTGATCTTTTTATATATGATTTTCATTAGCATTTAATGGTATTAATATGATTTTATATCGAAGTCTTTCGCTCTCCTTTGGTGTCTTAAGGCTCCTCATATATGTGACCATTACGTTTTATTTCTATTTGTCTTTCGTGGAATTAGTCTTATATTAATTTTTACTTACCTATTACGTGGAATTAGTTGTATATTAATTTTTATCTACATTTTAAGCACATTTTTTTCGACACATTGGATTCAACAGCGTCATTTTGTCTAAACTATCGAGAAAGGTAAATCTAAAATGTGATTTTATTATATATGATTTCTATTTGCATTTAATGGTATCAATCTGATTTTATATTAAAGCATTTGGCTCTCTTTTGGTGTCTTAAGGCTCCTCCTACATTTGACAATTACATTTTATTTTTATTTGTCTTTCGTGAAATTAGTAGTATATTAATTCTCACTTACTTCTATTTTTGAAGTAGGTCTTTTTTTTTTTTAAAGTCATTGGATTCAACAGCGTCATTTTCTCTAAACTATCGAGTCAGGAAAATCTAAAATTTGATTTTCTTATGTATGATTTCCATTTGTCTTTTATGATATTAATCTTCAAATGATATTAAAGTTTTTGGCTCCATTTTGTTGTCCTAAGGCTGCTCTTACATTTGAATATTATGTTTTATTTCTATCCATCTTTCATGAAATTAATGGTATATTTATTTTCACTTACCTTTGAAGCAAGGTTTCTTTTCAGTCAATGCATTTGTTAACATTATTTTAATTAAACTGTTGAGTAAGGTAAATCTAATTTTCCCTCAATGGTATTAATCTTCTAATGATATAAATCTTTTTACTCTCTTTTGGTATCCTAAAGCTCCTCCTAAGTGTGAAGATTCTAAAATTAATTTACCTTCGATCTTCTCTATTCTATGATCAATTGCCAAAAGATTAATTTATTTGTTTTTATTGGACTCTCTCACTAAAATAATTCTTTCTATTCGACTCTCCACTGATTGTTCATAATTCCCTCTATTGATTTTACTCTAACAATTATTATTACTCAAATTAGGTATGTACCTGGATATGCATATTTGTTAATAATTTCAATCGTGGTAATGTCAATTGTTTGTAACGGAAAATGTAGTTTTTTTTTTCCCATGTTTTCCCAAGAACTCCATCTTCAACATTGTGGCCACCAATGTTTCATTTAGAGTATATCCCAACAAAGAGTGTAATGATCAACACCATTTCTTCGTGTATCTTTACTTTCCTTTGGCTCTAATTTCACTTATATGGCATTTTACATTTGAATAATTGCCTTCAATATTTTGTTGAGCTGTAGGTTACATAAGTTGTAATATTTGAAAGGTTGAAGGGTTTTTGTCTGTGTAAAGTAGTTAATTTTGCAATTCGTCATTTCCAAGGCCCATTCTCACTTTAAATATCATCTGTTTTTATTTTGTTGGGTATCATTTCGTTATCAATTGTACACTTTTTCCTTTATTTTAGTAAGGTCATCTATACGTTAATTTGGAGTGTAAAGCTATATCAACAACAAATTTCATCAACTAATTTTTACACTATTCATGTATGCTTTTTCTTTTGTTTTTATCTCTTTATAATAATTTTTGGGTGTGTGAATAACCATTTTTCTTTTTATTTTTTTTTATAATGTGTATGCCTAAGAAGAAAAATAAAGAATTTTGATACGATATTTATCTATTCTAGAAAAAAAATTATTTTTTTTTGCTTTATTGATGTTTGATTCATTATTTATTTATCTAATTAGCTTTACAAGAGAAAGAAAATATATGCAAATTGAAAAAAAAAAGAAAAATTCAATGGAAGTTTCTTTATTTTCATTATTTGTCCTATTTATAAATTCTATTTGACAAAAGTTGAAAACCCATTAGCTTAGTACTAATTATCAACTTAGTAATTAATTTACTATTTTCATAACTTTGATATTTATACCAATAAGAAATGAGACAGTTGATTGGATATGGTATTACAAAATTTTTAACTTGGTAGGAACCTGAAAAAATGAACTAATACTTTAATGTCAAATTAATTTATTGCAATAACAACTCGAGACATGTAAGTTTAACTATGATGTATATCATGAAGTATTGGTATTTTGGAATAATAATTTGTGGTGGAAATTGGAACATAGAATTTACAAAATAAATGAGAAAAAGGGAATATTAAGTTAATATATAATCTATTCACGTATTATACAAAAAAAAAAAGAAAAAGAAAAAACCATTTCCCTTTATTTGAATCGACAAGTATAATTTCAACATAATTGACTATTACACTTTACAAACTCACTAGAAATAAGCCATTCCTAGTATTTTAGTCGTGATTTCCATAGGTTGAATAGCCGATGTACAAACATATTGATTCATAAGTCTTGGTAGTTTAAATAGGTGTGCATTTATCATACGGTTATTTTTCGAGTATCTTAACCAATAATTAATTGAATAAATTGTGACAAAAATAAAATATTTATCATGCTATATTGGTTTACTTGAGATCGTTGTTAGTATATTTGCCAAAAAAAAAAAGAGATGTATTGTATAATTTGGACGTAGAATTATATGCTAAAACAATTGTAGGACTTCTACTAGAAAAAAAGTATTTGCATGATGTTTGTTTGATGTAAAATTTAAATTCTTATAATTGGCTAGACAATAGAAATTTCAATAAGCTTATAAACTTTTATTGAAGAACTTTTTTAGTATAAAAATAAAAATGATGATGTTAGAAATCTACCTATACCACTTATGTTAACTTAGATTTTAGTATCAAATTTTTATATTACACATATGATCTACGATGTGTAACACATTTATATAATTTTCATATTAAAAAGTATCATTTATTTTTTTGCTATAATAAAGGGCAATAAAATATTTTAACATGGTTTCAATGTGCTTCATCTTTTATTTTGCAAAAAACCAAATTCTTTAATTAATGTCTCTATATTTTATTTAGGCATACTAAGCATTTTCCATCTTTTAGATGAACAATGGAACCAAACAGGAGATCGAACCAAACATGGCATACCGGTGAAATAATCAATGCAAGAAGATCTTGTTAGAGACATCGTCACTGAATAAGGATGCAAGCCATGTCTACTGAGCAAAGAGAGACTCATCTTGCAAGACGTCAATTGAATTATAGAGCAAGCATAAATTCTACCCTCAACATCATGTCTTCTCAACATAGAAGAAATATTCCTAGACATTCGCGCTTGACAGATATCTATAGGTTAGCCTATTCTCATGGATCAAACACTTATATCCATGATTACAATCTCGATTGATCAATATGGATAGGTATGAACACACACATATAAATTTGTCTCAAACTAAATATGATATCCACCTTCAGTTACTTACTATTTCATAATGTACAGATGATCACCAACCTGAGGAACTAAACCATTAAAATGATTATCTTTCTAATAGAGGTACATATTGGATTGCCATTCCATTCCCTATATTTCTTTTTACTAATCTCATTATATTATTACAACTCATCATTAGGCCCTCGTTTAACACATATTTGTTGTATGGCACGTTTGGATGGGTCAACTTCTCATGCTGATAGTTATCACTTCATTAGAAGCAACCGACTATCAGAGGCTGCTATAACTATAGGTATGTATAATACGATTATCTAATACAGTAATTATTAACATATCAATATTTATTCATGAGCCAAACTTATTTGTTTATCTTTAATACTAGTGATATGGCTTATAAGTCTATACGATTATCATAATATCGCTAGGGACTCTCATGAATCTGTTAAAGTATTAATGACTTAGTTTGCTAACATAATGACATGTCCCTTTTTTATGATTTGCTTATTCCCAACACTTACATATTTCTTTTTACCAATCCTCAAAATATTGATCCAGTACTGTTTAACACAGATTCGTCGTATGGCACATTCGCGTACACCAATTTCCAAAATCAACACTAATCACTCCATAGAAAGCAACCCACCATGACTAACACCACCCCGAGTATGTTTTGTACGAATATTCAAACTACTAATTACTTACTTATTAATGTACATTCATACATTATACTTATTTCTTTAACTTTAATACCAATAGTGAGACCTATACATCAATATGGTTATCGTAATATCGTTAGAGACTTCCATAAATCCTCTGGATATCAACTACTTGGTCTTCCTATCATAATGACATGTCAATTTTGTAACGCTCGATTATTTTAACATGAAACATCTAAGATCTGTTGTTCGAAAGGATGCATTATTCTACCAATTATTTGACCTCCCCCAAATCTCCTCGAACTCTTTGATGATCAAACCAATCTTGGTAGACATTTTAGACAGAATATTTGATCATACAACTATATTTTTTAATTTATCTCAATGGGTGTTCACGTTGACGATACATTACTAGTTGGAAACTGCACAATTTATACATTTCGTACGTAAGGTTATATATACCATAAGATTGGTAGTCTTTTACCAAATATATAAGAGAGACCAAGGTTTCTTCAAACATATATATATATGATATTGACTACGAAACCAAAAATCGTCTTTGGGAGAATCCATCCTTAAATATTGAGATTATTCAAAAGGTCACTTCAATTTTGAATTTTCACAATCCTTTCGTTCATCAATTCGACCAAATATCCACACTTAACAATGTTGAAGATTGTCTCCTTATCATTTGTGAGCAGCTTGTTGGTCAACATCAATATTCTCTTCCAACTGCTTCATAAGTCGCTATTATAATAGTTGGAGATGAAGAAATTGGTCAGTTAAGTGATCATGACGTCACCATACAATCGCGTAGTGGATATCTTATAAATATCCATGACGCTGATAGTTATTACAACCCTTTATAGTATCCACTATTGCTACCGTCTGGAACATATGGACGGAATACAAAAAATACATTAGCAAATTGCCAATGATGTCACATGTCATGCCTTCTACACTTAAAAAGTACAGGTGAAATTTATCAATATTTAAATAAATATTGTTGGTCTCAATAGATAAATGATATCCTATGTTTTCAATGCTTTCATTTTTAGATACGTGGATCATGAGTAGTTACTTCTTCTTAGAGGTAGTAGACTCTTCTAACAATATTAGGTTGACAATTTTGTTAAAATTGAAACTTAACGGCTGAGATAGTTACGTCATAACCAAGGTAAAATTCAATAGGAACTTTATCAAGGATTGCAAGACTCACTCGTTTTTTAAGAAAATGATGCAGGTCTTTCATTTATTCAAATTAGCTATTATTCTTATTACTTTCTAATGTCGATGTATGAATATAAAATTACTAACTACGTATATTATAGGGAATGTTAGCCATAGAGTTGTCTTACTACCATCATTTGTTGGTAGTCCTCGTGATATGTATCAAAGATACCAAGATGCAATGGCTTTAGTATAAGAATTTAGAAGATTGGATCTATTTATCACTATTACATGTAACCCATCTTGGCTTGAAATTCAAGGTGAATTACTCTTAAGGCAAACCGTACAAGATCGTCTAGACTTACTTTCTTATGTGTTTTACTCGCAGTTTTAGTAATTCAAGAAAGATATTTTTGAAAGTGTTGTTTTAAGAAATGTTATTGCTTATTCTTACGTCATTGAATTTTAGAAGTGAGGCCTACCACACGCCTATGTACTTATCATTTTAGATTCCAATGACAAACTCAATACACCAGACGATTATTATACAGTTGTTAGAGCTGAAATCCCATATGAACAAGAAGAACCTCAATTGTTTCATGTTGTTTTCAAACATATGATTCATGGTCCATGTAGAGGGTATAATGCATCTGCACCATGTATGACGCAAGGGCAGTGTAAGCGTCATTTTCCTAAGATATTTGCACATGCCACTTCTCAAGGGGATGACTCTTACCTAATATACAGACGTAGAAATATTGGTAGTGTTCCATTACTTAGCTGTCCTAATATTACTGTCGACAACAATTGGGTAATCCCTTATAATCCTTGGTTGCTTTTGAATTATGATTGCCACAATAATATGGAGATATGTGCAAGTGTTAAGAGTGTGAAATATTCATATAAATACATCCACAAGGGTCTTGATAAAGTTTCCATGGTGGTTTATATTGAATTTGATAACGACGAAATCCAATGATTTGTTGATGTACGTTGGGTATGTGCCTTAGAGGCTATATGAAGGTTAATGAAATTTCCATTGTGTATGTGCCCTAGAGGTTATATGGAGGTTAATGAAATTTCCATTGAATTGCCTATATCCTTCTATTATGAGATTGCAGATACATCTTCCTAACATGCATACTATAATTTTTCAGGATGACCAATAAAAAACTTCTGTTTTATTAAATAACCTAGCCCTAAGAACGATGCTCAAGGAATTTTTCTACACAAATAGAGTAGATTTTGAGGCAAGACGTTATTTGTACAAAGAATTTCCACAACATTATAAATGGGAAAACTTTACATGGCGACGGAGAATAAGGAACACAAAGGTTGTTGGAAGAATTTATACTGTACATCTGATAGACTTTGAGTGATTTTATTTATGTATCTTGCTTAATCATGTTTGTGGTCCTACTTCATTTCCTTATCTTTTAACATAAAATGGGGTTACACATGATACGTTTTGAAAGGCTGCAGAGAATGGAAGTCTTCTCGAGAACGATGATAGTATGCGGGAATGCTTAGTTGAAGCAATTTCTTTCCAAATGCCATCAGTGCTAAGGAGATTATTTACAACCATTTTAGTATATTGTCAACTTGCTAATGTTAAAGCACTGTGGGATGAGTTTCACCAAAGCATGTTGCAAGACTACCCTTCCTCCTCAATGACTTTAAATTTGTTTCTTCTTTAAAAACTATTGATTGACCTTAAGGTATTGTTAGCACAACATGGTAAAAGATTAGCAGATTATAACTTTTCGTGTTTGCAAAATTACTTTGACTCTCACGATAACATACCTGGGATTATTGAATATGAGTTGTCAATTCCTATTACTAATGACAATATAACTGCTTCTTCTTGCTTGAATGTTGAACAATAACGTATATTTGATATTGTAAAGTCCATTATTGAGCAAGAGGAACATGTGACATTTTTTGTTGATGGTCCTGGTGGAATAGGGAAAATATATTTGTATCGTGCTATTTTGGCATTTATTCAAAGTGCGGGTCACATTTATTCGAACAACAACCTCTGGTATCGCAACAAATGTATTATCGGGAGGTAGAATGGCTCATTCGAGATTTAAGATTCCCTTGAACCCATGTAAAACTTCTATTTGTTCAGTTAGTAAGCAATCTGAATTAGCTAATTTGTTAAAGATTTGTAAATCAATTTTGTGGGATAAAGCATCTATGAATAATAGGTATGCTTTCAAAGCCATTGATAGAACATTAAGAGATATCATGGAAGTTGATTTACCATTTGGTAGGAAGGTTATGATATTGGGAGGAGATTTTGAACAACTTCTTCCTGTTGTATTAAAAGGGACAAAGCATTAAATGATCAATGCATACTTAAACAAATCCTCGCTTTGGAAAAGTGTGTGCATCTTATGATTAACCTAGAACATGCGATCTCTTAATGATAAGGATTTCTTGAACTTCATATTGAGAGTTGGTGATGGAGTTGAGTGCACAATAAATGATGACTTCATATGTATGCTACCATCAATTTGCATTCCATAGGGGGGGTGAACATTCAATCTACAAACTTCTTGACACAACCTTCCCAAATCTTTCAACACATGCACAAGACAATAGCTATTTCATCAATCGAGCAATTTTATCTCCTATGAACATAGAGGTTGATAAGTTAAATGATCGATTTTTTTAATCTTTTCTTAGTGAGCCATATACCTACTTCTCATTTGATTTAGTTTTTGTTGATGTAGGAAATTTTTATAAGCAATAATATTTAAATTCTATCTCTCAAGGTGGGCTGCCTCTACACATATTAACCTTTAAAAAGGGAGCCTCAATTATGCTTTTGCGAAACTTAGACTCAAAAGTTGGTCTTCGTAATGGTACAAGGTTGATTTGTATTAACTTTTTGAGGAATGTCATCTATGCAGAGGTTTTACTGGGCAATTAAGGGGCTACAAGTTTTTATTTCGAGAATCTCTTTGAAACCCTCTTACCACTTACACCTTCCATTTGAGATGACAAGAAGGCAATTTTTAGTATGTTTAAGTTTTGCTCTGATAATCAATAAATCCTAAGGTCAAACAATACATAATGTGGGTATCTACCTTTCTGAGCATGTGTTTAGCCATGGACAACTCTACGTGGCTTTACCAAGAGGGGTTTCAATGAAATCAATGAAAGTGTTAGTTAAAAAGGATAAATACATATAGTAGAAGGTGTATACACTCGAAATGTTGTCTATAAAGGTGTGTTACTATCATAAAGGTATGGGTATATAAGGGATTACACATTTACATGTCTAATTATTATTATTATATAGGCGTCTATAGGTTTTTCCTTTTCTTTACTATCTAAATAAATATTTTATTTATTGTTATTGTTGTGTTAAATTGTCGAATTATGTAGAATCTATTAATAAAGGAGTTTAGAAGGGGATATCTCAATCTCCTTCAGGTGCATTTTATTTACCAAGAACTATAAATTTAAAAATAAACTTTAGCAAAATTTATCTATATAATGAAGTATTTATGTTCCAATTTCAAGAATTTTGAAGTGCTATAGGCCCTATAGATGTTTTGTTCGATCATTTAGAGATTTCCACTACATGTTCATTGTGATCTCCTTACATGGTAATTTGTCATTTCATATATATTCTTCTCCTGTATACTTTTATAAATAATAAATAATCGATATAATAGAAGATTTATTTTGTCTTCTATTATAGAGAAATTGCTTGAGGATTTGTAGTTTCGATTGGCGAAACTCTGTTAGAACTGACATACGAACCTTTAGTAAGATTATTAGACGAGAGATTGCAAAAATGAAATAGCATGCCCAATCTAAGAAGGAAGACAAGTCTAATTATGATAGTCAAGCACAGTCATTATTGCAGTGAGATGATATTTGAAACATGTTTTCCGTTTTCGCAAATTATTTCGCTCTAATGAAATCTTTCTTCACTTTTGCAGATTTAAAAGGCTTACACTTTCGTCCATTTCCATCTTATTAAGGTTTGCAATCATCACTTGGATTTTTTCAATATTTCCAATGCTATAGCGGTTATATATAATTCTCTACCCTCATTTCCATCTGCAGTTCTATAGTTATAGGAATTTTGCCAATGAATTAATGTACACCAAGATCAATAACATTATGACTAGTTAATGACGGTTTATTTCATGATCCTTTATTCTATATTACAATATCCCTTAGTAATGTGTCTGCATTGTTATAGAGGGAAATGGGAACTTCTTGGATTGAGCATCTTAGTTGCGGTAGTATAATTTCATGAGCTTCAGTAAAGACATACTTGATATACGTGTTGTCTTTTTTATTCTAATGTTAATAAATTTTTTATGTACTATTGTTGTTGTCCTCTTTTCCTCATTTATTTTCAAATATTTTTAGACTGTTGATACATCTTTTTTAATGTCTTTCCAATTAATTTTTGTATACCTAATATGGGGTACGTCGATTGCTAGTACTATATTATATAAATGGTTTTCAGGCTATTGTAAGGAAGTTTTTCTTTTAGTTTTAATTTTTCTTTTATCTTTTTTTTTTAATCTTTTTGTGTCCTCTTAATAATACATGGAAAATGATAAGGGCAAACCTTGCACTCGCCATCTTTTTACTTTTCCGCGAAATCGCCTTTACATCTCCCAACAAATTCTTATATTTATATGCTAATGGGATCCCCAACATAAAGAATCAAGGACAAAAGTCCTTTTTCCTTTTTTTTTTTTTTTTTCTCTCTCTATATGAAGGACAATTTTTTCATATTTTTTTATTTGCATTTATTTTGATCAAAAGCATGAGAACTAGTTGAATCTTAATAAACGTTGAATTACGCATGGTTCAATCCTAGGTTTCAGACGCTATAAGGTAATTTATGTTTTTTTTCTTACTGTTGGGACCATATCACTTCCATCAATGTATGTCCTTTGGAAAATATTAGCAGTTTAAATGGATCCAATTAATATAATAAAACCAATCAAGGTTGTCTAATCATAACCCATAATAGTACACATATATACTGTCAAATTAGTATAAAAGGAAATGGGAAAATTACACCTAAGTCGAATGTTTAAGATCAATTCAAATAAGGAATTAAACTTTCATTTAGTTTAAATGAAGAGTAGTGTTATGCAATATGATTGAAATAGAGATTCTGTTGTAATGCTGTCAACTTAATATGATGTGTCAATTATTTGATAATAGCAGTGTTGATATGGTATTGATATGGCTATTTTTATTTTGAATATAAAAGAGAAAAGCAAAACAACTATGTACATAAAATCATAAAAAGTAAAAATAAAATTTTTGAAAAATAAAGATAATGATGGCACAAAAAATAATGGAAAAAAAGGAAAAATTGTAGAAAAATAAAAATTAAGTAATATAATTATATGTATAAATTAGTCTAATGAATAAAAAATAAAAAATTGAAAATATAAAAAGAAAAAATGTAGAAAAGAAGAACCGACAATCTTAAGGTCTAGGTGTAATTAGCGACTATAGGGGATGGGGTTAGGGGTGTGTCTTACAAACCCCTACATGTGATCACCTACTATTCTTTAGCTTGAGGGTAGCTGGAGCGACCACAAGTAGTGAGTCGTGGTGGTTAAAAGTGTACAAGTAGATTAAATGGGTAATTCTGGTTTGGCCTACGGATTAAACGGACCAAGTGTTTTTAACCCACTTTTTAAATGGGTAAAAAAACCTCAGCCCCTACTCACTTTTGAAATAAGTTAAACGGACTGACCCATGTGCTAAAAGCATAAGTAGATTAAATGGGTTAACTTAAATTGCACCATTTTTGGTTGGAGGGTTTAATGAGTCGGGTTTATTTGGTTTACTTTTTAAATGAGTGAAAAAAAATTCGATCTTAACATATATTTTAAAGGGTTAAATGAGTTGACTCATGAGTCAAAACATATTTACTCACCTTTAGCAATGGTAGTGTGTTTCCAAACTTACTTCAAAGTGTTTTTTTTTTTGTTAAATTTTTTTTAATACATTGTGAGGGTAGTAGGGGGATTGTTCAACACCTTAGAAGGGTCATATACCAATATTCTAATTAAAAAGAAAAGGATTATGGGTAAAAATAAGAACCCATTACATTGAGCGACTTGTATTGAATTGAATGAGTTCTTACCTATTTTTCATTTTTCTTTAGAACAAATTTAGGTATTAAGGGGCTGCTTGCTACCCAAGGGCTTTGCGTGACCCTAAGGTAATGGATGTCTCCTCATCACTTGTAATGGGTTGGAAAACTCACTTTGAATTGGGTTTATCAATCTATTGTCGTTATTGTAGCCACGTCAATTACCCTAAGGCTAAGGGATGGACAATAACCACTTGTAAGGCGTTTTATGACCACCTTCCCCCTATTAGGTGGTTGTTAAAGACCCCTAGCCTTGGGGTGGCTAAAAACTTCATTTCTCTTTTAAATTGCAATAATTTTCCTTTTCTTTTAATAATCTTTTTCTATATTTTTATTAATTTATTTTATTAATATATATGCATAAAAGTAGGTACCACTTTGAGAAGAATTCAATAATCTTTTCTTTTTTTTTTTCTCAAAATATTTTTTCAAATTTTATTTCATTTTTAATGTTTAAGTTAATCAAGATATATATATAGCCATGTAAACACCGTGTTAGTGGTATGTCATTGACAATTATTAAATAACAGATACCTCATATGAGGTTAATAGCATTATAATGAAATTTGCTATTTGAATCATATAGCGTAATGTTCATTTTTATTTTAACCATTTAAATGTTTGATCCAATATTTGAATTTGACATTGAATAATGATCTCCTTAGGTGTAATTTTCTATAAAGAAAGGCATTAAAATTATATCAGGGAATCATTCATTAAAATTTAATCGGACTAGTTGGGTGAATTGGATTTTTCTATTACTTAGCTAGTTTTATGGGTTAGGATACATTTCTTTCCTTTATCTCAATATTTTAATGAATCAAATAAGTAAACCCATAAGTACAATAGCCCATTAAAGGCAATTATCCATGTTCTAAGAGCTAAAATAGAGCTTTTTTATTATAATTATTTTACTTTTCTAAATTGTGGAGAAATTTGAAAGCTCTCCATAGAAATACTCACCTAAAGACATCAGAAATGGCATAAAGGGCAACTTCCTTTTATAATCGGCTTCATGCAAATAGATTAAACAGATTAAATGACTTGACTTATGATGACCTTGATCACATGGTAGCTCATCTTAATCTATTTAATCAAGGTAGATAATTTTTTCAACTACATTTAGTCAGTGAGAGATAGATGGGTTAAATAGGCTATCCATTTAAGCGTTTATTGTGGTAATGGGTTAATTTCTAAGGATACATACATACATACATACATACATATACATATATATATATACATATATATTGCACATAAGATAAGTAAATCTTCTTCTTCTTCTTCTTTAGAAAAAGAAAATCAACTATAAAATATATTCTATTAATTTCAAGATGTTTTAGAAAAAAAAAAAAGGTTTGGGTTAAAGGGAGTTTAATGAGTTGAGTGAATTGACTAGGAATAGACACTTGTTAACTCATGAAAAATAAAAGTTAGTGGTAAAGGTTAATGTAGCACGTGATATATCAACCTACGCTAACTTACATGTTAAATGTAGGCTAAAGGAACCATAATGTAAGCATGGGACAAATCAACCATACCCTATTATCTTTGTGGGCATATTTGACCCATTTGTATAGCTTTAATTGGAGCCATAAGTACTTTAATTAGATTATACTTAATAATTAGTATGTGTTGCAAGGAGAAATAATTATTACAATTCATTTTGACAAATACTCAATTACTCATGCATTTATAACATTGACACATCATACATCACGCATTCACATTTACATCATAGGACAATTAAGGGAATATATTTTTGTTGTTTTTTCATTGAGTGAATGCTCATGTATATATAAGTTTTATAGATTATATTAGCCCTCCCAAGGCCCAATTGAATACCAAAAAAAGATTCTTCTGCATGTGTTAATGCTATCTCATCAGATGATATTTTATATATTTTGTAGATTTTATAATTTTTGTATGTTTTTGTTATTTTTCTATGGATTAATATAAGATACAACGTAATCTGTATTTCAAGAAGCCTCGGGTAAAACCAACTTAATCAAGGCCTACGGCCCAGTTCGACCCCATTGACCTACTTTAATACCATCTAAACATGCAGTTGTATCCAACTGTCTCCCCATAATTGCCTAATGACTTATCCTTATCATGCTACGTGCATCTGATCCTGCCTTCACTTTCTTCTTCTTCTCTTCCTTGATCAACTTGTCTTGATGAAACCTTAAAAACCTTAGCCACAAAGCTCTGATCTAAGGGTGACAACTCATTGACCACTACTTCATTTGTATTACCACCCTCTTCTTCAAAACCTCTTAACTACAACAATGAGTGTAGATAATGCAAACATAAATTGGCAAGGTATTCCTATGTAGATTTTGTGACATTTATGTTATGCCATTGAACGAGTAACTTTGTTCTTGTTGTAGGTCTACACTTCATTGTTTTGCATTTCGAGGATAGCTATAGGCTCTGAATCTATCACGAAGCTTATTGAGGTAAGGATATCTATTTAATAGCATCAAGGGAGAGACAAGGTCGGAGTTAAGAAACACGAAAAGTGGAGTGTATAGAAGAATTTGCAACAGATGTAAGGTATAAGGTACTTCTCTTATACAATTTGTAATTTTGAAAGGGCTAAAAAAACTTAGCTAATAACTTAGTATAAAGGTGTTGTCATACATTGCCTTGTCGATAGGGTTGAAGCTTAACTTAGACTAACTTGAAAGCGATGTTCACTTTTGTTCATGTTAGGGAAATTTTTCATCTTGTCTATAACACAAGTGTCACGCCCTGAAGCGGCAGAGTCGTAACAGCCCCGCCGTGTAAACCATCCTAAGATAAAAGTTGGCCTTACAACCACTATCTTAGACCTGATCTATACAAGGCGTCCACGACTAACCCGCTTTGAAGTAAACAGTTTGTAATTTAAATAATTCATTTACCTAAGAAAGTGAGAAAAGTTATATATAATTCAAAAATGAAAAGTAATAATATATGTGTTGATTCTTCAACGTTTTTCCTCACTCCCTAGGATCCAGCAGTTGCTAGCTTCAGAGTAGTTATTGCTGCTTCTTAATCAATACCTGCACGACGTCTATAGGGATGTGAGCAACCACGGCTCAGTAAGTTAGGACGGAGGACTTAAAACTATACCATACACACAACAAGGTTTTCAATCACTTACTAGGTGCAATGCATGTGCAAACAAATGCCATCGCACGACGTTGTCCGGCCCGTCGTGAGATTAGAGAAATTTCGCCCGCTTTAATCCGGGTTGAGGAGTTGCTGTTAATGCAAAGCAGCTCATGACCAAACCCAGGCTTGTGCAATGGAGACCTTGCTCCTCCCGTGACTACCTTCGAACCACTATCTTCACCCTCGCCGCGACCTCCTCTCCTGTCACTTAGTTCGACTAAGGATGAAGAAGGGACCATTTTGCAATCCCGCGCTATCCCTTTCGAAGGGGTCTGTATTTGGCCGGAGAGTGCTAAGTTCTCCTAACAGGTTGCCATGCATGTCCGATTATGATTACTGGTTGTATATTTGATTAAGTCCAGTTTAGGGTGATCAATCATTTCATATAATTCATACAATACATGTTAGAGTAACAAACAGAATCATAACATCACCCATAATCAAGCACATGCACCAATCCAACTATCTAACAAGCACAACCAAGCATAATCTCAAGCCTCCCAAAATATAGCATTGTATTAATCCCAACTTACCTCGACTCCTCGCTCACTCACTCGAGGTCCGATTTGCTCAGGCCATCGCCGATCATTCCTATAACACAAACGTGGTTTCAGTTTTTCATATAACTATTATAGGTTTGTTTTATCCTATAACGCTTATCGTTATGTTTTATTTAGGGTTTAAGATACCTAATTATCTAGATCTTAAGTCTTTTATAATTATTTGGTACACTAATAAGGATATAAGTGTACCAAATTCACTCTTAATGTGAGAAATTTTTACATTTTTCATATAATTACAGAAATTCAAATTTCCTATCAAATTTATTGTACATTTTTATTATTATCACAATATCAATTTTTATTATAATGTTTCCTATTTCTTATATTTCCAATAATTACCTATTATGTATTATTACCTTTTATGTATATATTACACTTCTAATATTTATATCACTCTAATTATCATCTCTAAATATCAATTATCATTTCAAAATGTCTAAATTCATCATAAATCAGATTTTACTCTTAATTACCCTAATTTACAAAATTAACTTAAAATGTACTATTTTTCCATATTACTTATTTACTACATAATTAACCTAATAATTACATCTAACACCATAAATGCTACAAGTATCATTCTCCACCAGATTTCAACATCCCTAAACATCTAATTATTTACTAAGTCAGTAATTAATAATTTAATTACTTAATTAACCTTAAATTACCCATTTTATGCCTCATTTTAATGCCTAAAAATTATCTAAAATTTCAAAAATTAATTTTTAAAAACGGGCTTCATAGCACTGTTCTATATCATCTAAGTAATCTATACAAAAATTTTGGGCTTGAAACTACACTCCTAAGGTCATTTATTTCTAAACCGAAATATGCTCGGTTTTGCATGATTTCTTGGGAACCATATATTACGGGGCATGTTTTCATCAAAATAATATTTTTCCTACAAACTACATACAAAAATATCTCAGAATAACAAAATTCATAATTTTCTAATAATATTTACTATTTTTAAAAAATTACACAAAATTGGGCTAGAAATCGGACTCACCAATTTGGGTGGCTCCGGCCACCATCGGCCGCCGTGGCCTTATTGTCCGGCCTGAGCGCTGCCGCTGCCACTACCACTACCATGTGGTGGTGGTGGCCGTCCACTCCCAGCTACTCGTCTGGTGGGGGTTCCTGTTAAAGGCCTTAATTGCACAGTTTTTCTAATTTTTTTCTAAACCAAATTTTTCTCTAAATTTTTGCCTCTCTCTAATTTTTTATGATTTGTATCTGGACAAATGAACTTCTGAATTTTTCTTGCTATTTATAGACAATTTATAATTATTATGCATTAATTTGACAAGACTTTGCCCATTTTCCTTGATTTTTGGCTTTTATGTTATCCAAATTTTATTGGTTGATTTTTCTTTTGCTTATCTTGATATGCCATGACTTGATCTTGATTCATCTTATCTTTTTTTGATTTTTTTTTCTGATTTTTTCATAATTAATTTATAATTTTCTTTAATTATTTAGTATAATTTTAGTATATTTCTCGTATTTTAAGTAATTACGCGTATTTATACCTACATGTAAATTCATATATAGTACAAATAAATATTCCTAAATATTTTTTAGGTTATTTTATAATTTTTAGTACACATATAATTTATCTCTAGCGATTCGTTAAGTACCAGAATGCCTTTTACGCATTTTCGATAAATAACGAGTTATATACTTAAAATTTGAAAATTTTGTAGTCTTTTATTTTATTACTTATTTTCTTAAATTCAAACTTATGAGATCGATTTACTAATATTTCTAACTTTACTTTATAATTTAGGCTCGATCGGATCGTTCAACCGATCGAAACCTTGTATTGCTTAGTTGTGGGGCTTATAACAAGTTAAATGAAATTGTAGGTACCTAATCATATTTTCTCTATTAATCAGAATAGTATCGATAACAACATTAGTTGAGTCCTTAAGAACATAGGAAAGATGTAAAGGATGGAGCAGAAGATCTAAGGTATCAGCTAGATTTGTAATTTTGAAAGGGCCAAAAAACTTAGCTGATAACTTGTTATAAAGGTGTTGTCATACATTGCCTTGCCGATAGGGTTGAAGCTTAACCTAGACTAAATTGAAAGTGGTGTTCACTTTTGTTCATGTTAGCCAAATTTTTCATCTTGTCTACAGCACGAGTTAAATGAAATTGTAGGTACCTAATCATATTTTCTCTGTTAATCAGAATAGTGTCGATAACAACATTAATTGAGTCCTTAGGAACATAAGAAAGATGTAAAGGACTGGCAAATCCATATAGAGCTTCAAATGGTGTCATACCAATGGTAGTATGATAACTTGTACTATACCACCACTCAACATGAGATAGAAAATAAAACTAGTTAGGATGATCCCCTGTCATGCACTGTAAATACATCTACAAATAACGATTCACTACTTTAATCTACCCATCCGCTTATATATGATAGATAGTTGACACCTTAAGGTCTACTTGCAACTGAAAAAGTTCTTTCTAAAGGAACTCATGAAGACTGGATCTCGGTCACTCATAATGTAGTAAGAAAACCCATGTAACCTATATAGAGAGTCTAAGTAATTTTGAGCTACTACAGCTATAGAAAATGGATGAGTCAATCTAACAAAATGGGCATTTTTAGTAAATTAGTCAACAACAACTAATATTACATCTCCACCTTGTGACTTAGGAAGTCCTTTGATAAAGTCCATGTTAACCTCCTCTTACACTCCCTTAGGTACAAGAAACAGTTGTAGTAACCCTGGGGTAGCTATATTTTCATACTTGTATTGTTAGTATACATCATACTCTCGAATATATCGACGAATATCCTTGTACTTTCCTTTCCAATAAATATCACAACTACCCTTTAGTAAGTAGTGGTGGCTCTTGAATGACCTCTTAAGGATGCATCATGAAAACACTTTAGTATTGTCTTTTTCAATGCAAAATCTGCATCTACCACAAGTTTCCCTTTCCTTCTTAAATCATTGTGATTAAGTGTACCGATGTCCATAGTCTCTAGAATATCCCTAATATCATACTTTAATCCACTAATGAATCGAGACATAGTTCGATCCTTGGGTTCGACTACTTTACAACGGATCATCAACATTTGAAATTCCTTCACATATGATTTAACACTTGATCCTCTTTGCCTTAACTTTTGTAACCTCTTGAATGCATCCTGTAAATAGTAACTCGGAACAAATCTTTTTCTTATGACTCTATTCATTTCATCCCAATCCCTTATCTCACATTATCTTTCTCTTCTATGAGTAGCTTGCGGATTCTTTCACTATAGAGCCGCGTAGCCAATAAATTCCAATACAACAATTCTAACTTTGGCATTCTTGAGCACCTCATGACACTCAAACTGCCTCTTAATCTTATCTATCTAGTCCAAGTAGTCGTTAACATCACTACTCTTAGAAAAAAATAGGGATATGCATCCTCAATCCTTCCATTTTAGGAGCTCGGACATTCCTCTCTTCGGGTTCATAATACTCTTCCTCCTCATCACCTACTTCCTCATCCTCTTCTTTGATCTTGTTTAATGATAGTCTCTATTGAGCAACTCTATCTACTTCTCTGACTTGAGGTGGTTGATCTGGGGTATTAGCTCGATCGTATCGATCGTTGCCTCTCTCGTACAACTCATTTGCTTAGCTTTTGTAGGGGTCATTTTGAGCTCATTACCTATCTTCATTTATGACAGTCATCAGACTAGTTACCAAGTTAGTAAGCTTATCCAGCCGTTCATCCGTAGATTGGGGTGTGAAACTTGCTTGTTGACGTTAGCCATTATGAGTATCATTCTTTTGGTTACTTAGGGTTCCTTAAACACCAGAGTTGGGCATTGTTGTCTATTACAATAGATTAACAACTAAAACATAACTCAAAATTCTTTCTAAGAACAACAACAACAATAAAACAACACTTAACACACCAATTGCTATTACAACCAACACACAATAAACTAATCGAACATACTTTGTTTTGTGAACAAAAAACAGGGGAAAACAGAGCAATAAGTTTCTTTAGCACTAAACACTTCTCAAACTCTCACGATAATGACATATGGTTTCCACAACACATTAAAACAATAATAAGTTGCTCAAAGCAAAAAGTTATAGAAACTTACTTAAATATAACCAAGCTCTGATACCAAGATGATACAGATCGACAAGAAAGGGTGATACACGGCTATTGATATCACATAAGCTAGGGGTAGTGTCGAACCTCAAGATGATCCAAAAACTAAATGGAAGTCGAAGGTTGAGTAAGGTTTTCATATATTGACGGCGGATATGATACACCAACGCCTCATAAGAGTTGATGTCGCACTTGATATTATGCACGAATGTGGTCAAGGGAATTTGCCATTAATCCATGCTCATAATGGACTAGATAAGAGTAAAGGAAAGTAAGCATGTAATACTTAGCTTATAAGGAAAAGTATGTATGAAATTCAATCATATCTCCATCAGTTGTGACATATTATATGTATTTATATGGCTTAATTAGGGCAAGTCCTAGGTTGATGTAAATTAAAAAAAAAAAAAAAACTTACTAGAAAGGAAAAGTACATAATTTACAAGGGTAAATTCATAATTAAATGTAAAGGGAATATTTTTGTAAGGACAATATGAATGTCAGAGGGTAAGATATGTGTCACCCCTCCAATTGAATGGTCTTAAAGGTACGAAATGCCAAACAGAGCTGATTAGGTTGACAGTTCGGTAGGTTAATAACTCAGCAATTCAACAACTAGAGAGGGTTGGTTTAACAATGGGTCTTGAGTTTGCTTGAGCTTGGTGGGTTAGCTTGCAGTACGACAACGTAGACTTAAGAAAAGTTCAGCTTAACATCAGGTAGGAGTGTTGTTTAGCTTGGATTGGGTTCAGCAATGTTGGTGACTTCTTCCTCTTCTACTCATGATATAGTAAATAGTTTAGAGGAGCTCAGAAGAAGTCTTAGATCTGCTCGTGTGAAGTGTTCCTTATTTGTGTTTAGGTTTTGGTTAATGGCTTGGTGCACCAAGGAAATAAGGTTAAGCGCCCTTGATCTCGTGATAAGTCCTTGATTCCTATCACTGGTACCTTGGGGTATATGCCTCATTACACTAAAAACAAAGCCGCTTGCTCCTTTCCTCATCTAATTTAGCAGGAGTCATACTTCGAAATAAGGGGTTTGGAGGGTTTTGTGTTTTAATGACTTGGTTTTAGATTAAAACTTGGTGATGGTTGGACTATCATGGTAGAGTGTTGTGAGTTAAATTTGAGTTCCGTGTGTTATGGTTTAGGGTAAGAGTGTTTCTAAGAAGGTTAGTAATCTAGGTTATTGGTGTATAGGTTTCATGGGTTGTAGTTGAAAGTGGGCAAGATGAGTGTGGTTTGGTGTTGGTTAGGGCAGATTTGAGTACAGTATTGGCAGCATATTGCAATCATGTAAGGGTATAACCTTAGTGAAGGGTACTTGGTTGAAGCATTTAGATTGGGTATTGAATTTTAGGGTTGAGGTTGTATAGGAAAAAACTAATTTGATAAGCTTTAGGTAGTTGAACTTGGGTAATCATTTGCTCAAAAGCATTGATGTACTCTTACAAAGTTCCCTCCTATTGCAACTCGATCAACTTACCCAACAAGTCTAAATACCCTTTATCACCAAAGTGGTGTCTCAATCTTACTATCGATTCTTCCCAAGTAATTGGGTCTTGCGAATTTCACGCATTAATATAAGTTGGAAACCATTGAAGTGCTCTTTCCTCAAAGTGTAAGGTTGCAATTTGGGTTTTAAGATGTGAAGGAGTATCCTCAATATAAAAACGTAATTCTGCTTTATAAAGCTAAGTTTTGAGATTGTCACCTAAAAAAATTGGAAAATCTAGTAGGTTTGTTCTTACAGGTTGATTATTATGCACACATTAGGCAAATGCATCCAATCAAGTTATAGTATAAATAAAACGAATTATGAGTCTGAGTGTCGTTCTCATGAGGAACCATATGTTTGAGAACCTAGATTACTAGTAATTTATCTTAATACACTAATTATCTAACTTAACAATATGGGGATTGTGATTAAGAAGGAAAGATGAATAAGGAAAAAATAATTAAAATGAGAATAATAAATTAAAAATAAAAATAAACAAGAAAAATTTAAATACTAAATTAAATAAAACAAGACTAATTACAGTAAATATGCATAATTCAAGTAAATTAAAAAGTACATAATCCCTAATGAATCGTTGTTTACTATCTAGTTCATTACAACCATCAATCTTAATTATTCCTTGAATTGTAGCGATGCCTAAGTTGAATTGATTGGATTTGTGTCTCTAACTAATTCCTTGTAAGTCTCGTAATTAGATGTTCGAGGTTTGGTCTGTGAAATTTAGGATGGTCAGGTAAATTATTTAATCAAGCCCAAATTTTACGATGAAGTTAGGAATATTAGTAAAAAGTGATTTCATGAGTTTGGATTTAGAAAAATAAATAATAAAATAATTAATTTTTATAATATTAAAGTATAAGTATATTACCCGTTATTTAAGAAATAGGTAAAACGAGTTCTGATAATTAACGAATTGATAGAGATAAATTATATATATACTAAAAATTATAAAATAACTTAAATAATATTTAGGAGTATTTATTTGTATCATATATGTATTTACGTGTAGGTAAAAATATGTGAAATTTCTTAAAATACCTAAAAATATATCAAAATAATGTTAAATAATTAAGGAAAATTCATTAAAAAAATGAAAAATCAAGAAAAATATGAAAAAATGAAGAAAAGTCTAGAAATATGGCGTGAAGGGCTAGGAATGGAAGTTGGAAAGTTGACCAATAGTAATAGGCTAAATAGAAAGTAAAAATGGAAGATGATAAGGGACAAATGGCACAATTTGATTCAAAACCACACCTAACTAGTTCTATAAATTAAAAGATGACCATCCACAATTCATTTGGTCAGTTTAGCATTAGAAAAAAAATTAGGGAGATGAGAGAAGAGAGGAAAAATCAATTTTAGTAAAATTAGACAAAATAGTGTGCATTTAGGACTTATAAAGAGAATCCGCATTCGACGACTACTTGAAGAGGAATGCCACTACCACCAGATAGTGGACCCTACACCTGGAGCTGCCGACAAGGGCGGAGCCATCACTGGTGGCTAAAAGCCATTTAATTGGTAAGTTCTGATTTCCTTTTCGAAATTGTTTAATTTAGTAAAAATATCAAATATGTATAAAAAATTATGAAATTTGATATTCTAGAACATTTTTGTATGTAGATTTAGGAAAAAATATTAATTTAATAAAATTAGGGCTTGAAAAGAAATAATTAAACCCGTGTTACTTTTTCATATTTAAACAAATGACCTTAATAGTGTAGTTTTAAGCCTAAAATTTTTGTATAGACTATTTAGGTTATATATTACAGTGCTATGAAGATTTTTTCTGAAATTTAATTTTCTATATTTTTACTTAATTTTTAGTTCCTAAAATCATGTATAAAAGGCAATATTTGGGCTTAATTTTCTAAATTAATGTTAATTTGGTAAAATTTTTGATTTAATATGTAATTAGATATATTTAGATGATAGTTGTTGATGCAAGATGGTATTTGTAGAGTTTGAGGTGTTAGTTGTATGTATTATCCATAATATGTATTAAATATATAAGTAAATGGATATATATAAGTTAAATTTGTGATTTAGGGTTAATTAGGTATAAATTATGATTTAGAATACACTTACATATTTTGATATATTATTGGATAATGAAGGATGATATATGTAGTATTAGAAGAGTTAAAAGTGTTAGATAGGTGATATAAGTATATAATATATAATAATACATAATATGCTTATATAGGAATTAAATGAGTAGAAAATATTAGGTAAAAATTAATGGTATTATAATAGTAGAAATATGATATAAATCTGATTTGGAAGGTGAATGTACGAAGTTATATGAAAAATGCTGGTTATTCTTACATCGGGGCTTAATTCGGTAATTAAATTAGAAATATAGTGTATTGTATTGATTGAAATGCCGATTAGGAGCTAAAATGGAGGTTTAAGATATCTAAGTATAGTTAGATGGATTTCACATATTAGTTTGAGAGGAATTCTTAAGGTTTATAAATAAAAACAATAATTAGAAGCCAAATAAAACTTGATTCAAAAATTGAATTAAAAATTAATTTAGAACTAATTCGATTATAGAAGATATATAATTTGAATAATTGAGTAAAATTATAATCCTAAACTAAAAACTAATGATTTAAAGCTTATATATATATATATATATATATGCATATGTATAAGTAGTTATGTTAAAATGTAGATCATTCTTGAATTAGAACCTAATTCAGAAGTTGAAATCGTAATTGGAATAAGAAGCAAATTTGAAACCTGATTGAATAAGAGAAGTAACTCCAAGAGACTTAAACCTAAATCACTAAATATAAGAAGACCATAAACTAAAGATAATTATAATCTAAATTACATAATAAAACCTATCTATGATAGTAATATGAAAACTAAAATAACATTTGTACTATAGAGATAATCGACGATGGCCTGTACAAGTCGTACGTTGAATGAGCAAGCTGGAAGTCCAAGTAAGTTGCGATTAATACGTTACCATATTTTAGAGGACTAATTTATAGTACTTAAAGGCTTGAGATTGTACTTAGTTGTGTTTATTAGATAGTTGATTACGCGCATGCTTATATATGCTTATTTTTGAGTTTGATTATATGATTTTAGTTTACTGTTCTGGCTTATATTTATGTGATTTATTTGAAATGATTGAACATCTTAAACTGGACTTAACTAAATATATGACTTACAAATTTAAAATAGACCTGCATAGCAACTTAATAGGGGAAATGGGTAAGGTTCTCAGGTCAAATATCGAACCCTTCAAAATGGATAGTACTAGATAACATAATGAATCATTTCTTCATCTTTAGTCAAATTAAATAATAGGCGAGTAGGTCGTGGCAAGAGTAAAGTTAATGGTTCAAAGGTAGTCATGAGAAGAGTGGTATCTCCATTGCAAAAGTTTGGGTTTGGTTATAAGTTGTTGAAATGTGCGCTTAACTTTTCATCCTTAATTAAAGCGGATGTAATTTTTCTAATCTCATGATGGACCAGATAACGTCATGTGATGATATTTGCTTGTACATGCATTGCATGTAACAAATTTGGTTAAAAATCTTGTTTGCGTTTGATGTATAGTTTTAAGTCTCCGTCCTGATTTACTAAGTTGTTGGTTGCTCACATTCCTATGGATATTGCTGCAAGTGTTAACTAAGAAGCGGCTATATAACTACCTCGAAGTTAACTAATGCTGGATCCTAAAAAGTGAGGATATAAACCTAAGGATCAATTATATTCTTAAGTTTAGATTTTATCTTTAAAAGCTTTTAGTATCAATTTATATATTACTCAAGTAGCTTATGATTAAGTTCCTAAATCTTGTAAACATACTTGGATTATTTTAGTGTAAATATATATTTTTCATGATTTCATAGGTAAATAACATGTTTAATTTATAAATTGTTTATTTTAGAGTGAGTTAGTCATGGACATCTTGTATAAATTATGCATAAGATAGCTGCTATAAGGTCAGTTTCTATTTTAGAATAGTTTGTATGGCGGGATTGTTACGACTCTGCTGCTTCGAAGCATAATAGTTTTATGTTGGTATCTGAGTGTAGTTTTAATGAACTCGCCTTGAAGTGTAATAATTAAAAGAAGCAAATATTATAGGAGTACGTTGAGAATGGGTAGCAATAAGCAGGTAGTAAAGTATGGTACTATAAATTATAGAGTAAATAGTAATTATAACACTAAACAAAGATCAACATTAATTGAACTTATATCCAATTATAAGATCATGTGGAGAATTGATATTTAGTTGAAGTGATCTAAGTAAAATGGTGGAGTGATAGATAGTTAAAATGATTCAAGTAGAATGGAGGAGAATTTTTGATCTAATATGAAGTTGAGATGTGGAGAATATTGTTATAAGTAGTCAATTGGGATATGTTGTTACCATGGATGGGATTATTGAGAAGTCTATTGATGGGTTATGCAGTAGTTGATGAGATTCATGAACATTGACAGAAATTAATTCAAGTTTTTAGTATAATAGAGATACTTTGATATGCGCCATTGATTAAAGATAGATAGAAATAAGGGATTATGGCTTAAGTGATGTTAGTGAGATACTTTTAATAAGGGTAGAAGAGATAGAGCTTACCTTGTTAGTACGACTTATAATTCGACTAGCATATTATGTACCTTCAGATGATCACCCTCCGAAGATTATTAATTGGTCTCCATATTTCTTAGATCAGTTGGAGTAGATTACATATAGAACGAGAATGCGACAAATGAGATAATAGTTGATAATAGTATTGAGGAGTTTGATAATGATGAGATATATGGAATGGTTATTATTTCTGGTTTTTCTATAGAAGTATAGATCATTGAATCAACAAGTAGAAATGATATTGAATTAATTAGAAGATAAATGTAGTGGAATTCTTTTCAAACGAAGAATTGTTATTGGTGATTAAATGATGGATATAAAATGATAACTAGTTATGTTTTGTTGGACATTAGAAATGATCTTATGTTAGTTATTCATATATGTGGAGATCTTAATGATTTCTTAATGGATGTAGTTATGCTTTTCAATGAAAGTGTATTCTTTTGGATAAGTGCATATACAATGACGATTTATATACTTGTAGTTAAGGGTGTAAAAAGGATCAAATTTGATTTGGGTGATCAATATTTAAAGTCTTTTACATATATAAGAATGGTTGTAGAAACTTTAATATGAGGCAATAATTAGGTTATAAATCCTTTTGGCCTTAATGAATAACGAATCTAAAACTTATATCTGTGAAAGTGTAAGCAAGTGTAGGTGAAATAAAATGAGTATGAAGTGGATAGTAGGATCTTTATTTTGTGTTGAGGCAAATGAAATGATATCATTATGTCATACTTATGCTCGATTATAGGGAAAATTTAGAAGCAAAGTAATTAAAATAATGGATTGGATTATTTAACAAGTGTTCGATAGTAAGTTGGAACTGAACATATTTTTATAATGATGTTCAAATGAAGATGGTATGGAAATTGTTCTTTATCAAATTTGGTTCAATTGGGTGCTGTGAGTTAGGAAGCTATCGTTTTACTCTTAATAATGAAGTGATGAAAAATAAAATGCTAATAAGAGATAGTCATTTCAAGATCTAAGCTTAAAAGAGTCAGGAGATAAGTAATGATTTTAGTGAAGGACTCTCACTTGATCTTAGTTGAATGATAATAAATTTGAACAAAAGGATTGGTTGAAAACCATAAGAATAATGTATAATTATTGCATAATATATGTATATAAAATGGATGAAATGCAAGTACAGTAATGATATTGAGGTATTCATTCCCTATAAGTCCAAAACTAGTGAACAAAAAGGGATTTAAGGTGATTTAGATTATCATTACTTGTTAATTTAGAATTTATATTGGAGGAAGGATATTAATAAAAAAAAAAAGCTGTAGGATATGATTAAAGTGAAATTTAGAAGGAAAGCTACTAATGGCAAATGATTAGAAGTTTATCGATATTTATAAGTTAGAGATTAGGGAAAGTACCAACAAGTACTTGATCTACTAGTAGGAGAAGAAAGAGGAAATGGATGCTAGTAAAGTTGGATCTAGAATAGGTGTATGATAGGGTGGAGTGGGATTTTATTTGCACAATGCTCCAAAGCTTGAACTTCCTTAGTCTTTGGTTGAATTTGGTGTCTTCTTGCTTGAGCTCAACATCATTTTTGATTATCTTTAATGGTTCCCTATTAAAAAGCTTTGAAGCATCCGGAGGTCTTAGGTAGGGGAACCCATTATCTCCCCCACTTATTCATCCTCGTAACGGATATGTTTAGTCAACTAATTCACAAGATGGTGGAGGAAAAGGAATGGAAACCAATATAGATAGGGGGGTTGAATTTGAAGCTCTCACATCATTTCTTTGCTGATGACATTGTGTTAATAGGGGAGGCAAGATCAGAAAATGCAAGGTACATGATGAAGGCAATTGAGGAATTTAAGACTGTCTTGGGGTAAAAAGTTAACTTTAGAGGATCTTGTGTTGTGTTATTGAGTAATACTAGTTAGGATTACAAGGAGAAGATTTGTTATATCTTTAGTATACGCTCAATTGCTAGCCTAAGGAAGTACTTAGGATTACTGATGAAGGAGGGGGGACGAATAACAAAAGCAAACCTTGATTTTATACTAGAGAAGATGTGCATAAAGTTAGTGGGTTGGAAAGCTTAGATGTTGACTATGGCAAGGCGTTGGCTCTTAACATCTTTGGTTATAGAGAGTATCTCGAACTATTACTCACAGGCTATACCCTTATTGAAGTCCCTTGTTAAAGGCTTATAAAGAATACATAGAGACTTTATATGGGGATCCATAGAAGAACAATGTAAATTGTACTAGATTAGTTGGATAAAATTGAAACGGTCAAGAGGTAATAATGGCTTAGGCTTAGTTAATGTTTTAAGAAGGAACAAAGCTAATTTCTATAAGCTTACTTAAGAAGTGGGGAAGAAGAAAGACTTATGGGTAGAGATGCTCAAAGGGAAATATTGGTTAAGGGAAGGAGGTTGGCGAACGAAGAGGGGATTGGCATTTTACTAAGTCCTAAAGGAGGTTAAGGATTGGGTGGACCAAAATGTCAAAGTAAGAATTTGTAATGGGAAAACAATAAAATTCTAGTCAAATGAGTGAATTGATTCAGGGAGAGTGATTGTTACGCCCCAAAGCGGTAGAGTCGTAATAGTCTCATTGTACAAACCATTTTAAGATAGAAGTTTGCCTTACAACTACTATTCTAGACCTAATCTACACAAGGCATCCATAACTAACTCGTTTTAAAGTAAATAGTTCATAATTTAAATAAATTATTTACCTAAGAAAGTAAGAATATATATATATACACTAGAATTCAGTTATTACAATTAACGTTTACAACGTGTCATCGTAATCTATTTCCTAGTTAATACATTATTCAGGAATGAAAAATTTTAAAATAAGAGCTTAGATGTTAAAAATGTATATTTATTCTTCAAATGTTTTTCCTCACTCCCTAGGATTCAGCAGTTGCTAACTTTAGGGTAGTTATAAGCTGCTTCTTAGTTAGCACCTGCAACGACATCTATAGGGATGTGAGCAACCACAACTCAATAAGTTAAGACGGAGGACTTAAAACTATACCACAAACATAAACAAGGTTATCAACTAATTTATTAGGTGTAATGCATGTTTAAGTAAATGTCATCGTACAACGTTATCCAGCCCGTCATGAGATTAAAGAAATTGCGCCTGCTCTAATTCGGGTTGAAGAATTGCCGTTAATGCAATAGCTCGTGACCAAACCTAGGCTTGTGCAATGGAGACACTGCTCCTCTCGCGATTACCTTTGAACCTTAACTTTACCCTTGTTGCGACCTCCTCACTTGTCACTTAGTTCTACTAAGGATGAAGAAGAGACTTATTATGCTATCCAACACTATCTCTTTCGAAGGACTTAGTATTTGGCTAAAGAATCCTAGGTTTCCCCTAATGGGTTACTATGCAGGTTCGATTTATGTTACAGGTTGTATATTTGATTCGGTTTAGTTTAGGATGATTAATCATTTTATACAAATCATACAATATAAACCAAGCAGCAAATCAAAATCATATCATCAGCTCAGAACAAGTACAATCAAGTACAATTTCAAGCCTCCAAAATACAATACTGTATCAATCTCAACTTACCTTGACTCCTTGCTTGCTCACTTGAGGTGGGACTCGTTCAGTCTATTGCCAATAATCCCTATAATATCAATGTTGTTTCAGTTTTCATGTAATTGTAATAGGTTTGTTTTATCTTATAACACTTATTGTTTTATTTGGTTTAGTGTTTAATATGTCAAATTATCTAGGTTCTCAAATCTTTACAATTATTCTCGATTTGGAGTTAAGTTTTGGTTCAGTTTCCGCATCAATTTATAAATTAAGTTCTAGTTTAGCTTCTAAATACAGTTTTATATACGAATCCTAGAAACTCGTTTCAACTCATAATGTGAAATTAATCACATTATTTTCAGGTATACTAAATACCATAATTACCTCTAGTTAGTGTTTTATTCTACCCGATACACTTAAATCTTTATTAGTATACTGAACTTACTTCTGATGTGAGAAATTTTTATATTTTTCATATAATTACCTAAATTTAAGTTTTCTATCAGATTTATTATATATTCCTATTATTTATATAATATCAATTTTTATTCTAATATCTTTTATTTATTATATTTTCAATAATTGCATATTATGTATTATTACTTATTATGTATATAATACATATCTAATATTTCTATCACTTTAATTACCATCTCTTAACATCAATTAACATTTCAAAATGTCTAAATTCATCCCAAATTAGATTTTATACCTAATTACCCTAGTTTACAAAATTAACTTAAAATTTACTATTCTTCCTTATTACTTATTTACTTCATAATTACCTTAATAATTACATCTAACACTTTAAATGCTACAAGTATCATACTTATCAGATTTCAATGTCCTAAAACATATGATTATGCACTAAATCAATAATTATCCATTTAATTACTTAATTAAACCTAATTTACCCATTTTTATGCATCATTTTAATGCCTAAAAATTATCTAAAAATTTAAAAAATTAATTTTTGAAAAAAAGGCTTCGTAGTACTATTCTATATCACTTAAGTAGTCTACAAAAAAATTTTAAATTCCAAATTACACTCCTAAGCCTATTTATTTCTAAATCGAAACATGCTCGATTTTGTATGATTTCTTAAGGATCATATATTAGGAGACATATTTTTATCAAAATAATATTTTTACTAAAAACTAAATATAAAAATATTAAAAAATAACAAGTTTTATAATTTTCCAACTAATTTTGATATTTTTAATAATTTAAGAAAAATCGGGTAGAAATTGAGACTCACCAGAACTGGTGGCTTCTGCCACCGTCGGTGGCTATGGGTGTGTCAGCCCATCTGGGCATTGCCATCACTGTGTGGTGGTGGTAGTGGCCATCTACTTCCAGTTGCTCGTTAGGTTTGGGTTTGTAGACACCTAATTTTTGCCCCTCTATAGTTCTAAGTTTTATTTTTACAAAAAGGGTCTTAATTCAAAAAAATAAAAAAAATTAATAAAAAAATATAATAAAAATTAAAAAATAATGAAAATACCAAAAAAAAAAGAAAAGGAAAAAATCATAAAGATTTCTTAGATTTTTAGAAAGTTATTTATATTAGGAACAATTAGTTTTAATATTAGTTTTAGTTTTAGTTTAGTTAAAAATTTTATTTTAGGGAATCGGATCGTTTAAGTATAATTGAACTGAATGTCAATGCACAGGCCAACGGCTTAACGGATAAGAATCGGAGTATTTAGATTGGATTTAATTTGAGGTCAGGGGTTCGCATCTATGTCTTTTGTTTTGTTTTTTTTTTTTATATTTTACAAGAGCGAGAGAAATAAACGGGATTCGTATCTAATTAAAAACATTTTAATCTAATTTGATTTTATCAAGTCAGATTTGAATTAATTTGGATCTAGTTTAATTAAATACAATTGATATGATATGGTTTGGATTTAAAAAGACAACAATATAACTCCGTTTGGTGGTAACCAATCGATGACGACATTATTGCACACGAACAACACAACAGAATTATTCTTCTAGCTAAACAGTACAGAATACAAACTGTCGACGACGTGCGAGCCTCACACACAGTAGCATACGGTGAAATACATAACACAACAGAATTATTCTTCTGGCTAAACAGTATACAAATACAAACTGTTGACGATGTGGGAGCCTCACACATAGCAGCATACGGTGAAATACATGCTGCATTATATAATCAAATCAGTCACTGAGCATGCACGGTTTTCATCCCTCGTCCTTCCACTGTTCATCGTCGACGTTATCAGTAACCATAGCAACAGAGCAAGCAAATGTGATTCAGCACCAGATTCTGCTGCAAATCTTTGACTCTTTTCTCCAACCCCATAACAGTTTAACCATCAACAGCAGCTGCAACAACCATAGCAACTGAACGCGGCAGCCCCCCACGTTCATTCTCCTCCTTGCCTTCGACACGTCACCACGTTCCTTGCCACATACACCCTTCAACCTCACGTCCATCGCATCCTAGCTCTTGTACATAGCTTCACCGTATTGTCGAATAGCAAGCCCAGCCAACAACATCATCGCAACTTTCAAATTAACTTGCCATACCAATGTCTGCAGTAGCAAGCCAAACCAAGTTCCAACGTCCATCCATATGCTTCACGTAAGCCACCACAGCCGTAAATCCATCACTACTGCAAACATCTGATTGATCCAACGCTGCTCCAGACGACAATATGCGCATACCGTAGCTGGGCATCAGGTTCAGTTTCTATCTAAGTTTTTTCTTTATTACTACTATTTATGATTTATTATTATCACACCATATTATTGCTTTTAAGATTTTCGTGGTTTAACATGCTGTGCTATATATATGCGTATCTATGTGTATTTCTTAGTTTGAGATATTTCTTTTAGCATTAGCTTTAATATGGATTAGGTATATTATGATAATATAGAGATATATAGACCTTAGAAGATTGTTTTTTTTTATTTATTTTTATTATATACCTTATTACATTATCTATTAGTGATATAATATATATATATATATATGTTAGTTTAGGAGTTTAGTATTAGTTCTTGTACAAGTTTATTATATAGAATTAATTTATTTTGATAGATAGTTGTATACATTAGTTTAGGGATTGTTAGGATTGGTCATATTTTAAAATTTGGTTTTATTTAAGGATTTATCACATAGAAGATTGTTTTTCTTTAAATAAAAATTAATAAAAGACCTTTTTAAAAATAGGATTGTTAGAGCAAATTTTTTATAAAACAATAACATTTAAGAATTAGGACCCTTTTATAAAAGAAAAAAAAATAATAACACATTTGTTAAAAACACGTTTGAACCCACTCCTTAGACTAATTATATAGTTATGCGCATGATAGGACTGGAGATCCAATTCATCAGCTTTGTGTGCTTTGCCTTGCAGGTACGTAGTAGTGGTTTTTAATTATTGTCTATAGGTTGTTTTATTTATTTATTTTTATCTCACTTAGTATATGCATAGTTATTTTTAAAACTTGTACTAATTTTTTAATTTATTTTTATCATGTCTTTAATTGTTAGTAATTAATTAAAACATTTGTGTCTAGTGAACATGTGTTAAGTTAAATTTTAGTTTTTTTTTTAATTATTCTTTTAGATTTCATATTTTCAAAATAATATTTTTATAAAATCTTATATTTTACAAAATCTTGTTTTTTGCATATTGTATTAATTTAGAAAAATTGCATTAGGCATGTTAGGGTTTTCTATGATTAAGGCACCTTTTCTATGATTAGGAAATTTTTTTTCTTTCTTTCTTTTTTATGTTTTAAGCATCTTTTCTATATAAAAGTTTCATCATGTAAAACATTGCATATTTCATAAAATCTTTAGGGTTTTTCTTGAAAATAAAAAGAATTATCACTTAATTGTTTTTAAAATAAAAATCTTAATTTGGGACTTTTTAAAAATTAGTTTTTAGTTTTTTTTATATATATATAATGTTAGGAATAAAAATTAGGCTTCTAGGGATTTTTCTTAATAAAAATAAAATGGTTAATAAAAACGTAAATTCAACCAATCATTTTTTATAAAAAGAACTAACACATTAAAGTTTTCGGAAAAAACTACGATCGTCTGATCCCGGCTAGCGGGTACGTAGGCACCTTCGAGGCGACGATAAAATATATAGAAACTTAGGTCTCTCTTTTTTTTTTCTCTTTTGATTTTATTTATTTATTTATTTTTATTTTAAATATTATAATTAGAACAATAATCCTAATTTCGGTAAATAAATAGTGATACCTGTTAAGGGTTTAATAGGTTAGCCCCCGAATTCGGAACTCTCTGATTCTTTATTAAAATTGAAATCAAAGATCGGTAGCTAAATCGTAACCAATCTACCCAATTGATTACGGTTTCTTTTCTTTTCCCGACTCCGGTCGGGTGGCGACTCTAAAAATAATTTTAAATAAAAAATCGGAATTTCTCAATTTCTTTAGTCGAGGATTAATATTAAATGAGTTAGGGTTTAGTATTAATCAAGAAATGAGAAATCAATTTTAAATAAAAGAAATCGAAAAATCAAACTCGACAGGGTTCCCTTTAGAAGCCCCAACTGTACAGATTTTTTGTAATTTTTTATAAAACCCTAATTTTCTCTCAATTTCGCGCCTCTCGAATTTTCTAAACTTCCAAATATCCAAAATGAGTTTTTGAAAAATTTGGGATATTTATAGAGGTTTTAGCGAATTATTATGCATTAAATTGATTTGACAATTACATTATCTCTTCTTTTTCTTACTTTCTATTTGTTGTAATTTGATTGGTTGCTTTTATTTCTTCAATTCTAGATTGAGATGCCTCAATTCTAGATTTTTCTTCATTTTTTCCTTAATTAGTTATGAATTTTTTTAATTATTTAGCATTATTTTAACACATTTTGCGTATTTTGAGTAATTACGCGTATTTCTACCTATATTTAAATTCATATATAGTGCAAATAAATATTCCTAAATATTATTTAGGTTATTTTGTGATTTTTAGTGTACATATAATTTATCTCTAGTAATTCGTTAATTATTGGAATGCATTTTATGTATTTTTCGATAAATAACGAGTAATATACTTAAAATTTTAAAATTTTATATATTTTTTACTTTATTACTTATTTTATTAAATTTAAATTTACGGGATCATTTTTATTAATATTTTTAAATTTACTTTATAATTTAGGCTCGATTGGATTTTTTAGGCGATTGCCCTAAATTCTATGAGACAAATTTTGTGTAACTAATTGTAGGTCTTACAATGATGTCATGGCTAGTTGGGTTACTTAACAAATTTGATCACATGTTGTCAATACATTAAGTGTGAAATAGGGTAGGATGCTGGAAGGAGGATTTCATAGGATACCTTATTGACTATGAGATCAGTATATGGTTGGGCAATATCACCATTGAAGAGAATAGCCAAAATGAAGATCTATTCTACTGGTTGGATGAAATTAGTAAACATCTTATTAGTAGGGTGGCTTATGAACGCTTAAGAAAAATCGAGGAGGAAGATTTTATACACCAATCTTAGGATTGGATTTAGAAGACCTCGACTTACCTACGCATTTAGATGCTACTTTGGAAAATCCTGATGGATGGTTTACCAACTAGGGATAAATTACGAGCTTGAGGGATGGTGGTAGATGCATATTGCCCACTGTGTGGAAGAGAGGAAGAGAACATGAGCCACTTCAATTGTGAGAATAGCAAAATTGGTTGGAACTCCATGGGGTTCTGTAGATTGGACTTTGTAGGCAGAGAAGAGGCCATAGAATGGTCAAGTAAAGAAGCAAATTGGAAGAGGAAGATATAGACAAATTCGGAACCTCCAAAACAGGCTTTCATTTTGTTCCTCTTACAAAGGATTTGGAGGGAAAGGAATTGCTGTACATTTCAGAATAGTAACCAATCTCAAGAACATTGGAGTTAAAGAGTTAGAGTAGAAGTTTATGAATGGTAGACAATAAAGAGGGCAAATAGACTAGCGAACAGAGAAGCACGAAGGGTGCAATGGACTAGACTTGCGAGAGGGCAGTGAAAATAAATTGTGATGGAATGGTTAAGGAAAGAAAGCTCCTGGGAAGGATTGGAGTCATTGCAAGAAATCACGAGGAACAAGTAATAGTTGGCTTAATGCGATAAATAACCAATCATTCTCCCATAGAGGTGGAATCATGGGTTCTATTTGAAGGCATGAAGTGGATGAAGTGAGAGGGTACAAGATTGTTGAGATGGAATTAGACTCTCAAATGGCAGTAGATTGGGTTCAAGGAAAAAAATGTAAACACAGACATTTGCCACCTAACAATAGTTAGATGTATTGAATTGTTGCCTCACTTTGAAGTGTTTACTTTATGTATGGTAAATTGTGATCAGAACAGGGTTGCTGATGCGTTAGCAAAGGAAGGTTTAAATAAGCCATATCTAGAGTTTGGTTAGGAAGCACCACATTTTTTCCTTGGTTCTTTAGTTTCTTATGTATGTTTGTTTCAAGACTTATTTGAGGGATGCTTTGAGCTTGGTTAATGGATTGTTTTCGTGTTTCATCATGGTTTTTTTTTTTCTGGTTTGTTTTAAGCCTATATTGCTAGACCTTGCTGATATTTTAGGAATGGCTTGAATTTATTGAAAAAAGAAAAACAATACCACCTGATGCTATAAAATATAATATTTAAATTTTCTTCATATTATTATAATTGTATTTGATAATTGAGGTTCTCTAGTTAAATATCGAACCCTTCGAAAGAGACAACACTGGATAGCATAATGGATCATTTCTTTATCTTTAGTCAAACTAAGTAATAAGAAAGTTGGTTGCAATAAGGATGAAGTTAATGGTTTGAAGGTAGTCACGAGAAGAGCGGTATCTCTATTGCAAAAGCTTGGGTTTGGTTATGAGTTGTTGAAATGTGTGCTTAACTCTTCATGTCAAATTAAAGCGGGTGTAATTTCTCTAATTTCATGATAGACTGGATAACGTCGTACGATGACATTTGCTTATATATGCATTACATCTAACAAATTTGGTTGAAAATCTTATTTGTGTTTGATGTATAGTTTTAAGTCTCCGTCCTAATTTACTAAGTTGTTGGTTGCTCACATTCCTATGGATATTGCTGTAGGTGCTAACTAAGAAGCAGCTATATAGCTACCCCGAAGTTAGCCAATGCTAGATCCTTAGGAGTAAGGATATAAAGCTAATGATCAATTACACTCTTAAGTTTGGATTTTATCTTTAAAAGCTTTTAGTATCAATTTATATGTTCCTTAGGTAGATTATGATTAAGTTCCTAAATCTTGTAAATATACTTGGATTATTTTAATGTAAATATATATTTTCATGATTTCATAGGTAAATAACATGTTTAATTTATAAATTGTTTACTTTAAAACGAGTTAGTCATGGACATCTTGTATAAATTAGGTTTAAGATAGCTATTGTAAGGTCAGTTTCTATTTTAGAATGGTTTGCATGGCAGGATTGTTACGACTTTGCTGTTTCGAGGCGTGATAATTCTATGTTGGTATCAGAGCAAAATTCTAATGAACTTGCCTTGAAGTGTAATAATTAAAAGAAGTAGACATTATAGGAGTACATTGAGAGTGGGTAGCGATAAGTAGGTAGCGATAAGTAGGTAGTAAAGTATGGTACTATAAATTATAGAGTAAATAGTGATTATAACACTAAACTAAGATCAACATTAATTGAACTTATATCCAATTATGGGATCACATGGAGAATTGATATTTAGTTGAAGTAATCTAAGTAAAATGGTGGAGAAATAGTTAGTTGAAAGGATTCAGGTAAAATGGAGGAGAATTTTTTATCCAATATAGAGTTAAGATGTGGAGAATATTGTTACAAATGGTTAGTTGGGACATGTTAATACCAAGATAGGAATATTGAGAAGTCTATTGATGGGTTGTGTAGTAGTTGATGAGCTTCGCGAATATTGATAGAAATTAATTCAAGTTTTTAGTATAATAAAGATACTTTGATATGTGCCATTGATTAAAGATGGATATAAATAAGGGATGATGACTTAAGTGATGTTAGTGAGATACTTTTAATAAGGGCAGAAGAGAGAGACCTTACCTTATTAGTACGACTCATAATCCGATTAGCATATTACATATATTTAGACGATTACTCTTTGAAGATTATTAATTGGTTTCCATATTTCCTAGATTAGTTGGACTAGATTATATATAGAATGAGAATGAGACATATGAGATAATAGTATTGAGGAGTCTGATGATGATGAGATATTTGGAATGGTTATTATTTTTGGTTTTTCTATAGAAGTATAGAGTATTGAATCAACAAGTAGAAATGATATCGAGTTAATTGGAAGATAAATGTAGTGGAATTCTTTTCCAATGAAGAATTATTATTGGTGATTAAATGATGGATATAATATGATAACTGGTTATGTTTTGTTGGACATTAGAAATGATCTTATGTTAGTTATTCATATATGTGGACATCATAATAATCTCTTAATGGATGTAGTTGTGCTTCTCAATGAAAGTGTAATCTTTTGGATATGTACATATGCAGTGATGATTTACATACTTGTAGTTAAGGGTGTAAAAAGGACCAGATTTGTTTTGGGTGATCAATATTAAATGTCTTTTGCATATGTAAGAATAGTTGTAGAAACTTTAATATGAGGCAATAACTAGGTCATAAATCTTTTATGACTTAATGAATAACAAATCTAAGACTTATATCTATGGAAGTGTAAGCAAGTGTAGGTGAAGTAAAATGAGTATGAAGTGGATAGTAGGATCTTTATGTTGTATTAAGGTAAATGAAATGATACTATTATGTGGTACTTATGATCGACTATAGGGAAAATTTGGAAGCAAAGTAATTAAAATAAAGGATTGGATTATTTGACAAGTGTTCGATAGTAAGTTGGAATTGAATGTATTTTTATAATGATGTTTAAACAAAGATGGTATGAAAATTGTTCCTTATCAAATTTGGTTCAATTAGGTGCTGTGAGTTAGGAAGCTGTTGTTTTAATCCTAATAATGAAGTGATGAAAAAGAAAATGCTACTAAAAGATAGTCATTTCAAGATCTAAGCTTAAAGGAGTGAGGAGATGAGTTATGGATTTAGTGAAGGACTCTCGTTTGATCTTAGTTGAACGATAATAAATTTGAACAAAAGGATTGGTTGATAACCATAAGAATAATGTATACTTATTGCAGAATATATGTATATACAAGATGAAATGCAAGTATAATAATAATATTGAGGTGTTCATTCCTTATAAGTTAGAAACTAGTGGACAAAAAGGGATTTAAGGTGATTTAGATTATTATTATTTGTTAATTTAGAATTTATATTGGAGGAAGAATATTAATAAAAAAAAGTTGTAAGATATGATTAAAGTGAAATTTAGAAGGAAAGCTACGAATGATAGATAATGAGAAGTTTGTTGATATTTATAAGTAAGAGATTCAAAAAAGTACCAACAAGTACTTGATCTACTAATAGGAGAAGAAAGAGGAAATGGATGTTGGTAAAGTTGGATCTAGAAAAGGCATATGATAGGGTGGAGTGAGATTTTGTCCATACAATGTTCCAAAGCTTGAACTTCCTGAGTCTTTCGTTAAATTTGGTGTGTTCTTGCTTGAGCTCAACATCGTTTTAGATTATCTTTAATGGTTTCCTATTAAAAAGCTTTGAAGAGGTCTTAGGTAGGGGGACCCATTAACTCCCTACTTATTCATCCTCATGACGGATATTTTTAGCCGACTAATTCACAAGATGGTGGAGGAAAAGGAATGGAAGCCAATATAAATAGAGGGGTTGAATTTGAAGCTCTCACATCTTTTCTTTGCCGACGACATTGTGTTAATGGGGAAGGCAACATCAGAAAATGCAAGGTGTATGATGAAGGCAATTGAGGAATTTGGGATTGTCTTGGGGCAAAAAGTTAACTTTGGAAAATCTTGTATTATGTTCTTGAGAAATACTAGTCGGGATTGCAAGGAGAAGATTTGTGATTTCTTTGGTATATGCTCAACTGCTAGCCTAGGGAAGTACCTAGGATTACCGGTGAAGGAAGGGGACGAATTACAAAAGCCAACCTTGATTTTATACTAGAGAAGATGTACAGAAAGTTAGTGGGTTGGAAAGCTTGCATGTTGACTATGGCAGGGTATCGGTTCCTAACATCTTTTGTTCTAGAGAGTATTTCGAACTACTACCTACAGGTTATACCCTTATCGAAGTCCCTTGTTAAAGGCCTTGAAAGAATACATAGAGACTTTATATGGGAATCTATAGAAGAATATTGCAAATTGGACTAGATTAGTTGGATAAAATTGAAACAGTCAAGAATTAATAGTGGCTTGGGCTTAGTTGATGTTTTAAGAAGGAAAAAAGCTAATTTCTGCAAGGTCACTTAAGAAGTGGGGAAGAAGAAAGACTTATGGGTAGAGGTGCTCAAAGGAAATATTGGTTAAGGGAATGAGGTTGGAGAACGAAGAGGGGATTGCCGTTTAATCAAGTCCTAAAGGAGGCTAAGGATTGGGTGGACCAAAATGTCAAAGTAAGAATTCATATTGGGAAAATAGCAAAATTTTGGTCGAATGAGTAAGTTGATTCAGGGAGAGTGATGTCATGGCTAGTTGGGCCACTTAACAAATTTGATCACATATCATCAGTACATTAAGTGTGAAATAGGGTAGGATGTTGGAAGGAGGATTTCATAGGATACCCTATTGACTATGAGATCAGTAGATGGCTAGGCAATATCACCATTGAAGAGAACAGCTAAAATGAGGATCTATTTTACTGGCCAGATGAAATTAGTAAACATCTTACTAGTAAGATGGCTTATGAACACTTGAGAAAAACCGAGGAGGAAGATTCTATACACCAGTCTTGGGATTGGATTTGGAAGATCTTGGCTTACCCACGCATTTAGATGCTACTTTGGAAAATCCTGATAGATGGTTTACCAACTAGGGATAAGTTGCGAGCTCGAGGGATGGTGGTAGATGCATATTGCCCGCTGTATAGAAGAGAGGAAGAGGACATGACCTACTTATTCTTCAATTGTGAGAGTAACAAAATTGGTTGGAACTCCATGGGGTTCTGTGGATTGGACTGTGTAAGCAGAGAAGAGGCCATAGAATGGTCAAGTAACGAAGCAAATTGGAAGAGGAAGATATAGACAAATTTAGAACCTCCAAAACAAGCTTTCATTTTGTTCCTCTTATGAAGGATTTGGAGGGAAAGGAATCGTTGTATGTTTTAGAATGGTAACCAATCTCAAGAACATTAGAGTCAAAGAGTTAGAGTAGAAGTTTATGAATGGTGGACAACAAAGAGGGCAAATAAACTAGTGAATAGAGAAGCATGAAGGGTACAATGGACTAAACCTACAAGAGGGGCAGTGAAGATAAATTGTGATGGAACAGTTAAGGAAAGAAAGCTCCTGGGAAGGATTAGAGTCATTGCAAGAAATCACAAGGAACAGGTAATAGGTGGCTTGATGAGATAAATAACCAATTGTTCTCCCTTAGAGGTGGAATCATGGACTCTTTTTGAAGGCATGAAGTGGGCGAAGCGAGAGGGGTACAAGATTGTTGAGATGGAATCAAACTCTTAGATGGCAATGGATTGGGTTCAAGGGAAAAATGTAGACACAAACAATTGCCACCTAACACTAACTGAGTGTATCAAATTGTTGCCTCGCTTTGAAGTGTTTACTTTATGTAAGTTAAACTGTGATCAGAACAAGGTTATTGATGCGTTGGCAAAAGAAGGTCTAAAGAAGCCATATCTGGAGTTTGGCTGGGAAGCACCACATTTTCTCCTAAGTTCTTTAGTTTCTTATGTCTATTTATTTCAAGACTCATCTGAGGATGTTTTGAGCCTGGTTAACGGGTTGTTTTCGTGTTTCAACATGGTTTTTCCTTTTTTTTTTTGGTGCCCTTTGTTGTTTTTTTTGTTTGTTTTAAGCCCGTATGGCTAGACCTTGTTGACGTTTTATGAATGGCTTGGATTTATAAAAAAAAAAAAAAAAACCACTTGATGTTATAAAATATAATATTTAAATTTGCTTCATATTATTATAATTGTATTTGATAATTATAATGTCTTAGTTATAGAAAACAAAAAAAAATTGGCAAATGATTTTTAGCAAAACAAAAATAAATAACGATGAACATTATCATGTTTACTAGACACTCACAGAAAATATATCTACTATCTTTGTGCTCACTCTTCTAAAAGAAGAATTAAATATTTGCCTCACGTATGGCATGTACACTTGAAAACAGTATCCCAAATTATTAGAGATGTTAAAAAGCAATATGATAGAGGACATAAATCATCACCGAATCATCGACGAGCCCACCCTATCAGCACAATATGTGTGTATCTATATATATCTATATATATATTCCAGTTGAAAATTTATGGATTAAAAAAATAGATTCCAAGATTTTCTTTTCCTTTTTTCCTTTCTTCTTTCCCAATAGAATCGAAAAGGTAAAAAGGGTACAGGGAATTGAAAAATAATTGAGTTTTTCAGAATATGATTACCTTTTTATATCTAGTACGTGAAAGAATTTGGAACATACATATAAATACATATATATATATATGTATATGTAATCAAGTCAAGGAATGTATATATATACAATAAGAAAAGTTATTTAGGTGGTTGTATAAGTATATATGCCCATTCAACCTTGATTAAAAAAAGAACCGTATTTCTATAAGTAATCTTATCTATGATTAGTTTAGTCAATTATTTATTCAATTTTTCCTCGCATAATAGGAGTTTTACATCCACTAGTATAAATAAATGGAGTAGAAATGAATTCTATCTTAAATAAAAATGTTATACATAATCATTGGACTTATATATAGAATTGAGCAAGTAATCTTGTTGTATAAAGTATTGATCCGTGTCCTCCTAACAGAGTAGGGTTTAAGTGGATATTAAAAGTTATAAAATAAATTTTGGATAGAGATTTTTTGATACTTGCCCCTAAACGGTATTAGTATAGGTATTGATATCTTCATACCTCTCTCTGCTAAGAAACCTTTAAAATATACTGAGTATATGTTTCAGAATACTCTATACCCTTTAAAATTCATTAAATAATTAACTATAGATTAACAAATGAAAAAGAACCTATGTTTTTATTCAATCAAGGAAACTAAAATAATAAAAACTATATTATATTGTTGTTAAAAGGAAATGACTCAAACACGATGGAAACCCTAAACTTAGACCTAATAATCCAAATCTAAAAATAATAATTTTATATTTCAAGAGATAATATTTATCGTTAGCTCTAAATAATTAGTATCTTCTTTTCTTTTGTATACACATCCTCATACATTTGCTATTTAATTATTTTGCTAATAAAATGTATTATTTAACATTATAGTTCCATGTAATACTTAAGAAAAACAACATTTTAGCACGGAAAAAAAATTTAACCAGAATCTACTATAAAAGCATGTGTGAAGTTGGAATTCGTAGGAAGATATAAAAAATTTACTAGCTCCACAGGATTTTCTGTATCTTATAAGTTCCTTAGGGTAAAAAATCTAAGGTAGTTTTAAGGTATTATAATATAGGTTTCGGTTGTAAAATTTCGAAACTTATACTTATAGTTTATGATATAAATGGGGTCTTATATCTTATTTATAATATACTTGCTTATTTCTACTCGTATATAAACTAAAAGAATTTTTTTTTAATAAAAAACTAAAAAAAATTAATAAATGGCGAAAATGAGTGAAACAAAACAAAGTTCATATAGAATTTCTGAAAATATCCCTTCTATTTTTATTATTATTTAATATACATGGCTGGAAATGGAAATTATTACAGTAAATAAAGTTGCGAGCCAAAGCCGCCCAATAGAGAGAAGTCAAAGGCCCCTTAGACAAGCACTATACTATATAAAGCATCCACATCTATACATTCATTAGCAGTGTAACTTAAAGTACAAGTCATAGACTTCAAGATCTTCACTCCCATTATCATCAACAAGATAAGCCAATGGGTTTTGAAAAGCAAGACCTGGACATGATCCTAGTCCCAAGTGGATTGATTATCATGTTTGGATACCATCTCTTCCTCTTGTATAGATACCTCCATCTGCCTGAAAAAACAGTCATGGGGTTTGAAAATCATGACAGGAAGGCTTGGGTTCAAGGAATATTGAAGGTAATATTATTCATTTGTATCTGACATATCGAAAATGAAAATTGAAAAGAAAAAGAAAAAGAAAGAAAAAAAAAAATACGAAGCAAATCGCTTACATATTTTCAACTTGTTGGTTATATTATTTCGATTTGGTATCGGAGCAAGGTTTCATATCGTGTTTATATGATTAATCTGTTGTTATAAATGCGAATCATTTTCTTAACCATCTATGAAATTGGGATTTGAATTTTCAGGACGAGAGAAGGGAAACTGGTACTTTCCTATCCGTAGTATCAAGCAACATATCAGCAGCAACATTCTTGTCATCAGTGTCCCTTACACTAAGCTCCCTAATTGGAGCTTGGATAAGCAATTCCACGAACAATTTCTTCCAAAGCGATATAATCTACGGCGACACGAGACCAACAACGATTTCAATCAAATACATCAGTCTCCTAATCTGTTTCCTCCTCGCGTTCTCGTGTTTCGTTCAAGCAGCCAGGAATTTCGTCCATGCTAATTATTTGATCACCACACCTAGTTCTGTTAGTGAAATACCATCCAAAAGCGTTGAGAGAGCCATCGTAAGAGGAAGTGATTTTTGGTCAATTGGGCTTAGAGCGCTCTATTTTGCCCTCGTTTTGTTGCTTTGGTTTTTCGGCCCGATACCGATGTTTGCCGGTTCGGTTCTCACGGCGGCTCTTCTCTATTACATGGATTATAATTCGTTTCCTCTTCACAAGCACAAGTTTGGTGGGAGTGAAATGGTGAAGAAAGTGGAGCAGAGGGTTGCTGAAGTCGCAATGGTGATTGAACATCAACATCAACATCAACATCATGAGGAGTAGAAAAGTTGAAAGTATGTGATTGATTTTCTTTTTCTTTCTTTATTTTTTATTTTTATTTTTAAAAATTTTATCGTTCTTCACATGTGATCCAGATCAAGTAGTCTTTAGATAAGTAGGATGGACAAAAGCTTAGTTAAGGAAGCACATGGTTCGTTGAGTTGGAATGCAAGAAAGTTTGCAAGTTTTGGGATTTGATCCATGCTTTGTTGAATATTCTTGGTCAGAGAATGTTGCGTGAGTTAATCAATTGTACGTACCTTTTGCTTCTCTTTACTTTTGTATAAGGATTATACCCGGGACTCTGCCATTCATTCATTCATCCCTTCCATACGATTTTGATAACTGTAGGTAGACTCTATCAGTAATAATGTGATTTTCGAAAATTAATGCATCTTAGATCGGTAAATTTAGTTTCTAAATTCAGTTTGGGTTACTATGAACATAGAAATTGTCTCATTTTGCTATGAAACTGATATTTATATACATCTCACGTTTGAAAATAATTTTAACAATTTCATATTAGACTAAAAATGAAGAGAATTAGTGATTGTATCTTATCGGATGATTTTCACTACAACTTTACTGTTGGCCTTGTTGACTCACAAAGTCAAAACTTGATCAACTTGGAAAGCCTGCTAAGTGTATGTTTAGCTCATCTCTCTCTCTCTCTCTCTCTCTCTCCTTTTTTTTTATAAATCATTTCAGCATTGATTTCGGATCAAATGGTCAAATAGATACTAAAATATTAAAATGACATATATATATATATATATATAATATCAGATGCAAAATAGACATATACCATATGTAAAATAGACCTCGAATAAATACAGATAATATATGAAGAATTGAAGAGAAACTAATGGTTGACCCTAAAAAACGGATGCTAAGTCTTCTTGTAAGCATCATTTGATAGTTGATACTAAATCTGATCAAGCAACTACCATTCAACTGTTAGCTACCATTCCTCCAGCGATATTAATTTAATAATGGTTTGATACTCATATTGGTCATTCTATGCCAATCTCATGTCCTAATGAGATTTTATTACCATTGAATCATCCCTGCATTATAGACATTTTCATGTTATACTTTTTGAGTCTAAACATTTTTTATTATAGTTGTTAAAATCGTAATTTTATTATTCATTTAAATATATAAAACAAAATCAATAAAATCGTAAATACTTAAAATCGTACACGAAAGTTCATAATTTTATTAAAAATTTATAAATAAATGATTTTATATCTATTTTAACTAAAAATACAGTTATAAAATTATATTTTTAACTTGTGATTTTAATAACTATATCTTTTATAGAAGAATATAATAAAGCAAATTACAAAAGTGCTTCCTTATGCCTATAGGCTATAGCAAAAGCTCACTCACAATATCCCGTTACAAAACTTGAAAGATACTAACAAACATATCATATAAATTGATTAACATTATAAAAATATGATAGAAATTTTTTATGAGGCTATTTTTACAAAACATGCATGATAGGTGTTTTTCTCTTTTACCTCTTAATATATACAACTATCCACAATCATTATTTTGTTTGAAAATATCATTAATATTTTCTCGTCACTTATTTATGGGTGTAATGTATAGTTCAATCAACCTTTTTCTGGCAAAATTGGCCTCATATGTAACTTTCCATTAAATTTACAATTTGGACAAAAATAATTATAATAAAATTAAAGACCGTAACCTCAAATACTGCTACACATCCCTAGAAATGGGTGAACTGGATTTCATCGAGAATTTAATAAAATTTAACATTAGAAAATTAAATTTAATATCAGAATTGTTGTAATCTTATGATATTAAATATTGGTATTCAGATGAGATGAATTTGGTTCAAATCTTTCTTTCTTTCTTTACGTTGTAATATATATATTATTGGAAAAAAGATAATAATTAAATTCAATAATGAAATGTTAGTAAACAGTAGTAAAATTAGAAGAGAGATAAGTGCAACCTTTTAACCTACACTTCGGTATCATCCGTCTAGTTTCCACTATGACCGATGCCTCCAAAGTCGGCGTTGAATATCAATGGGGATGTAAGCTCATAAGATAATTTCCTGAAAATTTTTGCGACGGGTTTAGATCTTGCTTCAAAACCCTTTCTGGTAATAAAATGGAGCTCAGTCGGAAACCTGAACCGGATGAAAAATCATAAGATAAATTAATAGTAATGTTAATAAGTATATAAAAGGATGCAAAGAGGAAGAGTTCTTTTCCAATTTTAGAGTATAAATGAATTAAGTTGGTTAGCAAATTGCTGAAGCTCTACTCAAGTTTTATTCGAATTTGATTTGATGACAGTAAGGTTGAATCCAAGTTTAATCTATTCAAGTAGCAAATTAAGTTGAGTTTAAGTTTTAGAATGCTAAGCTTAGCAGGTTTAAGCATCTAATTGAGCTTGATAAATTTCTTTCTAATTTTTTAAATATAAATAAATAAAAGGTTATCTAGAAAAAAAATTTATAAAAATTAGAATTTAATCGAGTTAATTGAGTTGAGCTTAAGTTATGCTTGAGTTTTGAGTTTTTAAATCGAGCTTGACCTTGAGTGCAATATTGTACTAGTTCAATTCGATTCCATTACGCTCCTATTCAACTCTTCGATCCAACAATTACCCTATAGAATAATCCCTAATAAGGTTTTGAAATGGGTTATGGATATAGAACAAAAATCCTTGTAATATTTTTCTTAGGTTTCGGGAAATCCTACATAGTATTGTGTTTGGTTAAGATTTTTATTAAACCTATCTTGATTGTATTCTTATGCACCACCACTCTTGTTAAATTTCAAATGTAATCTTAAATGACCATGCAAATATACATGTGTTTAGCCATCTGAAAATTTCAAGGATAACTCTCAAGGATTTGTTGGCTAAAATTCTCAACGCAAGTTGAGAGTACACCTTTCTTTCTCTACAAAATTAGATAGTAAAAATGGATCATAGATATATCTGAAGATGAACTAATGAATTAGAAATAACAAGAAATTAATCATATTATAATGTATAATTTTGAAAACTTTTTTTATGGTCACATCATTTCCATTTACCGTATCATTTTAATTAATACTTTTTAATATTAAACTTCTTCAATAATACCTCTTTGTTATTATTTTTTTCTCTTATATTACTCTTAACCACTCTTTTTCTTTAGAACGATTTATTTTACTCTTTTCTTAGTGCTTTTATTTCTTTTTTGTAAATCTAATTCTTCTACTCTCTTCCTAAAAGCATTTGTCTCTTTCCCATTACTCTTTTCTTAGAAGTATTTGTCTCTTTTCCATTATTCTCTTCCTTGGCACTTCTGTATTAAATTTACATATTTCCTTTTGTGGCTCTTTTATGTACAATCTTAACAATGAAGATTTGTCTTCTTTCTTGATGTCCGAATTATGTTTACTTATATGTTTCCTCTACGTAATTATATTTACGATCACCAATGTAATAATATGTCCATTTTTTGTTTACTTTTGTATTAAGTTATGCCTAAATTATATTATATTTACAATTTACAAACTCTATATAGAAGTCATAGTTTTTCAATTGTCTACATACATGAGGAATTTGGACATATATAATATGTATAAGTTGGAACAGATAAGTAATTTATAGTTATGTGAGGTTTCCAATTTCACCGTCTATTATAACTCATTCATATAGTAACACTATTTAGATTTTATTAGCTATATCTTTATGTAAAAGTTTTACTTTTTTTATTTTTATATTGTTATTAATAATAATATTTGAGAATTCAAAATATATCGCTTTTTATTAACATCTATTTCCTTAATTACAATAGATAAAACTTATTACAACGTATCATTTCACATTTAACATGAAAAGGGTTTTTCTTTTTTTTTTTCCTTCCTTATTTTGTTTATTAATGGCCTTTAATTCCTTCTTCCTATACTTAGAACTTTTATCATTTATGCATCATTACAATGTATACTTTCACATTGTGTAAAATAGTGGTTATTATGGCCTTTATATCCTTTTATATCTAAGAACATAGTAAACTTTAAAATTTTAACATTTCAATGAAATTAAAAGAAAATATCTTTGGATAAGAATAATCAAATAAATTTTATCTCTCCAAGTGTACCATTTTTATTTCCTTTTTATTTTGATTCTACTTAAACAAACTTTTGTTAAATTTGTTTAAATGGTTAGAAATCATCAAAAGAGTTTTTTTTTTTTCCTTTTTACAACAAAAAGAGAATTTTACTATTCTATAATTTTACCGGTAATATTAATTTACACCATTTGTAAGTGCTCTTAAGTATCAATCAATATATCTCTTGATTATACATTGCTTTAAGATTAATGATATTATGTAAATTTGGGAACAAACTTGTATACCATCAAACATTTTATATGCTATAATTCAACAGGCAAGTAGAAACATTTATTTTAACTTTGTGAAATTAGTTTATTAGTGCGGATAAAGAAAACCCTTTACTACTAAAACCTAACATAAGATATTTAAACTGGAACTTTTTTTGTGAATAAAAAGTACAGAAAACTTATTTTCTATCAAAATTTTGCATATATTTACTAAGACTTATTTTGTATATGTTATTTTAATATCTATGTTATTTTTATTTGATTTCTAAATAACTTATTATTTGGATGTACAATATTTCTTTAAACTTTCTATTTATGAGTAGTTCAAAGTCAATAAATAATTAAATGATTGCACTCACACAATCTTTCAAATATAAAGTTATTAACACATAAATTACAATAACTTTTTTACATAAATAATCATTTTCATAAAATGAAACCCGCAAAATGAGTGTAGGGCTTTAACTAGTTTACTTTAATTTTGAAATTACTAAAGGAAAATAGCTCACGTTGCTACGGTGGCCCACAACGGGTTGGCGATTGGGCTGCCTAGCTGTAATGAGCCTCAAGGCTTTCCCAAGAGAGCCCTACCAGGAAAGTGTGGGATTCTATTAAAATCAAGATCACAAATTTACTCCAGACAATCATATTGCAATACAAGGAAAAATCCAGTATCATATTCAAGGGCGAGTTACAATTTACAAATACATGAAGAAGACCAAAAAAAGCTTCATGAACTCGTCTAATGTTTCGGATTCGAAAAATTCTCATAACAACTTCCACAAAGTTTTCTTGTGCAAATTACTTATTTGGACTATTTATATGATACACGTAATACTGAATGGATTTTATGATTTTTACAGGATGGTTCATATACTGAAGGGTAACAATGCTCCGGTCATGCTCTCTTTGTTAAAAAAAGAAAAAGGGAAAAGGAAAAGGCTTCACAGGTTGTGATAAAAAATTTGAGGATTAATTTCTTGAACCTATTTTCATAATCTAAATAGCTTATCACATTGATCACAATTCTGGTTTTATGAAATTTTGTAATTTGCTTGTGTTTATACTCTTAAAAACCGTATACCTACATCGTATGTTTATGGCATGTCTGATTTACAAATTGTAATATGATAAGAATAAAATTACAACTTTTGTGGATTAGAATGGAGAAGTATTCATTGTTACTTTATTTTGCTGGGCTTAGGATTAGGATGACATTAGTAAAGATTATGAATATACATAAAAACATCAATTTACTCTTATTATAGTACACGACTTTACTGTTGGGCAAAATCTAAAAATATACTAGAAAAAAGACAAAAAAAAAAAAAAAAACTACTCCTTCTTCTCCATCTTCACACAAAATCTCATTAGAATCTTTGATTCACAACCTCCCCTTTTCATCACTTTTAGCAATTTCGTCCATCATCCTCCAAAATCTAATTTTCCTTACAAGATCTGTGTCCCAATGGACCTAAGCAATATGGCCTATGAACTTGTTATGAGCATCAAATATTTCAGTATCTATGGTATCATTTGATTCCCATATATTTTTATGGCACAAATATTGGATAAATTCTTTAATTTATTATTTGGTTTGCATGGTGGCCAAACTTAATGGATAATAAGGCACTGGGTTACTTTTCTATTAATTAAAAAATTCATATTGTAATTTGAGTATATAAAAATCTATCTCATTGTATATAATCAATATATCGTTGAAATTCTAAAAATAGTCCTATATCAAGTTTCTAAGTCACAGTTTTGAACTTGATCGTAATTTATGATATGAATAATTATTTTCTAATTTTTTTTTTAAGTTTCAATTACAAAAATCTGTATCTAATATCATACACACCAAATATAATATGGGAGAATTGAACCTTATTCTCTTGGTATAGCACTATCAAGTTTTTTTTCCGGGTTTAACACATGTTTACCAACATTTTAGAAAAAAATTACACAAATATAAATTATATGAAAAAATTACATGAATACCTATGTAATATTGCATTTATAAAATGTAAAATAACTTATTACAAGAATCTCACATATAAGAAATATGATATAACGAAAGTAATACTAACGCTAGCAAACGCGATGTACGTTTTGTTCCTTCGTCGCATTTGCTAAATGCGATATAACATTGGCCCCGTTTATATACTAAACATTATAAAGTATTTGACAAGTATGATATAGGCTTGGTAACTTTTTTTTTTTTTAAAGGAAGCCTTATATCGCACTTTTAAGATGCGATATAGGCATGCGATATAAGACTTCATACCACCTAAAAAAAAAAGTGAGCCTTATATTGTATTTAACAAGTGTGATATAGGTTTTACTAATATCGCATCTGTGAAATACATTGTAGACTTGATGCCACTTTTTTTAAAAAAGAAGCAATATGTGACATGTAATTACTTGTATCACATCTTCAAGTTGGTATTTTGATAATTTTTTTTTGTGTAATTTGTATTTTGGTAATTTTTTTTTATTTTGATGGTAAACAAGTAATTTTCTCTTTCTATCATCCAATTTTACTAATTTATCATTACCTATATGCACAAAACATTGGCTACTAATCTAAAAACCTACCATAACGCAAATAATTAAGTTCATAGGAAAGGCTAATAACAAATCTCAACCTACTATGAGGCTTTTCTAATTTTTTATTCCCATAAGAAATACCATGCATCAATTATGTTTAGTGATGAGGTCCTTTAAATGTTGAACTTCAACATGTCCCGATCCTTAGACAATTTTAAGGAATAACCTAACCCTTTAGGTTATGCATGGAAACATAATGAGCCTTATTTATGAAAATGTTATCGCCCATTGGGGCGGGATATAGGGTTGATAATTCATGCCGATGGATTGTGTCTTATATTTACATCTAAATGAATTTGTGTTTGAAAATCTTAATCTATAGCACAACTTATTTACAAATCCTTTTTTAAAAACCTATACTCATAAGTCATAACTCAACTTGTTTACTATGCATGTTTTGTAGCTAAGTTCAACTTGTTTATTAATTAAGAAAATTTTAAAATAAATATGTCATTGTGATGATAAATGTATGGAAATTGATGACTATGATTGTCTATATTAACATTGATTTCTTTCATGTTAGGCATAAGTAGCTTAAACATCTTAGTGATATTAGTTGAGTTTTCTTTAAAAGTTGTATTATAATGGGTTTTTTTTGTTTGTAGACTTTTTTTTTTCTGTAAAGAACAAAAATGTTTTCTGTTTTTTTTTTTTTCTAATGTGTAGTCCAAAGACAAACGCTATATCTACATTTTAAGAAGAAACTTAAAAGGTAATCTCTAATACCAAATTGATGTAGAACAAATAAGAAGAAATAGCAGTTACACCAATTTGATGTAGGACATAGGAATTAGAATTTTATAGAGAGAATGGGATTAACATATAAGATATAAAGATTATGGAAGAAAACATATACAGAATAAATATGCTAAGAATGTGATGAGATCACTATGAAATATATAATATAATCTTTTATGCTTTCTTATGAAAGAAACACTAAACCTAAAAAGATATATAGGAGTCACACTAAAATTAGGAGAAAAATTTCATTCATTTAATATCTATTCATACTATTATAAGGCTTATCTACTTACAAGTATAATAAAATCTAATATTCTAATAAAATAAATTTTTAAGGGAGGAAAAAAAATATGTTGAAAAGAAGATATCAATCTAATTAAATGATAGAAATAAGAAACTAAATCTAATCAAATAAAACATCACAATAAAATCAAATCTAGCCAATAAAATAAAATAAATATAAAAGAATTATAATACTGTATCTTCTCTTTATTAGTATGTATCCAAAAGAGGTTAGAGTGAGAAGATGCTAGAGTATGTAAATAAATAAGAAATATTAAAAATCTTAAACTAATTCCTAGTTATACAAAAACATTGTATATAAGATTTTTTATTAATTAGGTTCATATATAGGATTAGACACTTGATTTGAACCAAACACCCTTATAAACATGTCAAAATGAGCATGATGCATCCATTTATTGAATCCAATTTACTTATACAAATCATAACTGTATCATGTTATATCTACATTAACATGTTGAGAGGGCGTTGTCACGCCTAAAACAGGAAGAGTCATAACAATCCCGCTATATAAACTAATCTAAGATAGAAGCTGACCTCACAACTGCTATCGTAGATACAGTTCACATAAAGCGCACAACTTAATCAGCTTGAAACGTTTGTTTTGACACCTATTAATAACCAAACCTGTGGTAGAGCTTTTACAAAATACCTGTTCTATACAACCTGTTGTTTAGTACCAAAATAGTATTTATATAAATGTTTTACGTCTAAAGGTAAAGTTTACAATAAGAGTTTATTAAAAACCATAAGTTTTGCAGTCTATATACAATAAGTTAGGAAACTAGTGAGCTCCCAGGGAATTTCCAATTAGTTTCTTGAAAAACTCAAAGACAAAGTCAAAAGCCCAAGTTCAATTGATTACTCGATCCTCACTTTTCCAAATAACAGTACATTAACCTAGGAACGGTGGTATTTGAACATCCTGTCCTTAATCAACACCTATAAAAGAGTTTATAGGGATGTGAGCACAACTAGCTTAGTAAGTAGGACGGAGTCAGAAGAGTACTGTATAATTATAAATAAGGTTAATAATTATGATGAAATGTAATGCAATCAATCAAATGAAACATTGCATAATGTTATCCAGTCCACTGTGAGGTTAGAGAAATTACATCCGCTCCAATCTAGATCGAGGAGTTTCATTGTGACTTAAGTCAGGCCAAACTTGGGCTTGTGCAATAGAGAACACTCTCCTCCCATTACTGCCTTTGAACTACAGCCCCCAATCTTACCGCGATCTCCTCTCCTGTCACTTAGTTTGTTTAAGGATGGGGAAAGGACTATTTTAGCTAGCCTTATTGAAGGAAGTCAGTATTTGGCCTGATACTCTTTATCGTTTCCCTTAATGGGTGTTATGTATGTCCAATTTCATTTTAGTCGAATAAATATTAGTTTTAATCAAGGGTGGCTAACAAGTTTACACAATATAGAATCCATGCAACATGCAGAACAACATACCAAGGAGTTGAACTCTTGTCACAACCGAGTATCATCCACATACATAGCATGCACATAATGAACTAACTTCAAACACAACCAGAAGTATTCTTGGGTCTTTGGATACTTTAAATAGTATCCAAATAAGCAGTGAAGCCATAATCCTAACTTACTTGTTTAGACGTTCGCTATTGTTGACTCGAATCGTCAACCATCTTTGTATTGGAAGGTCCTAATTACATAAAAGACCCAAATTCAGTTTTCGTAATAATTATGAAAACATTAGGGTTTAATCTAAAATGGTTATATTTATATATATATATTATTTCCATAATATAAAGTCGTATTATCATTATATATCGAATTAAGTTATTAATTGTTAATACTGTACATCATATATACTATTATGTATTATATATCGTTTCGATCGTATCGAAACTTTCTTTTAATTTATTAATTCATATTTTAATTCCGGTAAGGTTACCGAAATATGTACATTCTTAAATATGATAAAGTTATAGGTTAAATTACTTAAGATTGTCTGATTTTAACAAAATTAGTGTCGTTGGGTTCGTATAGACTTAACGACACGTTTTACGAGTCCTATTTCTAGAGACGACTTTTAACGGGTAGTTCGAGTTTTTAATACAATTATATAAATATGATTATATTATACGCAATTTATGTTATTAAATTGTATTTTATTTAATTTGTCCATATATTGTTACAATATAAGTATTATCTAATTCTAATATACCTAAAGTGTATCCCGACCAGAAAATATTAATAAATATAATAAAAATATTCATTTAATCCAATCTGATCAACAATCCTATATATAATTTTTATATAACTATTTAATTCATTTTAGTTTATTAATATTATAAATACACCCCGACTTGTAAATTAAGCTATTTTACTTAGTAAATTCGAAATAATTAGTTCGAGTTACCAAATAATTCCCTGAAAATTTCTATAGACTCCTAAAAATATGGGAAATTCAGTTATCACTTGGTTTCAAGTTTTCAACCTATCGCCTATATATTCGTATTGACGATTTTACCTCTAAATTATTATAAATTACCCAATTAAAATTATTTTTACACCAAATTAATTCCAATATGACTCAATACTGTTATTATTTATTATTGATCAGTACATGTCTATTTCATCAATTAATTTCATAATTTCAACCTATTTTCGAGCCTAAAAATACAATAAATATAAAAAATATTCAAATCAAAATTCGAGCTACATAGCAATTATGTATATATCATAAACATCTTATACAAAAATTTCCAACTAGAAACAATATCATTTAGCACATTTATTTTACAAATCTAAATTTGGATGGACAATAGATTTATTAAGAAAGTATATTAAATATTACGAATTTTTCAAAATAAAAATATCACTTGAAAGCATGTTCAAAATAACCTAAGTATCATTTTTTTTTATAATTTTCTAGGTGGATTTACTAATTTTTAAAAATTATTGGAAAACAGGGTAGGAAATCGACCTTGGTGTTCTGGGATGCTCTAGTGGTTTGCGAGAGTTGGGTGGTTGTCGGATAGTCTAGGTACCGTGGTAACTGGTGGTGTCTCGTCGGGCCCTACAACAGAATCACTTTAGGTTATGGTACTAACCTAACATGAATTTTTACTTGTTTTTCTTAATTTATCTTTATTTCCATGATTTTTTTTTCTCTAAGTATTTCTGATTCCAAACTGCTAAAATTTACATGTCTGATGTTGTTTCCCTTTTATAAAGCCTAAAAGTTAGTTAAAGTATTTTCCTCTAATTATTTTATTTTATTTTTATCTTTCATCTTAATTAAACAAGCAAGAAGTGTCCTATTCTCCCACTATCACTTTTGAATCAGTAACATACAATCCTAAATTCATGCCACGCAAATTTTCCAGCAAGCTCCAATGCATTTGGATAAGTGTTATTAATTATTTACTTAAATACTAATATTATATGTTAAGATTTAGTTATTTAATTAGTATATAAGTATATAAGTATATACCCTATGTAAATAACATGTGGAATATATAACTTTACTCATATAATTAAGTTTCTAATATATCTTTTATTTTTAGGATATGTTCTAAAGTTAATTTCATGAATTCAACATAATAAATATATAATTACATAATTTAGGGTTAATTTATGGGTATAATTATTATTTATACTGGGTATACTCATGAAATTACGTGTATTTTTATATAGTAAATTATACTATATTATCTCATTTTATAGCTCAATTAATTTATCTTTAAGTTTTCGTCGCAATTTGAGTTCGATTTTAGGAGTTCTGAATATTTTAGTGCTATATTGAATATTCTTACTTCTAAGAGCAAAATTGGGATTTTGGGTCATTATTTCTAAAATCTAACTTCACTATAATATCTCGACTAATTTTTTTATTCTAGTCGTAATGTTTGGGCTCAATTGGATAAGTTTCCCTAAAAACCCTAAATCGAGGCTTAGTTGTCTTAAACTTGATTTTAGGAGCTTATGAGTGTTATCATGATAGACAAACCCAATAATCTTAGCCTAGCCCACTGTTGTAATCTTACTCAAGAAATATCTTGAACAGTTCTCTCTCTTTACTTTGCCTCTCAATCGGTCAGGCAAGAAACCTTAGCTTTAGAAATCTTAATCTCTCTCTTTCTCTTTGCAGTATGATTAACTCTAATCCTTATTCCTATTGATTTTAATATGTTTATTATTGTGGTTTCATGTAGGTGATTATGGATCTAAGGAAGATAATGTCCAATTTGAGATTGCTAGTCTCTAATATGTCAAAGACACTAGAAATTGGTTGTAATGTGATATTTGTCCTTTTCTTTTTCTTTACTATTTATAGTTTATTAGTATCACTGTATTTTGGTTACAGATCTATTATCTCTATACTATTTCTGTTTGATCTATTACATTTGTTCCCTTATTTGTATTGAACATCAAAATCTTTTTGCTACATTGGCCTCTTTAACCATATCATTTTCACCACCTTACCTCATCTAGCATACCCCACCTTACCCCTAACCAAATGAACAACAACCTTGTCCTTAAGGTTGTAATCAAGATAGGTTACTTGAAAATCTATTCAATCTTCCCATGTAATGTCTTTAAGCACAATCCTTTGCCATTAAACTAAAACTTAAGGCACCTATACATTTCCACACTTAATAACCCTTATATTCACAATGGATAAGAGTTGAATAAGTGGATGACTTCTATAGAAATCCATAGGAAAATCTAGTGAGGGTAAGTGAGACCCATGAGCATGCTTCAAAAGAGAAGCATTACATATATTATGTATTTTTGCAAAGGAAGGCAACTCCACTTCATAAGCATTTGTACTAATAATTTTTATGATAGGAAAAGGTCCATAGTATCTTTTTGTAAGTTTGTGATAAGTTCCTTAAGCCACAATAATTGCTTATAAGGTTGTAGTTTAACAAAGACCATATCTCCACGTTAAAATATAGCCCCTGACCTATGTTTGTCAGCTTATTTCTTCATTTTAAACTGAGAAATCTTTAATGACTCCTTCAATGCTTTCAATAGTTCATCTCTATCAAGGAGTTCCTTTTCTTTAGCTTCTAGATTAAAATCTCCCCTAGAATATTGGGGTATAGTTGGTGGTTTACGACCATACACCAATTCAAAAGGGGCACGTTTAGCAGCTCCATGATATGAAGTGTTGTAAGCCTATTCAACCCATGGAAGGAATTTAACCTAACCATGTGGTCTGACCATTACCAAACACCTTAAGTACTATTGTAAAACTCTGATCATAACCTTTATTTAACCATTAGTTTGAAGATGATAGGTTGTAGTTATTGCCAATTTAGTACCACTCAACTGAAACAATTCCTTCTAAAACTAACTTACAAAAATTGCATCCTTATCTAAAACCATGAATCTAGGAAATCTATGTAATCGTATCATCGTATGCAAAAACAACTAAGCAACTTTAGTTGCTGTAAAATGTGGCTCCAAAGTTTCCAAACGATAGTATTTAGATAATTTGTCAACTGTAAGTAATATCACTGTGAACCCTTGTGATTTAGGAAGTCTAGTGACAAAATCCAAACTGATGTCTTCCCAAATTTGGTTAGGTATTGGCAAGGGAACGGGAAATTCAACTAGTGAAGTAGTAACATACTTCACTTGCTGACAAGTGGGACAACTTTTCACATAATCTGCAATTTGCTACTTTATACCTTCCCCAAAAAATCGAGATACCTTATGAAAAGTTTTAACCACTCTAAAATGTCCTACCGTAGGAGTGTTATGATACCTATAAATAATTTTAGGAATCACTTGAGATTGAGGCACCAGAAACAATCTTTGTTGATAATACAGCAATCTATTTTTCCAATCTAATGGGCATTTCAACTGTTTACCATTATTTAGCTCTTCTATAATTTTTGAAAAGTTGGTTAAGTAGAATATTCTTGCTTCAATTCTTCTATCCAATTAGTGCAACGAACAAAAATGGATAATAAGGTAAGAAATCGATCATGTTGTCTCAATAAAGAATCTACCACCACGTTTTCTTGTTCGGACTTATACATAATAGTATAACCATACCCCAATTATTTTGAAATATATTTGTGTTATTCAAGAGTTTGAATTACTTAAGAAAGTAATTCCTTAAAATCTGTCCTTACAATAAAATGAGCTCCTAGCAAGTATTGCCTCTACTTTTTAATTTCTTTTACTATTGCATGCAACCCTCGTACATATGTTGATGCCTTATTAAGTGGAATGACAACTTCTTGCTAAAGAATCCTATAAGCTTATTGTCCTACAATAATACAACACCTATACTTGTTCTAGAGGCATCGGTTTCCACTAAAAACTTATTTGAAAAATTAGGCAAAGTTAAAATAGGAGCTTTTACTAGCCTATCTTTTAAGTGATTTAAAAGTTGCTGTGGCCTGATCATTCCAATCAAAATTGTCTTTCTTTAATAAGCTAGTTAATAGGGCTGCTATTCCCGCATAGCCCTTAATAAATCTCTTATAATACTTAGATAAACCCAAGAATGCTCTCAATTGCTGGACACTATTTAGAATAGGCCAATTTTGAATTGTCTCAACTTTACCTGGTTTAGGTTGTACTCCTCATTGAGACACCACATGTCTATGATACTCTATAGAATTATGAGCAAAAGCACCCTTACTTTGTTTAAGAAATAAAGTATTATTAGCTAAAATCTGTAATATTTGAGTCAATTGTGCAAGATGTAACTTCAAAGTTGCAATATAAACCAAGATGTCATAAAAAAAACGACAAATTTCTTCAAGTGTGGCTTAAATATTTTGTTCATGATAAATTGAAATGTTGTTGGTGCATTACTTAAACCAAAAGGTAAAACCAAAAATTTGTCATGACCTCCATGAGTGTGAAATGCAGTCTTAGCAACATCCTCCTCATGCATTCTAATCCGGTGGTATCTTGTACGTAAGTCCAACTTCGAAAAAATTGTTGCTCCATGTAATTAATCTAATTACTTATCAATAGTAGAAATTGGAAATTTATCTTTTATTGTTACTTGGTTTAGTGCTCTATAATCTACACAAAATCTCTAAGTCCCATCTTTCTCTTTGACTAATAAAATTGATGATGAAAAAGGACTTGTACTACATTAAATAATGCTTATTTAAGCATATCCTTAACTTGCTTCTCTATCTCAATTTTCTAACTATGTGGGTATTCATGTAGTTTAACATTGACAAGAGGCGTACCTTTAGGTAAATGAATACAATGGTAGATTTCCCTTAAAGAAGGTAATGGTGTCTAATTATTCTCTTTACCACTTTGAGCTACTAATTGAAAGCAAGAAATGATAGGAATCAACCTCTTGGATTGATCACATACAATTGAGTTAGAAGACTCCAAGGACTCGCTTGGAGGACACTGGCTCTAGGCTATAGTTGAAACGGGGATTCCTATCTTGAGTTAATTTCCTGCCGACCTGACTATTAGATCTGCCATTATTTAACAGCAATGCTTTATCTTAGGAGATAGCTTAAAAGTAGTCAAGGTGAGCTCCCGATTTGACTATAAGCATCCAACCTCGAATCAAGCTAACTTTTCTTCAGAAGAACTAATTGGTCCTCAACCTGGTTCACATCAGGTCAGCCCCTAACCACAAGCATTACTTTAGTTCCGACTAACTTGTACCATATTTCTCTCATCTAGACGCCAAGTAACACATGTCTTCTGATATAGTATTCCAAAATGATTCTTTCTTTTTCATATCGAATATTTTTTTCTCTTTTACCTTTTTTAGTATGTTTTATGTAACCTAATTGTACAATCCCCCTTTGTCTTTTTATACGTGTAAAGTAACCCTAGTGGACGAGTATATAAACCTCTACTTTCTTATATGTAAAGAACAATAATTGTTTTCATCAATATCGGATTATACAAGTATCCTTTGAGCAATCTTAGTATTCTCGTTACCCTTCAACTTTTATCTATTCCCTTTAGTAAGGAGTAGTAGCGAGTGACCATTCAGTTTAGACTGGTGTATCATATTAGATAGATTGTAAGCCAAGTAAGATCGAGTAGTGTGTCATATCCATTCGGTAGTTGCCCGGGCTTTGCTAGCTTTTCTATTGTTTCTTTTCAGTTTATTTTGTTGTGATACTTCTTTATGTATCCGACCCCGGATATGCATAAGCTTTGTTAGTATCAAAGCACGGTTTTGAGATGGAGTGTGTGAAGTTACATGGAGGTTTTGATTTGCTTTACTATTAGTGGCTGCTGTGTTTCTTTCATAACTATTGTAGTGTGTTTGTGTGATATTAAGTGTAGTTTCATTCTTATTCTATTTTTCATTACAAAAATAGAGCAAGTTTGTTTCTATTTTGTTTGAGTACCTATTGAGTAGTGAGATTATTCATAAGTTTTTAATCTGTACGAGAAGTATTGTATAAGAAATATTGTATTATATCAGATTCGAGTGTTCAGGATGTTATTAGAGACCAGAGTAGTGGTGCTCAACTTGGTTGTGGTCATAATGATAGTAATACCCCAGGGTTCATTGATGACTAACTTGATAAACTCATAAACATTGTTGAGAGTCTAGTCATAACAATACAAGTTAACAGGCAACAACCCTAGGGTATGTTGCCGCAAAATCCGCTTGACAATGTTCAAGAGGGGGGTTATGGCTAAGTTGGTTGAGCCCATCACCTAGTTTGACCCCTTCAAGCTAGAGGAGCTACTAGACGAAGACTAGAGTTAGAAGAGATTGAGGAAGCTAATGAGACGTTAGATGTTGAAGAGTTTGGAGAAGAAAAAGAAGCTAACTATTACCAAGCATAAGGGTAAGGACGTCGAGCTCCTCGAGGGCTAGATAATGTTAAGGTTTAAATCTTACCCCTTAGTGGAAGTAAAGATGCTAATGAGTACCTAGAATAGGAAGCTAAGGTTGAGAAAGTGTTTGAATGTTATGGGTATGTGGATGTTGTCAAAGTCCAACTTGTTGCACTGGAGTTTACAGGATATGCTACCATATGGTGGAAGAACCTAATTGTGGCCAAAGCCAGAGATAGAAGACGAGGTGTTAGAACTTAGGATGATATGAAATGGTTGTTGAGAGGAAGATTTGTGCTTGAAACTTATTTGTAAGATATGTTTGTAAAGTTGTAGGAGCTTTGCCAAGGAAGTTGATCTATCGATGACTATGTAAGAGAGTTTTAGATGCTTATGATCCGAGTTGACGTTGAAGAACCAGAGGCCCACATAATGTTAGGATTCATTTTTGGGCTCAAGTATGAGATTCGCAACATTGTAGAAGTGCAGAGGTTTTATAACTTATAAGAGGTAATAAAAATCACGTAAAGGGTCGAAAAGTAGAGGAGGAATGTTCCAAGCTAACTTAAGCTAACATTCTCGCGAGCACCAGTACTATGCTGACCTATTTAAGTTAAGCCAAGGAGGCCATATTGAGCCAAGGAAAGGAGTGATCAACTTGATGACAATCGAGGAAACTAGCAAGTTGAGCTGACCATTCAATTCGAGTCAAGGTTAGGCTAACCTTGAGGGTATATGAGAAAGGGTAGACCTTCAGATAGAAGACTAGTGAGGTAAAGTGTTTTAAATGCTTAAGCTTCAAACATATGGCCACTGAGTGTCTAAATCGACGCGTAATAATGCTCTAAGGAGATGTAGTGGATAGCATCGACAAGAATAAGCTTAAGAAAGAGGATGTTGGAAAACCCGAGGTCGAAGAGGAAGAGAAGACCTGTGTCTATGTCGACTAAGGAGAAGTGATGACCATAGTCTTAAGACGAGTCTTAAGTTCCTTACTGAACTTTAAGGTGGACCAGAGGGAGAATTTATTCAATACCGAATGTACCATTAAAGGATAATTTTTCACCATTATAATGGACATAGGAAGTTGTACCAATGTCATTGCATAGTCTTTTGTGTAAGGGTTGTGGCTGCCGACCTCAAAGCACCCCTAACCTTACAAATTGCATTGGCTTTATGATAAGGGTATCTTGCACGTGATTGAGTAAGTGACTGTACTGTTCAGTGTTGGGAATGTGTACAGGGATGAAGTAGTTTGTAATGTCATCCCTATGGGAGCTTCACATCGATTGCTTGGATGACTTTGGTTGTTCAACCTACATATTATTCACGATAAGTATAAGAACACTTATGCTTTTGTTAAAGGTGAAAGGAAAACTGTGTTGCAACCCTTGACCCCATCCTAAGTAAGCAAAACCCATAAGTAGCTTACCCAAGCTAGTATGAAGAAGACCTTAGTTATGAGCCGAAGAGAGCTCTGATCTGCTGAGAAGGATGATGGGCCCATGTTTTTGTTAGTTAGGAGATTGTTGAAAACGATGGATTTGGAGAATGTCCTAGAAAAGATTTGAAGCTTGCTAGATAAGTTTTCCGACATGTTTCCAGAAGAACTACCTAAAGGACTGACACCAGTCTTAAGCATAGGGTATTGTATTGATCTGCAGCCAAGTATCGTCCTACCGAACTGACTCGCATATAGGATGGACCTTGAGCAGGCTGTCGAGCTGAAGAAACAGGTAGACGAGCTTATAAAGCGAGGATATGTGGGGGGGGGGGGGAGCATGAGCCCTTGTGCTATACCAGCTCTGCTTGTTCCAAAAATGGATGGTTCATGACATATGTACATCGATAGCCAAGCAATCAACAGGATTACTATCAAGTTCAGATATTTGATATTTAGTCTTGATGACATGTTGGATGAGCTTCAAGGCGCTAAGATATTTTCAAAGATTGATTTGTGAAGTGGCTACCATCAAATTTGTATGAGATTGGGGGATGGGTGAAAGGTTACCTTTAAAACTAAGTACGAACTCTATGAATAATTGGTTATGCCGTTCGAACTTACTAATATGCTAAGCACATTCACGAGGTTAATGAACCATGTGATGCGCATTTTGATCAGAAGATGTGTAGTTGTATATTTTGATGACATACTGGTATATAGTGCCGACCTGAACGACTATGTTCAACATCCTTGCAAAGTATTTAACATTTTGCGAGTTGAAAAGTTGTATGAGAATGTAAAGAAGTGTACGTTTTGCTAGAAAGAGATGATTTTCTTATGGTTTGTAGTGTCATGGGAAGGGATCTTAATAGATGAGAAAAAGATCCTAGCTATTTTGAAATGGTCGACATTGAAGAATATCATTGAGGTCTGAAGTTTCCATGGCCTATCTTCTTTTTATAGGCGATTTATTAAGGATTTTAGTATGGTTTTTGCCCCATTGACCGAATTGACAAAGAAGAGTAAAGGATTCAAGTAGAACGACCGAGCTGAATGGAGCTTTAGAGAGATCAAGGAAAAACTCACCTTAGCACATGTCTTTTGACATACTATTTCAGAATGATTCTTTCTTTTCACATTGAATATCGTTTATCTCTTTTACCATTTTTGGTATGTTTTATGTGACCTAGTTGTATAATATCCTTTTGTTATTTTACATATGTAAAGTAACCTTAGTGGATGGGTATATAAACCCTCATCTTTCTTGTATGCGAATAATAATAATTTTTTTTTTATCAATATCAGATTATTCAAGCATCCTTTAAGCAACTTTAGTGTTCTCGTAATTATTCAACTTTTATTTATTTCCTTTAGTAAGGAGTAATGGTGAGTGGCGAGTGGCGAGTGGCGAGTGGCGAGTGACTCTTTAGTTTGGACTGGTGTATCATATTAAACGGATTGCAGGTCGAGTAGGATCAAGTGGTACATTATATCCATTCGATAGCTGCTCGGGTTTTGCTAGCTTTTCTTCTATTTCTTTTCAATTCGTTTTGTTGTAGTGCTTTTCCATGTGTTCGACCTCAGAGATGCATAAAGAAATTACTGAGTTTGTTTACATGAGATGCTGTAACTAATTATGAGATATTACCCCATGTTTTATTGAGTGTCACCATAAAGTATGACTTGTTGTCCTTATGTAAAAATGCTATGGTAAGTGTATTATAATCAATGTTATTAGTCCTAAATCCTTTAACCATTGAACACCCAATACTATGTCAGCTCCTAGAATTGGTAGTACAAAAAATGTAGCCACAAATTTAATGCCTTGTATTAGTATTGGTACATTCATAGTAGCTTGAGAATTTTATTCTTTGTCCATTTCCTATCATGACATGGAAAGTAGATGTTGGTTGCATAATCAGGCTTAGATTTTTAGCCACCTTGTCTTGCACATAATTGTGTGTATTACTTGAATCCACTAATACAAAAATGTTTTGATTTGCAACAACCTTAGAAAACCTCAAAGTACGAGGTATCATGTCTCCTGATAAGGCATGATAGCTGATTGTTCCCAAAATATCAAGTAGTTGCTCTATTTCCTTCATCTTTTCAACCTACTCCATAAATACTTCATTCTCATCTTGTTCATCTAAGGTAAGTAACAATAGAAATTTTACTTTACATTTATGTCCTGAATGAAACTTCTTGTTACAATTATAACAAAGTCCCTTATCACGTCCAGCTTGCTTTTCTAATGGTGAAAATGAACTGGATGGTTTAAAAATTTGCTAACAAGGGTTTCCTGATGTAAATCTCGAGGAAGAAGGGTTAGAAAAATAAGATTGGTGATAAGAAAGTTTATCTTTGTACATCTTTGCAAGCCAAATTGCCTCCATTAGTGTCTTAGGCTAATTTACCAATACTTCTTTCCGTATTGTAAATTTTAAGCTAGAAACAAAACAACTCTTGTGAAAAGAATCTTTTAATCCTACTATCCGATTGGTTAATGCCTTAAACTGTGTCTAATATTTAGAAATAGTGGTTTGTTGAGTTAATTTGGGAAGCATGCCCTCTACATTATCATATACTGATGGATCAAACCTAGTTTGTAAGTCTTCTATAAAATTTTCCCATGAACTGTTTTGTTTATTTATACACTGATATGCTCTTAATTAACTATATTTTATATAGTAATTTTTAGAGAATTTTTCTTAAAATTTGTGTTTATTTTAAGAAATTAATACTTAATTAAGTAAAATCTTGTTTTCTTGATTTTGAAATGTTATATGGAAGAAAACAAGAAAATAGAAACAAGTTTCAGTTAAATCGGAGTTAAAATGAAGAAGTTATGAAGTGATATGAGCAAACAACATGACTGTATCAATTCTAGTGAAGAATTTTGAGTTGAAAAGTGTAGTTCTTAGAAAGTGACACGACTTGGGGACTTGGGAAACAAGACTATGTCCCAAGTCGTGTGATCTGCAAATTTAACCAAGATTTGAAAAGATTTGTTGAGATTTGGCATATCTCTATGACACAACTAAGTGATATGACCATGTCACTATGTTATTGTCATGTCAAGTCGTGTTGTTTGTAGTGACTTAATAAATTCCATCTCCTACATAAAGGATCCTTAGGGATTTTTGTTAGAATTGGTTAAATGACTTTTAAAGAGACTCAAAGTGTAGAACACTCAAGAGAGTGACGCACTTTAATATCCAAGATTTAAGATTCTTTTTATTGAATTCATGGCTTTATCTTTCATGTTTTCTTTAGATTTTGTTCAAGATTGTTGCTTTACCATGAATATTGTGTAAATCTATTGTATTTAGGTTTTATGGAACTTAGAATTACTATGTGATGTTGTGCTTTCTTAGATCTAATAAAGATCTATACATTTTTTGATTCAATTATATGTTTTGATTGCTTTAGGCTAATATTTCCTAGGATATTGATCTAAAATATGATATTATGTAAGAGAATCGAGAGATTACTTATATAATTAGATCTATGCATAATTAATGAAGATTCTTGTAAGCTTAGAGATGAATTGTGAAGTCTTTTTGGATCTTGATTTATATTGTTAGAGAATTCGTTGTTTTTTAATGCAATTTTTAATTATGCTATTGAAAAGAAATCCTAATAGATGATTTAAAGATTATAGTTAATAGACTTGAGAAAATTATTAACTTAAATAGAGAATTCTTCTGATCAAAGAAATTAGAGATTAAGTTAGATTATCTTTAGTAAAAATTGCATATGTAATTTTAAGGAAAGCAAAAGCTAGGTACAACATTGAATCTTGAGTTAATTCTTAATTTAATTTCTTTTTTTTTAATTAATTTCTTCAATTGAGTTTTAAATTTGAATTCACAATGTTAGTAATTACAGTCCTTGTAGGAATGACATCTGGTCTTTGAACTATACTACTAAATCGATAGATATGCTTAACTTACACCATATATATCCCCTGATACCATTGTAAAGCAGCTTCTTCCATTGCGAATGACACTATTGTAATTCTTTGCTCTCCCACTATATTATGAAATTCAAAGAATTGCTTTACCTAAAAAATTCATTCAAAAACATCTTATCCTGCAAATTTAAGAATCTCCAATTTAATTCCTCTAAGTATGGAGTCCTATGATGCTACTGTATTCCCTTTACTTGAAGATGATGAATCATTATTATTTGAATGACTAACATGTAGAAATTGACCATGATTTTGATTCATTTCCAACTTCTCTAATCTTGCATTAGTAAGTTGTAGTGTTTCTTGAATTGATCCTAATGAATTCTTGACTTTCTCTAATTCCATATTTGAATTGTTTTGTAAGGAATGCAATTTTGGAGCCATGATTGATAGAACAAGAGCATCAAAATGATAGACTGACGCAATAGTCTTAGCCTAGCCTACTATTGTAACCTTACTCAAGAAATATCTCGAACAGTTCTCTCTCTTCACTCCACCTGTCAATTGGTCAAGTGGGAAACCATAACTTTAGAAAGCTCACTATCTCTCTTCTCTTTATAATATGATTAACTCTTATTCTTATTCTTATTGATACTAATATGTTTATTATTGTGTTTTTGTACAAGGTGATGACAAATCTCAAGAAGACAATAGTCAATTTGAGATGGCTAATCTCTAAGATGTTGAAGACACCAAAAATTGATTGTAATGTGATGTTTGTTCTTTTCTTTTTTGTACTATTTATAGTTTGTAAGTATGGCTATATATTTTTTTTTACCGATTTATTATCTTTATACTATTTCTATTTGATATGTTACATTTGTTCCATCATTTGTATTCAACATTAAAATCCTTCTACCGTGTTGGCCTCTTTGTAATCTTTTTTGATTTGATTGTATCATATCTGATATGACTTGTGGATAAACACACGAATCCAGTATCATACATAAACCAATGAATGGGTTTAAGCCATGAGATGGCTTGAAAAGTAAATGATAGTCAATGGTTTAGCAATCTTGTACACTAACTCTATGGATATGACACACTATAAAGCTAATAACAGATATGACGCATGAACATTAGGTCGAGGGTTGCTCGCTACAATCCTTATTAAAGGGATTGATAAGAGTGAAAGAGAAAAGCTTTCCAAGAGAAAAGACTTAAGGGTTTTTTATTAATGTTCAAAATCTATCTAAAACCTTATACACGTATTCTATTATGCTAAAGGGGTAAAGTTGTAAATAAAATGACTAAAGGATACCCTAGTGGCATTCTAGTCATTACAAATGAAACACGAACAACAACTAAGGGAAAATACAAGAAATGAGAAATCTAAATAACATAAGTAAAATAGATAGTTGAATAAGATTTTCAAGTGAGGGGTTCATGTTTGATTCCGAAGGGCTGTTAGAGACTTTAGAGCTTTTATCTAGACAGACTTGAGACTTTGGACTACTTATCTTGTCTAGGGTTGATCTAACACGTCTATGGTCAAACTGACATTACCGTGGCCGACCTTGAATGACTACGTTGGTTTGATATGGTAGCGATTGATCGAAGATCGACTTGACATGACAGTAACCGACCTTGCATGGTTGGGCCATTCTGTTCCAAGCCAACCAACCAACCGAGTAGAATTGGCCAAGCCAACTCGCGCGAGCATATCAATCTCAGCAAAGCAGTGTGGATGGGCATGACAGGACAGTCCTATAGAGTGGAACCGATGTTGGAGGAGTAAAATAGAACCACTTAAACTAGAGTGAAGCACACTAGACTATTCAGGGTAGACTTAGAAAGGTAGAGCAGACCCAATTAGAATAGGGTGGGGGTAAATCTAGTACGGTAAGGAAGACCTAGCAAAACAAGGCACAAATATTAGGTTAGGATAGAACTTGTAGAGTATGTTGGGTCTTTCGATATTACCATAGTTCATAGATAGGTTTGTAGGAGTGATTGGTTAGGATAGAGCAGGGTGTATTCAACATTACAAGGTGGACCCAATAGAGTAAGGTAAGTCGTTTAACGTTGACAGAGCTTATAAATAGGTCATCCATTCACGTGGAGCTCGTGTGCAAGCCTCCCATAAAGTTTGAAACTTGGCATGTCGTCGAGTCGATACCTAGAATCCTATAAATATCAATCCTATAAATATCGATACTATAACGTCCTAGATCAAAAGCAGTGAATAGTTAAGCCAACAAATACTAATGGGCTTATTTCAACCTTTTTGTCCAAAAGTTTCAAGCTTGTGTTGACAAAATGTTTATATATAATATGTATATATATTATGAATGTTATGTATATACATATATATATTGAATATATAATATAAAATAATGTATATAATATGTGATGTCTACGTATGTACATAAGGGTTAGTGTGTATATATTATGGGATGTTGAAAAGTATATAAAAGGATATGAAAAGATATGTAGAGTATAGTTCGCAAGCCTAGAGGTTGAGGTAGGGGGTTGGGTCAAAAGAGAAAAGTATTGAGTTAAGTTAAGAATTAATGAGTTGAATTTTAAATATAGTATTTGGATTTATCACCAAGTGCTAGGAGTCGCATGGTATCAAATCTCGTTAAAATAGGAGTAGCAGGTACGGGATACATGTTTAATGGTTGTATGTGTCAGGCTAATATGTAAACCGGACTTAATTGAAACTCGGATTTAATTGATAGTGCTGCTTGTGCTTATATTCGACCACCTATTGGTTGGGTCTAATGGTGTCGGTGAGGTATTTGGTGTTCTTTATGCGACATTGCCTTAGGTGGAGTCCTATACCGAAACGATCTAAGTAAATCTAAGATGATTTTTGGTATTTAGGTGATTGGGGAGAACCTAACACTAATACTTATGTAATATTTATTTATTATGTGTATAAGGGTCATGAGTAATCCTAAGTTTCAAGATACTAAGATTGTACTGTTTGTGGACTTAAATAATAAGATTTAAAACTGGCTGTTTGTTACATTTATGATGATACTTCTGTTTGTGCTTGACTTGTTACATGTATGTTCATACATAGGTGTGTGGTATTTTGTATTGGGCATTAACTCATTCTTTAGGGAATTGTTGTTTTTTAACTGTAAGTTTAAGGTATGAACTTTATGGTAATTATTTTGTAGAGAATGTGAGTTGTGGTTATCCGTACTATGATGAGGAGGATGATTTCCGCTATTATGGTAACGGAGTATGGATAGCATAGTTTAACTTTTAGGAGTGAACTGTTGAAGACCATATGTTATTGTTTTATATTATATATATTTGGAGATTGTTGATTATCTAAGTCGCTTGTGACCCCTGTAATTGATGTTACTAGGCTATCATTCGTTAGAGTTGTGAGACTCTAGGTTGTTTACCTTAGAGTTATATGGTATTTAGGTTCATTTACTTTTGATAGTTGGGTATTTTGCTATTATAGTATGCGGTTGATATTTCACTCTTATTCAAATTTGAGGTTATTAAATTGAGTCGGTAGATTTCATATAACTATTTTGTGGATCTTAGACAAGTTACAGGTTCCTATATGCTTGACGTGTTAGTAAAAGATAGAGACACATGGCGAGTTGTAATATTCTAGGTTCTAAGGTATTATAGTTTTAGTACTCTATAAAATCTTATGGTTAATTATCCCATATGAATTATGAGAGATTGTGATATTAGTTTATAAAGTCATGATTATGAATATCTTATCAATATAAGCTTGAAACTTTTGAATGAAGTGATTGGAATATGTTCATTAATGTTTGTTGGTTTGATTATTCATTATTTTTTACTTGAGACGGAAAAGATATATAGAAAATTTTTAGTGGTGGATGCAAGCTAGGCAGTCTACGTAGAATTATATCGTACAAGGCGAACTCGATTGTACATTATTTAGAACACGGCGAATAGTTGTGTTGTGTCCAGTTGTTTTGCCTGCGTTGTTGCGTCCTTCCGTCGGTTGATTAAGACTGGGCTATATTTAGGTCTGAACTGCGCGTACATGGAGTTTCCTTTTCTTCATTTTTACATTTGGCCATTTGAACAGATGTGGACCCTTGTGGACGCCACTTCATATCATATATCAAAATTTCCCACTAATTGAATTGAATATATGCTAAATTAATCAAAGTAACCAAAATATAGGAGCTCAAGCGCATAGATTATACAAATTTATAAGGTTAATTACGTGATTTCCTTTTTCCTTTCAACTATTACGTATTGCATTTAATACAGGAAAAAGCGAATGCATTCAATCTCATTCAAAGAACAAGGTTCATATTATATGATCCCAATGGCCTTAATAGCAGTGTTGTCAAACACAGCCTAATATCCAAGTTCAACAACACTGCTTAATAGTATTAACTATTTAGGCATAAATTTCCCTTATATTTTTATAAAACTATTGAAATAACCTTTCATATATGTGTGTTTATATATATTCTTGAAATATCAAAATATATCTAGAGAGATAAAATTGAAAACTTAATTATGACTTTTAGTACATCTATACTATATTAAGAAGGTATGATGGTAGATTGTTGACCAGAATATGTGGGTTCTAATATGTATTGCATGAACCACAAGTCGGAGCAGTCGTTTCATGAACTTTTTGAATTGATGGGTGAAGGCGTAGATTATTCTCTGTAATTGGTACATGGAGGAAAAAAAAAAAAAAACATAGTCCCTCAGAATATTGGTTTAGATTCTAGAAAGCCACGCATTATATGCTAGTATTGTCAAAAGAGGAAAAAAAAAAAAAAAGCAAAAAGGACAACTTATCTCTAAGACGTAAATGAGTGGATTATAGATAATGTGAAGTGAGACTTGATTTAAACTCAATTTGAGTTTAAGCCTTGGAACTTGACTTCAATGGCCTTTTAAGGTCTCCAACTTGGTTTGATTAGACTTATCCAACTTCATAATTTCTAGAACATATTTTTTCTCAAACAAAATTAATATTTTTATGTTAGACTCGTACTTATGCTTGAATAATTTGATTAAATTTATAAATTAATTAAGCTGAATATTATAAACTCGAAATTGACTGATCGATGAATTTTTCGAGTTTCAACTTGGCCTCGACTGTTGTTGAGTTTAGCTCCATAAATATCGCTCACAGCTTAAAGAAATCTGTAACTTTTGTTTGATTCCACTTTTTTCCTTTCTTTTATTTTAATATATTTAAAATCAAAGTGCTATTTCGTCCTTCAAGTCCGGAAGCCACGACATGACGCTTGGTTTAGATAAATATTTTATTATCGTTGAAGCAACGAGACGTGTAAAAGATGTAATCAAGTTCTAGACGTCAAAGGTTCGATCACTAAACCAAGATATCCCATGAGAACTTCCTTTTCATAGGCTTTGCAACAAAGATGTATGAAAATTAGAGTTAATTAATTAATTATAGGGGCGTTTTCTCAAATAAAATAAAAATACAGAGTAAAAGATTATTATGATAATTAAAATTGTAAAAGAAACATAAATCAATGGACAGATTTAGATTCTCTTTATTTATATTATCTTAATATCTATCGATTGTAAAATGTGCTTGAGAAGTCCATTTTGACATGAATTTTAAGTATGTTTTAGAAATATTTTTGTATAAATCTTTATATTATTTAAACTAATTATGGAGTAAATTAAGAATTATACATTTTTTTTTGTAAATTAAAAGTTGAATCAAATGAAGAAAAAAATTGAATTAAAGTTGACTTATTCCCTTGTGAAAATTGCAAATTGCAATTCAAAACCTCCTACCTTCTATAGCATCCTAAACATAATGGTAAATGAGACAAGTCTTATATATATTATAGATTGTTCCAAAGTCATGGTTTTGATCATGCTAGTGTCATATGTTAATTCATATTATGTCAACAAACAAACACTAAGGACACGTTCAGTGCATAGAATTAGAATTCTACTTCCTCCTTATTTCGTCATCATTACATTTACTTAATTTTTTATTATGTAATCACAATTTCACAAAAAATTCTATTATTTGAAATTAAGTAATAGAGATTTTTTAATTCAACCAAGGAATCACGATTCTTCACTACTATCATTATTACTATCATCATCGTCGTTGTTACCGCTATTATCACTAACCACTGTCACTACTGTCGCTGTTACCGTCACCAATGTCACCGTTGCCGTAGCTATCGCTGCTGCTGCTGCTGCTACCACCACTACTACTACTGTCGCTTCCACCACTACCGACTACTATAGCCATCTCCCCAACTACTAATATTGCTATTATCACCATTGCCGCCGCTATTATCACCATCATCGCCACTATTACCACCGCCGCCAACCAATATCACCTATTATTTTAGGATTAGTTGAGAAAGAAAATGAATCAAAGATAATTTAGTTATTAAAATTATATTATATATCTATTCTTAAATTATTTATAAATTCAACTAAATAAAATAATATGTATTATACCGTTATTCCATTCCTTATGGAATTTCAATTCCATTCCCTTCTCATTCAATTCCATAAACTAAACATATTGTGAGAGAATTAGGTCAAGTAGTGTAAATGACTACACAAATACTTTAATTAAGTAGTAAATTACACAATAAACATTTTTGTAAAGTTTAGATTCCAAATGTAACATTAGCCTAATAATAAATATGCTTTAAAATTTTATACCCTTTTTAATTGACTTAAGTAGTGATATATATTAAGGATTAAACATCTTCAAAGTAAAGAAAAAGAACAAATTAAAAACTTATTTATCCTTTAAAATTTTGAAACATGACTTCATATTTTTGAATATGCAAGTAACTTCTAAACCATATTAGAACTATAAAATATCTCTAAAAAGCTTTAAATATGGATTGTGGATTGTATATGGATATTTTTAAAATATAATACTGGAAGTAGAGTCAAGTTTATAAAAAAATTTATTCGTATCAAGTCAAATAATTTAGAAATATATGTAAAAAGCATGTCTAATAAAAAGAGGCTTCAACAATACTAACTTAGCATGTGAATTAATTAAAGAAATATAAGTATTAGTAAATTTTTTATATATAGTAGTTTAGATAAAACAAACATAGATGAGAATTTTTTTTTCCTCTTTAATTATTATTACTGATATTATATGATGAAATATTATTAACATTTATCCATAGCTCGGTTATACACGATTGCATTAGTAGCATAGATTTTTTTTCCTTTGTAGTCCTAGGCGCGGCGTGGTCGGTCGTGACAGGCATCGTGTGATGGGCAACACAATATGCAGTTCACATTGTTTGTCAGCATTTTTCGTGTTCTCCTGAAGGCGTAGAATATCGCACACGTCATTGCTGATATACGATTCCGTACAATCCGACAAAAATAAGTTTGACTTAGCCCAGCTAAAGTTGCTTGCTACCCAACTAATGTTGCACTCTGCCTAAAAGAAACTTCCGGCTGCTTGCTTTGCGTTTCCATCAATAAAACCAAAAGCAATCCTCAAATTCTCTTCTCACTTAGCTTTTCATACACAAGAGAGGGAGAGAAAGAGAGATGGCTGAAGAAGAAAGTACCACCGAGACAACACTTGAAGAAACGCCGACATGGGCTGTTGCAACCGTGTGCTTCGTTTTGATACTCATCTCCATTTTCCTTGAGCATTTGCTTCAACTTTTAGCCAGGGTATGGAATTCTCATTTCATTTACCTAAATTTCTCTTGATACGCCATATATCCATCCGCGTGACGTTGAATTTTAAATAATAGGATTCTGGAATAAACTATCTCATTAGAAGTTACACAAAACATAATTGGATATATAGCGTATCATGTGTAATGAACTTTTCTCGATACATTACAGTCTCTTCAGTGATAATAATCAAGCCGATTATGCTTGGGTTTTTTCAGTATTTCCAGAGAAAAGGAAGGAAGTCACTCCTCCAAGCTCTTGATAAAGTCAAATCGGGTAGGAATGATGGGTGTCCGTGAATTTATATTTTTTTCCATCAACGTCGAAGAAATAAATTTTTCTTTCTTTTGTTAAGGCTTCCCAAGTATCTGCTAACGGGATCCTATGTCTTTTATTTACCTTATACGCAGCCCTAATGTTGATGGGATTCATTTCGTTGCTACTAACCGTCGGCGAGAAGCCGATTTCCAGGATATGTATTCCGGAAAACGTGAGTGAAACTTTTCTTCCATGTGGCGGCTTGGAACTTTCAAGCGATGAAGCTGAAGAAGAAACTGAGTGTTCTGAGGTTTGTAACCTTACGTTATAAAATCACTAACCATAGTCAACATTTTTCTTTTTCTTTTTTTTTTTTTTAATTGGGTTTGACCCGATTAGCAATTATTTAATCTATGTTGTGCATGTTACAACATTTTTCCAGAATTGGTTATCTCTAGTTCTAGAGTTTCGTCAATCAATTTCGGTATAACACCAAATTCTACTTTGAATCAAATAATATAAATATGAGAAAGCCGTAAAACGTGTAACTATTATTTTATTTTACTAGCTATGTTATTGCATAGGGATAGAGAATTCGAACCCTTAATCCCATTCTAATGGAGTAATAATATCAGTATATTATAATATTCTAGACAAATATACAGTTATTATTCAAAAGTGTGAAAATTTTCACGTATCGTTTGAGATATATATTAGAAGGGTGTTTTCTAATTATTGTGTTTAAGCGAATAGTATTGAGCTTTTTTATTTCATTATATATATATACAGGGAAAAGTTCCATTTCTTTCAAGAGCAGGCATGGAACAACTTCAGTACTTAATATTTCTGCTGGCTTTCTTTCACTCTGTTTCGTGCATTCTTACCTTTGGACTAGGGATGGCTAAGGTAATTAGTTTACGTTTGCAATGTTGACTGTTGATTTTATGGAGCTTAATATCATTTCGACTGCTGCAAGTAATGTTTATTATTCTATATTGTTTGGAGATAAACCCCCTATATGATGAATTTATTAGTCGTTAATCACTTTGATAAATGAGTATGAAGTTGCATAAATCACCTTGCATGGATATAATAATTATGCATAATTCGACAAAAAAAAAACTTGTTTTTTTCCTCTTAATGTATTCACTGATAAATGTATTATATCATTAATATTAGAAATCATAAATTTTCTTTTAAATCCTTAACAAGCTCTTAGGAAATATGTTAACTCAAAACGTAAACTTTCTTAATTCATAATAGTTTTTAATCATTTTGTTATGTGACTACATTATATATAAAATAAGATGTTACGAAATCGATTCACTTACTAAAGAAAAATCCCTATTTCTGATGGAAAATAGGGCATAATATGTAATGCTATTAAAGGATTCGTTTTGGAAAACTGATTATAACTTTTATAAGATATAAATGGAAAATTAAAATTAGATAGTGCTATATTTTCTAAAGGGGTATTTCTATTTATTTAAGGATATTTATTAAGAGCTTAATAAATAAAATTGCTCCTAATTTTCAAAATTAATTACACATTTTATAAAAAAGAAAAACTAAATATATAATATTTTCTTTCGGATTGATAAAATGTCTTAGAGTTGGTAGAGAATTTTTTAAAAAATAAGTACTATCGAGTCTCGAGGTAATTGTACAGTGATTTATTAGTTTTCTCCCCATTCGCGTTTCTTCATATGCGGCTGGATAGCAAAAGATTCATTGGTTATATGATTTGGACACACATAATGATGTGTATGCAAGAAAATTCACAATAAAAAGGAAGAAAAATGAAATGAGAGGAAGAATAATCGATAATAGTCCCATCCTCGTTACATGCACCGTATACTAGATGGTACATGACGAAATTGTGGAATAATCTAAAATGTTGTCAGTCGTATTGATAGACAGAATAATTCGATTCATAATCTGATTATTCAGATACATGTGAATGAACATATACCATGAAGTTTTTCATAATCCAACTATGGACTGGACAGTCCGTAATTGAAACGTAGAATAAGTCTAGTTGGTAGTCCCACCATTCGTTTTGACAAAAGAAACTTCAACGAACCAGCTTGAGTACTCTGTAGATGTCTCCAAGTGGGAATGAAGGACTTAGATATTGTATTTTTTTTTACAATAATTGCTTATTAATTAATTCTCTGCCGTCTGAATCTCAGATGAGGAAATGGGAATCATGGGAAGCAGAGACCAAAACATTAGAATATCAATTTTCTAATGGTAAGTCGTGAACTTTTATGCTATTCTGGTCCTACGTTTCAGCAAGTAAATAATTATAATCCAACCTCAACCATGCATGCATATTAAGGAAAAAATAAAAAATAAAAATTCATTCGTAATAAGTGATAACCTTAAGATTTTGGGATAATCATTGCTTAATTTAAATAAGAATTAGGAATAGTTGCAAATATACTTTCAAAATTATTAATCAGGTATAAATAGTCAGTTTAAAAGTCATGATATTTTAGGTTTTCGTAACTTTTGAAATCATATACAGGCCTTCCAATCATATCTAAAATTTTAAAGCTAGTTGCATATAAAGGGATAGCGGATATTTACGGCTTTTGAATTTTAAAAATGGTTTTGAATTTCATAGTTTAAAGAAAAAAAATTTCTATATCTAAATAATAGATTCGAGAGTATATTTCCAGTTTTTCCAGACAACCTCAAGCACTGTGTTAAGATAATATCAAGTACTGCAACAGCTAATGGTTTGCTTATTCTTCCGTTGATGTACAGATCCAAGAAGGTTCAGGCTCGCCCATCAAACATCTTTTGCCAAACGACATTTGAGATTTTGGAGCGACCGCTCACTTCTCCGTTGGCCGGTTCGTGTCTAACAACATTTGAAACATTGTTCTTCATAGATTATATATGATCGGAAAATTTCATAAAATCCAATTTTTTCCCATTATTTTTAACGGAAATTTCACTTAGAAAAATAACAAACGAAAATGAAATTTATTAAATATTATACTCTACATGTTACGTACATCTAATATGTAATTCTAATAAAATTTTGATATATATAAATATAGATAGTACTTGTTATATAAACAATCAATTTTACGTAAAAATTTTACTGATATTTATAAATCTTATATATATACACGGTGACTTTTGATATTAATTCCATGACCATAATTAGAATTTATATATAGGTGGTTTTTTTCCGGCAATTTTACAACGCGGTGTCAAAAGTTGATTACTTCACTCTTCGTCATGGGTTCGTGACGGTACGTATAAAGGGCCCCCATGCATCAACGTTGTTAGTCTCATCAATGTGAACTAAGTTATTTACATCGAATTTGCTTATGATGCCTGTTTTGAAAATTAATAAATGCAGGCCCATTTTCCACAAGACAGCAACTTTAACTTCCAGAAATATATAAGAAGGGCACTGGAAAGGGACTTTGGGCTTGTCGTCGGAGTAAGGTATACTGAAATTCAGAGCTATAGTCCATGCAATTGCTCTAAATTATAATTATCCACCATGTGGATGTACAAGTTATAGATAAATGCGAATCGAATTTAGATACATGACAATATGTCTATATTATCTTCGGATACATCGATAGTCTATTATATTATACTAGATTAATGTAATTAAATTTTTGTCATCAGATTAGTTTTAATTAGTTCATTTTCATATATTAAGTCCTGTTTGATTGATACCGTTATACCGTAGAGCATGGAAATCTATTGGCCGGATATACATATACATATACATATATATTGTGCTTATAGGCATTTACTATTATCCACTATGAAAAATGGGTCTCTTATAGGAAATTTCTTTTGCAGCTTTTGGATTTGGATGTTTGCAGTGCTTTTCATATTTTTCCACGCGCATGGTAAGGCTATTTTTTTTTTCTTTTTACTTATTTTTTTTATTTTATTTTTATAACAATGAAACACGGGTCAAAAAGCGTAATATTGAAGTTTCATATCTCCAGAATGAGTGCACACTTAAAAAAGGAACATATGTTTTAATCTTTAACAATTAGCATTTCCTTTTTTCTTTTTCCCAAAACTTGCTGAAATTAATTGACCTTTAATCTCTCTCTCTCTTTTTTTTTTGGGCAGTATTCCACAACTATTTCTGGCTTCCTTTTATCCCATTAGTGGTAAGTAATTATCATCATAAGCCATTCATTCTTTTCTAATTGTATGGTAGTTATATTATCTACATTTTGTAGTATAAAAGTGTATTGTTGTAACAGAGTGATTTTTTTTTTTATTTTTTATTTTTTCATAAATTAGATGCTACTATTGGTGGGAACCAAATTGCAAGGGATCATTACGAAGATGTGCTTAGACAGTCATGATAAATCTCATGTTGTAAGAGGAACATTGCTGGTCAGACCGAGCGACAGCTTTTTCTGGTTTGATTCACCCAAATTGCTTCTTCACATCTTACACTTCGTCCTATATCAAGTAAGCAAACAATAATCAACTTCTATGTATTGTATTGCACTAACTCAACAATCTCACGCGGTTAATACTCGGGTTATGTTTGTTTTGCTGAAAACCATTTTCTTTTTAAGGATTTATTTGGTATTTGTTTTGACCTGACCTTACAATTGGTATTTTAAATAATCTTAAGTATACTCATAAAAATCGTAATTCTACCGTTTATTTAAACGTATAGAATTGATAAAATCGTCTATAAATTTAAAAAATCGATAAAATGATAAACTTACTTTTAAATGTATAAAATTGGTAACATCGTATAAAATTATACAAAATTGATAAAATATTAAACTTATAAAATCATACAACAAAGTTCATAATTTTACTAAACATCTACATTAAAATAATTTTATATATATTTTAATTAAGAAAAAATATCATAAAATTATAAAATCATAGATAATTTTAACAAATGTGATCTTAAGAAATTTTAGATATCAATCACTTTTAGCTGTAAATAATAAGGGCAGGTAATTATAGTGGCCCCAGTCCTTGATAGTAGCCGTCAGTTAACACGGAAAATTCTAATAGAATGTGAGGAAAATGACTTCATTTTTCAAAAATTAGAAATAATTTTTCTCATTTTTTACCAACGTTCTTCGGATGTCAACTATCATTTCCAGTTATTGCTCACGATCATCATTTTCTATGCTCAATTACCACTAGAACCATTAGTAGCTGCGACATTTTCAGATTATTACAGTAGTATTTAACAACGTCAAGGTATTAGTTACACAAAATGAGTTTGGACACCATCACTAATTAATATGTTGTAGTAATTACAAATTTTTTTTTTTTTAAAATGGAAATTGATGTTAATTCGGCAAAATACATTCTCTTATATATTCCTTTTCTTTTTTATTATTATTTTTTTTCATCTGTTACTTACTTTTTATCCCTATCAACTATTGGTCTTGGCAGAACTCTTTCCAACTGGCTTTCTTTACATGGACTTGGGTAAGCATTATTATTATTATTGTCACATTGTTATTTGATTAATCCAAGCATTAGCTTATTTGAAAACTCCCTTCATTAATTTTCTTACTTTTGTGCTTTGAAATACAGTACAAATTCGGTTTCAGATCTTGTTTCCACAAGGAAACTGAAGATATTGTCATAAGGATTGTTATGGGAGTGCTTGTCCAATTTCTGTGTGGTTACGTAACACTGCCTCTTTACGCTTTAGTCACTCAGGTAGTGAAACCCATTTCATTTGTATTGTTTTTTTTTTTTTTTTTTTCTGAAATTTTATTTACCTCCCGTATAACGTTTAGAAAATATTCCATATTCGTCTCTGTTGTATCGGCTTTAATTCTGGATTAATATAAATTATAATTTTAGAGGGTCTATTTTTTCAAATAAAACGTATTTCGGGTTTTAAGAATGTTAGGATTGATTTGTGTTTATTATGGTTCGTTGGAGCAGATGGGAACATCTATGGATGCATCGGTGTTTCCTGAGAATGTCATCAAAGGACTCAAGAGATGGAAGCACAGAGCAAGGAAGAAGGTTGCTCAAAGAAACCCTTGCTACTCCTCACGGCCATCGGTGGATACTTGTGTAACTTCTCTAGGGACTTCGCCTTCCTTCAGCACACTGAGCCTCGACGCCGCCTCCATATCCGGCCTCGAGCTCGACCACGCCGTTGATGATACGGAGGTTTTGGCTGCCATTAAGGCCGATGATCGCGACGATTTCGATGAAAACCAACCTGAACAATGTAAAAAGAAGGGATCGTTCGATGGTTTTGTTGTGTAACACTGACCGGAATAGTTTAGAATTCAATGGAGAGGCCTGAACATGAAATCTTAATTGCCATTTATTTTTTATACATTTTTTTTTTTTTAGTTGATACCGTTTGATGCAACACGTACGAGACTGCTGTCTACACATTGGACTTACTGATTACGTTCGGATTATTAGAAACTCAGGAAGATTGTTGCCTATGTATCGAATATACATGTAAATATGTGAAGAGAAATATATCTTATAGTGTTCTTGATTTAATATACATTTTTTTTTTTCCTTTCAAAATTGACTAGCGACAAGATTTTGGATTCTATTTGTCACTGTTTATTATCTCTTCAATTTACAAATTAATAACTGAAATTATTTAAATTTTAGAAATATCGTATGATCATGATGATGTCATTATATTTCTTATAATTTTAACCGTTAGTTATAAATAATAACATTTTAAGAGGATAAATCAAGGAAAACTGAGAAAAGTAAATTTAGATAATCCATTGCTATTTTCAAAACGTTCCTAAATAAACTTAATAATTCAAGATTTCTTGTACAATGATGATAAAAATACTAACATCATACTAGACATCGGCACAAATAAGTAGTCTTACTTACCGGTCTTGAATCGTTAGTTTAATTATCAATTTTTGAATCATCATTGAACCTCACGGTTCCTTAAGTTAAGGATGGTTTTGCAATCACAATAGTATCTTTTTATCTGGTGATACTTATATTGAGCTTTTTTTTTTTATTTAGGAGATGCAATATAAGATTTGTTGTCTACACTATATTCTTATGTTGTATCAAATGTACTTGTAAATATGCTAAGGAAAATGTATATATAATATCTACATCTCAAATGATTTGAAGTTGTTTATAGAAAAAAGTGTACCATACCTAGGAAATACATGTCATATAATATAATTAACACACTCTAAAATCATTTTTGTATTATTTGAACTTAATGGATTAGGTTCATAAAAAATTACTACCATAGATCATGGAGCACATCAATTCTAGTTTCACTTGATAATGAGACATCTCTTTCGTCTTCAAAGGACTATTCTTTTATACTTTTATGATCCATTTACTTCACTCTATGAAATAAACAGTAATGGATTTACTATTCTTGGGAGTGACTGTTTTGGTTATAACAATATTTACTTGGATAAAATAAGCATGTAAGAATACATCCGTATTACAAATAAAGTTACTATATTACCCTCTTCTTCTACCATTCTCTCTCACTCTCTCTCTTTCTATCTCTTCGTCTTTGAAGTCATGTAGAACCACTCTCTTGTCTCCCTTTCTCTTCGACGACCCTTATGCATGTAGACTTACTCTCTCTCTCCTTTTCTTTCCCATGACCCTTACACATGCAACCTACTCTCTCCCCCCGTCTCTCTTGCTGATGACTCACAAACATAGACCCACTCTCTCTCTCTCTCTCTCTCTCTCTCTCTACAAACACACAAACCCACTTTGATACACATACAAACCATACATATCACCTACTCCCCCTGTCTTTCTTTCTCTCTGATGCATACACATAAAGACCCACTCCTACACACGTAGACCCACTGAGCCTGTTTTTTTTTGGGTTGGCTGCTAGTTATGCATCTAGTCATGCGTTGATGACTATGTTGGGTCGTTATAGGTGGCGATAGGTGATGGTGATGGTGATTGTGATCGACGGTAATAGTAATGTTTAGTAGTGTTTGCTAGAGTTTAGTTTGGTGGTGGTGGTGGTCATTAGAATCTGATTTGATGTTGGTGTTGTGGTGGGGTGTGGTGTGCTATATTAAGAAAAAGAAGGGGTAATAAGGATAATTTTCTTTTAGAATCTCAATTTATAGCTCTACTTAAAAGAATTTTAATTCCTTATTTTCCCATAATTACCATGTAATAAGAAATAAATAAAGGATAAGTGGGAATGGTATGGCCACCTCCATGTGAATACACTATTTATGTATGATGGATTCAATGCATGAATGAGAAGCATAGCCCCGTATTATAAGATGAATTCCATTAGTGTCGAATTGGTATCAAATTCTAGGACGGCAGGTCACCATAGTCGTCAAAATGTTGAAACCAACATAGTTCCTGCATATGAATTTCATGATGTCGAGATTGGGGAAGCGAGTTAATCAATTACAACAATAAGCAATATAGAATGACTAGTCGAGCATAATTACGATTTTTGAAGATAAAAAAACTGAAGCTCGTTCGTGGCCATCAAACTTTTAGAAACATGCTTTCATTCGATGGAGGAACATGTAAAAGCATAGGGAAAGTGAGGGCATGCAACTGATTGACGTAAGAAAATATAAAGAAGTTACTGCCTAAAGTTCTAAAATTTAAGGCAGAAAAAAAAAATGTGGGCCACATATAATGAATTTGAGCATTATGTTTATATAGTGATGGATACGATACGATAATACAAACTTAAAAATAACATAATTAAAAAGTATAATTATAAAGAGAAAATATGATATATGTTACAATACATTGCGTAAAAACAAAATTATGATAAAAATAAATTTGACTATATTGTAACTTAATACTTTAAATTTTTATTTAGTTTCATTTATTTTTTATACTTACACTAACTTCACACGAAATAGAGATACTTACTATTCAAGAGAAAAACTCCAGCTAAAACCATATTGAACTTTTAATAATGATGCAATCAAGATTGTTGCATCCGACTTTTGTCGGTGTGGATTTTGCATCATTATTTCAAGTCTTCAAAAGTAAAAAGTTGGGTTATGCCCAGGAGAAGGCAAGGTCAATTGTTCCAAAAGAAATCATTTTTACTCTAACAAGTACTTATCCATTTATTAATTGTAATCATTTAGGATTTTATTCGAGAAGAGTTGACTTGCAATGTAAAAAATATAAGCGATCTATTACAGGTAGTACAATTTATACATCCATTTTTATTGTTTTAGGACTCCCCTGAAAGGCACGCTATAATTTATTCATCCATATTCATTTGTTTTCGATGCACCCACTAAAGGTATTAACTAATGCTCCCCTAAATTAATGCATCATTTTTCTTATCATTATTTAAACTATAAACATTACCTATACAAATTGAAAGACATGAATATATTAAATAATAAGAAATTTTTCGAAGGAAAAATACTCCACGTTCGTTTTTTTTTTAAAAAGTACATAATATTTGTTACTCATTCTATTTCAATTTTAAAACGTTTTTTTTTTTTTATATTCCATTCTTAACATTTGTACATGATAGCAAATATTGACATCCATCAACAATACAACCAAGCATGTCGTTAAAAGTATTTAGCTCATCGAACCTGATAAAAGCCTATAGGGTATTACCTTATAGAGTTTAGGATTGGGTTTTGGGATTACAAAAAAATTCAATGGAAAACTTGACTCAATAAAAAATATATATTAATAAAAATGTTTATTCTTAATTTATTTACTAGGCATACCTTATATAAGTTCTATATTGTACAACATGTTTGATTATCAGTTTTTATTATTGTTTAAGTCGGTAAATGTAATTATAATTTTACTTAACTTCTTTTCATTTTACTATCTTTTTAATCTTATTTTAACCCTATAAAAACCCACCCTTATAAGATTCTAAACCTGCTCCTATAAGATCAAATCTTATAGGATTGGATTTTGGGAGCGGGGGTTAAAATCTTATAGGATTTTTATAAGATTTTAGGAAATGCTAGACCTTATAGGAGTGGATTTAAGTTTCATAAAACAATATTTAGAATGTTACGTTAGCATTCTGAGCATCTTAGCAGCCGTTCATTTTATAAAAGGGTGCTTTAAGTAAACGTTTATCATCTTTTTTCATTTATTTTGTCACTTTCAACCATTTCTTTTTCTTTAAACAATGCATAAAAAATGTTCTGTAGATTTTTCCTGTATGAAAGGAAAACCAAATAAATAAAAAAAAAATTGAAAGGCTAAATAAAAAACTAAATAAAAACAACTTAATATGCTTTTTTTTTTGCAGTAACTTACCATTCAATAAACTAAATAAACAGAAAAAATCAATTAAAAAACCTAACTAAAAGCAACTAATTATAAAAAAAAAAAACTTAAATGGCAAAGATTGTTGCTGTACAAAGGCATGCTTTCTAGAATGTTGGGATCAATAGAGTTGTTAAACATATAAATGCCACTTAATAGTAGAAAAGTATTGAAAAAAAAATATTCATGGCATTTGACATATTGGCCATATAGTCAACTATGTTAGAAAAAATAAAATGAAGAATTTGTTATTCATTGAACACTTTTCTCGAGTTAAACACATGCTCATAGGTGTAAATTATAAAGGGAGAAGGATGCTTGGTATGATATCTGCCAAATACTCTCTTTTATAAACATCTTTTCAACCTAAATTTTGTGATGATGTTTTTTTTTTTTTTAACTCATATTTCATCATGCCATATGTTATCATGTCATTAGCCAGATGTTTGGCCTGATGATATTAAGGATCCAATACAATAACAAAAAAAAAAAAAGAAAAAGAAAAAGAAACAACATTAGAACACCTCTTATAATTGGTCATACGAAAGATTCCAAAAACCCTCACAATGGAAGCTGTACCTGAGACCTAACCCTAATTCTTCATACATATCCTTGAAAGAACTCAAAGGAAGTGTGTTTATATGCAAACCAAAAACCCTATTTGAAGCGAAATCTTAACCTCAAATCAACCTATCCTTGTATCTGGATAGCAAAAATTATGGAGTTGAAAAAATGTAAAGTTTTATGAGAAGGAGCCACCAAAAATACTGGAGAATGCAGAAGAAAGTTCGACACCATACATAAGCCCCAAATCTCAAGCCCCGTAAGTAGTGCAAACTGTTATTGTGGTGTGGAGGTTTATATGCCGACTTTATAGACACGGAAGAATCTAGGAAGGCGGTTGATGACTTGCCTAATGTGGATTTGTATGGTGGATACAACTTTCACAAATTGGTTGATCGCAGATTTTTGAAATGTCCGAAGGAAGTTATTCCTGATTTGCTTGATAGTAAAGGTGTTGCAGAGTTAGAAGAGTTCTAAGAAAAGTTCGGAGATAATCCTTAAGAAGACACTATAGGTTACATGGTTCACGGTAGTATTTATAGTGCTATTTGCTTAGTTTGTTACAAGAAATGAGCCGAGGAAGGCAGCTTGAATGGCGCTGGTCTTGTCTGCATTAGTGTAGTTCATTGGTCCAAGTACTAGTTGGTATGGGGTAATTGAATGTCATCATAGGTTTTATGAATAGGGTATTAAAAAATGCAAGAAGAGTCTCTCTACAAGGTAACTTAGTTTTATTTTTTAAACTTAATGAAATCGTCCTTCTTTAATAATTCGTATTTGATTTAGTTTCATTGTGTACTATTTTGGTATCGATGAATTAGCTTCCAAGAGCTTGTTTGTTAAGGGATACAAGTATGAGATAGTTCGAACTGGCTCTCCCTAGGATATCATGAATTTAGATATGTAAAACCTGTATATTTTCTTCTTAAACAGTGCTTGCTTTCATCGGCACAAATTCTTAAACATTTAATCACTTCATTCGTTTAACACATATAAAAATCATTAGAAGGTGTCGATTTAAGGAGTTGACATAAAATCATGCTCCACATTGGTCTCATATCCTTTATGTCATGTTCATACTGCAGAAGTATGTTTTTAGTGCAGAATTAGCTTCCTCTTTGACGAACTCTCAATGACATCCAAATAACATGTCTAGTTATTTGTCCTATCATGGGTAGAACAAATTGTAGTATAAGTGTAGGTTTTTCTTTATTGCTAACAAAACTGTGACCTTAGTAAAAAAATCTGTGATGATTCATTGTGTTTCTTTAACCTCATTAAATTCAATCATAATACCATCCCATGTATTGGGTTCCAATTCACAAACTTAAAAAAGTGAATTCCAAGGGTTGAAAGCAAGTTTAGCACCCTTGACTACATCATAGATGCCACTTTTAATAACAAGGTCAATAGTAAACAAAACTTATTAGAATATCTTGATGGTAAAATGAGATAACAGATAATGGCAACTCCTTTGCACTTGAAATGAGCAATGATAATAGGAAAATGAGACAATTCTGACGGTGTGCACGGATAGTAGAAAATACAGGAGACATTCCTGTTAAAGGTAATAACAACCTTAAGGGAAAGATGCATAATATGGTGGAAAAGGACAAACATCAGCAATTATATTTGGTTTTGCAAAGTAAATCATATAAATTCCTAGTATAACTACTCCAATACTCATGTATATGTGGAGTTATTAAACTACAAATAGAATATTCAATCTTTAGTTTATTATTTAAAAGTACCATGTGCTTAGCCAATTAAGCAATCCCGACTTGACCATCATTAGTAGATTATATGAAAAATGGAAACAAATTTTGATAATCTAAAATATGATGGAAATTGGCATATGGATCATCTAAAATCCCCAGGCAAAATAAATTTCAATAGAGACACCTATTGAATTCACATTGTAAATGACACAAAAACCATATAAGTCTACTAGGATTTCATATTCTTGTAAATATCATCATTACTTTTACTACAACAGAATTAGAAAATCTGAAGGAGCAAATGTGTGAAGGTGGGATTTCTTGGTGATATTAAACAAAATAGCGGGAAAGGGATTGCCACACGAGTCTTAAGTGGCAAATAAATTCTCGGTTATACTATTGTGAGAATCAAGATTTTTCCATTACACATGTTTTCGTGCTCATTTGTCCTCTTTTTCACTCCTTTTATTTTATTTTTTTAAACGCTCTTGGTTTCTCTCAACGTCTGAGACATATGTAATACCCTTGGGTTTTGAACCCTAAAAATTAGGGTGTTGGTCAATACTAATTGAATTAAGTGAGATTTTATAATTAAGCTATAAAATTTAGAATAAATTAATTTTTGAAGTTAAATTGCTACAATAATGTGTATAGGTGAAGCAATTTAATAATGTCGTGGGTTGATTGGAATCAAAAGTTATTTAAAAAGTGAAGCTCATGACTATGCTCAAAATATTATTTAAAGTAATATATTCTTAGTAAATATAATTTATATATTACAAATATATAAATAAGAAAAGATTGTGACATGGAATCAAGCCACGTAAAAGGTTAAGAAAATCCTTATAAAAGTTTATAAATATGGCATAATGTATATAAAATATATAAAGAATAAATAAATGAATTAATAAAAAGGTGGTTTTTGGGAAAATGTCGACTGTAAGGGGAAATTAAAATAAGGATGGCATGTGGTTTTGAATGATAAAACAAGGGGAGACCGTGGCTTTTTCGAAATCACTTGACACATGGTAAGTTTATCCCCTTCACCACTCACTAAATAAACACCAAACCTACTCATTTCATACTCTTTGGATAGAATAAGAACTTAGGAAAACTTAGGAGCAAAATCTGGAATTTTTGAAAAAATTAGGAAAATAATAAGAAAATTAGCAAAATTAGTGTTGAATTTAAGCACTCATGGAAACTAAGTCAAATGACCACCTGGGAATGAGTGGCCACCATCACTAGGCTCTAAATGTAACACTTAGGTGGATCAACAAGGCCTTAGTAGAGAATAGTAGCTGGAGCATGTGGGGGCAATGAGTTCCAATTTTTACTTGATTTTCAATAATTTGTTAAAAATAGTAAATCAACTTGAAAAATTATGAGAAATTGTATTCTTAGGTTATTTTTGGTATACTTTCATGGAAAAATATCAATTTTTTAACACATGTATGTTTTATATATCACTCTTAAGAAACGAGTTATTTTGAGCATATTTTCGATTTGATTTTCAGAAAGGTAAATAGCGTTGTTTCAAGCTGAAACTTTTTATATAAACTTCTCATGATATTTCTTATTAAGCTATGTCAAAAGTTTCCCCAAATTTATTTGGTAGATTCTTTTTAGTTTTGATTTATCAAAAACTGCTAAATCTAAAAATTTAGGAAATAGTTGATTTTCAAGTATTTTTAATCAAATTTTTTGTACTAAAACGAAAATTTATATGGATGCATGAGTTTTTGGATGAAAAAAGTGGTCAAACATGTGATTTATTGCATTTTCAGAAGTTAAAAGTAGTGTTTTTGTGAATCTAAAATGGCGATGTATTGAAAAAGGAGCATATATGGGTTTTTGAAAAATTGTCCAACTTTAAAATATGATCTTAGGAATGGTTTTACTACTAGTCAGTGCCTAAAACTTGGTAAGTCTTATTAGTTACATAGAGTCTTAACAAGTTTAGGCATCATTTGGCTATGTAAAATCTTTTATAGAGGGATGCCTATGAAGTTCTTAATGTGATAGTTAGTAGATGCATCCATAGAAGGTTTCTACTGAGATACCGAATTAAGTGAACTAAAATGTGTTCAAGTAGAAGGTAGAGTAGAAGGTTTTTTGGCTAAACATAAGTGGAAACTAAAAGTAAAATATGAGTAGAAGCTTTCCTAACCATGAATCCTAGAACCAACTTTGAGTAGAAGATATAAGTAACGAAAGGATCGTTCCTTAGTGGAAGGCTATGTAGAAGGTTAAATAACAATGATCTAAATGAAAATAAACATGTAGATGGTCATGTAGAAGGCCTTAAGTACTAATGAAATGCTCTTACCTAAAAAGCTAAGGTACGCACCCTTAATTTACAAAAACACTTAAGCTTTAATGAATCATTTATGCAACTTGAATAGATACTAAGTATAAATTTTAATCATAGGTTATCGGAATAACAAGAAGCCTGAAGACACAACTAAAGGTGAAGGACGCTAGTACTAGGTAAGTGGATATTGTATGTTTAGGAGTAGACTTATGTTTACTGATTAAGTTGCAAGTTACGTAGTTTATGTGATATGTGCTTAACTGATTGAGCTTGATTTTGAATTCTTAGAATGATGTTTGCTAATTATGTGATGTCCTTAGACATGTAATGGATTGGTTGTTCTTAGTTTTGAATCTTGAGTTTGTTTCCATGAATGTATTAATTGAATGATGTCTGTTATGATGCATTTAAACTATGGAAAACATTAACAAGTGGTTCAACCTTCAAGGTGTTTGCTTAAGCGAAACCAACACTAAGTTAATGATTAAGACAATAAGAGTCCAAATGAGATTAAAATAAATTAAAATTATCGTTGATATAAAGCTTAGAACATTTCGCTTAATGTAGTGTTTGTCACATCATTGGTGCATTCATGACATGGCATGAAAAGGATTGTCGAGCTTAAAATTTGATTTTCCTCTTTTAATTTGATTTTTCAATTTCTAATTAATATTAAACTAAAACCTATTTAATGTTAATTTTCGACTAGAGAAACCGAGAAATTTTGATTTTTATTAAAAAATTTTGGAGTCACCAACCTATTGAAGTTAAGAAAAAGAGAAGAAAATTATAATCAATTGAGTGGATTGATTATGATTTGGCTACTAGTCTTCAATTTCAATTTCATACAAACTAGAAGATTCCAAATCTGGGGGCTAACTTATTAAACCCAAATGGGTACCACTATTTATTTTTCGAAATTAGGATTATTTTTCAAATTATAATATTTTTAAGAAAAAAATAAAAACTAAAAGAAAAAGAACCTAAGTTTTTGTAAATTTTATCGTCATCCGGAGGTGCTTACGTATTCTCTAGCCAAGATCAAACGATCGTAATTCTTTCCGAAAACCTTATTATGTTGGTTAATTTTAATTTTCAAAACCGATCGAATTTATATTTTAATTGAAGTATTTTACTTAAAAAAATCTATGAGGTCCTAACTTATGAGTGATCAAAAGATTTTCTAAAACATTCTAAAAATCTTATTGATATTTCTTTAATTTTTACTTCTAAAAATTTAATTTTCTAAGCAAAAAATCCCAAAAAACTAATCTTAAAAAAAATTCCTAAACTAATATATACATATATATCTATATCACTACTGTTAAACTACTATTTAAACATAATATACTTAGTATATATACATATATGAAGAAGCTAATACAAAAAGAAACCACTAAGTTAATATATATAACCATTTATAACTAACTTAGGATCATATATATATATATATATATCTATATATATATATATAAAAACAGCCGAACCCGTTGCTATTCAATTGGAGCATATGAGCGAACCCAACCAGTGACATGCTGCTGATTGCTCTTCGCACGGTGAAGGATAGCGGGTTGTGGATCGGCGAGGCGAGTTGCGATCGAGTATTGCTTTGGATGCGTATGGCAGCGTGTCCGTACGGTCAGTGGGAGTGAAGTAGCGGAGTGTGCGGTGAAGTTCAGGCGTCGTGTGTGCCGGCAGTGTAACGTGGTCGGTTAGGAGCGTAGCATCAATTGCTTACTGGTGTCGGAGTTATTTTCTGGCATCGATGCCTTACTGTGATGCAGACGATAGTGAAGTGCTGCGATTGTATGGTGTTGAGTGTAGTGGATCAGCGGTGTGTTACGATTTGTGTCGTGTATTCAGGTGAGAGTGGAGTTCGATTGAAGGGCGGTGTGCTGTTCGTGGCTTCAGTGACTGGCGTGGATCAGTAATAGGGCGTGCGTAGTCGTGTTCTTGGACTGGTTGGTGTGCTGCTGTGCTACTATTGGGAAGCCCTTAGTCGTGAAGTGGATCATCTTACGTATGGGGCGCTCGTGATGACAGTGGCGAAACGAGGTGGTGGTTGAGGTGTTGGCTGATGGTGAGTGTTGGGGGTCAGGAATTGACAGTAGAGTAGCGGTGCAGTGGTTTGTTTAGGTGTACTGCGTGACGTCCGTCAGTGATCCGATGGCGTCAGTGTGCTCAGCATGGAAATAGTCGTGTGTGGCATTCACAGTCTTATGCGAGGATGGTGATGATCGTTGCAGTAGATGGCCGTGTTGCATACTGTGAACGGTAGGCAAAGCGTTGTGTTTGTGCTGTTGTTGGAGTGTCTAGCGAGTTGGCGATAGTGTGCGTGGCTGAGTATTGGATGTTGGGGGTTGCTGCGTTTGGTGATGGAGTGGCATAATGTTGAATTGGGATGGGTTCAAATTGAAAAGTTCCCCTCTCGTTTTGGTGCGTGTATATATTTATAAATTCAAACTGAATTGTCCATATCATATTTAATTTGATAAAAATTAAATTAGATTCAAATTATTTATACTAATATAAAATCCGATTTAATAAAATCAAATTAAATTAAAATATTTTCTAACAATTCAAATCCGAACGTAAAAGATTGGTTTAGATTTGATTTCGATTGTTCAACTCGCCTTTTTGTAAAAAATAAAAATAAAAGATACATAAGTGTCTAGTGAGACTCAAACCTATGACCTCAAACTAACTTTATATCAAATACTCTAATACTAATTTGTTAAGTCATTAGCCTGTGCCTTGATTTTTAATACAATTGAATTGTACTTAAAACACGTAATTCTTTAAAATAATTATTTGAACTAAGTTAAAACTAAAATTATTTATCCTTAAAATAATTTACTTCTTAAAAAATCTAAAGAATTTTTGTAATTTTTTCTTTTCTCATTTTTTTGGTATTTTCATCATTTGTCAATTTTTATTATTTTTATATTTTTATTTTTTATTATTTTTGAGTTAGGACCCTTAAAAAAAAACTAAAACTACAATTAGAACTATAAAATCAAGTTTTTACAGCTGCTCCTCTTTGTAGTGAAGTTTGAGTAAAATTTTACCACAAAAACAAAAGAGACACCGTTTTTGCCTCAGGACAACTCTATCCTAACGAGCGCTAAGACGTTTGATAACGAAGTGCGGGCGAAGTGTTTCTTGAGCTGGCTAAGGCCTTAAACTAGATGAAATGGATAAGTGCTCCTAGAGTTGGCTAAAACCTAAAGATGAGAGAACTTGGTTGTGTCCTAATGAGCTGACTAACCAAGGTGGTCAAAGTGTCCTTTGAGCTAGCTAAGACCTAAAAATAAAGAAACTTGGTCGTGCCTTAATGAGCTGACTAACCAAGGCGATCAAAGCACTCCTTAAGTTGGTTAAGACCTAAAAATAAGTTAAGAAAGCTTAGTTGTACCCTAATGAGTTGACTAACCAAGGCAGTTGTTACATCCCGAATTTTGGGAGCTTACAACGGTCGAAGCGCCCTTTGAGTTGGCTAAGACCTAAAGATAAGAAACTTGGTTGTACCCTAATGAGTTGACTAACTAAGGCAGTCAAAGTACTCTTTGAACTGGCTAAGACCCTTTGAGCTGGCTAAGACCTAAAGATAAGAAAACTTGGTTGTACCCTAATGAGCTGACTTACCAAGGCGGTCAAAGCGCCTTTTGAGCTGACTAAAACCTAAAGATGACGAAACTTGAATTGGGACTGTGCTCTAGGAGCCAGCTGTCCCAAGAGTTTTTTAGAATTCAAACTATCATCCTTAAGGGAAGACCAAATACGAATGCGATGTTTTATAAAGCTTAGAACCACTTACTTAGCTTTAGCGATAGTTTCCAAACAGTCAAATGTTTTCTTGAGCAATCCTATTAGAACTAATGGTTTTTATCCTTTCCTCTACCCCTTCTTCTTCTTGCTCTTCTTCTTTTATCTCTTCCTCTTCTAATTTTTTCTTTTTTTCTTTTTCTTTCTCTTTTTTTTCTTTCATTTTTCCTTTTTTCTTTTTCTTCTTCTTCTTTTTTTTTTCCTTTTTTCTTCTTTTTTCCTTTTTCTTTTTGGAAAGCAATTTAAGCCTGAAATGAATGCATGTATGTTATACTTAAAGATGCATTCAAGAAGGTGTCTTTAACAAATGAAGCATCTTCATCTCTTGAGCAAAGACGTTATGTCTTGAATTTTCGGTTCAACTTAATTGGTTTTCCATGCAAACCTCTATTCTCAAGTGAGTTTTTACTTATGTGCTACCCATTACTCTTTCTGAACATAGCTTTATCTTGAAAAATAGAAAACAAATCTCCCTTTTTTGGGTGGTGAACCGTAATGAAGTATTAAAAGAATTTTTATCAATAGACATTGTTCTAAGTTAAGTGTTTATTTTTTCTTGTGTTTCTTGTGTATAAGGTTTATTTAGATAGAGCGAAAAGCAAGGACTTTTAGCAGAACGAGAAAGGATCTAGAGAGATTACCCAATGTTGACGACTATTAGGAAAACCAACTTTGGATGAAGAAAATGAAAATGAGACTATAGTAATATTAAGATTGTTCTTATTTTATAATCTAAGCAAAAATTCTATTGATCTTTCAAGGTTAGTACATCTTTAATGAGTTAGCGTTTACTGAGTCTTTTAAGTCTGGACTATCTATTTGAGATAAGATTACAGCTCCCCCAGGTAATACTTTCTTCACAATGTAAGGCCTTCTATAGTTCGGAGCAAACTTCCCTCTTGAATCATGTATATTAGGTAAAGTCTTCCTCAGCACCATGTCTACTTGCTCAAAACTTTGGAGTTGTACTTTCTTGCTAAAAGCCCTAGCCATTCATTGTCGATAGCAGATGTTACGGCATAAAGCTCCGAACCTCCTCTTGTCAATAAGATTTAACTACTCAATTCACTTCTTTATCCAATCAGCCTCATCCAATTGGGTTTCCAACAATATCTTGAGTGATGGGTTCTCCACTTTTACTGTAGTACAACCCCTATCTCATATACTAACGAGTAGGAGGTTGCCCCTATTGGTGTTCTAATAGAGGTTCAATAGGCTATGAGTGCAAACGGTAACATCTCATGCCAATCTCAATATGTGATAGCCATTTTCTCAATAATTCTTTTAATATTCGTGTTGGCCACTTCTACTGCTCCGTTCATCTAAGGTTGATAGGAGGTAGAATTTCTATGAATGATCCTGAATTGTCGGTACAACTCTGACATCAATTTATTGTTCAGGTTTGTACCATTGTTAGTAATAATCGTCTCTGGTATACCATATCGAGCCAGTATGTCTCTCTTGATGAACTTGACCATGATTCCCTTCGTCACACTAGAGTACGATGAGGCTTCAACCCATTTAGTGAAATAATCAATAGCTACCAGCATAAATCAGTGCCCGTTAGATGCCTTTGGAGTGATCAGGCCAATGATGTCTATCCCGCACATTGAAAAAGGCCATGGTGCCGATAATGTATGCAATTCTTGAGGTGGAGTATTTACTTTATTTGTATAGATTTGACACAAATGGCAGTATCTAATATGTTTGATGCAATATGCTTCTATGGCTAATCAATAATATCCCATCCTCATGATCTTCTTGGCGAGCATGTAGCCATTCATGTGGAGGTGTGGGGGCTACTTACTCACTCATGCACTTCTTTCATTAGCACCTCTGCCTCTTTCTCATCTATGCAACGTAAAAGCATACTGTCAAATGATTGTCTATACAAATTAGACTCGCTAATTATGTATTGAGTAGCCAATCTTTTGATCATCTTCTTATCCTTCTTCTCGGCCTCTTTGGGGTACATTCTATGTTGCAAGAATGTTTTGATATCATAATACCAAGGCTTTTCATCACATAAACTTTCCATTGCCAAACAGAAAGTAAGAAAGAAAGCTTTTCTTCAACTTTGATCTTAAGTGGTCGAATCTCTACTCCTCCTGATATTTGGATCATGGATGCCAAAGTAGCGAGAGCATTGGCAAATTGGTTCTAAACCCTTAGCACGTACGCGAATGTAATCTTTTCAAACTTAGTTATCAACTCGGCCAAGTGTTGGTGGTAAGGTACTAATTTGTGGTCTTTCATCTTATACTCGCCCTGAACTTCGCCTATGATTAACGAAGAATCTCCATACACCTCTACTTCCTGTATCTCCTTAAATAATGCAATTTTGAGTCCTAAAATACATGCCTTGTATTCTGAAATATTATTAGTACATAGGAAAGCCAGTCTCACAACTATTGGAAATTGTGTACCTTCAGGAGACACTAGAATTGCCTCAACTCCACATCCAGATACATTAGCTGCTTTGTCAAAGAACATTTTCCACCTTGAGGTCTTCTCAACTACTTCACTATCAAAATCATTTTCTGTTGTTAGGATACTCTCATCAGGAAACTCAACTTATGCTTCTTGAGGGATATCCTCAGAGGGACTTCCTCAGAGGGACTCTCCACTAATTGATCTGCCAAGGCTTGCCCCTTGACTGAACTCTGGCTCACATACTTGATGTCAAATTATATTAGCAACATTTGCCACTTTGAAACTCTACTGATGAGAGCCAGTTTTTCTGCTAAGTACTTCAAAGGATTGTGTTGTGTTATCAACTCAATTTGATAGTAAAGTGTGCATTGTCTGAGCCGATGCATGACCTAGACCAATGTATAACAGATTCTTTTAGCTTTTGAGTATTTTTACTCCCCTTCTGTGAACTTCTTGCTCAAATAATAAATAGCCCACTTCTTTCCTTCTTCATCCTTCTGACCAAGCACGGACCCCATGGATTCAGGCAATATCTTCAGGTATAAAAACAATGGCTTTCCAGGCTTAGGAGCCACCAACACTGGTGGATTCATAAGGTATTCTTTAATTTTTGTGAAAGCCTCTTCGCATTCCTCATCCCAATTAATCTTCGCATTCTTTTTCAATAACTTAAATCGAAGGCGGCATGTGTCTGTTAGCTGTGATATGAATCGAGCTATATAATTTAAATGCCTTAATAACCCTCGTACCTCCTTGAGTGTATGAGGAAGAGGCATGTTAATTATAGGCTTGGCTTTATCAAGATCGACTTTGATACCCCTTTGGCTAATTATAAAACCCAACAATTTTCCTGACGTTACTCCAAAAGTGCACTTCTATAGGTTCAACTTCAACTAAAACTTCTTCAATCTTTTAAACAGCTTCCTCGCGTTTTCTAAGTAATCTTCCTCTTCCCTAGATTTTGCAATCATATCATCGACATACACTTCTATCTCTTTGTACGTCATATCATAAAAGATCGCAACCATGACCCTTTGATACGTTGCCCCGGCATTTTTGAGCCTAAACGGCATCACTTTATAGCAAAATGTACCCTAGGTTGTAACAAAAGTCATCTTAGTCTTATCCTCTTTGGACATTCGGATCTGATTGTATCCCAAAAAACCATTCATGAATAAGAATAGATGATTTCTAGCCGTATTATCTACTAAGACATTAATGTGAGGCAATGGAAAATTGTCTTTAGGCATTGCCTACTTGAGATCTCAAAAGTCTACATACACTTTAATCTTCCCATTCTTCTTCATTGTTGGAACACTATTAGCTACCCATTCTGGGTAATCTAACACCTCGATGAATCCAACTTCCAGTAGTTTCTTAACCTTTTCCTTGATTTTCAACAAAACATTAGGTCGAAATCTCCTTAACTTTTGCCTTTTTAGCTTAGCATATTCTTGTGTGGGTAAACGGTGAACTACGATTGACAAGTCTAACCTCGGTATATCCTCATACAACTAAGCAAACACGTCTTGATATTCGACTAACAATGTAATTATTTCTGTTTTTTTTTTCTCTTTTAGATTTCCTCCGATTTTTAGATTCTTTGGATTATTTTCATCCCCCACATTGATTGTTTCAATCGGTTCATCGATAGCAATTTTACCCAGTTCATGTTTTTTCCATTCCTCTTGTATATTACTGTGGTCATCGACATCGTTCTTGACGACTAACCCAATAGGGCCGTACGAGATATTGAAATTCTCATTTTCTACCTGTGCGAAGTATTCCTGGTTTTTGCTTGGCTCATTAGATCTGGGTAAATTGCATAAAGAAAAATGTATGTAAGCAAAAGAGAACTAAAATACAACAAAGGAAAGAAACGAACTAATGATTTTTTTGAATGAATGGAAGTGAATCACAAATGAGATAAAGGCCTAACTAATATTTTTTGAATGAAAGGCTTAATAATACATTTGAAACGATGACTATTGAAAATAAAAATTCAAAAAATACCGACTAAGGGTCACCCTTTACCCTAGGGAAGACTTGTTTCCTTTTGTTAGGATGGAGAACCGGTTATTCAAATGGTGCTGGGACTTAGGTAAGCTTGTTGATCCTTCATTGGTGGATTCTAAGGCTTTAGTCTCTACCCATATGAATGTCTCAGCTGGCGGTGGAAAGGTCATTGGGGCATGGTATAATTTGTCGCTTCTCTTGCCCTTCACTTGTTTCTTCTAGAATTCTTCTGTCGGGGTGATGTTGTAGCCAAGGCCATAGGTACCAATTTAGGCTTCCTTAAATTCTATTCTTCTTTCTTCTTCTCTCTTGGGACCAGTAATCATGCTTACTTCTTCAAACATTTGTAAGCCCGGCTCTTCTTGCCCTTCGCTCCCTATATAGGGTATGACCATTTTCTTGTAAATTTCATAATCTCGATCTCCTAAAATTGTAATCACTTGGCCATTTAGATAAACTTCAGCTTTTATGCAAGCTTGAGGGTATGGCTCCTACCGTGTGAATCTAAGGTCTTCCCAAGAGTAAGTTAAAAGATCTTGGAATGTCCATGACTTGGAATCGAATAATGAAGTGCTGAGGGCTAATACTCACAGATAAATCTATCTCCCCTATAATCTCTCTTCTAGAACCATCAAAAGCCCTAACTGTTGTAGAAGAAGGCTTAATTGCAGACGTGTTGATGCCAAGCAAATCCAAGGTAATGAGTGGACAGACGTTTAGTGATGATCTATTGTTAATGAGTACTCTATTAATGATTACATCATTACTCCTTACCATAATAAAGAGTGGTTTCGTACGCTTGTTCCCTTCTTCACCTAATTCTTCAGTTGAAAGGAAATTCGATCCACGGTGAGGGTGGAATTAGTCATTAATACTATCTTTTCAGTTGGATTTTCATGAGGGACGTTCGCTTCCTTTAAAGTATGAAACAAAGCTTCCCTATGCAGTTCGGATGTGATCAGCAAACTCATCAATGATATCTGTGTTGGAGTCTTACTGAGTTGGTCCATGATCTTATACTCACTCGACTTGATCATCTTAGTAAAGGCTGATATCCTTTTAACGTATTCGACCATCGTTTTATCATTCAATTCCCCTAGTGTGGCCTTTCTCTCATGCTCTTCTCTTAGGTGGTAGATCTTTCCTGATTAGATAATTACCCCTACTAGAGGACTTGATTTCTCCTGATTTACCAAGTGATAGTTAAATGGGGCAACCTTGTAATTTTCTAGTGCCAACGGTACGTGAAATATGTACTTCTTTGCTTTTGGAGCCTTCTCGCTGGTATAAAACTCAAAAATCTTAAGCTTCTTATCTGAACTAATGACGTTGATGGTATAGTCATCGAAAATCATACCAATCATCGGCTAGTGGTTAGGTAGGGGATTATTTAACGTTGGGAGTTGAGGCTTCTACAAAATCTAACTGCATTGTCCCTTCATCTATCAGGTCTTGAATTATGTTCCTCAATCTCCAGTATGCATCAGTCGAATGCCCTGCTTGCTTATAATGGTATTCACACTTTACTATGGGTACCTTAAATTTCTTAGGGTATGCTCCGATGTCATAGTAGAAAACTCAGTGATCCCTGCTTATTCAAAATGATCATACCTTGCCAATGATTTCGTCTTCTTAGCTATCTATTGTGTCAGTTTCTTTTCTAGATCTTTAAGTTGTCTGTATTAGACCCTTGGTCAGCCGATTTCAAGGCTACATACGTATTAGGTTCGAAGGTCAGGTTGACTTTTAGGTAGATTCCTACTGACTCGAATGGGTCTTTTGGATATTCATGCTTTACTTTGAGAGCTTGCATATTCTTCCCATAACGAACCATGGAGCTTTCTTCATTAGCCGGTCTTGTGGCATGCAGCAAAGCGATACTGTCTGTTAAGAAGCTCATTTGTTTTGCCATCTTCTCCATAGCCTTTTCTATGGAACATAATCTCAGCTCAGATGGATCATTGATCTCGGGTTCTCTGTCATCTCCTTGAGTGGTGGCTATCCAGGTTTGGGAACGTATTTAAATCAGACTTCTTTGAAAGACTTTACGTTTGGGAATTATCTTGAGATTTTACTTGATTTTGAAAACTCAATAAAGGGTTAGCATATGTACATTTTTCTAAGAAAAGGTTATTAAATTATACACATGCAGGATGCACAGTACACGAATGCAATGAAAATTAAGAATTGGCAAGAGACCTTCATTGTGGCAAAACCTAACTAATTTATTAATTTTTTTGCAATTGTGAAACTTTACATCACTTATTCTGTTTGAGAAAGAATCCTAAAGAAAGAAAACATTAAAAGAGTGTAAAAAATCTAAATTCCAATCTTCTAATGGCTAGTGAGCTCGTCTTGAGTCTTCTTCCTCGTTTGGATCTTGGGAACCTCCTCTTCCTTGCCCTTGGTCCTCTTCAATTGTGCTTCCAATGCCATTATCTTCTAGTGATACTCCTTGCAACCATTCTTTAACTCCTGCTCTCTTTTACTCATTTTCTTGGGTTCAGCTTCGATTTGGACTTCTTCCTTTTTCCTTTGTCTCTTGCATATCTTTAAGCTTCTTTAGTTGGCAATAAAGAAGTCCTTTGGTTGTTTAGCTCCTGCCTACTATCCCCTTAGTGGTAAGGGTGATCTTTCTTATGCGCCAAAGAGCTTAAATACTTAGAAGTTTGGCCACTTTGTTAGCCACTAACATGCTAGGGTCATGAAAGTCCAGTGAGACGGTTTGTAGTGATGGTTTAAGGATCATGTCTTCTGTGAGTCCATTGACTGGGACGTATTCGGTGCAAAGGTTGAAGTTAATTAGGGGCATCTCCTTGAAATCTTTACATCTTCTTATCGTTTCCTTACTTGCAAACCACCTAGGCATCAACAATAACTTTTTCGCTTTCATACTCTGAAAGTATTAGACCTAATAGCGGTTAGTTATACTTCTGGTAGCTCAATTCTTTCTTCAAAAGACTTGATGAGATCGTATTGCTGGGGTAAACTCAGCCCAATTGAAATCGAGTCAGTAACTTCTCATGTGGCTAATGAACCAGACTATAAGTAGGCCCATGTTATTTTTTAGATCTCCTCGTTTCTTCTTTTTGAGATGATTTAGTGACCGGATTTACTTGGCCAAGAGGGCAGGGACATATGATTTCCCTTTAAGAAATTGGGTTACCATTTCTGCAATTCTAAAGTGGACCCGACATCTATCATCAGGGAACAAAATAATGTTGAAGACCACCAAGATAAAAGCTTTGACTCGGTGCTGGTTCCATGCTTCCAAGTTTGCACAAAAAACCTCCCATCTGTCTCTATACTTCAATTCAGTAGAAAACCAGTCCATGACATCTTCCAACCGAATGGTCTTTCCTTGATTTAGAACTCGATTTATCTTGATTTTTCTGATTCTCAATAACTTATTGAAGATCTTCGGTGCTGCAGCTTCCAAATCTGGGATGTAGACCTTAGTTATGATAGTAGGGGCCCACAACAATTGAGAGTATTCTTCTAAAGTTGGGCTTAACTGATGTGGGCCCAAATAGAAATTGATGGATTTGAGCTCCCATAAATGGACTAAGGCCTATACTAAAGTGATGTTTACGGGGATCTTCTACAGGGAGAGGATGAGTCCAATCTTGTTCTTGATAAACTCTTGCCTATTTGGGCTGAAGAGTCGAAACCACATCTAAAGCAATCTCTGAGGTCAGTGTGGTGGGTTGACATGAATTTCTTCAAAGGGCTCTTGACTTGATCTAGTTATGCCTATGGGAAAAAAAAAATCAAAATTACAATTATAACCTATTCTAAACTTTACATAGAATTATTATAAATTATTTACAGGGAAATATTACAACTACAACATCACAATTGCGCTTATCCATTTAGGTTTGCCACATCATAGGTTCATGTGATTTGTTTTTGAAAAAATATTTCGTATAATGCAAAAGGGTGGATTTTAAAGGTCCTTAAGTTCTATAAACACTGTGTTTTTTCAAAGCAACGCTTCTATGGTCACATTTGAACTTGAGTAGGGTAGCCTGATTGGCCCCGAAAGGTGGTTGTCTCACAATATTCGAAATTTACACAATGACCTCCCCTCCTCTTAAGGTCTTAAGACAGCCTGGTTTTGATCATATCTACTATACATTTATGATATAGAAAATAAAATAAAACATACCCTTAAAACTAGACCACACCACCCCCACCCCTCCCCCTAAAAAAAAAAAAATAACCGTAACAAAAAAAAAATGTTAGTACAAAAAAGGAAATAAAATAAATAAATAAAATAACAAACCTAAGTACTCTTTTTTTTTTTTTTGAAAAATAATCCTATTTTTGATAAATTCTAGTAGTTAATCCTCTTGGCGGTTCTTAGTAAAGTCACTAAACTGTCGAGCCTAAAATTCGATTTTCCTCTTTTAATTTGATTTTCCAATTTGTAATTAATACTAAACCAAAACTCACTTAATATTAATCATCGACTAGAGAAACTGAAAAATTTTTATTTTTATTAAAAATTTTTGGAGTTGCTAACCGGCTGAAGTTAGGAAAAAAAGAAGAAAATCATAATCAATTGGGTAGATTAATTATAATTTGGCTACTGGTCTTCGATTTCGATTTCATACAAACCAGAGGATTCAGAATCTGGAGGCTAACCTATTAAACTCAAACGGGTACCACTGTTTATTTTTCGAAATTAGGATTATTTTTCAAATTGTAATATTTTTAAGAAAAAAAATAAAAACTAAAAGAAAAAGAACTTAAGTTTCTATAAATTTTATCGTTGCCCCGAAGGTGCTTACGTACTCGCTAGTCGAGATTAGACGATCATAGATTTTTTTGAAAACCTTAGTGCGTTGGTTAATTTTAATTTTGAAAACTGACTGAATTTATATTTTAATTGATTCAGTTTATTTAAAAAAAATCTATGGGGTCCTAACTCATGAGTGATAAAAAAACTCTCTAAAACATCCTAAAAGTCTTATTGATATTTCATTAATTTTTACTTCTAAAAAATTGATTTTCTAAGTAAGAAATCCCAAAAAACTAATCTTAAAAAAAAATCTTAGACTAATATATACATATATATCTATATCACTACTGTTAAATAACTATTTAAACATAATATACTTAGTATATATATATATGAAGAAGCTAACACAAAAAGAAACCACTAAATTAATATATGTAACTATTTATAACTAACTAAGGATCTAATATAATATAATATGATAAAATATAATAAATAATATATATATATATATATATAAACAATTGAACCTGATGCTATTCAATTGAAGCATACAAGTGAACCTAACCAGTGACGTGTTGCTGATTGCTTTTTGCGTAATAAAGGACAGCGGGTTGTTGATCTGCGAAACGAGTTGCGATCGAGTAGTGCTTTGGATGTGAATGGCACGGTTAGTGGGGGTGAAGTAGCAGAGCGCGCGGTGAAGGTTAGGCATCATGGGCATCGGCAGTGTAGCGTGGTCGGTCAGGAGCATAGCATTTTCTTGCTGGTGTCAGAGTTGTTTGCTGGCATCTATGCCTTGCTGTGATGTAGACAATGGTAAAGTGTTGTGACTGTTTGGTATTGAGTGCAGTAGATTAATAGTGTGTTACGGTTTATAGTTCTGTATTCAGGTGAGAGTGGAGTTCGATCGAAGGGCATTGTGCTGTACGCGGCTTCAATGATTGGCGTGGATCAGTGATAGGGCGTACGTAGTTATGTTCTTGGGTTGATCGGCATGCTATTGTGCTACTGCTGGGAAGCCTCTAGTCGTGAAGTGGATCATCTTACGTGTGGAGCGCTCGTGATGACAGTGGTGAAACGAGGTAGTGGCTGATGGTGAGTGTTGGGCGTTAAGAATTGATAGTGGAGTAGTGGTGCAGTGGTTCGTTTAGGCGCGCTGGTGTGCATGACATCCGTTGGTGATCTTGGGAGTCAGTGTGCTCAGCATGGAAATAGTCGTATGTGGCTTTCACGATCTTATACGAGGATGGTGATGATCGTTGCAGTAGATGGTCATGTTGCATACTGTGAACAGCAGGCAAAGCGTTGTGTTTGTGCTATTGTTGGAGTGTCCAGCGAGTTGGCGATAGCGTGCATGGCTAAGGATTGGATGTTGGGGGTTGCCGCATTTGGTGATGGAGTGTGCGTGATGTTGAATTGGGATGGGTTTAGACTGAAAAAATCCCCTCCTGTTTTGGAGTGTGTGTATATTTATAAACTTAAATCGAATCATTTTTATTATATCTGATTTGATAAAAATTAAATTAGATTCGAATTATTTATATTAATTTAAATCCGATTTAATAAAATCAAACTAGATTCAAATATTCTCTAACGATTCAAATCTGAACGAAAAAAATTTGATTAGATGTGATCCCGATTGTTCAACTCGCCTTTTTGTGAAAAATAAAAATAAAAGACATATAATTGTTTAATGAGACTTAAATTTGCAACCTCAAACTAACTTCTTATCAAATACTCCAATACTGATCCATCAAGCCATTCGCCTATGTTTTGAATTTTAGTACAATTGAATTGTACTTAAAACACGTGACTTTCTAAAATAATTATTTAAATCAAGCTAAAACTAAAACTATTTGTCTTTAAAATAATTTACTTCCTAAAAAATCTAAAGAATCTTTGTAATTTTTTCTTTTCTCATTTTTTTTGGTATTTTCATCATTTGTCAATTTTTATTATTTTTATCTTTTTATTTTTTATTATTTTTAGTTAGGACCCTAAAAAAAAAAAAAAAACTAAAACTATAACTATAAGGGGGAAAATCGAGTGTCTACAAGGACCTACGAGTTAGATATTTGAAAGGCAATTGTTTTTCTAAACCAATACTCGATTTAAGAAAAACCTTGATTTTTTGCGGTTTTGATAAGCTAAGATTTCAAAGCATATAGGCTTGCATATGCTCGAGCGTTTCGCCTTGATCACTTAATGTGTGATTGCCTCTGGTTTAATAGTGTTGTTCCTCATTCCCAACACAAGTTAGGGGTTAGACTCTTAGGTAGCTCCTTGCTGCTGCTATAGGTTCCTAGACATTGCATTTAGATGCCCGATTGAGTCGATCAACTGGATGAAAAATGAGGCTAAGACATTGGATATTGGATTGGTACCAATACATTAGCTTATGTGCATGAGCATGGCACACATTTTTTTAGAGACCTCACGAGTGGCATAATATTGTTTGAGTAAATATCTACTACTAATATGTTACAATAACTAGATATGCGTGTACTATATTGTATGTTTTATCTATTCTCACTTAGTTCACAGTGAACTGAGTTGAGATGTGTTGTATCCGTCGCTAAAGGCCAAGGATAGGAGGGATGCCACCATTACCTGGGAGGAAGATTTTGAGAGCACCTAGGTTGGAGTTAGCCGCTTTGAAGGACTTTTGTTTTTTATGATAGACTTAGATAGTCATTATATATAAATCTTGCAAAAAGAGTTAGAAAGACTATGACAGTTGGTTGTATAAAATTGTAAATATGTAAAGTATCATTTATAAGGTTGAACTCCATTAAAACTCTTTGATTATGTAAGTAAGTTATTGTGTGTATATATATATATGTAGCCTTGTTTTTTGGTTTATTGTAGGTTAGTTGTGGGTGTTGCATTCAAGGCTAAATTGGGAAGTGACAACATGTGACAGCAACAATACTCCCCACTGTTAATCACAAGGTATTTAATGCCCTCTCTCTAGTTTTCTCTCTCCTTCTCTCTCAGATTTAGTTTTTGTTTGCCATGGCACTTTTTCTTTTTTTTTTTTTAATTTCCTTATGTAAGGAATGAGGTACTATGAGAGGTAAAGCTTTGGTGCATAAATTTCTTTGTTACTTATACATATTTGCAGGTTATCTCTAATCCTAACACTACGATTTGACACATGAATTTAGGGTTTTTAAGTCTTAACATTAATTCATAAAAATGAAATGAACTTTATGAGTGTGATATAAGAAAAGATTCAATTTTTATGTGGAATAAGTGAATTATTGGTTGTTAGAGATTGTTCTGTTTGAAGAATTGCTTATAATCTTGACATGCTAAAATTTTATGGTTGATTGCATGGTTGTTTTAAGTAATGTTATCTTGTAGGCAAGTCAATTTGTATTCCTTTAATTTGGGTCTTTGATTTTGATAATCGTATGGTTCTATGTTACGTTCATAATTGTATGTTACATTAATGTGTCATGTCTCCAAATAAACATATTATGAATATGAGATTTTTGTGAGAATTTCTGAATTAGAAAGTCATGCAATTTTAGTATACTTTCCTCTTTCTTTGAGATATTTAATTAACCCACCTATATCTAAGTTTCACATGAACTATTATGTGATTCTCTTCTCTGTTGTTTTCTTAGTTGCAAATTGTTAATTGTTTGATTTGTTTGCTTATTTTAGTCCCAAAACTAGTGTTAAAAAATATAGAGCTAAATTGCATAAACCCCCCTAAACTTTGGCTTAGGTACGCATTATCTCCATAAACTTTTAAAGTGTAGTTTTTAATCCCTAAACTTTTATAAATTGGCAAAATAACTCCCTAGGTTAAGAATTGATAGGAATCAAGCTATTGGGCCTTTAACCCAAAATGAAGCCTAAGGATTAAAAGGCTTAACAAGGCGGATTCTTTTGCTCCAATTGACTCTTACCGAAGTTGAGTACATTTTTACCGAGTCACTCTGTATACTGAGTCAAATGACTACCCATCTCTCTGAAGTGTTTTGAGTTATAGATTACCAAGAGAATAGCCAAACCCCTTGCAGTTACTCACTCGTGCCTAAGTCGACTAATGACTCAGCATCTCCCTTGTCGAGAAGTTGAGAGAGAGAGAGAGTGGATTGATTCTTAGCCACCCCTGCTCTAACAAGCCATATGACCATACACTTTGTCCGCATCTTCTAATAGCTTCGCCAATATATCATTGCTGCGTATATAGAACTACATGTAGAATGTACTCCACTAATCGTTGCCTTTTATTAAATATTCATTTTTATCCTTTTGAATCCTTGTATATTACTTCTTTAAAATAATACCTTTTTCATCTTTTTCTTTTTAGGTAAGTTATTCTAACTTATTGGGTATAAATACCTTTGTATTTATAATCGCAAGGATCATTTGATTATCATCAATACAAAAAAAATATTCTTTTTTTATGTAAACATTACTGTTTACTTTCATTTCACTCTTATCCTAACTCTCGAGTAAGGTTAGGTGGCGAGTAATCTTACCGGACCAATTTGTGCATTATATTTAGTTGTGCTGTGAGTTCTCGGAAGTTCCATTGGTGTGTCATATTCATTGGAGCTATTTGTGGGTTTGCTTACTTTTTCATTTGTTTTTGCTCTCTCGCACATTCCTACCACCTCCTTTTCAAGCTTTTAGTAAACTTAGACTCATTCTCACGACCGACCTTATTTGTTCTTGGCTATGGTCTGCATAAAAAATAATCCCTTAAACATTGATTTTGGTGTGTAAACATCGATTTTGGTGTGTAAACATCCTTGAAATCAAAGTTTAAAGGGGTTATGGAGATTAGTTACCAATTTATAAAAATTTGTGGACCAAAAACCATACTTTGAAAGTTTAAAGGGTCAAATCGTACCTAAGTCAAAGTGTGGAGGGAGGGGTTTAGGCATTTTCTTCAAAAATAAATAAATAAGCTAAACTTGATCGGATTTCTTATCAATTTTTTTTTTATAGTTTTGGATGCCGTAGGTGGCCGCCTACCACTTAAGGAGGGTTACGTGACCCTTTTGTAGGTGGGTGGCCACTTGCAGCCTCTAGTGGGCCGCAAGACACACTTTTTAAAGTAGGTCACAACTTACTACTAGATTTGGCCATTTTTTGGTCATCCTCATGCCAGGGGGTGATCGATTGGTTGGATTTGAATTGTTTTACTTTTTCTTTATTGTTGTTTATTTATATTAATTTATTTTAAATTAAATATTAATATATATACATGTATCTAAAGATATATTACTAAATATTATATATGTATTATTTTTTAGATTAAATTTTTTTTTTACTTTTTTTTATCATTTTTTTGTATTTCTTATTATTTTTATAAATTTTAGTTATATAATATAGATTATTAGTTTATTTAATTAAATTAATTATTTGAACGAATCATATTTTGCTACGTATCTAAAGTAGTGACAAAACTAACGAATAGACTTTTTTCCAAATATTTCAAGGTGTTGAAGATTGAAATGGATTAAATGAAAGATTAAAGAATGAAATATATACACAAGTAAACATTAGAGACTTTTTTTATATTTTTCCCTATAATAATTTATGCTAACACTGTGATGGATGATTGTCTAAACCTTATTCATTAGGTATTATTATTATGATAATTTTATGGTGTGATGCTTCTTTTGTGCTGCTTAGATTTGTGATCATTCTTTTGATGAATATTTTTGTGTTACCACTTGTTTCAATATCACGATAATCTAACAATATTAGATGAGGGCAAGAAAAAACATATGGCCTTGTTTCAATATCATGAGTGTTTGATTATTAGATTCTATTATATATTTACTATAAATTAGGCATATAAGGTATTGGCATATTAGAATATCTATGACTTTTAACTTATTAAAAGATCCCTATTTGCTAGTTATTGATTAAGATATCATGATGATTTATGTTTTGAGCTTAATATTTTGTGTTTTAACAAATTTTATTACAATGTATCAAGGACTATCGAAGATAAGAACATTTGAACATACCCATAAGAGAAGAAATGGTGAATTAAATGAATGGATGAATTATATAGTTGAAGAATAATATGTAAGTTGTATTTCAAATATTGTTTCAAGTAACTTTTAAACCATTGTAACTAAGTGAAGTTTTTTTCTTTTACGACTTATTTAGTCTCTTAATTAATTATATTTAATATGATGTAGAGAGCTATAATTGAAGCATATGATGTGAACTTACAGCAATCACAATCATCAGGTCAAAGGTCGAAGATACAAGTATAGATTGTGAGATAGGTACCTAGACATAAGCCGAGCAGTAATCGTAGTTTAGGTTATGATGGCCCTAAGTCACCTTCAACTCATCATAGATTCCTTTAGTCTCTCAATTTGCATCTTCTGCCTCTACAAAGCAAGTTATTGTGTTACAAAACAAAATATCGATTTTGGAGAGATTGTTGCCTAACAAAAACAACAACTTAACCAATTTATGGCACAATAACAACAGTTTTTTTTGCTTTCCAACAGTAATGATGTGCTCATATGATGTTTGCTGCACCACCGACACAACCAACTCAATCATTCTAATCATCACCCTTTATGGGTGGGTTTGGAATTAAGAATATGTCATTATGTCAATCTAGTACAACAACTGGTTAAGCTTGCACAATCTTTCTTTCCAGCTTCATTTCATCATTTACCTAATGTTCAGTAATAGCAGTAACTGTAGCCTCTAGCAAACAGACCTCAATAATGAATTCATCTATTTATGTAGCTTTGTCAACTTTAATTTAATTAGCTGTTTGTTGGGTTCATGATGTGACTTGGGTAGAGGTGTTCTTTTATTGGATATTGTCCCGTTTCGAAGTAGCAGAGTCGTAACAGTCATGCTGTGTAAACCATTCTAAGATAGAAGTTGACCATACAACCGCTATCTTATACTTGATTTATATAATGTGTTCATGACTAACCCGCTTTGAAGTAAATAGTTCATAAATTAAATATGTTATTCACTTATGAACTAAGAAAAAAATACATATTTACATTAAAATAATTTAAGTATATTTAAAATATTTAACAACTTAACATTATTTACTTGAGTAATTCGTAAATTAATATTAAATGCTTAAAAGATAAATCTAAACTTGAGAGTATATCCAGTCTTTAGTTTATATCCTTATTCCCTCAAGATCTAGCAGTTACTAGCTTTAGGGTAATTATAGGCCGCTTCCTCACCAGCACTTATAATAACATCTATAGGGATATGAGTAATTACAGCTCAGTAAGTTAGGATAGAAACTTAAAACTATACAGCAAACACAACAAGGTTATCAATCGAATTACTTAGATGCAATGCATGTTTAAGCAAATGCCATCGCACGACATTGTTTGACCCGTCGTGAGATTAGAAAAATTTCATTTGTTTTAATTCGGGTTGAGGAGTTTTCAATAATGTAACAGCTTACGACCAAACTTAGGCTTATGCAGTAGAGCTATCGCTCCTCCTGCGACTACTTTCAAACCATTGACTTTACCCTTGTCGCGACCTCCTCACCTATCACTTAGTTTGACTAAGGATAAAGAATGGACCAATTATGTTATCTAACGCTATCTCTTTTAAAAGGGTCGGTATTTGGTTGGAGAACCTTAAGTTTCCCCTAGTGGATTGTGATGCAAGTTCGATTTATATTTATAAGTCATATATTTAGTTAGATCTGGTTTAAGGTGTTCAATCATTTCAAACAAATCATACAAATATAATCTAGAGTAGAAAATCATAATTATATCATTAACCTAGAATAAGCACGTGTACATAACCAACTATCTAATAAGTATAATCAAGTATAATTTCAAGCCTTCGAATACTACAATTTAATACTCTGAAATATAGTAACATATTAATCTCATCTTACTTGAACTTCTTGCTTACTCATTCGGGGTATGAATTGCACCAGCCATCTCCAAAAATCCTTATAATACAAATATTGTTTTGGTTTTCCACATAATTTTTATGGATTGGTTTTATTCTATAATGTTTATTGTTATATTTGGTTTAGGGTTTAATATACCCAATTATCTAGGTTTTCAAGTCTTTTACAATTATTCTTGATTTAGATTAAGTTCGAGTTCAATTTTCGCATCAATTTCTAAATTAGCTTTTTAACTCAGTTTTCAATTAGGGATTTTATATGTAAACCCTAGGGTGTGAAATTAATCACATTATTTTCGATTTTGCATGATTTCTTAAGGATAGTATATTTCTAAACACAAAATCATCAAACTAATATTTTTCCCTAAATCTACATACTTAAAAACCTTAGAATACCAAATTTTACAATTTTCTAAGTATATTTAGTAATTTTAACAAAATATAAAAAATTGGAAGGAAGATTGAACTTACCAGAGTTAATGGCTTTGGGTACTGCTGGCCGCTGTGGTCTTGTTGGCTAATCTAGGTGTTACCACCATCGTGTGGTGGTGGTGGCTGGTCTGGGTGTTGCCACTACCGTATGGTGGTAGTGGTCATCTACTTCTAGGTTGCCTTTGGGTATCAGTTCATCTTATAACTCCTATTTGTATAGATTTTTTTTTTGTAATTTATTTAGAAAAATCTTAATCCTTGTTTTTTCAGTGCTCTCAATTTTTTTCATACTCTAATTGAACAAATGAGCTTCTAATTTAATTTTGGTATTAATAGGGCTACCTAGATTTTTTTTCTCATTAATTTAACTTGACATTAGCCTTATTTTATCTTTTCTCCTACTTTCTATTTGTTGAAATTTAATTGATTGATTTATTTTTTCTCCCATTTCCAAGTTGCCATGACCACTTTCTGGATATTTCCTCATTGTTCTTTAATTATTTATGAATTTTCTTTAATTAATTAACATTATTTTAACATATTTTGCATATTTTAAATAATTTCGCGTATTTCCACTTACATGTAAATTCATATATGGTACAAATAAATATTCCTAAATATTATTTAAGTTATTTTATAATTTTTAGTGTGGATACAATTTATCTCTATCGATTCGTTAGTTATCGAAACTCGTTTTATATGTTTCCAATAAATAACATGAATTATATATATAATTCAATATTATAATAATTAATTATTTTATTCTTTATTTTTCTAAATCCAAACTCACGGGATCACTTTTATTAATATTCTTAACTTCGTCATAAAATTTAAGTTGAATTGGACAATTTACTCGATCGTCCTAAATTCTACAAACCAAACTCCGAAATCTGATTGTGGGTCTTACATATACTTTTAGAGAGATGCTTACTTAGGTTTTCTTGGGTACACTTCTTTTAAGTTTGATATCATTTAGCTACTCTTTTTGGGGAATTCTATAAGGATATATCAAGTTTGTATTGGATGAGAGGATTTTGATGTTTTGTGATGTATAGATGATGATATCATCTTTTTTCTGCATGAAATATTGAAGTTGAAAAAGAAAATGTGATGCTTTATGGTTAAATATTTACAGTACTTCGTTGTTTAAAGCTTCAAGAACAAGGTACCATCTTTTGTTGTTTAATATTTCATGAATAGGGCACTATCTTTTGCTGTTTAATGTGTAATGAACAGGGTATTATCTAGTGTTCAATTGTTTAAGCGTAATGCTAGGTATTTAAAAGAAAAAAAAAATAGTTTGAACATTGCGATGATTCAATTCTAGCACATAGGATAAAGCCTAACAATAACAACATCATTAACTTTGAGGGGATTTAGTTTGTTGCATATATCACATTTATTGCAATGATTTCTAGATTCTTGTATATAATTCTAAGAAATATTTCTCGGTAAATGGCAAAGTTGAGAGCGTTTTATCATGAGTCTCATTGCGTAGATGCAACTTCTCACAATAATTTTATTACGACACTTTTCAAGCCTTTTTGCGTTAAAAGTAAATTCTTACATTTTATAGCAGATAACAATATAAGGGGAAAAAGAAAAACTGTAAACAACGTATTTGCATTGGAAAATATCAATATTGCAGCAAAAAAAAGGCTTGCCTAAATAAGAGTAGATGAAAAGTGCAAGTTCAATAATAGTGCATAATTAAAAGCCTCAGACAACATTTCTAAAGTAGTGACACCATAGCATAAAAGTATGCAAAGCACACGCCCTTTAATCCAATATGAATGGATATATCATGATGGCATATTTTTTCCTAATTTTAAAATACATAATCTTCATGAAGAGAAGGACAAACTTTCTTTTACTATAAAGGAGGGCTTCTTCATTGGAAGTACATCCCCTTTCAAAAATCTTTGTGCGAATCTCAGGTGCAATGCTCTTCATATGCACATGTAACAGGATTGTGCATACGCTCTCCAAAGTCCCTGGTGAAGTTAGAGTGCATGCTCAACTAGCTTGTCCAACTTTCATTCCTCATGCCTAAATGTCAAACCTAAAATGGAAACGATAAAGTATAGCTCACGCCAATACATATTAAGACACTAACAATAACTTTCTCAAAGTTTTACGTAAATTCTTGCTTGAACAGATTAATCCATGCCCATATAGCATCTTTAAAATTCAGGCACCTCAGTTACTAGAACATTAATATGCTCAAATTAAAAATCCATTAAGCATTGATTGATTTATCAAGTTGAATTGCATTTAGCTTTTTAGGCCATCTCTAACCCATAGGAACCTGCAGGGTTTTTACAATGCTACATTAGAACCTTAATAAACTTTTTGTTTTATACAACTCTCTACTTTATCTCTATGCTTTTTCTAAATAATTTCTTTGTATCTTTTAAAGTTTTTGTTGGATTCTACGCTACGGTTACTTTCAATAACATATCCAAACATGTCAAAAAAAAAAGTTACAATGAAAATATTGAAAAGAAAATATAGGAAGAAGCTTTTATAGTGCTATTTACATTTATAATTAAAAAATTTTAAATTTATTAATTGGTTAATATAAAAAGCCAAATTATGAAAAAAAAATTATTCTAAATCGAGAAAAATCAAAATATATAACTAAAAATTAAAAAGATAAATAAATAAAGTATAAACATATAAAACTTAAATTATAATCAACATTTATTTATTACTTTTCCTTTCCTCTCTTTTTTATTTTTTCCCTTTTCCTCTTTTTGCTTTTTCCCTTTTCCGATGCCGCTGTTCCCAATCCCTTTGTCATTATACCCCCTCCCTTGTACTATTCACCTATTAAATTAAAAAATAAAATAAAACCAGACAGAGCTCGATAGCTCTGTGAAGGCACGTCCCTGACGAGGGACCTCCACCCAATGAATAGCATCTCCACGTATGATGTTTGGCTTTTGAAAACTGTGCCAAGTATTGTGCGTTGAGGATGCTCTTGTACAAAGAAGGACCGGTGCTTCATTGCTTAAACGAATATAAAAAACATTTTTTTTTTCACCAACTCTTAGTGGAATTCATTTTCACCAGATTGTTTGGAATTGAAACGATGCCTTTGAGATATTGCATGATTCCACCAACTCTCGCGCAGTCCTAGTTCTTATGTTCTTTGCCAACTTTAAAGCTTTGTCACGATTCCTTTACATGTACTTGGCAAGCTTCTCATGAATCCCCTTTAACAAAGACATAATAGACAAAGTTTTGATCAATGACTCTAGATGACACGAATCGATTCTCCGGATCAATTATATGCAGCCAAGTTAAAGGACTATAAAGATTTAAATGAATGACAATAGCTTGAACTCTACTTAAGATGAGTATTCCTATCCTAATCTCTATTTTTTACAATACTATCAACCTAAGTGTCGAGCTCTCATTAGTACCAACGCCATTTCTGAGCTACCAAGCTATTACACCAACCTTTCGAGCATGCATATTAACCTCCTAAGTTGAGCTTTTGAGTAGATCAACATCCCCCTCTAGTTAGAGCTGAGCTCCTGAACAAACTAACATCCGACCCCAGTCCAAGCCAAGCTCCTGAGTCCACTAGAGTCAAGCCTTTGTCCAAATCGAACTACGAGATACCTGACCTTGAGTGATCGAGCTTTGACCCGAACTAGATCGGGTATGTTCTTACTACAAACTCTTCTTCTTTACATTTGAATTGTATAATACTCCAGATTTCTAATCATTATGCAACATGTATCTTTTAACACAACATTGTAGGATGATTCTTTATTTTTTTCGTATAGAATATTCTTTGTCTTTTTTACTCTTTTTGGTATGTTTCATGTATTTTACTTATAAATCACCTTTTTGTCTTTTCATATATGTGTTGTAACAATAGTGTAGTGAGTATATAGACCCTCATTTATTATATGTAGACATTAACACCTCATTATTGAATATTAACCGTTTCCTCTTAAGAAACCTTAGTATTCTCACCATCTCTTAACTCTTATCTATTTTTTTTAGTAAGGAACAGTGGCAAGTAACCCTATAATTCAAACTGGTGAGTCATATTTAGTGAATTATATGTTGGGTAGGATCGGTCAGTGCATCATATCCGATTGGTAGCTATCCAGAGTTGCTAATCCCCATTTGTTTTCTTTTAGCTCCTTTCCATTGTGGTGCTCCTCCGTGTGTTCGACCCTTTTGACCTTAGAGACGCAAAAGCTATACTAGTATTAGACATGGTTCCAAGAGAGAATGTGTGATATTGTAGTGAAGTTTTTGGTTCATGTTTGCTGTGTTCCTTCCGTAGTTACTACAGTGTGTTCGAGTGGAGTAAGTTTTGAACTTATAAGTTGAGAAGTGAAGGTTTGTGCGTTAGTAAGTGTAGTTCTTGTTGTTACCTGATTTTACTCTATTTTTCATCGTAAAAATAGAGCAAGTTCATTTTTGTGGTATTTATGTGTGTGTGTTGAGTATTGAAGTTGTTAATGTGTGTGTTAGTGAGGTTTTGAGTAGTAAGAAGAAGTGCTTGTTACATATCATGTTGTTACTTCATTAATGAAATATCATATGATGTCAAATTTGAGTTTTCAAGGTGTTATCGATGACTAGAGTAGTAATACTTAAGCTGGTTGAGCTTAAAATGGTAGTAACACTCTTGGGTCAATTGATGATAAGCTTGACAGACTCATCAACCTTGTTGAGAGTCTGGTTATTGCGATGCAAGTTAACAGACAACAAACATAAGGTGTACCCTATCATAATCCACCTATGTTCCTGAGAGGCATTATGGCCAAGTTGGTCGAACTATAATTGCCCAATTCGATCCATTGAGCTAGAAGAGTTACGGACCAAGTTATTAGATGAAGGTTTGAGTTGGAAGCGATTAAGGATCTAAATTTAAAGGAAAAAGAAGAGGTTGAATATTATCGAGTATCAAGGCAAAGACAACGAGCTCCTCATAGACTAGATAATGTTAAGGTCTAGATCCCACCATTCAATAGAAGTGGAGATGTAGATAAATATCTAGAGTGGAAAGAGAAAGTAGAGAAAGTGTTTGATGGGTATATTGATGTCGTTAAAGTGCAACTTGCTGCACTTGAATTTTTTAGATATGCTACCATTTAGCAGAAGAATTTGAACATAGCTAGAGTAAGAGATGGAAGATGAGGTGTAAGAACCAAGAAAGAGATGAAGAAATTGTTAAGGGGGAGATTTGTACTTGAAACTTATCTGTAGGATATGTTTGCAAAGTTGTAAGAACTTCTCCAAAGAAGTTGATCTATTGATGATTATGTGAGAAAATGATATAAGCAAACGTAGAAGATCTAGAGGCTTGTACAGTGTCAAGGTTCATCTTCGAAGTCAGATATGAAATTCGTAATATTGTGGAGGTACAAAAGTTCTATACCCTAAAAAAGGCTATTAAAGTGGAATAAAGAATTGACAAGTAGAGGAGAAATGCTTCAAGCCGACCTAGGCCAACTTTTTTTCGAGCTCTTATTTTGCGTTGAATTGTTCATGCCAAACTGAAGAGACCACTTCAAATCGAAGAAAAATATGATAAACTTAATGATAGCCGATTAAGCCAGTAGAATTGAGTAGGTTAGCAAAGTCGATCAGGCCAATAGAGTTGACTTGAGGAAAGGCCGACCTCGAAGACATATAAGAAATGACAAACCTATGGGCGTAAGATAAGTGAGGTGAAGTGGACACATGGCTACTGAGTGTCGGACACATGGCTACCAAGTGTCTAAAATGACGTGCCATGTTGATATGGGGAGATGTAGTGGATAACATCGACGAAAGCTAACTCAAGGAAGAGAAGAATGTTAGAAGAGTTAAAACTGAAGAGGAAGAGAAGACCTGTGTCTATGCTGACTAGGAAGAAGTAACGACTCTAATACTAAGACAAGTGTTGAGCTCCATACCAAGCTTCGAAGAAGACTAGAGAGTGAATTTATTCCATACAAAGTATACCATTAAGGGACAGTTGTGCACAATCATTATAGATGAAGAGAGTTATACTAACGTTATTACATAGTCCTTTATGCAAAGGTTATGACTCTCGACCACTAAATACCCCCAACCTTATAAGCTATATTAGCTTTATGACAAAGGTACTTTACACATCATAGAATAAGTAACCATACCGCTTAGTGTTGGGAATGTGTACAGAGATGAAGTAGTGTGTGACATCGTTCCTATGGGAGCTTCACATTTATTGCTTAGAAGATCTTGGTTGTTCGACTAACGTGTTACTCATGATGGATATAAGAACACATATACTTTTGTTAAGGATGGAAGGAAGTGAATGAGACCCATAACTAAATAACCCGAGCTAGTAAGAAGAAGACTTTAGTGATGAGTTGATGTGATCTCTGAGTTACTAAGAAGGTCGATGAGCCTATGTTTTTGTTGATCAAAAGATTATTAGAGTTGAGAGATCTTAAAGATGTACCAATGAGATCAGAAGATGAATTGATGAGTTTTTCGACTTATTTTTCGAAGAGTTGCTAAAGGGACTGCCTTTAGTTCGAGGTATAGAGCATTGTATCGATCTACAGCCAGGCGTAGCCCTGTTGAACCAACTTGATTATAGGATAAATCTAGAGTAAATTGCCAAGCTGAAAAGACAAGTAGATGAATTGGTAGAACAAGGCTATGTGAAGGAGAGTATGAGTCCTTATGTTGTACCATCTTTACTCATCCCAAAAGAAGATAGTTCATGATGCATGTACATTGATAACCGAGTTATCAACTGTATCACTGTTAAGTACAAATATCCAATACTGAGGCTCGATGACATGTTAGATGAGTTACATAGTGCTCAAAGATTTTTAAAGATTGACTTGTGAAGTGGCTACCACCAAATTTGCATGAGACATGGTGATGAATGGAAGACTGCTCTTAAGACGAGGCATGGTTTCTACGAATGGTTGGTTATGCCATTCGGACTTATAAATGCGTTGAGTACATTTATGAGGCTTATGAATCATCTGATGCATTTGCTGATTGGAAGGTATGTGGTTACGTACTTTGATAACATATTAATATATAGTGTCAACCTAAACAATCATGGTTAATATCTCTGAGCTGTTTTTGACATTTTATGTGTTGAAAAGTTGTATGGGAACTTTAAGTAGTGTACGTTCTATCAAGATGAAATAGTTTTTTCTTTGGCATGTAGTATCTGGAAAGAGAATTTAAGAAGATGAAGAAAAGGTTCAAGCTGTCTTGAAGTGGCTGATACCAAAGAATGTCAGTGAAGTACGAAGTTTTCATGGCCTTATTTCTTTCTATAGGCGATTCATTAAAAACATCAATATGATTGTAATCTCCTTAACTCAGCTGACAAAAAAGAGTGATAGATTCTGATAGAATGATAGAGTTGAGCAAAGCTTCAGGGAGATAAAAGAGAAGCTTACCTATACCCCTATCTTGGCTCTGCTTGATTTTGATAAGCTATTTAAACTGGAATGCGATGCTTCAGGCATTTGAATTAGTATCGTCTTGATGCAAGAATGACGATTAATTACCTATTATAATGAGAAGCTCAGTAATACCGCTTTAAACTACTTTGTGTATGAGAAAGGGTTGTATTCTCTTTTTTGAGCTCCTATTATTTGGCAACACTACTTATCACTATGAGAGTTTGTGATTTACACTAACCATAAATCATTGAAGCATCTTGGAAGCCAGAACAAGCTTTTGAAGAGGTAAGCAAGATGGTTGGAATTTATGGAAGTTTCTTCCTACGTAATCTGGCATAAGAAGGGTAGAGTGCCAATGTGGTTGTAGATGCCTTATCATTTTGGCAAACTGTAAGCCCCAAAACTAGACATTCGAGATTTTGATCGGTTGAAGGACCTGATCGAGCTTAAATTATAAAATAAAGCTAAAAATATTAGTAAAATGATCCCGTAAGTTTGAATTTAAGAAAATAAGCAATAAAATAAAAGAATATAAAAATTCTAAATTTTAAGTATATAACTCGTTATTTATCAAAAATGCATAAAATATATTCCGATAATTTACAAATCGCTGGAGATAAATTATATGCATACTAAAAATCATAAAATAACCTAAATAATATTTAGGAATATTTATTTGTACTATATATGAATTTACATGTATGTAGAAATACGCGTAATGTGTTAAAATAATACTAAATAATTAAATAAAATTCATAATTAATTAAGGAAAAATAAAGAAAAACTAGGAAAAATAAGGAATGATCCAGATATAGGTCGTGGCAGTTGGGAAAAATAAGAAAAAAATTATCCAATTAGCATGAAGCAACACAAAAGCCAAAAATCAAAGAAATGAGGTAATGTCATGTCTAATTAATGCATATTAATTACCCAAAATATCTATAAATAAGGAAAAATTTCAGAGAAGTCTTTTGGACAGTTTAGAATCAGTGAAAAATAGGGAACTTAAAAAATTCGAGAGAAAATCCAGAAAAGAAAAAAGAAAAGGAAACTATGCAGTTAGGGCCATAAAGAAGAACCCAGACTCGACGAGCAGCTGAGAGTGGACGGCCACTACCACTACACGGTGATGGTAGCGCCCAAGTAGTCCGACACACCCATGGCCACCGACGGTAGCTAGAGCCACCTAAATCGGTGAGTTCGATTTCCAGCCCGATTTCATGTAATTTTGTAAAAATAGTAAATATTCTTAGAAAATTATGAAACTTGTTATTCTGAAATATTTTTGTATTTAATTTTTAGGAAAAATATTATTTTGATGAAAATATGTTCCGTGATTTATGGTCCTTAAGAAATCGTGCAAAACCGAGCATGTTTCGGTTTAGAAATAAATGACCTTAAGAGTGTAGTTTTGAACTCAAAATTTTTTTGTAGACTACTTAGATGATATAGAACAGTGCTATGAAGCCTGTTTTCAAAAATTAATTTTTGAAAATTTTAGATTATTTTTAAGCCTTAAAATGAGGCATAAAATGGGTAATTTAGGGTTAATAAAGTAATTAAATGGTTAATTATTGATTTAGTGAATAAGTATATGTTTTAGGATGTTGAAATTTGATTGAGTATGATACTTGTAGAATTTAGGGTGTTAGATATAATTATTAGGTTAATTATGTAGTAAATGAGTAATAAGGAAAAATAGTAAATTGTAAGTTAATTTTGTAAATTAGGATAATTAGGTGTAAAATCCGATTTAGGATGAATTAAGACATTTTGAAATGATAATTAATGTTGGGAGATAGTAATTAGAGTGATAAAAATATTAGATGTGTAGTACATAATACACAATTATTGAAAATGTAATAAATAGAAAATATTAGGATAAAAATTGATATTATATAAATAATAGGGATATATGATAAAACTGATAGAAAACTTAAATTTATGTAATTGTATGAAAGATGTAAAAATTTCTCACATCAAGAGTAAATTCGGTACACTAATAAGGATTTAAGTATATCGAATGGAATAAAATACTAATTAGAGGTAATGATGATATTTAGGAGATCGGGAAGTAATGTGATTAATTTCACATTATGAATTAAAACAAATTTCTAGGATTCGAGTATAAAACAATACTCAAAAATCGAATTAGAATCTAATTTAGAAATTGGTGTGGAAACTGAACCCGAATTTAACCCTAAACCTAGAATAATTGTAAAAAACTTAAGACCTAGATAATTAGGCATATTAAACTCTAAACAACACATAACAATAAGCGTTATAGGATAAAATAAACCTATAATAGTTATATGAAAAACTGAAACCACGTTTGTGTTATAGGGATGATCGGCGATGGCCTGAGCAAGTCAGACCTCGAGTGAGTAAGCGAGGAGTCGAGGTAAGTTGGGATTAATACGTTACTGTATTTTGGAGGTTTAAGATTATGCTTAGTTGTGCTTGTTAGATAGTTGGATGTGTTCATGTACTTGATTATGAATGATGCTATGATTCTATTTATTGTCCTAGCTTGTATTGTATGGTTTGTATGAAATGATTGATCACCTTAAACTGGACCTAATCAAATATACGACTTATAATCATAATTGGACCTACATGGTAACCCATTAGGGGAACTTAGGACTTTTCGACCAAATACCGACCCCTTCGAAAAGGATAACGCAGGATTGCAATTGGTCCCTTCTTCATCCTTAGTCGAACTAAGTAATATGCGAGGAGGTCGCGTCGAGGGTGAAGTTAATGGTTCAAAGGTAGTCGCGGGAGGAGCGAGGTCTCCATTGCACAAGTCTGGGTTTGGTCGTGAGCTGTTACATTAATGGCAACTTCTTAACCCGGATTAGAGTGGGCGCAATTTCTCTAATCTCACAATGGGTCAGACAACGTCGTATAATGGCATTTACTTGAACATGCATTACACTTAATAAGTTAGTTGATAACCTTGTTATGTTTATGGTATAGTTTTAAGTCCTCTATCCTAACTTACTGAGCTGTGGTTGCTCATATCCCTATAGACGTCGTGCAGGTGCTGGCTAAGAAGCGGCAAACAACTACTCTGAAGCTCGCAACTGCTGGATCCTGGGGAGTGAGGAAAATTATTTGAAGAACGAACATATATTCTTAAAGTCTAAGTTTTGTTTTATTTAGAATTTTTTATTTTTGAATAATGTAATAACTGAATTATAGTATATATATATATAAATTTTCTCACTTTCTTAGGTAAATGATTTATTTAAATTACAAATCGTTTACTTCAAAGCGGGTTAGTCGTAGACGCCTTGTGTAGATCAGGTCTAAGATAACGGTTGTAAGGCCAACTTCCATCTTAGGATGGTTTACACGGCGGGGCTGTTATAACTCTGCCGCTTCGAGGCGTGACACAAACCTTATTGACCACCTTGTAGACAAAATTACTAAGATTTTCACTTATCATCAAACAGTATGCTTACGACCTCCATTTTGGTCTTATTATTGAGTAGTGTAGAGAAGGATTTTTTGTTGGAGGCTATTATATCAAAGATTGCTTTTTATTCAAAGATCAAAGGCTGTGTATACCGGATTGTTCCATATATGAGTTGTTGGTTAAGGAAACTCATAGTAGTGGATTATTTGGTCATTTTGTGGAGACCAAAACAGCTAACTTGTTGAAAGAAAACTTTTATTGGCCTAGTTTGGCTAAGGATATCTAAAAGGTAGTCAGTAATTATGAAGTGTACAAGAGGGTTAAGGGAAGGAAAGGGCCACATGGAGAGTATGTGCCCCTACCTACATTGACCTTATCATGGGCCGACCTCAGCATGGACTTTGTCTTAAGGTTGCCTCGGACACCTAGAAGAAAAGATTTAATCTTTGTTATAGTGGACTGCTTCAACAAAATGGCACACTTAATCTCATGCCATTGAACTAACGATGTGTTATATATTATTGATTTGTTTTTGCAGGAAGTTATCTGACTGTATGGAATACCAAAGACTATTGTTTCGAATCAAGAGATGAAATTCTTGAGCTATTTTTGGATGACTCTTTGGAGAAGATTTGGAACTAAACTTATGTGCAGCTCTAGTAGTTACATTCAAACTAATGGCCAAATTGAAGTAGTGAACAAAATATTGAGAAATTTACTCTAAGCTACCGTAGGCAAAAACTTAAAAGATTGAGATTTGTGTCTATCAATTGTAAAGTTCGCATACAACCGAATTGTTTATAACATCGCTAAGAAGACTCCCTTTGAGGTTGTTTGTGACATCAATCTCGCTATTTACCTAGATTTGATCGATACCCCCATAGTTGCTGAATAGAGTTAATCCATAGTTGATCAAGCAAAAGAACTACAAGAGCTACATCAATCCATGGCAAGGAAGGTTGTCAAGTTCAATTAGACGTGGTAAGAGATTAGTAATCGAGGCCATCGAACTATTACCTTCAAACTAGGAGACTTAGTATGGATTCACCTTAGTTGAGAAAGGTTTTCTTACTTAAGGCAAAATAAGTTATCTCTAAAAGCTGATGGTCCATTCAGAGTTTTGAAGAAGATCAACTAAAATGCCTACCAAATTGAGTTGCTTAAGAACTATAGTGTTTCCTCCACCTTCAATATGTTTGACCTGATTCCCTACTGACTTGAAGAAGATGCCATAGATGCTATGACAGAGCAAGGACTAGAAAACCTCTTCGGATTTGAGGAAAAATTTTTCCGATCCTTAGGCAAATGATAGGAGTCAACTCCCTAGAACAATTATACGCAATTAAGTTAGAGAACTATAAGGACTTACACAAAGGATACTAGCTCAAACCCTTATTCAGAACAAGTATTTTTATCTTAATCTCCATCTTTTATACTACTGCCGACCTAAGTACCAAGCCTTTATTAGTACTAAGTTATTACGCCGACCTTCTAAGCATGCATACTGACCTCTCAAGCTGACTAACATTCCACTCCATTCCAATCCGAGCAAACTAGCATCTTACTCTAGTTCAAGCTGAGTTGCCAAATAGACTGGCATTCGACCCTAGTTCAAGTCAAGCTCCTGAGTTGGCTAGAGTCAAGCCTCTATCCCAACTGAACTATGAGATACCCGACTTAAAAGGGATCTGAACATCCTTGAGCGATTGAGCTTTGACTTGAACCAAACCAAGTTTGCTTTGACTATTGACTCTTCTTTACTGTGTTCGAATTGTATAATAATCCAGACTGCCAATCATCATGCGATATGTATTTTATAGTATAACACTTTAGAATAATTCTTTACTTTTTTCGTATAGAATATTCTTTGTCTATTTTGCCCTTTTTGATGTCTTTCATGTATTCTGTTTGTAAATTACCCTTTTGTTTTTTCATGTATGTATTGTAACCCTATTGGGGGTAAGGATATGAACCTTCATTTATTGTACGTATACATTATCATTTCATTATTGAATATTACTAGTTTACTCTTGAGCAACCTTAGTGCTCTCACTCTCTCTTAACTCTTATTTATTTCATTTAATAAGGAGTAATGACGAGTGGAGTTATAGTTTAGATCGTTGAGTCATATCAGATGAATTGTAACTCGAGTAGAATTAGTCAATGTGTCATATCTGATTGGTAGTTGCTCAGATTTGCTAATCCCCTTTTGTTTTCTTTTAGCTCCTTTCCATTGTTGTGCTCCTCCATATATTCGACCCTAAAGATGCATCAATAGTATTGTTAAATTCCTTAGATTGATTATTATTGATGATGCTACATTTCACATGTAAGCCGAAGTAGCTCCTACATCAATGGATATGCTCCGTTTTCATCAAACTTTCATACCATTTGGAGATCATTACTTTCAAATTCACCATGCATGTACTTGTGTCAACCATAACAGTACTCTTTGCTTTCTTTGAAAATTATCATTATAGTTTGGGAATCATGGTTTGTTAGAGGGTATTTGCCCCTCAGGGCACTTTTATAAATAGTTGCAAAAGATCGGTAGTGCTAATGACTAGTTAGATATTCGCATTGGGATGATGTGATTTTATATTTTGAATCTTAGAGTGTTAGAGAGTATAATTGTAAGATCCACAATTAGTTACTTGGAGTTTGGCTCGTAGAATTTAGGGCGATCAGCTAAAAGATCCGATTGAGCATAATAATAAAATAAAGTTAGAAATATTAGTAAAAATGATCTCGTAAATTTGAATTTAAGAAAATAAATAATAAAATAAAAGAATATAAAATTTTCAAAATTTAAGTATATTACTTGTTTTTTATCGAAAATGCGTAAAATGTATTTTGATAATTAACGAATTACTAGAGATAAATTATATATACACTAAAAATCATAAAATAACCTAAATAATATTTAGGAATATTTATTTGTACTATAAATAAATTTACATGTAGGTAGACATACGCATAATTACTTAAAATACACAAAATGTGCTAAAATAATACTCAATAATTAAAGAAAACTCATAATTAATTAAATAAAAATCAAGAAAAATGAGAAAAAATCAAGGAATAAGGCGTGACAATTTGGAATTGAAGAAATAAAAGCAACCAATCAAATTACAATAAATAGAAAGTAAGAAAAAGAAGAGATAAGGCAATTGTCAAATCAATTTAATGCACAATAATTCCCTAAGACCTCTATAAATACCCCAAATTTTTTACAAGTTCATTTTGGATGTTTGGAATTTTATAAAATTATAGAGAGGCAAAATTAAGAAAAAATTAGGGTTATACAAAAAATCACAAAAAAAAACTGTGCAATTAAAGCTTCTAAGGATAACCTAGACCCGACGAGCAGTTGAGAGTGGACGGTCACCACCACCACATGATGGTAGCAGCACCCAGTTGGGCCGACATACCCATGGCCATCGATGGTAGCTGAAGCCACCAGTTCTTGTGAGACTCGATTTCTACTTGATTTTTCTTAAATTATTAAAAAGAGCAAAATTAGTTCAAAAATTATGAATCTTGTTATTCTAGAATGTTTTTATATTTAGTTTTTAGGAAAAATATTATTTTGATGAAAATATGTCTCGTGATATATAGTTCTTAAGAAATCATACAAAACCAAGCATATTTTGGTTTAGAAATAAATAACCTTAAAGGTATAGTTTTGAGTCCAAAAATTTTGTGTAGACTACTTAGGGGTTATAGAACAGTGCCAGAAAGCCTTTTTTTCAAAAATTAATTTTCAAAATTTTTAGATAATTTTTAGACCCTAAAATGATGCATAAAATGGGTAATTTAGGATTAATTAAGCAATTAAATGGGTAATTACTGATTTGATGCACTATTATATGTTTTAGGATGTCTAATGGAGTATACTATTTGTAGCATGTGGAGTATTAGATGTAATTGTGAACATATTATGTAGTAAATATGTAATAGGTAAAAATGATAAATTTTAAGTTTATTTGGTAATTTAGGGTATTTAGGTTCAAAACTTGATTTAGGATGAATCTAGATATTTGGAATGTTATTTGATGTTGGGAGATGATATTTGAAGTGATGGAAATATTAGATGTGTACATTATGTACACATTAGGTGATAATGTGTAATATGTAAGTATGAGAAATTAATAATTAGGAAAATATTGGTTAGAATTGATATTATGATAATAATAGGAATATATAACAAATTTGATAGGAAAATTAAATTAGGGTAATTATATGAAAAATGTAAGATTTTCTTATAACGGGAGTGAATTCGTTAATTAAATTAGGATCTGAGTGTATCGTATCAACTACAACACTAGTTAGAGACTAAAAATGATATTTAAGATATTCGAAAATAATGCGATTAATTTCATATTATGGCTCGGAATGATTCGTAGGGTATATATATAAATTTCTAACAAAAAACTAAGTAAAAAACCTAATTTAAAAATCGATGCGAAAACTGAAACAGAACTTAACATGATTCAAGAAAAATTGTAAAAGACTTGAAACCTAGATAATTAGGTATATTAAACCTTAAACAAAATATAACAATAAACGTTATAGGATAAAACCAACCTATAATAGTTACAACGACGTTCGTATTGTAAGGATGATCGGCAATGGCCTAAGCGAGTCGGACCTTAAGTGAGTGAGCGAGGAGTCCAGCTAAGTTGGGATTAATACGTTACTGTATTTTGGAGGCTTAAGATTATACTTGGTTGTGCTTGTTAGGTAGTTAGTTGTATGTATGTGCTTGATTATGAGTGATACTATGATTCTGTTTGTTATTTTAGCTTGTATTGTATAAAGTGATTAATCACCCTAAACTGGACTTAACAAAGATATGACTTGTAACCATAAACTGGACCTACATAGCAACCCATTAGGGGAAACTTAAGATTCTCCGACCAAATACAAACCATTTTGAAAAGGAGAGTGTTGGATAGCATAATGAGTCCCTTTTTTATCCTTAGTTGAACTAAGTAATAGGTGAGGAGGTCGTGACAAGAGTGAAGTCAATGGCTCGAAGTTAGTTGCGAGAGGAACGGTGTCTCTATTGTATAAGCCTAGGTTTGGTCGTGAGCTATTACATTAACGGCAACTCCTCAACCCGGATTAAAGCGAGCATAATTTCTCTAATCTCATGATGGTCCAAACAACATTGTGCAATGGCATTTGCTTGAACATATATTACACCTAATAATTTGGTTGATAACCTTGTTTGTATTTATGGTATATTTTTAAGTCTCTATTCTAACTTATTAAGTTATAGTTGCTCACATTTTTATAAACGTCACTGAAGGTACTGGCTAAAAAGAAACTTACAACTACCCTAAAGTTAGCAACTGCTGAATCCTAGAGAGTAAAAAAAAAGTTTGAAGAACAAATATAAATTTTTAAGGTTAAAGCTCTTATTTTAAAATTTTCATTTTTGAATAATGCATTAACTAGGAAATAGATTACAATGAAACATTGTAAATGTTAATTATAATAACTGAATTATAGTATATACATATTTTACTTTCTTATGTAAATGACTTATTTAAATTACGAACTATTTATTTCAAAGCGGGTTAATCATGACGCCTTGTGTAGATTAGATCTAGGATAGCGGTTGTAAGTCCAATTTCTATCTTAGAATAGTTTGCACGGCAGGGCTGTTACGACTCTACTGTTTCGAGGCGTAATAATAATTACCATAGTTCTTGCATGTTAGGGAGTCATGAACCACTCAAAGTCTAAAGACAATAAGATTGTGCTACTCCTTATTGATTGTTTATCCCATTAGAATTAAGTATATATGTGATTGTGATGGTTGTGATACATATATGCTTGTGGTGGTTATATATTAGGTTTTAGCTCAACTCTTGTAGGACTTTGTATTTCAAGTCCAAAAGGTGAGTGTTTGTTTCCTTTTATGACCATAAACCTAGGATGAAGATCGATGCTTATTGCATTAAAATAATTTAACAAATAAGATAATTTAGTATAGTTAAAGTAGTTTAGCATTTCATTATGAAAATGTAAGTCGTTTAATTGAAAAAAAAAACAAACCAAATCAGACAACTAATATTAGTTACCAATAGTTTGTGTAATAAGACTAGAATATTTATAATATTAACAATGTAATTATTAACTATAGTGTATTACTAATAAAATTTTAAAAAAAGTTTAATAGATGTAAAAGAAAAAATGTCCTTTAAGTAATAAATACATATAGAAAAAGGAAAATGACGTAATAAATGTATGTAGGAAAAGTAAAATGACCAATATGAGAATTGAACCTCAAGACTTAATGTTTGTAGAACTAAATACTTAACCTCTAAACCATGACTAATTTCATGTTATACTTTACTCTTTAAAATATATATTTAATATATATATATATATTTCTTCTCTTTAAATACTAAATATTAATTTTTCCTAAGTTTGGGGGGCTGGGGCCCTATGGGCCCTCCTGTAAATCTATCCCTGATTCTAAGCCTTACATACTTATGTTACAATATCTTAACCAACGAACTCTCTATGTTTAGTTTCAAGATATGAGAACTGCCATATCATGAGAACTCTTAAACATGAGAAACATTCATTAAGTATCATACACTATGTGTTACACTCTAAGTTTCTATGCACACATGGTATATAAATACTAGTAAAATATTGATATATATGATATGTGTAAATCATGGGTGGTAATTACTTTAGAAACTACTTATTCTATTATTATATTGTGTCAACATTTTAGTAGCATACACTTACCCTATAATACCTAACGAATCATTTTCTTCCCTTAAACGAGGCCTTTATACTTTCCTTAAATCTTCTTACATATGAGACTTTTCCTCCATCTTTTGCCTTAGGATAAGCCAGTTAACCTTCGACCTCGTGTCCTCTCCGGTCTGTGAATTGATCCCTCTTTGTGTGTGTCTAGTCAACCCAATAGCTATAGGATGACCAACTTAACCCTTAGGAGGCCCTGAGTAATTCCTTTTAGCTTAGAAACTTCACATTAAGTTGAAAATCGGTTATTAGATGCATGAAAAGTAATCATTAAATGTATTTTATTGATATATAGTACAATCAAGACATTTAATTAATGGTGATATATTTGTATTAGGAGCCGACAATTTGATTAATTGGTTCAATTTTGATGAGTGCAACCCTATACATGATCGCCTTGTTTGTAGGGTACTCTTGTTAGGTTAGATATTATATGAACCTAAGAATATTGAAACATTAAATGTTGTTGCATACATGTGACCAAGGCTGAAAGTTCTAGGACAAACTAGTGATCAGATATGATGCTAACTGATTGACAGTGTTAGGGAGTTATGAGCTACTTCAATTCTTAGGATGCTAAAATTATGTTATTTGCTTATGAATTGTTTATCCGACTAGAATTAAGTATGCATGTCAACTTGCGAAGGCTGTCAAATGGCTGTGCTTATGGTACTTACATATTGAATTTCAGTTCACCATTTGAAGGACTTTGTTTTTAGGTGAAGAAGATGGAACTTTATTTCCGTTTATGACTATGGACATGGGACTAGGACCGGCACATAGCGCACTAGAAGAATTTAACCAATAGGATAATTTCGGTTGTTTTATTATTGTGCAATTGCAAATTGCTGAAAGCAGGAGATATTGACATAAGAATTTGAAGTGTATTATTATTATATCCATTGTGGATTAATAGTTGATTTTGAATTTTATATGTTCTTGATACCGTATGATTATGTGGCTTATTCTCCATATCTTTTGATTTCAAGACATGACAACTACCGTGTCATGGGAGCTCCCAAACAAGGTCTCATTACTTCTGATTTTTACTTTTATTAATTTACTTGCATATTCCTTTTAAGTCTTGTTTTGCCCAGGTCTTTATTTATTTATTTTTTTTAGTTCTTTTTTTTTTCCAGTGCATTTGGCCAGCTTAATCTCGGCTATATATATATATGTTCTTTCGGCCTTTAATGTAATTTATTCTCTGCTTTTGTCTAAATCTATATGATTATGAGCGTCGACTTTCGCAGATACTTCACTTGCAACAACTTAACCTTTTCTTAGTGCATTATATTCCGAAGTGACTCGGCGACATTTCTTAATAATTCTTATGGAACCCGTCAACTTTTAGGTTTGTCCATTACAAGGTTTTTTCTTATTCTTTTCCTTCTTTCATCAGTCGATTGTCTTCTTGTTTTACTCTATTTTTTCCCTTGGAAGTTCACAGAAGGTGCAGGTCAATTTCCATATTTTACGTAGAAAAATAAAAGTTATGACGGTTTGACTTTTTCATGCTCTCTCTAGCTAGTGTGTAAATGATGTAAGCCAACACGTCAATACATAGTCTCACCCGTTATTCGATAAACAATAGTTTCTTTATATTTTATTTCTTATTTACCGTGCACAACACATTGTCAAATTCCGGCTCACCAAATTCTTTGCATATATTTGTATTATTAATTAGATATATGGGGAAAGGAGAAAAAATGAAAAAATAAAAAATTGCCTTTTATGGGAAAATATTTCCATGAATACGGCATGAACCAAAATCAAATCTAGAGACGATTTTATATTGGAAACAAAATCACCTTTTGGATTTGGATATGGATTCATCTACAATCACTTAGTTCAAAACAAAATCGTCTATTCAAGAGATGATTTTGGATTGTTTGTTTTTACCTCTCCAATAGGCAATTTTGTTTTATAATGAGGTGGTTTTGTACTCTAAACCACCTCCCCTACTAATTAATACATTACATACACTCCTTTATTCTTGGCTCAACACAAAACCATTTTTAAATTAATTAATATAGCTCAAATCAAATTACATCCAATTATATGTTAGTAAAATATGTGATTTTGTCCTCTTTCTCTATCCCATAGATATATGCTTTTAATCAATAGACCTTTTGTTCTGTATTTATATGAATCGATATTACAATATCAATTAGTGCTATAAACTTGGATCAATCCAAAATCACTAACTTTAACCCAAATTCACATCCTTGAGATACACTTTTAAACATGATAATACTTTGAAAATATGAAGGCATGAAAGCGTTATGGAAGTTATAATTACACTTTCAAATAGCTACATAGTGTTTCGAAAATAAGGGAAAAAAAAACTTGAAAGTGAAATATGTAAAGCTAATGACGTTAGCATCGTAGTTGGTTAAGTGGACAAACATCTTGGAGATTTGCATTAGCTTAGGGTTGAACCATCTAGTCTGCATTCAATTGAGTGATCTTTGCCCCATCCTGACCGTAAGCACCTAAAAATGATGTATGCATGGTGACTAGAGTAGGGTACATCTATGTAACTCTCTCACTTATGTCGTCGTGAGGATCTCTAACTAACCTTCTCAATGGTGCAGGGGGCATACGAACCTGATTATTAGAAGCATCTTCAACGATAGGGGTATGACACATATGATCATCGGAGCTCTCCTCGACGAATGATCTATGATACTCAAATCTTGGAGGCCTAGGAGATGCTGGCAGCAAGTGATGTAGAGGAGACGTACCATCTCAAATCTGTACATTGGCTTGTCTATCTCCTTAGCTTCCCCCTCAACGATGACTACATCCCCGATGGCCTCTTTCTTACTGTAGCTCGTTCGGTAAGGAGTCTTCTTCATCTATATCTAGACCAGGTGCAGGTGGGTCACCTTGGTGGATCCCAATAATCCCCTAGCTAAGGTCATCAACCTAATGCCCTTTAGATATAATGTCCTAATACGACATATGCCGCAACTTTTGTATGAAATCTGCTTGCAATCCAAACATAAAAGTTTGATTAGTATGTAACTAGAAAAACAAATGGGTAATTGACATAGCAAATGTATGTACCATATACATCCAGGAGACCTCTGACCAACTGATGTATTTGTGAGTGACTTGTTGGTACCAGGGGATGTAGTCAAGACATACACTAGGTGGTGGTCAGATTTGGATTATTCGGTTTCATCAATCCTTCCATTATGTTATCCAATCTGCATGCCTAGTCACCCAATTAATTTCAGTTTGTCCTCTCAAGTTGATTTCATGTAACGCCTATCTAATGTTAGGATAAGTTGGGATTTCCTGCATCTTGCCAAATTAGCGAGTTACGCGGTTGAGATAGTGCATCTCAACATTATAAAAGCATATTAGCGGGACATGACAACTTTATACTAGCTAACTGCATACGGAGGTAGCTTAGTGACATTTAACTTTACCTCCCATCAACTCATAAGTAGTCACTCGTTGACTACTGATGTAATCCAACAATGTAAAAGGGCGATGTGTGGGGAATGCCCCCATGCCTGTACCTAAAGAATCACCAGTAGATTCCTAATGTCTCTTACTTCCATCCTCGAAGCAAGGCATAACTTACGATATAACCACTTTAAGCAAGCTACTCCCTAGGTATAGAGCTTGGCTATGGTAAGGTTCAACAGAAGAGGGAGGAATATGAAGTATACCACTGATGCTTCTTTGGGGTTTGACAAATAGAGAAGCATCACAATAAAGTAAACCAAAATAAATAAGGAAAAAGTTAGTAAAGTCCAGGTAGCTACCGAATAGATGTAACGTACTACTCGATTCTATTCGACCTACAATCTGCTGGATATGACACACCAGTCCGAATTGAAGGGTTACTAGCCATTACTCCTTGTTAAAAAGAATAGATAAAAGTTGAATGATAATGAGAACACTAAGGTCGCTTAACATGAATAATTCTATATTGACTAGTTGATTGTCTGCATGCAAGAGAGTATGGGGGTTTTATACCCATTCACTAGGGTTACTTTTATATGTATGAAAAGAGAAAAGGGTATTCTATAATGACGTTACATGAAACATGCTTAAAGGGGTAAAAGAGATAAAAAATATTCAGAACGGAAAAGAAAAAAATCATTCTGGGAGGTTGCATTTAGACGACACGTATCACTTGGTGGCTGGACATTAGGAATATGATACAAAGTAAGCGAAAGAAGGAAGGCATTACAGTCAAGGGTTGACCTGATTTAGATCAAGTTGAGATCCAATCAGTTTGGTAAGGAAATTAGCTAAATTAGAGTCAGACGCCTGTAGTTGGTTGGGGAGCTCAACTTGACTAGTCTTAAGCTGTCTTCTAGAATAAGACTTCGCTACTGGGTAGGAGCATGTCTGACACATGTGAGGCTCTGGTAAATAGGTTAGTAGGAGATCAATTTAGCATAAGGAATCCCTGTTTTAGCTTTGGTTTCGAGCTAGTATTCTCTACATGAGTACTTAGAGTCCTTTAGCTTGGTTATGAGTAATTGGTCAAGGAGGAAGAATTCTATCATTTGCTGGGGGTTGGAAAGATTTGCCCTCAAATCTGGAGTAGTTTTTACTTCTTCTTTTAGAGCGCACCCAGGGTCTTCTTTTTTTTTTTTTTTTTTGTTAGTAAGGGATCGGATCAGACATATTGAAGGTGAAAAAAACACTATAGTCATCAAGCAACTCGATCTAATAAGCGTTGTGGTTAAACTTCTTTTGGATTCTGAACGGACCATCAACTCGAGGAGATAGTTTGTTTTGTCTCAAGTGTGGGAACCGTTCTCAATTGAGGTCTATCCATAACAAGTCTCCTGGATGGAAGGAAACAATCCGACGACCTCGACTACATATTTTATATTGCCTCTAATTGAATTTGGTGATCTTCTTGGTTAGATCCTGGTGTAGTTCATGTAGTTCTTGGGTTCAATTAACTCCAGATTGACCCTCTTTAGTAGCTGCTGGGGCGCCGATCATATATAAGAAGATAGTGGGGTTAAGGCTATAGATGCCCTCGAATGGGGTCTTCCCAGTAGTGCTATGGATAATTCAGTTATATGCAAACTCCACAACTAGTATGCATAGGTCCCAATCCCTTAAGTTCTTTCTTATGACAGTTCTGAGCAGATTACCTAGTGTCCTGTTTACTACTTTAGTCTAACCATTAGTTTGAGGGTGGTTATTGGAGCTAAATATAAGTTTAGTCCCAAGTCTTCGCTAAAGAGTCTTCCAAAAATAGTTCAAGAATTTTGTGTCTCGATTTGAGACTATAGTCTTTAGTACCCCATGTAATTGGGCAACTTCCTGTAAAAACAAATCAATAATATATAGGGCATCATTAGTCCGATGGCATGAAATGAAGTGCGGCATCTTGCTAAAGCGGTTTACTACAACAAACATATAATACTTTCCCTCTGGATGTTTGGGGCAACCCTAAGATAAAGTCCATATTGTGGTTGGCCCAAGGTAAGGTTCGTGTTGGCAGCGACATATACTCTTCGTAAGGTTCTCTTTTCCCCTTAGAACGCTTGCACACTTCACAACTACTAATTATCTTATGGACATCCTTAGCTAAACCTAGTCAATAAAAGTTTTCCTTCAACATATTAGCGGTCTTGGTCTCCCTAAAGTGACTTAAGAATTCATTGCTATGAGCTTCCCTGATCAATAGCTTATGCATGGAACGATTTGATATGTATAGTGTTCGGTACTTGAACAGATAGCCTTCCCTAAGATAATACCACTTAACAGCAATTCCATCCTTGTATTGTTCTATGATAGGGCCAAAATACGGATCATAAGCATACTTTTCAGTAATAAGCGAGGATCTCAGTAGTTTTGTCTGCAAAGTGGATAGCAAGGTTTGCTGTCGAGATAGAGTGTCAACAACCACATTTATGCTTCCCTTCTTGTGCCAAATGTCGTATAAGAAACCTTCCATAAACTCCAACCACTTAGCTTACCTCTTTGAAAGCTTGTTTTGACTCCTTAGATGCTTTAGAGACTTATGGTTTGTATAAATAATAAACTCTAGTGGTAGTAAATAGTGTTGCCACACAGTAAGAGCTTAGTAAAGAGAGTACAACTCTTTCTCGTACCTAAATAGTTCAGAATAGGACTACTAAGCTTCTTGCTATGGTAGGCGACAAGTCGTCACTCTTGCATCAGGACAACGTTAATTCCTACTTCGATGCATCAATTTCCAATTCAAAGGGTGTGTTAAAATCTGGTAATGAAATGACAGGTGTTGAGGTGAGCTTCTCCTTGATCTCTCTAAGGCTTTACTCAACTCGATTATTCCACTTAAACCCTTCATTCTTCTTTGTCAGCTTGGTCAAGGGGGCAGCTATAGTACTAAAGTTTTTGATAAATTACTTATAGAAAGAAGCTAGGTCATGAAAGCTTTGAACCTCAATGACATTCCTTGGCGCCAACTACTAAAAAACAGCTTAGATCTTCTCCTCATTTACCCGGAGTCATTCCTTTGTCACTACAAACCCTAGGAAAATCATCTCTTTCTAGCAAAATGTACACTTCTTCACATTCCTATATAACTTCTTAGTTTACAAAATGTTAAATAGTTCACGAAGATGTTGAACATGGTCGTTCAAGTCGGAATTGTATATCAATATGTCATCAAAGTACATAACCACACATCTTTTAATTACAGGGCGCATTACATGGTTTATTAACTTCATGAATATGGTCGGCGCATTAGTAAGTTTGAATGGCATAACCAACCATTCGTAGAGCCTATGCTTAGTCTTGAAGGCAGTTTTCCACTCATCACTTAATCTCATGCGAATTTGGTGGTAGTCACTTTGTAGATCAATCTTTGAAAATTTCTTAGCACTATAAAGCTTATCTAATATGTCATTGATCCTTCGTATTAAGTATCTGTACTTGATGGTAATTCATTTGATTGTTCAACTGTCGATACACATGTTCCATGAACCATCTTTCTTCGAAACGAGTAGAGCTAATATAGCATAAAGGCTCATGTTTTCCCTTACATATCCACGCTCCATGAGTTCATTCACCTATCTTTTCAGTTCGATAGCCTACATAAGGTTTGTTCTATATGCAGGTCGATTCGATAGAGCAATACCTGGCCGTAGATTAATGTAATGCTCTATACCTCGGACTAGGGGTAGTCCCTTGGGCAGTTCTTTACGAAAGAGATCGAAAAACTCACTTAACAGGCTTTTGATCTCATGTGGAACATTCTCAAAAGATTTCACCTCTAATATAGGTTCTTCAGCTTCTTCAGTAGCTCGAAGATCTCTTCAACTCATCACCAAGGCTTTCTTCTTGCTAACTCAGGTGAGCTAGTTATAGGTTTCATTTACTTGGGATAGGGTGATGAGTTACAATACAATCTTCTTCCCATTCTTAATAAAGACATAGGTGTTCTTATACTCGTTGTGAATAACATGTCGATCAAACAACTAAAGTCATCTAAGCAGTAAATGTAAAGCTCCCATAGCAATGACATCGCAAACTACTTTATCCCCTTATACATTCCTAATATTGAATCTTACGGTTACTTGTTCAGTTATGTACAAAGGACCATTATCATGAAACCAATGTAGCTTATAAGGTTGGGGATACTTTGAGGTCAACAAACCTAACCTTTGCACAAAGGACTATGCAACTATATTAATATAACTTCCTCTATCCACAATGATTGTGCACAATTGGCCTTTGACGGTACACTTGGTATGGAACAGATTCTCCCTTTAGTCCTACTAAAAGTTTGGTAAGGAACTCAATACTCATCTTAGGACTTCTCTTCATCTTTGGCTTTGGGTTTTCCAACAACTTCTTCTTTCTTAGGCTTGCTCTCGTTAGTACTATCCACTACATCTACTCAGAGCACCATGATACATCAGTTTGGACACTTAGTAGCCATATGTCCATAGCTTAAACACTTAAAGTATTTCACCTCATTGGTCTTTCGTCCCGAGGTTTGCCCTTTCTCATATATCATTGGGGTTGGCCTAATCTCAACTCAACCTGGCTGATTGGCTCGGCTCTATTGGTTTACTCGGTTGTCATTAGATCAGTCATTTCTATCCTCGACCCTATATGGCCTCCTTAGCTCTACTTAAATAGGTCAGCGTAGAATTGGGGGTTAGAAGAAAGTATGCCTAAGTTGGCTCGGAGCACTTTTGCTCTATTTTTTCACCCTCTACACTATCTTTATCGCCTTTTCTAAGGTGTAAAACCTTTGTACTTCCACGATGCTGCGAATCCGTACTTGAGCCCAAAAATGATCCTCAATACTATATGAGCCTCTAGTTCTTCCCCATTGGCCCGGATCATTAGCATCTAGAACTTTCTTACATGGTTATCAACAGATTGGTTTCCCTAACAAAGCTCTTGCAACTTTGCAAACGTATCTTATAGGTAAGTCTCAGGCATAAATATTCCTCTTAACAACATTTTCATCTCATCCTAGGTTTTAACAACTTGTCTTCCATCTTTGGCTCTGGCTACATTCAAATTTTTCGGCCATATAGTAGCATACCCAATAAACTCCAATATAGTAAGTTGGACCTTGACAGCGTCTGTATTCCTATAACATTTAAACACCTTCTCGACCTTTTTTTCCTATTCTAAGTATTCATCTGCATCTCCACTTCCACTAAAAGGTGGGATTTGAACCTTTACATTATCTAGGCTTCGAAAGACTTAGCATCCCCATCCCTTTGTTTGGTAATAGTTAGTTTCTTCTTCTTCCTCCCTATACTTGTCAACTTCCAGCTCCTCACCATCTTCCTCAATCTCCTCCATCTCCATTCTTCGCCTACCAACTCGGTTTACTACTCCTGTAGCTTGCTATGGTCAAACTAGGAGATTGGTTCAATTTCCTTAGTCATAATGTCTCTTAGGGACATTTTCTTATAGGTTATGGTACTGTATACTATGGGGCTGTTGTCTGTTAACTTACATTGTTGTGATTAGACTTTCAACAAGGTCGGTCAGTCTATCATGTTTGTCATCAACCGACCCTAGGGTATTATTATCATTATGACCATGACTAGGTTAAGTACCACTACTCTGATCACTAATAACATCTGAAACATTCGAATTTGACATGGTGCAATACTTCTCAGATAGATTAATAACTCACTAATAACTTTAACACCCAATAATCACTCAAATAAAATAGTAGTGAACTTGTTTTGTTTTCGTAATGAAAAATAGAGTAATAATGAAACTATACTTAGACACACATACTGCAACAACCATTAATAGTAAAATAAACCCAAACTTTACTACAACTTCACATGTTCTCTCACAAAACAATGTGTTAATACCAGTGAAGCTAATGTGCTCCGAGGTTAGATACATGGAGAAGTACCATAATGAAGCAAACTAACAAACAGGGAAAAGGTTAGAAAAGTCTAAGTAGCTACCAAACAGATATGATACATGACTCAATTCTACTCGGCTTACAATATGCTAGATATGATACACAAGTTAGAACTTAAGAGTCACTCACCACTACTTCTTATTAAAGAGAATAGATAATAGTTGAATAATGATAAAAACACTAAGATTGCTCAACGTGAATAATTTTGTATTGATGGTTGATTATCTACATACAAGAAAGTAGGGATTTATATACCTATCCACTAGGGTTACTTTTATATGTATGAAAAGAGAAAAGGGTATTCTATAATGAGGTTACATGAAACATACTAAAAGGAGTAAAAGAGAAAGAATATTCAGTACGGAAAAAAAAAAAGGAATCATTTTGGAAGGTTGTGTTCAGACGACACATGTCACTTAGTGGCTGGACATTAGAAATATGATATAAAGTAGGCAAAAGCAAGAAAGCATTACAATTAAGGGCTAACTTGATCTAGATTAGGTTAGAAGCTAATCAGTCTGGTAAGGAAGTAAGCTAAATTGGAGTTAGATGGTTGTAGTTGGTTAGGGAGCTCGACTAGGCTAATCCTAAGTTGTCCATTGGAATAAGACTTTGTTGCTAGGTAGAAGCATGTCTGACATATGTGAGGATTTGGTAGATAGGTTGGTAAAAGATCAGTTCAGCATAGGGATCCCCATCTCGGCTTTGGTTTCAAGCTAGTATTCTCTACACGAGTCCTTGGAGTCATCTAGCTTGGTTATGAGTGATTGGTCTAAGGGGCTGATTCCTATCAATTATGTTGCTAAACTTGTTTGAAAATATCATACCGCCGATCAACTATATGATATGTGCCCCCATATAGCGTTGTACCGTAATGTTGTTTGCGTAAATCAGTGAAATTGTCCTTCAACTAGGACAATTTCAATCACATACCCTTCATAGCACTCTGTAGTAGGCGAATTCCTAGTAGGTGATGACATGACTTGCTCTACCTAGTAGACGCTGTCATGCCTGTAACTACATCACCATTGGTAAGGTGACCAATGAGCATAGATATATCCTGTAACATTACCACCATCTTGCCGAAGTAGAAGTGAAATGTACACATCTCTTTCCTCCATCGCTTAACTAGAGTGGTAATCAAGTATAAGTCCAACTGTATGAAGGGAACCTACCGCGTACCAATGAAGCACGACTACTCTAGATATAAGATCATGCATGGATCTATTGAAATCTTCTCGCCATCCTGATGCCTAAATATCACCTCATGTTTATGGTACCTAAGCCAGTAGTTCTCTTATTATTAAGGAATAAGAACTAATCTTAGATGCATTATACGAAATGAACATATCATAAGTATGTTTTCAATTTGTTGTTTCTTACTTGACCACCCTATACTAACTTAGACTTATGAGATGGTTGCAAGTGAAGTAATAACTTATTGGTTGGTCTTAAATCCATATGCCCTTGCAAGTCCCAAAAAAAAAAAAATAGTAAGCTTACTATTACACTCATCAAGGAAAAGCAAAATGAAAATCTCTTAAATACATTTCAATATATATTATCAATCAACATTTTCTTAGTTTTTCACTTTAACTAAGTTAAGTACCGATGGATCCACTCGAAGTTGATTATCTCCCTCACTATGGACATCTTCTCTTATTATGTTCATCCTCATCACATAGTCCATATGTGTAAGTCTATGCCCCCTCTTAGATGTCTATCTCCTTATAGCCTACTTGTATTCTTAACTCTATTTGAAGTTTGAATTGAATGCAACACAGGAATGTCAAGATAAGACCAATTGGCCTTATCAACACATGACACGAAGGAACATGCATATTAACATAGTTGATTCTACAACATGTACCAATGCCCAATTTGTGCTGTGCAGTGCAGTCCATGCTCATTTTACCCATAACAGCTATAGCATGGGAGCATGGAATCTTATATGTTTGCCACTTATCGTAAGTACACTGCCAAATCCTAAGTGCGACCATGTGGCTATTTTCTTCTTTATGCTCATATGACGTAGGTCGTGATGCAGTGATAATCTCGAATATCTGCTCATTGTAGTTGAAAATTAGTGCCTAAATATTGTGTGGATTGTCTTTCTGTTTTGAAAATTTTTCCCATAGCTAAGATCTACATCACACTATTACTCCAAATCTATGATTGATTTGCAAAAAGTGGATCAAAATGACGGATTTTGTTGAGGAAGTCTTAAGAAGGTTTAGAGAGATGGAATGATGAAAGAGAAATATCATATGCAAAATGAGGGGGGAAGGGGTTAAGGAAGATGATATCCTTGTGAAAAAGAGGCGATTTTAGTTTTGTCATATTTTCAGGAATATTTTTTTAGGAACAGTATTTCTGTAATTTTTTTTTGGCATTTTTTCCCTTTTCCCTAGATATATTATACTATTTTTTTTTTTATAATCTATGCTTATAAGCCAAAGCCTTTATAGTCAAATAATATAAACATTGGTCTTTTTATGGGATGGATCTAATTCAATTCCCCAATCCCCAATAACTATAATACATAGTAGTTGGGGAAAAAAAAAAAGAAAGAAAATCTACACTTACAAGTAATATTTGTAAAATCTCTTTACGTGTTTATTTGACACAAAAACACAAATTTAATTTTTTTAAAAAAAAGTACTACTATTATCTTCTACCAATGCGCTAATATTTTCCATATTTCTTTTTCCATTTTGAGATATAGTTTTAGATTGTCCGATCCATTAGATTTTAACGGATATTCTTCTATATACAGATAATAATAGAGATCAAAAACGGGAGAGTAAAATATTCCATAGGACTTCCCATTCTATTGATTCCTCATATTATAATTTAGTCATACGTCATTTTTTCAACTACATTTGCTAAACAAAAAGAATATTATCCGCTCTTAAATACACGGAATAATTAGGCAGAGCGAACACGCATGTGACATAAGAAAATTGACAAGTTTTTATATAAGATTAGGGCTAGTAATTTGATAAACTACACATTTATAAGCTGGTTTGTATGTATGAAAAAAAAAAAGGAAATTCAACGTGAGCTTTCCATTTATAAACGTGTATGGATTCAAATTTGCCATCCAAACACATTTATAAACTTGAGCTTTTCATTGTATATTCACCTTTTTACCCCACTCTTAACATATGCTCTAACCTATTTCCCCAGAAAAAAGGAAAAAAAAAAAAGTATTAAATGCACGAAACATACACTAGAATAATATAACTAGCATACTAATTATATCTATCAATACATTCACTTACTTTTAATAGGTTATTGTTATTAAGAAATAGAAATATTTAAAACAATAAATATGGTATAAGTGGGAGAGTGAAAGAGAATGATTTTGTCAAATTCCCTTTTAAAAATTAAAAAATTTGAGATAATAAGAAGATGTAAGTGGGTGAGAGAAAGGAAATGATTTTGTTTTATACTCAATATTATTAAATTAGATAATTATAACATATATATTAGTAATTTTTCTTAATATATTTTAAAGGTAATGGATGAAAATGTAAAAAAGAGACCATAATCCCATTAAGGCTTAGATAATATAGATATAAATTTTCATTTTGAAATACCCTATATTATCTAATATTTATGCCTTTTTCATAATCCTATTTCTTTTAACAACCGCTAATCTTTGACCTCGGATATATACTTTTTATTACACACCCACAAATTTTAGTGTATGAATCGTTCATATATATAAATATGCAGTACGGACAATTTTACTTCTTGTATACCCGCCCTTAGCCCCTTGTTTCGTCCAATCCATAAATACAAATTGAAATAGTTTTTAAAGATTGTTCTTTTATATACAGATGATACGGGTTATAGGCAGGAGGATAATTTATACACTAAGGGCGTTCCATTCTATTGATTCCTCCTATTATAATCATATTCAGACGTCAATATTTTTCAACTACATCTGTTAAACAAAAAAGAACATTATCCACTCATATATGTACAATGATTGCGCCGACCGAGCACACTTGTTACAATTATTATTATCTTCCATTTTGTTCTATTACTTTAATAAATGGGAAATTCATCAAATATGTTCAAAAGCGCGATTTTTAAGATAAACAAATTAGAAACTCAATTTTAAAAATAAGAAGAAGAAGCATACATAAAGTAAATATAAAATGACATATTTATACCTCTTCCAAATAAACAAGTAAAAATCCTTAACTTTTAGAACCTATTTTACCATCTTCCCTTAAGGTTCAATTTTAATTTTTTTTAATCGAAGTCCTCATATCTTTAAGGCTATGTATAGAAAGTGGAGGGATGAAATTTTAAGTACTTTATTTATAAAACTAAAGAAGGAAAGTTATTAATATGATTTTTCATTGTATTAAAATTGTCATAAAAGTCTCTAAATCTTGAAAATGTACTTTTACCTGGAGGCTAAAATAATAAGTTAATTCCTTCTAATTTTCTCCACATATGGAGAAAATGGTTTTTCTTCTACGCCTAGAGCCAAGGTTTCTCCCATAAATTGGATTCCCTTCCCCTTTCTATTCTTTCCAGGGGGAAAGATTTTTGAAATTCCTACTTTCCTTATGGTCCTCGTTCTTTTTTTTTTTTTCAATTTGAACAAATTGTAAAAAATTCCAAAATAAACTTCTATCATCTTAGTTGAAATTGTTAAACATATTTTACATGTATAATTCTAATTTATATAAAATTGTACTTGGCCGGCCACTTTAATGGAATAGCTGGCCACTATTTAACAGTCCGCTAAGGCTTGAGGTTTAAAAGTGTTCTTATTCGATTTTTATTTATATTTTTTATTAATTTTATTATTATTTAATGAATGAATTTATAATACTAGATTTTATAAATCAATTATTATAAATCGGTTAGAAATTATCACATAAAAGTTTGAAACTGTTAGAAAGGTAAATAAAAAAGGATAAAATATTAGGAATTCTGATAGAAAAATAGGGAAATGTTGTCATTATCCCTTTATATTTTCATATTCATTAATAAGGAAAAGGAACGGAAGCAACGTGCCGCACATTTTTACATTCGAGAAAACGGGGGGGGGGGGGTAAGAGAGAGAGAGAGAGAGCTACTAAATTAAAATGGAGATAACGATCATCATCAAATGGGATGCTGCTGAATGGAACTTGCTTACCTAAACAATGATGTAATTCCACCTCACCCACAGTTGCGGTGACGTAAAAGAATACGTAAAAGCCGTTGACGTTAGTCTTCTCTCTCTCTCTCTCTCTCTCGCTACTACTTTGTTGCCCACTACACTACGTAGGCCTTCAACAGCCCACAATACAATATAAATTCCATTCCAAAATCAACCAAAACCCCAAACCCACGATTTTTATCAATTTGTCAAATTTATCCATCGCTAACACAATCATGCAAAATGCAATTCCCTATAGATCTTGGGTCCGGCCACCCATAGGCCGAACCCCGAGCCACCACCACCACCAAACACCCCTAGATCCACCGTGCGATGCTGCCGCCACCACCACAGCCGAGAAAACGAAAATCGCGGTGAACAACAAATTGTCGAAGAATACGGTGATAGTGTTCGGTAAGGCGGGGTGTTGCATGTGCCATGTTATTAATACGTTGTTTCTAGGGCACGGGGTCAATCCTGCGGTTTTCGAGGTTGATGAGGAGGAAGAGGGGATTGTGGTTGAAGAATTGATGAGGATTATTCGTGTCAATAAGGAAGGTAAGGAGGATGCCGTTGGGATTGGATCTGATTTTAAGTTTCCTCTGGTTTTTGTTGGTGGGAAGCTGTTTGGCGGGCTAGACAAAGTCATGGCCAGTCATATCTCTGGTGAATTGGTTCCCACTCTCCGAGGAGCTGGAGCTTTATGGCTTTGAAAATACTAAATTGCTTTTTTCTTTTCTTTTCTTTTTTTTTTTCCTTTATTCCCTATTTCGTCTCCACGCCAGAAAAGATTACTCTTTATTTTGACGTTCAGATAAAAGAATCGAAGGGATCCATTAATGAAATCATAGTATAATTCGTTTCCGGTAGGTTTCGATATTATTCTGATTTTTCCTTTTGCTTTAATTGTGAATATAGTCAGTGAAATTAGCAATGATTGTACATAAAAGAATCAGGTCCCTTATATGACATGATAGTCTCTCTAAATTAAATATTGATTATTCGATATAGTGTATTATTATATTATTCATTGCGTATATCTCGCGATTGCTTTGAGGAATTTGAATTTTTTTCGTTGGATGAATTTAAATTAAAAGCCCAGAGTGAAGACGAATGCACAGGACTGATAATCATGCTATGAGATTCTTATGTGACTTCAATTTTAATTAATAGTTAGGCATGTTTGATCCGCGGAAATCGTTTTTAGAATTTTTTCGATAAATTTCATAATAAATGCTCTAGAATTATCTTAATTATAGTAATAATTTTCAATTGTCGCGTTTATTAGCGTGTCTTAGCATTATATGTTGATAAAAAGATGAAGGTCGTGGTCGAGATTTAATCGCGATTCTTAACTATCGTGGAACTATTTCTTCAAAGAGGAGATCCGTTTTTCTCATATGTTATTAGTATTTTACGCAATTACTACCTGTCACATTAGTGGTCAACTATCACGGTCCTTGCAACCGTTACCTCTCGCTAAAAGCCACTGATATTTTGAAGATCTCCTATTACTAATTCTTCTTCTTCCAACTAGTCATAGTATATAGGTGGATCACATACTTTCACGGGCCAAAAAATTATTACTTATGCTTAGAGCCCACATGTTTCTGGCCTATTTATTTTATGTGCCGTGGCCATTTATTTTATGTGCCGTTTATTTATTTTTGTATTATCTACATGTTTTTAAATGAGATGAGATCGATAATTTATACTATATATGCTATTTTGATTTTTGAATATTTTTTTAAACATTTACCTTTACGTATTATACTTTTTGTGCTCATTGAGACATTAAATTAGGAAAATAATCTCGTTTGAGAAAATTAAGTAAGCAAAAGAAAAAAAAAATCAGTATTGTAGTAATGTAACTTGACTCATGACTCTATAAGTAAATAAATGCAATACGAGTTACAAGAGCAATATGTAAATAAACGCAATACTAGTTACAAGAGCAAATAGTAAATACGAATACGTAATGTATGTATAGTGCACTTGATGACGGTTGTATTAAAAATGTATACATTAATGATTAATACTATTATTATGTATTAAATATTAATAAGTTAAATTAGATAAATAATAACATCTGAAAAAATTAATTGAGTAAAAAAACTTCGAATCCGTTATTTGTACTGTAACATAAGTAGTTTGCAATTCACACGACCACGGTAGAGACCAACATATAAATACGTACATTCATCTGTACAAAATATGATATACGTTCACAAAATGTATAGAATATATGTATACGTAACGTATAAATATATACATGGAACACTTGACATTTTTATAAAGAAATTATGTATTTATATTTAATACTATTATTATGCATTAAGACATTTGGTGGTTAAGTTAAATAATTGATAAAAATTAATTAAGAAAAAAAATTTCTAATTCCATCTATATCGTTACCATAGTTTTTAATTCGCATAGTCACAATGGATAGTAACATATAAATATATACATGCATCTATACGAAATATGATGTACATTAAGAGAATATATAAAATATCTGTTTTCAGAATGTATATATATATATACATGGAATGTAAGACGCTTTTATCAAGAAATTATGTATTGATATTTAATACTATTCTGTCACTTCAATTGCATTAATAGAAAAGGAAAAGGAATGAAAATCGAAATGTGCAAATAAAAATAAAATTATAAGAAGGACATTTTATTAGAATTTTTTTTTTCATTTATATTACGATTATCGACTAATCCAACATTTTGATGAAGCATTAAAAGGAAAAACAAAAGCCCTAAGTATCGCCAAATGGAAGATATGGAGAAGTCAATGATTATTCTTGTCCATGTCCTTGGTCGTCATTAGGTGAAAGTTGTTCTAGAGGTAGGTAAATAAAACCAACGAACTAGTAGTATGCTTGCTGCTACTGTTGCTACCACATTTTATCAATCCGTTGGCCTTGTTTTATTTGTACCTCTTTGAGCTACTAGATATCAATCTTATACTCCTAATCATTTTGTACATCTCTTGTTCCCTAATAGGTCCTTTGGTACATCTGTTGTATGTTGAAAGGACTATTTGATGCAGGATCTCTAGACACCTCCTAGAGTTCATGTGCTTCTTAACCTCCCATGCATCCTTAGCCTTGCCAATCAAGTAATACATCCAGAGGAGGCTCATCATCTTCTTATTGCAGATTGAGTGCTTGCTATTGCTAATGATGCTACCCTTGTCTAACTCTATACCACTCCTTTGTGTCCTCATTCTTTTCGATGTGAAGCTTTTGTTTCAACTTATCCAGTTTTAATGGCTTAGATCTATTGCTTACATAACCACTCATATCAAATCCAAACTCATATCAAATCCAGAGAAGATAGAGTTGATAAGCTATAAATCCTCTTTTGAAAATAATCAAGTATTAGAGCGTGGGGGTTATAAAGTTGGTAATCATGTGGTAGAGAATTCGTGGCACGACAGGAAGATCATTGGACTTTAAGTGTTTAAGATACTGTATAGTATTCTCGCCCTAACATATTGGCAACCCAACAAAAGCTTCAACCCTGCCCTATTTTTTAGAATTGAAAATATCATCGCTGAGAAGAAGTTGTAGCAATCAATTTAAGTATCGGCTAAACAAATATGTGGTGAGGTACCTAGCTTCAATATTAGTGACATTCCATGGCACTTCATCAGCATCTTGATAAATAAACAAATTTGTTGGTTGCATTAGAAAGAAAATATTGACTAAGTTAGCATGTATGTTATCCTCCAAGTCTAATAGTCGCTACAAACTCACCTGCTCAAGCATATCCTAAAAGTTGCCAACATCGGCTAGCTCCTCCCAGTTGTATGACCGAGTGACCAAAATACTTTGCTAATAGAAAAGTTGATCGAATCAATCATGCATTTCGATCGTAGGCAAGTGTTCATCATACGCACAAGCATTACTCAAAGCCGGCGAAGGTGGTGTTGAAGAACGGGATTGAATGCGCTTCTTATATTTACTTTGACATTTGGCTTTTATAAGGTTGGCGCGAGAAGATGATTCCATGGTTAATGGGTTAGGAACTAATGATTCAATGAAAGAGAAAGTGAAATCAAGGATTCTGTGAATGTGTTTTGTGAAGATTGAAATGTAAGAATGTTTTGGCCCTAACGGTTAAAAAAAAAAGTTAGGGCTACAACGTCCTAATGTTAGGACCTTATTATTTGTAACATGGGCATGTCGACCTAATGTTCATGCCTCGATTTACCCATGTTGAGTTTAACATCGGTATATCGGGGTCAAACTAAAGGACAATATCAATATGTAGCAAAACTAATCTTATAAATACCTATGCCTCATCCTACATTGTGAATTGACAAATGTGATTTTTCCTTATATCCATTTGCAATTGACTCAATGATATTACTTGCTCATTCTCATCTTTTTGCTCTAACGTATGTACACAAATCTATATGGATTATGACTTATGGCAATTCAAGCTTCAATTCAGTACTACTAAATAATTAGCTTTTTGCATATTTCTATGTCCGAACATTGTAAAAAAGCGGCATTTGAATTTTTTTTTTTCAAAATATAGAGGCAGGACATTGCAAAATGTCTCATGTGCAATGCATATTTGACAAACAAGCCTAGTAGAGGTACGGGTCACTTTTCCTAACATTTGTAGTTGCACTGAGCTAGAGGAGAAAAGTTGATAATGGTGAAAGAATAGAACAATTTGTCTATCATAAGATCGCTAAATAATGAGGACACAAATAACGTCAAGCCTGAAGCTTAACATGGAAGTTGAGAGCATGCTTGAATCCCTGTTCCTCTGTCATAAGGGCAGAACATAGCCATTGTCTCAACCATTTCGATCCAATGGTCAAACCAGTAGTTCTTATGCTACGGCTACAAAGAGGAGTAGATAGATCGCCTAGATAAGCTGAAGTTCGTGAACTAAGAGTGACACTATCTGTAAAACTTTCAGTAAACTACTAGTTTACTAAGTGTAACACCTGTAGGAAGATGAGGTTGACGTGAATGTCCTTGATTGTTGAACAGCAAAATCACACATGATGCCTACCTTATTAATTGTTGTCAGGGATGTTTGGGGGGGGGGGGGGGGGGGGGGGGGGGGGGGGGGGGTTTTGAGTATAATGATGTCATCTAAATTGGCTTTTAGCTCAGGTAGGTGAGTTCTCAACCCTTATTACCTCCATCTCAAAACTAAAATCATCAAAACCATTATGTAGCTACCTTAAGGACTAGAGAGATGAAGTCACGTGGTCATTCGAGGTCATGGAAAAACGAGAGGAGATGAGATGAATTGATGATGATGATAATAAGTACTGATAGGAACACATTTTGTTCCATTTCATGATAAATATTAGTTTTGCTGTCTTGCTGTATATATATTTCGAGTATGTCTACTCGGTTACTTGGTTTAAATTAATATGTTTTAAATATAATTTAAACATTTATCTCAAAATACAATAGTACATCGAAAGATTAATTACATTATCTCTACTTCGAGGATGTATTTTGACTTTAGGCTCATTTGATGAACTTGTATGAGTGTTAGTATACCCGCTTTAAGTTAGGTTCATGCAGCTTATGTTGATTTAATCCAAAATCCAATTTCATATGATATTTAGGTATTTTGATTCAAGAATGCAATATCGCTTAAAGGACTTAGTTAATTCAAATTTTAATTTAAAATATATCTGTCTAAATAAATTGGATGCATTAATTTATTATACCATTTATTTATTTCTTACTCAAGCTCAACTTGCTTATTTAAATCAAAACAAGTAGATTGGTTAAATGAAATAGTATAAAGAAATTACAATAGTTATTTTGTTCTTTTTTTATTTAATATAATATTTAAAATTAAAAATTACATACATGTTATACTTACTAGTATAATATAATTCAATAAAAAAAAGAAATTGATTAAACAAATAAATAATTACATTAAATACACTTTTTGTTTATTTAATATAATATTTAAAATTAAAATTACATTCAAGTTATACCTACTAGTATAATTCCAACAACAAAAATCAATTGATTAATATATTAAACAAATAAATTAATAAATCAAATATACTACTAAATTAAAAATATTGCAAATACCATTTTTATTTACATTTCAAAGAAAAAAAAAAGAAGAAGCTCAACACACTACTTATATGCTCTTGCCTGGGTAGTCTACTAACCTTATTGTGCTTGCTGTACCATGCTCACGTGTCAAGGACGAGGCCCACTCGTCTTTGTGCTTTCTACTTTTCTCACATGCTGGTACTTAGATAACCTATAGAACAAGCCCAATTATGCTTGTGTTTACGTGCTCAATTCATTTACCATCCCTACTTTCGATACCCTGCACAACTACAACACTACTTTCTGGCTACATTTTGTTCCATTCACACCGAAGAAAGTCCCCATTTACTTCACGTCAACAATGTCTTTGGCATTTATTTCATTAGATTCCGAATATAAGAATGTTTCCATACGATAATAAGGTAATGTATCCCATTTGTTTGTCCCCATCTTTCCATTGTATTGTATGAATACAAAGGCCGCATTCTTAAGGCCGAGCAAGCTTCGTCACGAGGCTTAAAAGATCCTAATCCCGGGAGAAGAAGCAGCCACTTGTCAATATTCAAGATGAAGATCACATGATATCACATTGAAAAAGAAAATCTACAAGTTGCAATTGTTTATAGGCAACCCCAAAACTAAGTGACCAAACAACTTATCAATAAGGTGGATTCAATTCATTTTTTCTTTTTTAATCGAATTGAATCAAACCATATTGTTTAGCATTTTTGTTATTGTGAGTTAATCCACATGGTTTGATTTAGGACAATTTTTTTGAATTATTAAATTTTGATTTGTTTAGTTTAGCTCAATGATTGAACTTCAATTTATAATCCAAGTATATCCACATGTATGTCATATAATCTCGCCAAAGTACTAATTTTTTAATAATTACATACATTAGTACTATATAAGAAATCTATGAAGTTAATATTTATATAATCATGGAATTTCAAAAGTGTCTTCATAACTAATTTAAATCTAGCATATGCTATTAATTCTGAGTCGATCGATACATATGTTATAATAGCTTATAATCATAAAAGTCAAATATATATATGATTAATAAGTATAAAGTTTTTTCTTCTTTTTTTTTTCTGACAAGTGGAATACCACTTTGTAGCCTAAGATATTCTAATTTCGTTTTTTGGTTTGTTTTTATTTATCTTGCTAATTAATTATAAATTTTCAATTTGGTTTGATTTGAAAATTTTCTAGAAGTTTCTTCTTCTTTTTTTTCCTGACAAGTGGAATACCACTTTGTAGCCTAAGATATTCTAATTTGTTTTTTTGGTTTGTTTTTATTTATCTCTGTAAATTAATTATAAATTTTCAGTTTGGTTTGATTTGAAAATTTTCTAGACTGAATTGGAAAGAGAACCATGTTTCCTTATTTAGTTTGGCTCAATATGAGGTTTAAGTTAGTTTTTTATCTTCTTTATTAAAAAAAATAAAAAAATAAAAAATAGAATAATGGATTTTCAATATAAAAGAAAAAATCTTTTGGGAAAAAAAATTGGAAAAATGGTTTTCATCCTAACAATTTCTAAAATTTTGAAGTTGAGATCGAGGATTTTGATAGTTTGACTGCATAATAAAAAGATTGCCACCGATTATGATTGTATGAATGTTAGCTTGTGGCAGGAGCAGATGTGAGGTATCTTTGTGCAATTAGGCTTGCTGAAAGCTCTAGATTGACAAATAGAATCTGTAAAAGGTGATGACCGGATGAATTTCAATGAGAAGATCCTTAAGGACACCATGTTGAAAAAAGAGCTTAAGATTGATTTGTTGAGCGAAGACTAAATAAATCATACGATGGGACTATAATCAATGAGGTTATAGAGATCGACAATCTAATGGTAGCTTCAAATTCTAGAGAGAGATTTAAAGTTTGAATTGTATATCATCATTGCAAACATCAATAATGGGTACATGATGAGGTAGAGCGTCTTAAGAGGTGAAATTGGAACTAAGCACAAGATATAAGGATAAATCTATCGCTGACGTGGTAATTGTTGTATCAAAGGATGGTAGTTAATATAGGCATCTAATGGTCTCAAGAAATCTATTAGATTAGGCTTCAGATTCTAAGAGTGCTACATATCTTACATGAGAGACAAGATCTAGATGTATGAGCTTTTGTAGGGTAGTTCTTTGCAGTTGAGCAATAGCTAAAACTTAATGATTATCGGTATAGGTGGAGCTTGGTAATATAATATTATAATTACATGTACATGATATTATAATGCCGTGGCATCCTATAGAGATCAAGTGGTAATGAGACAATTTAGGCATAGAAACTTGTTGTTTATGTTGTAAAGAATAATGAGTCTTGGTGGTTTTATTGGGAATATTGATTCTAGAATGGGGAATTATTGTACTGATGTTGTTGTTTATAATAAGAAAACGCATGCTTGCTATGTGGTGAAAAAGTTCATTTTACTTCACTCGTATACTACTTGAAATCTTAAGGTGGATATAGATTAAAAGAAGCTGGATCCTATATGGTCCTAGAATTACTTCGTGACTTATAGTGCATTGATCAAGAAGAGTAAACAAGTATCATAGGTATTGATGGTCATAGCTTAACATTGTTCCATAGTAGATAGATCGATCCATCTGGGGCATCGAGTGATGAAGGCTCAAGTATGTCTGATGTACTGAATAGCTTAGAGGCAAATGGTTTTTCCAAAGGTTGAATCAAAGAAGCTATATCACATATATCACAAGCGTATAAGCAAGTATGTGCATTGTACAAATTTAAGCCAATGTGGAGGTTCTTCAAGTTTATGTCTTGAACTTATATGAAATTGACTTCAATTAGCAATGAAATGAGTAAAAGGTTAAAGTTAGGATGCAGGACATATATGGGTAGTTAACCATCACATGGAGTAGGTGGTTGCTAAGTGGCATTGTTTGATACATAGTAGAGCAACATTTGACTAACCATAATGGGACTTGATTAGCAACTTTAGGCACTCAAGTAAGGCATATGTTGGGTTTTACAGCTTCTAATTTGTGTTTTCTTTTGTTTAAGTTACTTTATATACAACATATGATGCCATCTATGCATAAAGTGATGGGAGCTTAGTTATGTTCAATTCATTGGATAGCTTAGAGGTGGGTGGTTTCGAAAAGGTAGAATGAAAACAAGTGATATTGTAGGTGTTGCTTAGATTAATGAATAGGTTTGTTGCAATGTGCAAATTTAAGACAATGCTAGGATTTGCTAAGTTTATGTCTTAAATTTGTAGGAAACTCATTTTTTTTTGTGCCATTAATCAACAATGAGATGTGTAAAGGGCAAAGTTGAAATGTAAGATGTAAGTGGATAACAGACCACCATAAGGAGTAGGCAATTGATGGGTGATGCCATTTTGTAGTGTAGTGTAGCATTTGAATGATGATTATGGGATTCAATTGACATCATTGTGTCATTGAATGGGGATTACCTTAGGCTCCATCAGTTTAGAAATTGTTTTTTTCTCATGGTCTAACTTATTTTGGCTCATTTAGTTCATCTCTTTCTCATCTTTTTTGTATGTCTTATTGGCGTCTACTTGAATTTTACATTTGGTAAGAATAAAACATCAAAAAGAGCTTCTACGCCTTTCCTACCTATTGAAATTGATGTAAATGATCATGATAGCTCTTCAAATCCTATTCAGTCTTATTAGATATGTTAGGGTTAGGAGAGCTTAGAAAGCTAGAAGACTTAGAAGACTCATAAGACTTGTGGAAATATAATTTCATATATATTTTTCTTCTAAAATTAAAAACCTAGTAAATCTCTATAAAATTGAATTAATTTACACTTTATTTTATTCATATTTACAAAAACTTTAATCAAAATAACCATTTTCAATGTTTAAAATATATTTTTTCAAAACTTCTCTTTTAAAAATATGTAGATCTTCATTTCTCAACTCTAATACTCCAATTATTACTTTTATCATAATTATGAAACAAAAATAGATAAGATAGTTTTCCAAACACTATTTTTTAAACAGATATAGATCAGATATAGAACAAATACAAACATAATACATATAAGATATAAACAAAAGAAAGAAAATCCAAACAGGGCCTTTATATTTGTTGTATCAAGGTTTAGGGCTTCCATAAACATGGGATAAAGGCTTTATGCATATTGTGTAGCGTATTGCAAAGCAAAAATCCCTTGATACTTGTTAGACTAATTGAGTTTTTTAAGATCGTGAGAGAGCACCATACTACTACTATTACATTATAATGAGTTAATCCAATATTACTAGTAATTTTTTATCCAAATAATTTTTTAATTTTCCATGTAAGATATGTGTAGACACCTTATTTTTACCCCTTTGTGATCCTAATTTTTTATTTTATTTTAGTTTTTATTTATTATTATTATTTTTATTTTTTACAAAAAGGTTCCTAATTCAGAAATAAAAAAAAAATAAAAATGAAAGATAAAAATAAACATAAAAAAGATTTTGTAGATTTTTAGGAAGTAAATTATTTTAGAGTCATTCGTTTTAGTTTAGCTTAGTTCAATAAAATAATTATTGTAGAGAGTCACGCGGTTTAAGCATAACTTGATTGTACTGAATGTCAAGGCATAGGCTAACGGCCTAACGGATAAGTATTGGAATATTGGATTGGATTTAATTTGAGGTCGTGGGTTTGAGTCTCACTAGGCATCTATGTCTTTTATTTTTCTATTTTTTTACAAAAGAGAGAGAAATAAACAGGATTTATATCTAATTAAAATCATTTGCTTATAGTTTGATTTTATTAAATCGGATTTGAATTAATTTGGATCTGGTTTAATTTATCAAATCAGATATAATAGATATAATCAGATATGATTTGATTTAGATCTTAAAAACACACAGACACGTGCATAAAGAAAAAAAAAGAGGGGAGATATAGTAGAAAAAGACTACCTTGACACAGTAATAATTCAGCGATTAAACACAGTCCCACAAACGACCCACTCTTATAACACCCTTTAAGACTGCGTACCTCCAACGAATACTACTACAGAATTCTTCAGCACGACTAAGTGAACAACGGCAACACCAGGCATACAATAGTACGGCGGACAGCAGCAAGGCAGACAGCAACGAATAGCAGTACAACAAACAGTAGTGAACAGGACAACAACAAGGCGAACAGCAGCTAACAGAATAGCAGTATGGAAGATAGCAGCGAACAGGATAGCATCAAGGTAGACAGCAGCAAACAGGACAGTAGCAAGGTGGACAATAGCAACATCCAGCGTCGTCCCGATGCCACAGACAGCGACTCCAATACACATTCCAATTGCAATTAGCCCCATCCGTCAACAGCAGCACACATCAAACACGTACGTTGCTCCCCGTACTGACGTAGTCTACGTACTAATATCACTACAACTGCACGAACCACCGATCACCAACAAAATCTACACGATAGCCCTTTACAGCAACTATGCACGTTGGAGACAGTAGTCCCGCAATTAGATTTGGTTTCTATCCAATTTATTTATTTATTTATTATATTATTATTTTGTTAGGACTTTAATGGTTTAATATGGTATATATATATATATGTATGTATGTGTGTGTGTATTAGTTTAAGGTATTTTTTTAATATTAGTTTTCTTTGTAATATATATTAGGTACATTATATTAATTTAAGTGAATATTTATTTAATAAGTGGACATAAATATTATATTAGGAACCATTAAGATTGGTTTTTTATTAGATATATAAGTTATTATATTAATTATACTTTATTAGTTAACATAATATATGATATATGTATATGTTAGTTCAGGAGTTTTAGTATTATTTCTTATACCAGTGTATTATATGAAATTAATTTATTTTAATAGATAGTCGTATATATTAGTTTAGGGATTGTTAGGATTGGTCATATCTTAAGATTTGATTTATCACATAGAAAGTTATTTTTCTTTAAATAAAAATTAATAAAAGATCCTTTAAAAAAAAAAAGGATTGTTAGAGTATTTTTTTTAAAAAAAAAAAAAAACAAAAACACTTAAGAGTTAGGACCGTGTGGATTTTTTTTTAAACCGAATCAACTAAAACGTAAACTTGGCCGGTTTTCAAAAATTAAAATCAATCAACACACTAAGATTTTCTGACAGAACTACAATCATCTGATCCCGACTAGTGGATACGTAGGCACCTTCGGGGCAACGATAAAATCTGTAAAAATTTAGGTTCTTTTTTCTTTTGATTTTATTTATTTATTTTTTTAAATATTACAATTAGAAGAATAATCCTAATTTCAGTAAATAGACAGTGGTACCCGTTAAAAGTTTAATAGGTCAGCCCCCAAACTTGAAACATTTTGATTTTTCATTCAAATTGAAATTAAAAACCAGTAGCCAAATCGTAATCAATTCACCCAATTGATTACAATTTCCTTTCTTTTTTTCGACTTCGATCGAAGGGTAACTCCAAAATTCTTTTTTATTAAAAAAATTGAAATTTCTCAATTTCTTTAGTTGATGATTAATATTAAATGGGTTGAAATTTAATATTAATCAGGAAGAAAAATCAATTTTAAATAAAAGAAATCGAAAAATCAAGCTCGACAATATGTATTTTTCCTTGCTTACTACTTTTCTTTTAATTATGTTTTTCTAATTTGAAAAAAGAATGAAAAATCCATATCTAATCCTAACACCTCTACCAAGGTCCTTATAGTAAGTGCAATGAATACTATTTATGGTGATGCAAAATAAACCATTCATACTGGTGAAGGGTAAGAAATCCTAATAGGATGTCAAAATATGTAAATAGCACTATATTTAAAAAAAAAAAACAAAAAAACAAAATAGGCTAAGAATAAAGAAGAAAAAAAAAGGATAATGGCTTCAACATGCAATAAAAGATGAACTATAAAATCACCAAATTTGCATCAACAGATGGCACTTGATGAGAAAGGTTTCAACGGTACTTACCTGCTATATGGATCGGTGAGAAGCATGTAAGTGTCAATATAATTTTGATATATAAAAATATAATTAATATTTTTTTAAAAAAAATTATTTTTTATTATCACATGTTAAAGTTTTATTAATATTTACATATTATTCATAAATTTATGTGATATATTAATATTAATGAATTTTTTTCTAAAATTTCGACGAATTTAGTAGCCACTGTATAAACGCTTATCTCCATCCCACTTTTTCGTATTTCTATTTATTTTAGGGAGATGGGCTTTTGACTTCATTAATCGATTCAAGAGATAAGAGCTGTCGTCCTTATCAATTTGAATGATGTGGCAGATCAGCATAACCATCCCCTTTTGTTCCCATCATCGGTGGAATCTTTGGCTATTTCAACCGGTTGCATGGCCTAAGAGTTGATGATCCTTAGTTTCCCAAAACCATTGGATCCCACGAAATTCAATGTTAGCCAACCGAAATTGTATTACTATTGTGTGAGCCGACCACAGGGGTGCCTACAGAAAATTGTAAGGGCGAATTATGCATAACAATGCATAACGCAACTTTCAATTTTCATTTGAAATTGATTGAATTATTATCAATATTGTTAAATACAATTCAGTTTATTAATCCAAACAAATGAAAGGGTCAAAAGTTAAAGGAGTAGAATCGAATTTAACTGTAGTTCAATCAGAATTGAATAAAAAATAAATTGAATCAATTTCATGATCGAATTAAATCAAATTGAATTAAACCTTAAGAATTGACCTAAATTTGATAACATCAATTATTATAAAGTTAATATCATATTTGTATAGTTAACTCTCATTGTTCTCAATCCAACCTGAGTGAATACATATTATTCCCAATCAATTGCTCAAGTCTACGACCTTTATGATCCCATATGTACGCACAATGTCTTAATTCACGCCCCGAACCTGATATTTTTCTTTATTATTTAATTCATGTTATATATGTACGCACAATGTCTTAATTAAATTCTTAAAGAGTGTTGAAAAGCAATACCCTGTAAGTCATTCCCCATCAATAAGCACATCCTGAATATAACGCAAACATAACTTAACCAACTAAATGCAATGATTGCAATGCAATTACTGAGTTCCATTTATTATTTATTTATTTATTTTACCCAAACCTTATCTTATGGCATTCTAGAATCCTTCTATAATCTGTACCATAAAAATTTTATAAGATACATTATATCTTATAATTTTTTTTTCCATCTTCCTTTAAAGTTTGTATTAGATATATAATTAATATCAAAATTATAACTATACTGTGAAAAGACTTGCTAGTAATAATTTGTATAGATTGCGGTACATTTTAAGTTGAGACAATATTAAACTTTGGTAGGCAAAATTAAGAATATTTCTACAATTGAAAATATTGAAACCTCTAGCTAGTTTATACTTAAATTTCTTTTGTGATTTCTTTCTAAATCATCAAAATAAAAATTTTATGAAATCATAAGATTATTATATATAGAATACAAAAACTATATACAAGTAATTTTAATATTGAACGATAAGTTAAGAATTGAGATATTTTCAAAACCTTACTAAACTAAAATTAGTAAAAGAGGAATGATGATGCAAATAAATAAATAAGAGAGAGGTTTTTATCAAAAAAAAATAAAGAAGAAGAAGAAGAAGAGAAGGACTAAATAATAGACACAAGTTGCACATGTTTTTGGACAATAGTATTAGTTTTTTTATTTATTAATATTATTCAATTATTGTTATAAAATACATATAAGATACCATATAACTTATACCCCATATGCATTAGAGTCAAGTTTTGAGTTGAAACAAAGTATTTTAACTTCATATTAGTATCTTATCATATGAGATGAAAAACTACTATTGAAAACTTATCTTAAAACTTTTATTACCACTCTATGTAATCATATCATTTAAATCACTTAACATAAAAACAGTATCGAGTGGTCAATCCATGATCCACCTTTCCTGTCTGGGTTAGCGTCCATAGTTATCTTAATCCATTGTTAGCAATCAGCTTACATTCACAAGCCAATCAAACATACTTCAAAACGGCCACTTATATCTTTATATTTTTCCCTGCTTCGATTCCATCCTATAGCTTTTATAACCAAACAATATAAATTAGGGCGAGCTTTCAAGGCCTAAGGGTATCTATACCTTTTCCTTTCCGTTTCCCCAAATAAATGTACTGTAAAGGCTTTTAATTGTTTTAATAGTGTTCATGAATTTAGTCAAACTAGAAGTTAGCTCCAACATTAAATAAAAATTCAACACATTTGTTCTCTTATATAAGTCCTGATTAATATAAAAATAAATATCAAATCCTAAAAGCAAGAAAATTTAATTGTATTCTTAGCAACAAGAATTTTTCCGAAGAACTCAAAGGTCCCCATAATTTGCCAGAACGAACACTGAGTAGAAACTAAACGAGCTAAAAAATTTATTACGATATTATTTGGTGAAATATATTTATTTCAAAATACAACAAAATGATGTATGATTGATAAACCCAAAAAAAAAAAAAAAAAAAAACAAGAGAGCAAATGATTAAAAAATACTAAGCACTTAGGTCGTTAAAGTTTGCAGGCATTATCATATTTGATGTTTCCTAAATGGTGTGACTATGGATGTTATTATAGCATGAAAATTTTTCACCATCAAGAGGAATTTGATATATCTTCATAGAATTCTCGAGAGACAGAGCTAAAGCTTGCTAAACATTAATGAAGTCATGGGGAGCTTCGTACACCATGAAAGGGAATATGAAGAAGCCATGTAAAACAAAGAGAAAGAATGAAACCGATTGTATTCACTAACTTTGATACAGAACACTTACAAGTATTTATATCAGATATTTACATTAGCTGCTAAGTAATAAAACAGAATGCTAAGTAAAGTCCAGCCGTACAAACTAAAAGACACGTGTCCAAGAGACTTAGTGAACAAGTCTAGAAGTTAGAGCTTCAAAGGCACATGAACGATCTTCAATAATCCTGCTGCAACCTAGTCTCTAGTGAAGTGTGCTGCAACCTAGTCTCTAGTGAAGTGTATGTTAACGGAAATGTGCTTAGTACAATTATGAAGGCAAGGATTATTAGCTATCACAATAAAGTGACAGTGGAAAATTAACATCAATATGGAGATCTTTGAAAATGTAAGAAACCCAAAGAAACTTTTTGGTGGCAATAGCCATGCTGCGATATTCAGCCTCTACACTTCTAAGTTGAAACCATTTTATATTTCTTTATTTTCTGTATAATCAAAGCAGTGCCCAACATAATATAGAACCTACTAACTGATTTCGATCAATTGAGCGTACACCCTAGTCAGAATCAAAGTAACCCAATAATGTAAAAGAAATGATGGTAGAACAAAAAAAACCAAGTGATATGGTCCCTTCAAATAGCACAAAAAGTGCAGCATAGCTTATAGGTGAGTAGTCCCTAAGGAAGCTAAAAATTGACTAAGTCGATGAATTGCAAAAGAAAGATCAGTCGTAGTTAGAGTTAGATAAAGTAGGTGACCAACAAAATGCTAATAAAAAGAAGGATTAGCAAGAGGCTCACTAAAAACATTATCAAGTTTAAAACCAGTAAGCAAAGGCATAGAAGCAAATTTCGCAGTAGTAGGTCCTGCATCTTTAAGAATGTTCATTATACACTTACATTAGTTAAGCAAGATGCTTGAGGAAGTGCGACAAAATTCAATGCCTAAGAAAAATCTAGCATGTCCTAAATCTTTAATGTAAATTCTACATCTAAGGGATACTTGAGATCCCTTATGGAAGCTTCATTCATAGGTCCTGCATCTTTAAGAATGTTCATTATATACTTACATTGGTTAAGCAAGATGCTTGAGGAAGTGCAACAAAATTCAATGCCTAAGAAAAATCTAGCACATCCTAAATCTTTAATGTAAATTCTACATCTAAGGGACACTTGAGATCCCCTATGGAAGCTTCATTCGTATCTATCAATAGAATATCACTGACGTATAACAAGATAGCAAGAAAACCATCATCATTATCGTAAGTGAAAAGAGAACAACAACTCTTTAACTGTAAAAATCCTTTACTTAAAAGAAATTTAAATATCTCGATATTCCATTGTCTTAAAGTTTGCTTAAGTTTATATAAGGACTTTTTAAGCTCGTACACTTGGTTAGGTCTAGCCTTGTCATATTCTTGTGGAGAATACATTGATATCTCTTCGTCAATATGCCCATTGAAGAAAGCATTATGATTTCTACTTGAAACAAAGGCCATCCCTTAGCAACAACAACAACAACAACAACAACAACAACAACAACAACAACAACCACTAAAATTCTTATAGTGTCAAGATGTGCAACTTGTGAAAAAGTGTCCATGTAACCTTCCCCTTCCACTTGTGTATACGCTTTAGCCACTAATTGGGCGTTATACCTCTCAACAGTCCCATCGGGTCTAAATTTGACCTTATAAACCCATTTAAAACTAATTACCTTCTTCCCTTTATGCAAACTAGTTAGTTCCCAAGAGTCATTTTTCCCCAAAGCCTCAATCTCAAGATTCATAGCGTTAATCTACTCTTGATATTTAATAGCTTGTGAATAACTACTAGGTTTAGGAATGGTTAATACACATGCTATGGATGTAATACAATAAGGAGGATAATGTGAAAATGTTTGTGCATCAAAGAGAGGATATAATGGTGTTGGTGTAAAAGTAGAATGGGATTGTTCATGTACAAAACAAGAAGCAATTGAGTGAACATTATGTACATAATCTTGTAGCTACTGTAGTAAATGTCTTGGCTTAGCAGAACAATGAAAAAAAGCAGATTATACAGGAATATCATTAGAGGAACTAGATGACATATCAACAGTAATAATACTATTAGAAGGATAAGTGTTTTCAATAGAAGAATCACCAAACAATACTGGTGGATATGGAATGGAATTAAAAGACAAACCATGTATAAGAATAAGTTAATTTGATGTCTTCAAAGGAAAAATATGTTCATAGAAAATCACATCCCTACTATTGAGCTAAATTTTTTTTTTTTCTTTTAATTTGATTTCTCACTTTCTAATTAATATTAAACCCTAACCCATTCAGTATTAATCATCAGCTAGAAAAATTAAGAAATTACAGTTCTTAAAAAAAAAACTTTTGGGGTCACCACCCAATCGAGGTTAGGAAAAAAACAGAAATTGTAATCAATTGACTACGATTTCACTACCAATCTTTGATTTCAATTTGATAAAAACCAAAGGGTTTCGAATTTGATGGCTAACCTATTAAACTTTAATGAATACCACTATCTATTTTTTGAAATTAGGCTTATTAATCAAAACTGTCCTATTTAAAATATTTTTAAGAAAAATAGAAATAAAATAAAATAAAATAAAAAAACCTAAGTTTTTATAGATTTCAATGTCGTCATGAAGGTACCTATGTATCCGCTAGTCGAGATTAAACAACCGTAATTCTTTTCGAAAACTTTAATGTGTTGATTTATTTTAATTTTGAAAACCAACTAAGTTTCAATTCTTGAGTGTTTTTATTTTATAAAAAATTTATAGAACATCATAATTTTTTTAAAAAAATCTTTTTTTGCTACATTTTATTTCTAAAAAATATAATTTTCTATGTGAGTAATCCTATAAACTTAATGCTAAAAAATACCTAAGCTAACATATATGTATCTATTTATATATCATGCTATTAACACAAATTAGTAACTAATAAATAAAATAATAATGTAATAAAAAAATTGAAGAACCGAACCTTGACTTAGTTGTTCGGTGAAGGAACAGTGGGCATGCGGATAATGTCTTGTCCATGTAATTGTGATGGTGCTGATCATATGTTGGGGACTGAGGTATGTGTAGCATTGCGGACAATGGTGAATTGTGTAGAGTGTAAGCGTAAAGTGGAGTGCTGCTGAGTTTGAGTAAGAATAGCGTAAACAATGCAAGGCGGCATGCTCAGGTGAAGGGAGGATGGGCATGTGTTAGCTTGTGGGCCGCTACACAAACTTGGTCGCTAGTTAAGTATAGATGGATTGTACGTGGTGAATTGTGATGTTTGTGGTCTGTTGTGCAATGACTTTACTGACTAGAGTTAGGTGTTTTAGTGAAGAGTAATGTACATGAGAGTGTGGTGAAGTGCAATGGCTAGGCAGTATGGGCTTGCACTGTGCAGTGGAGTGTAGCCGTAAAGTGTGCAGCAATGTAGGACATTACTTGGGGCGTTTTATTGTGGACGTATGTAGGCAGCATGCATGGGGTTGGGTGTTGCTAACCATTCGCGTAACCGTATGTACAATAGTGATTGTAGTGTTTGCTGTTTGGCATTGATGTAAGCCATCGAGTGTTGTGCGCGAGTGGATGGAATGGTTAATGGTAGGTGAAGATTGAGTTGAATACTCAAGATTGAGTCGCTGGTGTAGTTAGGAAATGAAGGTGGTTTGCTGTTAAGTTAGTTACATGAGAAAAGACCACTTTTCGTCCTTCTTGTACTAAAGCTCATAGATGATGTGAATAAGGGCTAGTTATGAGAAGGTTTTTTTAGCAAGTGTGTAATTGTCCCTCTTTTATGCTGCATGATCGGTATTTATAAAGTTCAAAAACAAATATTTTAAATTATATAAAATCAAATCTTTTATATCGACTCAAATTTGATTTGATAAAAATCAAATTAGATTTAAATCTTTTATGTCGATTCAAATCCGATTTAATAAAAATCAAATTATATTTGAATTTTATAAATTCTTTATTGCATTAGATTTAAATCTCATATACTTAATCAATTTTTGCAAATGAAAGAAAGAAAAAATAAAAGGCACATGTATGCTTAGTGAGATTCAAACCCGTAATCTAAACCCAGCTTAATACTAATATTCAAATACTTATCTATTAGACCATTAATTTGTGCCTTGATATTTAATACAATTAATTGTAATTAAACTACGTAACTCTTTAAAATAAAGTTATTTGAATTGAGTTAAAACTAAATCCATTGACCCTAAACCGTTTTTCTTTCTAAAAATCTATTTTCCTAAAAAAAATATCTTTATAAATTTTCTTTTTTTTTCATTTTTTGTATTTTTATCATTTTTCAATTATTTATTTATTTAATTATTTTTGAATTAGGACTCTTTTAAGAAACAAAAATAAGGGGGTAAAAATTAACTGTCTATACCTACTTACATCAATTCGCTTCCTAATAAGACCATAAACGTTATATCCTTTTTGTCCTTATACATAACTAAGGAAAATACACCAAGTACCCTTAGGATTTGATTTGTCATTAGAAGATGTGTGCATAGGAACAAAACATAAGCAACCCAAAGTCCTAAGATGTGTATAGAATGGTTTCTACCCATATAACAATTTATGAGGAGTTCTTTAATCAAGGGTAGACATTGGCATTTTATTTATGAGATAAGTGGTAACCAATACACACTCACTCTAAAATTCTTTAGGTAAATTGGCTTAAATTCGTAAGGCTCTAGTTGTATCAAGTAAGTAATGGTGTTTTCTTTCTACCAATCCCTTTTATTGTGGTATGTAGACTATGGTACATTAGTGTAAAATGCCTAGTTTATCAAACAAGGACTGACTAGCAAAGTATGTAAATTCTAGTCCATTATTAGTACAAATTGTTTTAGGAGTGATCTTAAAATGATTATGAACATATTGGAAGTATTTAGCAAGAACAAACGGAACTTGTGATTTATTGTTAAGCATATAAGTCCAAGTACTCCTACTATAATCTTCTAAAATGATAAGGAAATAGTTAGCTCCAGTAATAGAAGTAACTCTACAAGGTCCTCAAAAGTTAATATGCAACGAATGAAAAGCAAAAGGTGATTTATTGTCACTACGAACAAAAGGTAGCTTATGTATTTTAGTTTGATGACATATTTCATGAAGAAAGTCATTGAAAGACAAATGAGAACATATATCTAAGTGCTCAAGTTTGGATACAAAAATGTGACCTAATCTAACATATATAAGATGTGCTAGATTAGAATTGTTACAATAAATTGAATGACTTACACTAGAAGTTACAACATCAATATATCAATTACACCCTATAGCAATTGAGATATCAAGTACATAAAATCCACTTACTTCTTTAGTTGAAGCAACAGCTTTGTTAATTCTTGGTTCCTAAAAAATCCATGAACTAAGAGTGAAAGTAACAATCAAATTGTGATCTTTTAAAATTTTACTAATTGATAGTAAACTATGAGTGAAGTACAGAACCAAAAACACATTATGGAGAATAAATCGGGTAAAAAGATAACAAACCCTATAACTATAACATGCTTCATATTTCCATCAGGCGTTTTAACGGGAATGGGGTTCTTAAGCGTTTGTTTGTTAGATAACAAGGAATGGAAAGGGGTCATATGATCCATGTCTCCTGTATCTACGATCTATGAACCAAAATAATATTCATAGCATTAAAAATTCAATAGATTAAGTGGAGCTATTCATACCTATAGAGTGTAACAAGTTCACCATTGCAACTATTCTATCTTTACCATCTTGTTTTCCTTTCAAACATCTCATTATCTCTTGACATACTCCTTCAATAAGAGCTAGATCAATATTGCTTGTCTTACCTGCATCAACAACTCTTATAACATTAGAAACATCTTCAAAGGGAGTATCATAGTGATTTGCCTTATCTTTCCTGCATAAAGAAGTTGATACCCTTGTCTTCTTAGTGACTCTTTTTCCTTTGTACTATTCTAGATAACCAATTATCTAGCAACAATTTTGGTGTACTTAATTAGAGAATTAGGATATCAAGCAATAATTGATTTAAGAATCTATTAAATCTAGTTTATGAAAAATAGGGTTTTGATATTTAAGGATGTGCTTTTGAATGATTTCTCTATTTAGATATGATTCACTAACAGATAAATCAGTCACCACATTATTTGAATGATATGACTCACCAACAACTAATCTAATATAACTTGTCACAATCTCACAAGCTTGATAAGAGTGGAAAGGTTTGAGAGAAAAAATCTTAATATTTTGTAAAACTTCCAATGATGTCTATTACAAAGGAATAAGGGTATTAAATAGACTTAATAGCTATAGTGGCATTTCTATTGGTTAATAGAGCTGGATTTCTATTGGTTAATAGAGCTGGATTTTCATTTGTCAATAGAAATAAATTCTTATTAGCTAATAGAGCTAATAAAATAAAAGACTTATAATTAATGTTAAAAAAAAAACTAAATTCCTATTGATTAATAGAACTAAATTTCTATTGGTCAATATAAATAAAGTACTATTAGCTAATAAAACTAATTTCTAATTGGCCAGCAATAAATCACTAAAGAATGTTCTAATAACAATGAAATACATAAAGAAAATAATTAAATAAAATAAGGAAAATAATTCAAGATGATCCAATTTGTCACATTTAAGGATTGATCTCCATCATCCGCTCAAAGCTATTTTTTATTTGCCCTCAAATCAAGTGGTTGGTTAATGAAAACGCCTCTTAAATCAAACACATGTCTAGTGACATGAAATGGAAACATAAGGCTGGAACAATCTCGATAACATGGGGTTTCTATCCACCCACCATGTCACCTATCTATTTATTGTACTAGAGAGCAATACATAATATTTAATATCTTCACCTTAGGAAACTTGAGATGTTCTTGTAATATAAAAGAGTTAGCAATAAAAAGTAAAGTGTTTGTTCTCTTCACATGTTTTATAGTATGTATCTCTCATGTTTCCCAAGGTAAGCTCACAACTTATCCCTTTCTCTTTTTCCCCTCTCATTTCTATCAATTCAAGTTCACAAGTCAATTCTATTTTGTTCTCTATTGTTACAATATTTGTTACATGAGATACTCTACTCTACAGACAAATAAGTGGCATATATATCACCTCTAGCAACTCATCTTTCCATTCTTGACTCTTACTCGACTCCTTTCCATTCAAACACTCACCCTTCCTCCCTTCCTCCTTGAAATAAGTACAAGATAAGGTCTCGTGTTTCATTTGGCTTCATAACAAGATTTATTAATACATACAATGTGATATGAATCCTAACAAGTAGTTGCTCCCTTAAGACAGATTAAGGTATCAATAGAGTCCTTTTACAATTCCTCCCTACGACTTCCATAAACAATGTAACATCCATTCCTTGGTTCATATTCAAAAACATAGCAATACCGATCACTCTACTTAACAAAATAGCACTTCTTATTGAGAAATGAAATAATACATGAACCTTAGTAGGATACGACTTCTCTAATAATACAATCAATTAAGTTAACAACCATGTCACCACTCAAACAAGCTCATACATGCCTATTATCAATATCTTACACACAACTCATCCAGCTACATATACCATAGCAATAATTCAACTCAGACAAGATAATCCAACAAAGGCATTCGAATACATTCTTTCAATAGGAATTTAAGAATGTAAGAATACCTAAATATATCAACATGTATAAAAGAACTCATAAGAGTACGAGACCCAGGTAGGTCATATGGGTGTTTACTCATAAGCATGGGCTAAAACTCCTGTGGCTGTATCCTATAGCAATGGCTGCTCGAATCTACTTTAGAGTAATGGGGCATAAGAAGACCTTCTTTCCATCATTTTAGAATATGTATGTAATCCAATATCCATCATGCAACACTTTCTGATCATATAGCCATGGGTAACCAAGGAGAATTTGGGATGCATTGATGCAAACTGAAGCCAATGATTGATAAGGCCAATTATAGGGGCGATTCAAGTTTATAGAAAGCTCGAAAAGATGATGGAAATGTGCAAAAATAGCAGGAAAAGTAAAACAAGCAAGCCCACAAATAGCTTCAAGGATATAAAGCACCAAAGAACTTTCGAGAACTCATAACACAACTAAACATGACGTACGAAATAGTTCGGTGAGGGTACTCGCCACTTAGCCTTGCTTAAAAATTAGGTTAAGAGTGAAGTAAGTAAACAAACTAACAGCAGGAATATTCACAAAGAAAATATTTAATATTTTGATGTAAGATTGTTGTTGTGTGGCTAAATTACAATGAGATATTTATACCCAAAGCATTGGGGCATCTCACCTAAAATGGAAAAAACTAAAAAGGGTAGTATCTAAAAGGAGTAATGTATAAGGAATAATAAAGGGTACAATTGGAAATGCAACAAAAATGAGTATCTTGTATAGAGGATTTTGTTACATGGTTTCCTGGATACGTAACTCCTTATGTGTAAGCCCCAAAACTAGCAATTTGAGGTTTTGATCGGTTGAAAGACCCGATCTAGCCTAAATTATAAAGTAAAGCTAGAAATATTAGGAAAATGATCCCGTATGTTTAAATTTAAGAAAATAAGCAATAAACTAAAAGAATATAAAAATTTCAAATTTTAAGTATATAACGCGTCATTTATCGTAAATGCGTAAAATGCATTTTGATAATTAACGAATCGCTAGAAATAAATTATATATATACTAAAAATCATAAAATGACCTAAATAATATTTAAGAATATTTATTTGTACTATATATGAATTTACATGTAAGTATAAATACGCGTAATTACTTAAAATACGCAAAATGTGCTTAAATAATACTAAATACTTAAAGAAAATTTATAATTAATTAAGAAAAAAATCAAGAAAAATAAAAAAAATCATGAATGATCCAGAATTGGGTCATGGTAGCTGGGAAAAATAAGAAAAAATTCGGCCAATTAAATTAATACGACATAAAAGTCAAAAATTAAGGGATAAGGCAGTTGTCTTGTCCCATTTAATGCACAATAAATCCCCTAAATCCCTATAAATAGTAGGAAAAATCAAAAAACTCATTTGGGCAATTGGGATATTGAGAAAAATAGAGAGAGGCGAAAATTGAGAGAAAAATTCGGATTAGAAAAAAATTAGGAAAAACTGTACAATGAGGGCCTTTAAAGGGAACCCTCACCAGACGAGCAGCTGAAAGTGAACGGCCACCACCACCACACAGTGGTGGCAGTGCCCAAGCCTGCTGATAAAGCTACAGCGGCTGGAGCCACCCAGATCGGTGAGTCCAATTTCCAGCCCGATTCTTGTGTAATTTTGTAAAAATAGTAAATATTATTAGAAAATTATGAATTTTGTTATTTTAGAATATTTTTGTATGTAGTTTTTAGGAAAAATATTATTTTGATGAAAATATGTCTCGTAATATAGGGTCCCTAAGAAATCATGCAAAACCGAGCATGTTTCGGTTTAGAAATAAATGACCTTAGGAGTGTAATTTCGAGTCCAAAATTTTTGTGTAAATTACTTAGATGATATAAAATAGTGCTATGAAGCCCGTTTTCAAAAATTAATTTTATAAATTTTTAGATAATTTTTAGGTCTTAAAATGAGGCATAAAATGGATAATTTAGGGTTAATTAAGTAATTAAATTATTAATTACTGATTTAGTGAATAAATACATGTCCTGGGATGTTGAAATCTGATGAAGTATGATACTTGTAGCATTTAGGGTGTTAGATGTAATTATTAGGTTAATTATGTAGTAAATTAGTTATAGAAAAACATAGTAAATTATAAGTAAATTTTGTAAATTAGGATAATTAGGTGTAAAACCTGATCTAGGATGAATTTAAACATTTTGAAATGATAATTGATGTTAGAGATGATAATTAGGGTGATAAAAATATTAGAAGTTCATTATGTACATAAAAGGTAACAATATATAATATGTAATTTTTAGAAATATAATAAATAGAGAATCTTATAATAAAAATTGATATTTTGAGAATAATAAAAATGTACAATAAATCTGATAGGAAACTTGAATTTATGGAATTATATGAAAAATGCAAAAATTTATTACATTAGGAGCGAATTCAGTACACTAATACAGATTTAAGTGTACCGAGTAAAATAAATACTGACTAAGGGTAATGATGGTATTTAGGAGATCGAGAAGTAATGTGATTAATTTCACATTATGGGTTGAAACGAATTTCTAGGGTTATAATATAAAACATACTTAGAAATTGAACTAGAACCTAATTTAGAAATCGATGCGGAAACCGAACCCGAATCTAACCCCAACCCTAGAATAATTATAAAAGACTTAAGACCTAGATAATTAAGCATATTAAACCCTAAACAAAACCTAACAATAAGCGTTATAGGATAAAATGAACCTATAATAGTTATATGAAAAGCTGAAACCACGTTTATGTTATAGGGATGATCGGCGATGGCCTGAGCAAATCGGACTTCGAGTGAGTGAGCGAGGAGTCGAGGTAAGTTGGGATTAATACGATGCTTTATTTTGGAGACTTAAGATTATGCTTGGTTGTGCTTGTTAGATAGTTGAATGTGTGCATGTGCTTGATTATGGGTGATGCTATGATTCTGTTTGTTGTTCTGGCATATATTGTATGATTTGTATGAAATAATTGATCACCTTAAACTGGACTTAATCAAATATACGACCAGTAATCATAATCAAACATGCATGGCAACCCGTTAGGGGAACTTAGGACTCTCCGGCCAAATACCGACCCCTTCGAAAGGAACAGCGCAGGATTGCAAAATGGTCCCTTCTTTATCCTCAGTCAAACTAAGTAACAGGAGAGGAAGTCGCGACGAGGGTAAAGACAGTGGTTCAAAGGTAGTCACGGGAGGAGCAAGGTCTCCATTACACAAGCCTGGCTTTGGTCGTGAGCTGTTGCATTAACGGTAACTCCTCAACCCGGATTAGAGTGGGCACAATTTCTCTAATCTCACGACGGGCCGGACAACGTCGTGCGATGGCATTTGCCTGCACATGTATTGCACCTAATAAGTGATTGAAAACCTTGTTGTGTGTATGGTATAGTTTTAAGTCCTCCGTCCTAACTTATTGAGCTGTGGTTGCTCACATCCCTATAAACGTCGTGCAGGTGCTAGCTAAGAAGCGGCAAACAACTACCCTGAAGCTAGCAACTGCTGGATCCTGGGGAGTGAAGAAAAACATTGAAGAATAAATACACATATTTTAAGGTCTAAGTTTTTATTTTAGAATTATTTTTCATTTTTAAATAATGTAATAACTGAATTAAAGTATATATATATATATAAATTTTCTCACTTTTTTAGATAAATGATCTATTTAAATTACAAATTGTATACTTCAAAGCGGGTTAGTCGTGGATGCTTTGTGTAGATCAGGTCAAAGATAACGGTTGTAAGGCCAACTTCTATCTTAGGATGGTTTACACAGCGAGGCTGTTACGACTCTACCGCTTCGGAGCGTGGCATTATGGATGGATGGTTGTTTAGTAGAACAGACAATTTTGTACGATTAGTTTGGTATCTGTAGAGCAAAAGTACCTAGCAGAAGTAGTAGGTCAGTTGTACTAACCTAAGTAGTTAATTCTTTTGAGGTAAGCTCACTTTGAACACATTCAATATGGCTCGAATTCAAGCTGGTTGAGTAAGTGGTCAGATTTGCTAAGCTGTTGCTCGAGCATAGCTCTAGTCAGTAGTTGGAGAGAGTCAATGCGTACAAGAAGGGTCGGCTCGGCCAAGGCATTGGGTCGATAGATTGCAGCAGCTAAGATTCCCTAGTGGTAGGTCATAAGGAAAGACTTTGCTTAACCATACTTTTCGTTCTTCAAGCTCAAGCTTCGATCAAGGGTCCAGTGGTCTCTAAAGTTTAGTAGCTCATTTAGTTTTCATCCAATAAACTAGTTTGTTTGATAGGGTAGCACCAAGTATCAAGTCAATGTAATGTTTAATACCTCTGAAAATGGGTAATCCCTCAGGCAGCTATTTTTGGAATAGGTCGGTATACACTTCCAATAGCTCTTTGACCTTCAGGGGTAATTCACTTCACTCCTGCAATGCTAACAATCTCTTGATTAACAAAAATGTTAGCACATCATCTTTAATAGCCTCTCAGAGTTTAGCCCTAGTCAACAAAAAAAAAAAAACCTTCTTTAATCCATAAGCAAGTTTAGCTTGCAGCTTGCGAACTTAGCTTGGTGGCATAAGATTTAACATAACCTTCCTTTCATTCTTCTCAAAGATATACATATTCTTATAACTGTTGTGAATAAACCCTCGATCAAAAAGCCAAGGTTGGCCTAGTAGCACGTGAGATGCACACATAAGTAGTATGTCATAAAGAATTTTGTCAAAATAGTTCCCAATTAAGACTAACAGCAGCACTTGTTGAGTGACATGTAGTGTTCTCTTTTCGTTCAACCAATGCAACTTATATGGTTTTAGATGTGAGACGGTCCATAGTTTAAACTTGTTGAACAGGTCGGTGGATGTTACATTGGTACAGCTTCCACTGTCTACTATGAGTACGTAGACTTGCTTAGTTACTTTGCAAAAGCAAGCGATGTAAAATAAGTTCTCTCCCAACTCTTCCTCGTCTCTAGTCATCAATAGTTCAATTTAGGAAAAAGTACAAATTTATCCCTCAATGTTGGTTAGTGTTTCTATTTTAATTGTCTTAAACATTTTATTTTTTGAACTCATGTCCTTAATGTTTACAAACATTTGTAAATGAATTCTTTAAATGCATTGTTAATTTTTATTTTAAAGAATAACACGTTGCATAACTTGATTGGTTGAAATGAAAAATTATAAATATTATTTAAGTAAATTTTTAAAAAAGATAGCATTTAAGAAATTTAAACAAAAAAAAAAAAGCAAATAACAGAAAATAAAGAAAAGAAGAAAAATTAGGTTAAAACCCAATCGAGTTAAAATCAAGTCTCACGACATCCCCCACCCTTGCTCTCCCCTCATAGATGGCCGCCAATCACCTTTGCCCATAGGAGGCTAGATTTTATTCTGTCTCTTTATAACCTATTAGATTTTTATTTGTATTTATGTAGTTAAATAGTATATGTGTATATTATGAAACTTTTTATTTATTTTTAAATTTTTTATTTTTTGTATTTTTTAATAATTTACTTAAATAATATACATAATATTATCTTTTTAATTAAATTAATTATTCCAACCAATCATATTGCACCATATATCATTGTCTAATAAAAAAATTAACACCGACTTATTTACAAATGTTAGAGACTCAAATGCAAAAAATAAAATGTTTAAGAGCTGAAACAGAAAAACAATTACATGTTGAGGTCTAAATTTGTATTTTTCCTGTTAAATCTATATTGCCTTGTATAAATGCCTCCTTTTTTATGTTTATACCCCTTTACTAGCTTCTCTATATTTCCCAACTAGGAAATAGCAGCATATCCACTATTTCAACAAGTTGATTATCCATAAGAATGAATCAGTGCTAGCAACAAAATCAAATCATTCCAATAGGTCGACCCACAAATGGTCTTTAGCAACCAGTCTGTAGCCCACTCATCCCATTGGTCAGGTCTATATACAACACAGGGAACATCTTCATAATTTTTCCTTGATTTCAGTTCAATCCTATAACTTGATATCAAACAATATTAAATTGGGTTGCATGGTGCATGCATGACCATTGAGTCACACCAAAACTAATAAGTATTCAATATAGAATCCTAGAAGTTAGCTCCAACATTAAATAATAAAAATAGAATACACTTGTTGAATTATGTTTGCATAGCTTAACCTGATTAATGTTTAATTAAATATCGAATCCTGAATGCAACAAAATTCAACGATTTTAATTGCTTGGATCCCTAACATCAGGAATCTTTTCAAAGAACTCGAGTTCCCTTTATTACAATAATATCATACATCAAATGTATTTGTTTCGGGATACAACAAAACGGAGAATGGTTGGTGAAGAACAAAAAATTGAAAAAAAAAAAATTTAGAAAATAGTAAGCACTTTGGTTGTTAAAGTTTGCAAACATTATGGTATTTGATGATGTTTTCCTAAATGGTGTCACTATGTACCACGGTGTAACATAAGAAAACTTCCCCCATCAAGAGGAAATGAATATATATATATATATATATATATATATATATATATCTTCATGGAATTCTCTTGAAAAATAGCTGAATTCTACTAAACCTCAATGAAGTCGCAAAAATATCTATTAGTTTCCATCACGAAAAAACTCAAATTAATAACTTATTGTCATATCGTTAATCAATCAAAACCAATTTCATCCATATTATATCATCTTCTGCTCATCAATAATACCAAATTTAACCAACGCCTTGTCCCTCTCGATCCATCATTACTTCTTACTACTTCTCCTTGGTCATATCCGAACCAAATCGAATGAACGAAGATCCGTCGCCTTGCAATACACCCTGAGGATGATGATGAATTAGGTGGGAATGGCTAGCCTCCTTTACAATATGACTCCCATGGCCAGCATATGAAATGTAAGATGGATTATTGTAATATTCCACAACATTTGTGGTTTTGGACATCACATGATTGACTTGTCCTTGTCCATTATCACTCAATGCATCTTTACTAGCTGAACCACATTGTCTAGGCTGTGTTTGGTAAAAAATCTTTGAGACAACCAATTCTCCATCCTTTTCTTCCTCGTTGTTGCCGAGGTGGTATTGATGCATTACCCAGTTGGTTTTCTCGGGCTTCTTTTGCCTACCGTAGTTGGTGTATAGCACTAAGATCTTCTTGAAACCTTTGACTGTTCCATCGACCAAGACAGGCCTTGTCTTGCCTGTTTTGTGCCACCTTGTTTCGTTTCCATCTGAATCGTTGTGTACCTTCCGTCTTTTTCGAGTCCCCGTTGTGTATGCCTTCGAAGGTCTATGAAAGAAATGGCGGACTTGGCCATCTTTGCTCAATCCTATAGTTTTTTTACAATAGTTTAAATTAGGATTATTTTATGTACTCTCTCACAAGATATTGGAAAATAGTATGAGACTATCACTATGTACGAATGCATGGAAATTCATGGAAAGATTAAATGAAAATAGAGAGGGAGATAGGGAAACGGAAGGAAGGAAAATAAAGAAAATATGATTTTTATCGTTGTTTAGATATAAAGAATAAAAACCGTTTTCTTTTCCCATGTTTTGTTAATTTAAAGACAATGAAAGGGAAAAACATACAACAATAACTAGACCAAATTATCCTTTATTGTGGTCCCAATAACCTTTATTTTGGGAGGAAAAAATTATTGAGAAGGTTTCAATTGATCGAATCGATGGATAGTGTGTAAATATTAATAAAATTTTGACATATGAAAATATAATTAGTATTTTTTTAAAAAGTATATTTTTTTACTAACACATATCAAAATTTTATTTGTACCTACACACTACTTATCAATTTATGTGATGTGTTAATACCATTTAATCTATTTTCAAGATTTATTAGGTAATACACATTAAATAGTAGGATATTTTTGTAATTTCTCAAACATTTCACTCCGTGAGTTTAATTTCTCTCAAATTTAAAGAAAGAGAAAAATAACTCTACTATAGAAACAATTCCATTTATTTCCATCCATTATTAAAATGACCAAACACCTACTTCCCTCCCATTTCTAGTGGCTTCCTTAAATTTTCATTAATCTCTACCTAGTGCGCGAAACACATTACTAGTTCAATATTAGTGACTCTTGATGCAGTACTGAAGGAGGGTGCTTCTACTGTTGAGGTAACTGAACATATACAATAAGAGTTGCAGCATTTGAATTTACACATAACTAAGTGTCTATTTATTTCGAGGAATATGTTTTTCAAGATATTTTTTATCCTCTTTCATTTTGTTTAATCCTATCTTATTAAAGTTAAGATGTTATGGATAATATCTTTTTAGCCTTTAGCAGCAAACAATATTGAAAGGCAAAGTCAACCACTAATAATGATCAATAGTATCGGTTAGCTCTCACGAAAAATGGCATTAAAAAGTTTCCATTTTAAAATACATACTATTTAGCATTTTACATAGCCATCAACTATAAATAATAGTGGTTGGCCACTAAGATACTATAACACCCAAATCAAAAGCAATAAATAGCTCAGCTAACAAACATTAATAAGCTCATTTTAATCATTTGGCTCAAAAGTTATAAATTTATTTTGATAAGATATTTATAATTATGACCTTATAAACTAACACTACAACATCTCATTATCCATGTGGAATATTTAATTATAAGTCTTACAATATTCTCTCCTTAAGCATGCAACGTTCTTGTCATAAGATCTTCTAATTAAACCTAGGTTTTTTCCATTTTTAGTGTACGATTCAAGCTATCTATTACCGATAAGTCATTTAGGAAGTATGCTAGGAGTCACCAACTCGATAACACTCCCTAAACTAGAATCAGACCCAAATCATTCGCCTATTAGCAAAAGGATTACTTTGATACCAATTGTAATGCCCCATACTAAAAGTAAAGAATAATCGAGCCAACACAAGTTAATGGACTCATTTTAACCACTTGACTCAAAAATTTCAAACGTGTGTTGATAAGATATTCATAACCACAGTGTTATAAAATAATACTCTAACTTCTCACAATTTATACGGGATACTTAACCATGAGGTCTCATAAATATCTTTCATAACCACTAAAAATCATTATTCAAGAATAACTATTGAGATTGCCATAATAATACTTTATATCTATAAAGTTTATAACACAATATAAAAAGAAGTTCCAAAAATGTCTTCTTTTAAACAAAAACATCGCTATTTATGTGCTTTTATGTCAAGAACATTTTCCAAACATGATTTAGTATTTGATTCAATTTAATGCTTATAATGCCTAAGTTTTATTAAGTAATCTTATTAGTTATTTTTCTTGAATACTATTTGTAATATCATAAATTAAAAGTAATAAATAACTAAACAATAAACACTAATAAATCTTTTTCAACCACTTAGTTTAAATACTCCTAATTAGTATAAATAAAATATTCACCATCATAAGTAAATAAATGAGCATGAATTCTCTTCCACAACATGTGTGGGACTTCACCTAACATAGGTTTTACACTATTAATCAAAGATGGTTCTAATCGTTTGTGGTTGAAAGCGGTGGTGAATTGAAGTGGAAAATGGTAACTAAAAATCTAATTTCCTCATTCTAAAGATTGAAACTATTTTCCTTTTTAGTAACAATTACTGCCTTTTTGCCGTTAGTAATTATCTAAGTTAGAATTATGTATGCATAATGAAATATAATTAATAAATGAAGTTACATCGAAGTAGGTAGAGTGAAAAATTTTAAGTGAAGTCTCAGAAAGCATGAGACAACTGAATCTTAGAACTTTCCAATAGCACAACAAATTTCTCAACCCCATTTTCAGCTCTGTCATTTTTTTTTTATATATATATTTCTAAGTAAACTCAGAAATGAATACATTGGACATTGGGCATATAAAACTCTAATCAATTTGCGTCACCAAATCTTTATATTCCTTTCAGTTTAACTGCAGTCATAAATGTTTAAACTTTGGAATTGTGGTATAAATACTTGTCTACAATCAAAATTAAAAAAAAAAATTATCAAAATACAAGTTGTAAAAAAAAATTACTAAAATACCAAACTTAAATACAGTATAACTATTTATATTAATACCGTATTTTCAATATGTAGAGTTAATTTTTATGTAATATGGTTATATTGCATCTTAAAAATAAGATACCGATACATAAGTATTTTGGTAATATTTTTTATATAATTTATAATTATGTAAGTTTTAAAAAATCAATAGATATGTATTGTACCATGAGACAAATAATTATATATTACCTCAAAACTATAAAGTTTACACATGGAAATCTCATGTTTTAAATGCTGTATATATAGGTAGCAATTCATATGTCATGATTTTACATGAACAACCACTAATCATGCATAAAATTTTATCATTATCTTACAATCGTCAATTAAATGCAGAATGAAAAACAAGATACCAATAGTATTGATTGAGTAATGTTTACCGTTTCCCATATATATACATACATATATATGATTTATCTTTTTAATAACCAAATTGTATCCAAAAATTGTTTCTTTTAGCCTAAATACTGATAAGACAACTTGGAACTCTGCTAATTTCTTCTTTTACCTGGACTTTTCATTTATTGTTATGTATATCGTATATCTAAGGTAAATCCAAGTGGAAGAAGACTTTCTTTTTTGAAAAAATCACCTTAACATATTCGATCGATTCATAATATAAAGAAAAATGGATATAAAATTTTTGCTCCTAATTAAGTGAGATTTATACTATAATATTGCTTTCAATGTCGAAATCCTAAGTGCAATAATCCATACCTGGTAGCTTCTCCGGGTGCGTACAACAAATTCCATTTTCTCCTTCTATTGTCGGTATAAACTCATCAATAAGAGGATGAAGTTTACGGGCATCGGCTACCACCTTCGCCTCTAGATGCTCCAAAATCTCTTGATCATTCGGATCGAACTTCACTCCGGCCGGTAACCCGGGTAACTCATGAATCCTCGCCTAAGATCAATAATTTATCGCTCTAATTTGGATTGAGACATATCAAAGATTGGAAGGAAAGATAGAGAAAAAGACGCGAATACGAAACAAATACTAAACATCACACATATACCTGGTCTTTTAATTGGATATTATGGCCACATGACGGGCACATCATGGACCGAACAGCCATAGTACGAGTGGCGGTTCGATCTTCATAATCGTCTGATTCATTGCGGCGTATAGTCATGATTCCCTTGTCGCTGTTGTCTTTAATCCCTTGCCAAGGGACAAGTCCACCTCGATTTCTCTCTGTTTCCTCCACTTCTTCAGTACAAAATAAATTATAAAAAAAAATAAAATTGTTATGTATATGGGAAGATCATATTTCGTACGGAAACGAAGGAAGGGATAAAGAAGAAAGAAAAGCAAATGGAAGCTTGTTCTGGTAAGTTGTCGCCTTATATTACACGTCTATATTATACACCATACTCTCTCTCTCTCTCTCTATATATATATATATATACATATGTATGTATGACTTATTGGTGAATTTTTAATTGTTTATTGCCTTATTTCTTGGTAATACTGTACAAGAAACAAGACAGAAGAACAAGGGTTTTTTTTTTTTTTTTGGGTGATAATTATGGATATAAATATTTAGAATTGGTTCCTTGGACGTCAAGTTCGGTTTTTGCGTATGGATATACGAGAGGAAAGAGAAAGGGAAAGGGATTAAATTAAACGTATCTTTTGAATAAACCATGTGGTAAAAAAAATGCTGAATATTATATAAATAATAAGTGTTACCTAAGCATGTATGTATCTATATATATATAAAGTTACTAGCGGCTTCTGGGAAAGGGAGTAGAGTGGAGATGGGGCAACCTTATTATTCCTTCGGTTTTCTCGGACGTTTCACCTCTCTTCACAGAGAGAGAGAGAGAGAGAGAGAGAGAGAGAGAGCTGTAGCTGCAGTGTCAACCTAGAGTGAGGATAAAGAAATATATGTATGTAAACAAACGAACCAACAAAAGTGAAATATAATTCCTAAGTGTGGCTTACTGACAAAGATGTTAATCTTAAATTACCCGATACAGAGCGAAACGGACTTGTTGATGTCAATTTCCACCCCCCCCTCTCAATTTATAAATAAATGACTTAAGTTATCCGGATGAAATATACTATATCTCGTTATCACAACCTTGTAATATTTTATAATTTTCATCAATGATTATACGATTGAAAGTATATCAAAAGAACAAATGAAAAAAAAAATAAATAGAAAAAATTCATTTTCAATCTGAATAAAAAGTGACTCTTTACTTTATAAATCCTTTTAAACATTGAATCTACTGACTTTAGCTTGTCATATACGGTTATCTAATCACACTCAACTTAAAAATAAATAAATAAAGGAGAAAAAAAATAAACCAAGAAAATAATGGCGGTCTGGATTTTACCAAACTAATGTAATACACGTTGTACGTTTCTTCGCGTAGACTTCTTGTACCAAAAGAGAACAATCTCACGATAGACCAGTGACGTAGGTTCCCTCAATATCATGAAGAAAGAAATATGTTACTCAAAGCACTTCTCATCTATTGGGAAATAATCGTATGTAAGAGATGATTGGATCTTATTCACTTTTGTGATCCGGTTGCATTCTAGTGGAATTGAAGAGGAAAAAGAAAATGATCTAAAGAATTAGCTCTCGTCAATTATTGTTATTCCATTCTCATGTTGTACTTATAAATTAAAGTTCGATCTTAAGCAACATCTACAAAATATATGTGACATAATCTTATAAGAATAGTATATACTAGTCCACGATGCATATGCAATATTACATCCGCCCAAATAAATATATATATAACGTAAAACTATTGGTTGGCCACCGAAAATTTGCAATAATCTTCTAACATATATGAAGAGGTCATAAATCTAGTATTGTGAGACCTAATTCAAATAGTTAATTTAGTTATGTGAAAGGATTAAAGGTTAAACCGGGTTAAACTATGGATTAAATTGAGGTTGGAGTCATCAATTTCATAGCAGGATTAAATCAAATCAAGTATACGAGACAACTTGGGTTTGACAATACTAGATAAATCCACCATAAGAAGCAACCTTAGAGTGTAAAGGGATAAAATAATTTTATATTAAATGGGGCTAAACCAAGTAATAATTAAAAATAAATACTTAGATTATATGGCTAAGTTATTTGGCTAGAGTCTTAAGATTATGGGGGGGTTTTGATTTGATAGGTTTGGAATTAAGATGGATAAAGATACCCACCATTTTTAACTTTTTGCATCAAATTCATGCACTCATCATAAATATCCAAGACCGTAGGGTTTGGATACTTAGAAGCTTATAAAAACACTATATATACCCTCTAGCTCATCACTTTTAAACATATGACATAGAAAACAAAATCAATAATTGGCTATTAAGCTTCTAGGTTTAAAGATCAAATAGAGATTAGAACATTAATGATCCCTTATATTCAAGCTATCTTTTCACTTTGAGACAAAAAATTGTAAAAATATTGTATTCGAACCTTTCACATGTCTCACAAGTGTGATTCTATTGAAATTGTTCTTTCCTACTCTTTGAATCTCTTTAATATGGGCCACTTACAGTGGCCATCTCAAGCTACATCATCGATCTGATGTCATCCGAACCGTCCAACTCACACTGCATGCATATGATACACATCCAATGCAACCTTGCATCTATAGAGAGAAGCACCTAAAGTACATGTAGGAAGACACTAGATGGACATAATCCAATTAAACTAAAATCGTTAATCTCATCTAATACTCTTTGTACTTAGATAAAATCTTAAAAAATCTTTTCTTTTTATTTAAGAAAGGGATCAAGGATACAAGAGATATATAAATATATATATGGTATACATGGAAAATTATTGGGACAAGTCGTTATTTAGTGATTTGAAAGGGTTTGATGGTAGAGATTTTGAAAAAGATAATTTGTTAAAGATCCATTAATTTATGAATTAATTTGATGGTGTCTATTATAATTTTTTTTATAAGTTACTATATATACCATCTCATATATATATAGAGAGATTCATGAAACTTGCATGTTTCATAGGTCAGTTTCTTAGATACATGCTTGTGTAAAGCAATGCACTTTATTATAGCCATAACTGGTCCTATTAGCCTTTTCACTTCCATTGATTTACATGGTCTATGACCTAAAAGGCGCATACCTTAAACCTAAGACTTCCAAGATACGTTCCTAAAAGGACTGCTTTTGTTCTTTCCTTGATATGCAAGTTGAGTTGGAGGGAAACACAACGGAAATAACATGTGCTTTAAGAAGAGAACTCCTGTTACTTTAATTAAAGAAAAAGAAAAAAAGTAGCCAACAACTAGATCAATCAAGACAAAATGCCATATGGACAATTTTTTTTCCTCACATTTGCAAATATACAAGTATGATGATGGATACTTGGTAAGGATACAATTTAATGGATTTGCAACCGGTTTTATAAAATTTGAAATCATCGCAATGCATTCTTAAGTGTGCTAAAATCCATCCTAAACATTGTAGGACCTTTAACGCATCCCCAAAACCCACCTAGTAGCCCTATAGAGTTTTCAGAACGTGTTCGAGCCTAGTTAATAAGCTAACTTTATTAAAATATTTAAGATCCACATCTAAAAAAAAAAAAAAAAAAGTAAATGATTTGCATATCAAAACAAAAATCACATCAAATTATATCTTATAAACCCTCAAATGTTGATCTACATGCTTTTACTACTTATTTAAATAAAATCTAACAATTAAAACAATATAAAATATTAAACATGTGTGTGGTTTAAGTTTTTACTAAGGTGAGTTCCCTATTGGTACAATTTTGCCAAGCCTCAATTTTAATATTAGAGGGATTTATAGTTTTCTCAAAACTTGTTCCAAACCCTATCGAGTTATTACTAAATTTAAGATAAGGCATCTCACAAGCCCCAATCTACTTGCATATCCCTAATGGTAGATCTATATTCATGCTCGTGTGTTGATCTTAGATTTGAATCCATACGAATCATACATTTATCACTATGAGAAAAGGATTGACAAGGATCGCATATTAATAAAATTCAAAAGTTATTTGAGAAGTGATGTTAAAAGTATCTTGCTACTACAATATATATTAATTTTAAACCATCGATAAAATGGTGGTAGTCTAAATAAATTGAAGATAAGGTAAAGGGAGTAATATTCAAACTTTTGAAAAGTACTGTTGATGTGAAACTTATTGCTAAAGAAAAATAAAAAATGTTGAGATAAGTTTGACTACGATTATTAATTACTCCTAAACCTCTTCAGAGAATGAACTCAAGATTTAATATATCCTTTTGTCACACAACAACCATTACACATTAAAATTAGGAGAATTGAAAATACATCCTTTAAAACTCTTGATTAAGTACTTTTAAATCCTCTAAACTCTCTAAATTGATTTTATCATCCTGTAACTTTTGAAAATATTAAAAAAAAAAAAAAAGCTTAAACCGTCATAAAGTTCAAAGACTATGGCTATTTACGTCATTTTCGTGATGATTTTAATGATTTTCTCATCTTATAAATTTAGTGAGTTTATTCATACCACACTAATAGTTTAGAAAGTGTATTGGAAATTATCCTAAAGTAAAAATTTAAATAGTCACTGATTACTTCAAAAATAAGATTCTCTCAATAAAATCATCTTCTCACAGTTTTAGAAATGAATTTACTTAAGGATACGGCATGTCTTTTCCTACTCCTTTTTCGTATTTCACTAACCAGAGCAGTCCATCTATATCCAATAACCTGTCTCTTCAACTTGGATAGTCAACTTGGTGATCATATATGTAGCATGGCCTCAATAATTACTGGCATCAAATCATTGAACTTCTATTTTGTTCAGTACTTTTGGCCTTGCCAATTCTAAAATATAGGTACATAAACATAAATGATTTCATCTTCTCCAAATCTAGGGAAATGCTTTGTTATTATGAATAACGTACCATGTAGATCGCTTACCGAGAAATAAACAAATGAAAATTAATATGTGGGAAGTTTTATAGCCACTTAGTGGAGTTTTCCTATCATGGTAGATAACATATTAAAAATTCATGTGTTGTTGCCTATTACTGAGCACTCTATATGCTTTTCACTTCTAAAGTATCATTACTCATTAAAGTCGGTTATTTGTACTATATTTCTTGAGTTAATTAACTAACTTATGTTTTGTGAGGAAAAAGTGAGATGACACGTATAAAAGTGTTTCAACTTTTTTTTTTACAATTTAATGCATAAATATTTAAAACCTAAACTTTAATATTTGAATATTGAAAATTTTTTCACTTGAGTATCTATATCTATTGAATACGTATAATGGGTATTAAATTGCTTGAAAAAAAAAATTTAGGTACACATAAGTGAACAAATTTTCAAATATTTGTATTGAAATTTAAGTTTTACATATTTAGACACTAAACCAGCAAAAATCAAAAGTTTAAAGCCTTTGATATGCATTATCTCAAAATAAGTATATTATACATCTCCCTCTATATATATATATATATGTATGTATGTATTTACTTATATTGCTTACTAGATACGGAATGAAGTTTCCTGTGTTCTTTCTCATCCATAGAAATTAGAATGTTGCTCTCAACATGATTTCTTTTCCCACCAATTTCATAATAACACACAGAAGATCTAATACCCTGTGACAAACTTTCCATGTGACCACACGACTGAAAATTTAGTCAATAATTCTCTAAGCAGTCAAATGAAAAAAGGTGAGGGCAGATCCAACTTTGAATATGACGAACATACTTAGGGTAAATCAGGAACTTACCCTTTAAATTATTAACAATATTAATTTACTATTTAAACTTTTTGAGTGTGTGGACTTTTAAATATATATATATATAAAATCTATATTTTTAAACAACGTTTTAAAAATTTTGATAATTTATCTGTATTCCACTATTAATTTGGGAGTATATTTCCAAATATACTCCATGTTTAATTATGAAAGGAGAGAATTGAATGAATGACAGGCTGGCATATTCTATTGTGAGAGAAAGAAGATGCTTGTACACAAGAATTGCCCACATGAGATTTTACTTGTATCACCCGACTTGTCATGTCGTTGATAGATACGTTGGTCGGGTCTTCACTCGAGCTTCTCATGCAAGCCACGCAATTGATCCGAAGCTTTCGTCTTAAGATTGTTTCAAAATTCACGATTAGGGTTTTGGACTTCGTCAACTTGTTTCTGTAATTTGGTGAAATAATGATTGCCGATTATTTATGAGAAATTCTAAAACTGAGATGATTTATATTTGCTTTCAAATACAATCGGATGATATCTGTTTCGTTTATAATACGGCGTGTCTATCTAGGATGTTGTTAAATCCCTATGATAATTGGTTAGCCTTATGATAAATAAATTATCTATTTTAACCTATAAGTAAACATATATATCCCTTTTTATGTATGGCATGATGTAAAATTCAGTTTCAACTTGAACTTAGGAGAAAATATATAACGTTTAGCACGATTTACGTTACTCAAAAGGTGTATCCTCTATTTATATTTGAAGGTAAAAACATCGCTCTCATAATTATCTCGTTATGTATCCAAAGTTTGATGTTCCTTACAAAAATCTACAAATGCACTGAAATCTATGTAAATTAGTCTAAATTATAAGTTCGATCGGTTTGATATTATGTCTATTGTCTAGTCAGTCATAGTAGATAGATGAATCTTGCTGAAATTATTAAAACTCTATCAAGCACATATATATATATATATATGTATGTATGTATGTATTGAAATCTATGTAACAACAATGCTACCTACATTAATATATCCCTATGCTAGTACGAGAATTATGCGGAAGGTCGGTTTGAAATAATTAATAAACTCGTAATTGCTGATGATTACATCTTACTCACACTGAGTGCATATAGCGGGTGATGAGTAGAGTGGACAAAGGGACTGATGGAAGCCGAAAAGGAGAAGAGAAGGGAAATAATAATTAAGTGCTGCGAACTGCCGGTCTAACTTTTTTCTGGGGAAATAATGGTTGCAACGTTTAACTCATCGTAATAACAATTCAACGGATGAAAAATCCCGCAAAATAATGAATAGCTATTATGTAATAAGATGGTATGAATAGCTATAACGAGTGATACGGGAAGCTCCCCTATTTAATGGCTCTTTCACAAAGTTTTGGAATCAATTGGAAACTTGCAAAATTGCAAGGAAAGTAATCTCTTGTATTTTAGGGTTTTCGTTTGGAATTTGGATATAAATGACGACCTCTTGCAAAATATCACGTACGAATGCGATCCACCCTACATTCGCCTTACTCGATATGAGGAATGAGCCTTTGTTCACCATCATTCAAAGTGCGAATCGATAAGAGCTAGAATAGAGAGAAAATTCTCAAGAGAGGAATCAATATCATTCAATTACTATAAATAAGAGTCTTACATCAATATATATAGCTAACAAGGGTTAAGTAAGGATAAATCTCGAATCTGAACATAAAAATAGAGAACTCGCCTTACATGGCTTGAGAACATAGCCATGCCCACATTCTTGAAAATGAAAAATATATATATATATAGAACATGCCCGTGCATCTATAAGAAGGGAATATGCAATCCACGGATGAGAATATGCATGTGTTCCGTTCTCGGCGTTCTTGCCTCCAAGCGCACTCATAAGTTACATATTCAAAGCATGCCCATTTAATCCTTGATCTTGCCCGTGTTCACACTAATCTCCTCCTTGGCTTCCTTAACTCGCCTATGCTCCTCTCCTTTGATCCATATTAGCATTGTAGGCTCTACATAAGACAAAAAAAAAAAGCATGTGAATTAATTAGTGAAAGTTCTTCCCTTGGGAAAGCTTTATAGATTAATTTTATAATTTATACTTCAACTTTATCACTTTTTATAATTAAACATTCAAAATTTCGATTTTTTTAATTATACATTCAATTATAAATTTAATTATCACCCTTTATATCTCAGTTGACTCAAATTCAAACCATTAATCTAATTAGCATATAAATCAATAAGGTAACTACCAACGGCCTTAGAGGAATCACGCAACTATCGATAGGTAGTTACCAACCACCTTTTATAACACAATGAGTTCTGATTCACTTTAAAAATGTGGATCACAAGGCTCACTAATAGCCGTAAGTAGTCGTATAAGATCATACAACATTCTTAATGCTCTAAGCAACTACTTTATTAGTTGATTAATAGTGTGAATCAAAATTAATTAAAATATAGATATTAATAACTAAATTTTCAATTAATTGTATAAATAGACACGTCAAAACTTTCATATATAAAATTACAAAAAATGATAAAATAGTAAGACTAATGGGCCTTATTCCCATCAACTGCTCCGTCCATTTTCATATCCACAACTACTCTTCCATTTATCATGCCTCCAATGTCGGTAATTCTCCAATGTCACCGTTGAGTAGAGTCACTCACCACTGGCCTTTACCCATCCACCGTTCAACCACATGCCATCGGTCTCTGTTCAACGCTAGTTAGCCTTTCAACGTTCAACTATCCAAAAGCTTCTCCACGATGGATTCCTCGTCTAAGTTTAATCCTGACGGCTAGATAATCAAGAAAAACGCAAAATCATCAAGGAACGAGCAAAAGAAAATAGGAGGAAGAAGAGGAAATCGACATGAATCCGTGACGGAGAATCGGAGGTTACAGAGGCAGCAAGGTTATCGTATACCGGTGGATGATACCATGCATGATTGATGCGAAGGTGCATGAAAGCTTCGCAGTGGTAAAGAGATAGAACACCCATATTGGAGACTTCAAGGGATCGATGGTGGATATGATATCGGAGAAGGAGATCCTCGAGGTGGAAGATCTATTGAAGCTTTTGCACTGCTTTTGGTAATTTACCTTGAATTGTTATCATGGAGTCATCACTGGAGCTTCCCTTGAGATCTGGATAAACAGAGACAAGAGGAAAGCGGTTAACAAGTTAAGAACCTGGATATTCATGCTCATTTGCTCACCATCTCTCTTGATTAGTGATTAGGCTGCAAATTAACCAAGTCGAGTGGAGCTTTTGAACGTTTAATCTAGGTTAGTTGAAAACACTATGATTTTAAGCCAAATTTAGATTTTACTAGACGGGATAATTATATGCTTATGCTTAAGCTTAATAAGAATATAAATCTTGAACTCAGTCTTAAACAAGCCTGAACTTGAGCTTAAGCCCAAGCTTTGAATTTGATTTTTTTCCAATTCAATTTTATAGCTTTACAAATATCTTAAATAACTTTAATTTTTTAAGGAAGATATAAAAAAAGGATTAATTGTGCAACTACACGTACTATATGTATATAAAACTAACAAGCCAATTTAAAAGTCTAAATAAGAGTTCGTAACTAGGTTATCAAAATAAATGAATTTTAACCCTAGTTAGTAATGTAGACTTCAAAAATCAATCTCAACACCCAACATAAGTTGTTTGATAATAAACTTTAAGAAATAAATATAGAATCGAATAATCCTAACCAAATGATTATATAAAATTAAAAATTGCAAGTATATAAGAACGTTGACTTGTTGCCTATGCCTATAAAAGAGCCAAGAATTGAAGTATAAAACTTTGACCAGTTGCTATGAGCTAAGAAGAATCTCGGTTTAGTGGTTTCAAATGCCCTCATAAAACAATAATAGAATATGCGTTTTACAGGATTTCAATATCACACTCCAAATCCATGAACTCCTCTACCATAAGAAACTCCTGGAGAAAATTTTTCCAACATAGACTAGATATTTATCAATTTATGAATTAAACTGACCACATACGAGAATTTGTGGATCTTTCACTATCATACACTATTCCCCTTACCCTTCATCTTGCTTTACCTGAAAGCCTAACTTAGTTCGATCTTTCATTAAGCACTTGTGGGACTGAAGATGACGAAAATTTACCTCGTGACGGAGTAAAATCTTATGATATCATAGGGCAGAAGAGAGAGGTTGGTGCCACTAGAAGAAGAAAAGGGGTTTTTGGGGGTGGGGAGAAGAAGCGAGAGAGAGACTCTTGAAGAATTTGTATGTTTACCGTTCAATTAGATAAACATAGATTACATAAAAAAAAAAAAAAAAAAAAAACAACGCCATGCCAAAGTCATATATTAAATACGGGATATTTGTTGTATACGAATGTTGCAGGTCTAAGTTGCACTTTTCGTTTCATATCATGTATCTTTTGTCTTGTATCATGCATGACAATATGGCATCTTATAGATGCGAGTTCTTAGTGGGCTGTAATGTATCATGCGGCGTCTTTTGTCCTGAATCGTGCATGGCAATCTCACATCTTATAGATGCGAGTCCTATGTGAGTTGAAATTTCGCAATAACAAACTGTGATTTAATTAGGGTACTGAATTTATAGTATTACAATTTAAAGATATAAAAAATTTTGTAATTTAGTAAACCGCATCTCATAAATGTAATGAAAAAGAGCTGTTTAAAGGCTCCTATTGGCTTGCTATAAAATAAATAAGGGATGATATTAATATTTCATTAAAAGGATAATTGACCTTCTTTTAGAAAGATCTTTTCTAGGGCATTTCATCCTCTGCCTTGAAAAAAAAAAAAATTGTTCTCAAAATTCACTTATGGACTGAAGATCGGATATTTGTCCCGTGACAAATTCATTCTTAAAGTTATTCTAAATCTTTTAAAAGCATTCTTACTTGTTATCCATGAGGACTCTAAATATTACTCATAAATCTTTAATTACCATGGGAAGTTTTCTTTTAGCCATCCACATTTTAGATTTTCTTAACTAGGTTTTCTGCCACTCGCTCTGATTAAATCGTAACCCTGTGGTCTAGATCTGTGTACCTATCGATATATAAAACTTGCACTTATCTCTATTAAATCGCTAAGTCTTTCAAATACTCTTTACCTAAAGCTGTTTAGATTTTCGACCCAAGATAATTATATATTCGATTTGGTTTATTATATCCAATTTCCCTTATTTACGACTGCAACAAGATTTCTTCCTTCATTTTTCATTTTTTTTATTCCGATTGGATCCACCAAGCTACTCGGGCTTCCATAACTCGAACACAATTTGTTCCGTAACCAACTCGTTATACTCTTATCCTTTCATCATTCCGACTTTATGTATGTAACTTAACTTATTTGGTTCGTTTTCCTAGCCGCCTAGGTTTAAGCCTTGCATATTCCCATCATATAATTTATCTTTTCGATTTTTTCTAACTTGTAATAGCTAAATTTGCTTTATTTTTCTCTTTTCATATATCATGCAAAATTTTACTTGAAAATCAAGTACCTAAAAGTCCTCTACTATTTTTTTTCTTTTAACAACCGGTATGTATTACAATTAGGAAAAGAAAAATTTGAATTTAATTCATCTCATTAAAAAATTAGTATTCATTCCATTAAACTATAACTTTGCTATTTAGTTATCACTATTGGAAAGAGAAAATCATAACTATTATTATTATTATTATTATTATTATTATTATTATTATTATTATTATTATTATTATTATTATTATTATTATTATTATTATTATTATTATTATTATTATTATATATTTATTTATGTTGTTTATTTAAGCTTTAAGCTATAATACTTACAAATTAGGTTTGCTTTTGTCATTCTTAGTATATCTATCTTCCATTATTATAATTATTATTTCTTTTAAGATTTAATGCAACCATTCCTTTATTTATTTATTTATTTATTTATTTTCTCCTCTTATCATAGCTATTACCATAACAGATGCTGAGAACATATAGTTACTTATCTCAATATATCACTTATATACAACCAGTTATTATTGTTTGTTATTATTTAGTTATTCCACCATAGATATGTTTGTTCATTTATCATATAGTTATATACTTATAAAAGTGATAAAATGCACACTTAATAGGCCAATAGATAAATGTTTATAAAAGAATTTAGAAAAAAAAAAAGAAGAAGAAGAAGAAGGGCTTAAATAGCTTATATTTTATTTACATAATTTTTATTCTAATTTCATGTATCTTATACTGATAATAGGAAAAATGCTCTGAATCAAAAAATACTATACACATAATTTATTACAAGTATCAAAATATATAAGAAAAGGAAACCCGGGATGAGTTACCAAGTCCCAGCTTACGGCAAAGAATGAAGTAAAACAAATTAAATGGCCATCGTTCACGTGGGCCAAGCGTTTGGGCCTGGGGATATTTTCTTCTTTTCTTTTGGCCCATTGGTTTTTGACACATGGATTGGGCCCCTTGAATATATTTAGTTTAATTCGGACATAGAAACTTCCAAATAATGCAATTTAATTTTTTTTTTTTTTTGGGTACGTCTACATTACATAATATATGTGTGTGTGTGAGAATTCTGTTTCACGTCTTATTTCATACTGAATTCGTATCAATATCAAATAAATATGAAACAGAATGAGAAATACGAATTTTTTAATTTACGTTATAATCGTATCTTCATATATGCCGGGTTCGTCTATAATATTTTTTATTATATGTCCTCACCCACGTCCTTATACTATAAAACAATCCAACCTGTAGTCCCATGCTTTACAGCCTTTTCCTATCCAATGGACCGTACAAAACGTTGCGGTTGAGTGGTGAGGTGTCAGTCCAATTATGGTGTGGATTTGTTAGTGTTCGGTTTGGTTAATAATGTATGTGTACATTGGGCCGATTCAGGATGATCCGCACCGTTTCTAACTCAAGGTGGTCATAAGGCGGTTTCGAATTAGAGGTATTGTGTTCTTGTGTAGTGCTTTGATCCAATTTTCAGTCCCATTCTAAGAGTTAACTAATTCTTTTAAGTGATGCTTGTTAAGTGCTTATACTTACTGACCATTTCACAATCTTGACCTTAATAATTATATTTCATTAACGTTGATTATGATAATAATATTAGTGCTCCATACTATTATGCATGTCTGACATTTATATTTTGCATAATAATCTTATCGATTTCGAAAAACTTCCGAAAATCACCTTTTTTTTTTTTTTTTTTGCTTTATCCATCTACTATATTATGAGAAGTCCTCCATGTTCTTGCTTTGTCTAAGCAAATGTGTGTTTTTGTGCTTTATCCGTTCCACTCAATACATATAAATATATATATATATATATATATGTTTTTTTGCATTTGCTTTTATTGTAAAGCATATAATTGGTATTGGAAAATGTGAAAAAGTAAAAATTTCCTTTATTTGGTTTCGTCACAAGTATTCTTACGTTATTTACGAACATTTTCAATGAAATCAACACAATGAATTATTAAATTTTTTTGTGTTATTAAAAGTGATAGAAAATAAAAAATTTTATGTTTTCTTGCATTTGCTTTTGTTGTAAAGTGTATACTAGGTACTGAAAAATGCCAAAAAATAATAATTTCCTTTATTATTATTCACTAACATTTTCAATGAAATCAACACAATGAATTATATTAAATTTTGATCTTTTTCCCTCGTCACTCTTCCATTGAACCTTTTCTTTTCTTTTCTTTTCTTTTTTTTTTTTTCTTAGACAACAACAATGTAACAACACGTCCTAGGTCAATTTTCCTTTTCTTTTTATTTAAATGCAATCCTATAATGACAAAACAACAAGTTAATAAATACTAATGCAACTATCTTAACCACTTAATCTAAAAATTATAATTTTATGTTAATAAAGTATTCACCATCCTAACTTTATAAATAAGTACCAGTTCCTTCCACAATTCACTTAAGACTTTACTTAATCATGAAGCATCACAGATCTAATTCGTTTTGCTTAATTTCTTTAAACTTGTCTATTGATAAATCAAGTTTTTGTTGTAAAAAAAATAAAATGAAATGAAATTTGGTCGAGAAAATACTCTATTTCTAGCTGTCCGAGATTCAATCATTCGTCAATCATGTTCATTTCAGGTTTATCACAAAGATTAGATACGTGAAATTCTTATCAATTGAACAGGTCAAAAAATCGATCGCAACAATGAGAGAGATCAGAGACTATTGAATTTTCTAAATGAAACTATTATGAGTCATGAATGAAGATAAAATAGGAATACAGATTTAGAAAGGGAAGATACAAGTCCCTTTCAACCGAGGAAAGTTTGTCCTTTCCCATACGAAACCATCTTCCAGTCTTCATTTCGCTCCTTAGACAAAACCACAATTTAAAAAAAATATATATATTGAATAAATATTATATATTATGTATACATAACAGGTAGCTTGAAAATACTAATAAAAAATTAATACGAATAATAATAAAAAAATAATTTATCTAATTAACTACATATGATTTGCACAATTCATACATATCAACACACACACATATATATATAGTCATCTTATTGAGTGCTCAATATACACTTCATGGAAAAAGCAAATGCATGAATACTGAATAGAGATAAATTTTCTAAGTTTAAATTATGCTGAGAATACTCACTAACATTTTTATAAGTAAAATCGCTATATTTTAATTTCAACACTAATTCCAATCTAGAGAAAGCATAACAAAAGTGTAAGGATTATATTATAAAGAAAGTTAATTTTTTTAAGGATATATAACGAGTACATCATCTTATCTATTTATTTTATATGCATTTGATCTCATGTCTTGGGAATTATGCATTTAGATTGCTAAATCTCAAAAATAAAATAAGATAACATTCAAAGTTCTATGTGACCAATTTGCCACCGATTACATGCTTCTTCTTTTTTGTCAAGTTTAGTTTTTTTTATTATTATTTTGTAGAAGGGTAAATAAAAAAAGAAGGTCGAAATAGGCTTTTCTAAATGATTTGAAGATTCCTAAAGATGTGGTGGAATCTACTTATATTGTTAGGCGGATTCCACTAATTAAAGGTTAAGGATGACTGACTATCTACCTGTTGCTTGTGATTGTTGGTACAATAATTTGAAAATAAATATTTCTAGAAGAGACAACAAGATCCAACTACAATAGAATAGCTTTGTTGGAAAAACAATTCGAACCACGGGGGAAAAATGCATTATTTATTGATGAGAAGATTAGATATACATTTACTTGAAAAAAAAAAATCAGAAAGTCCTATGAATTATCTAAATCCAGTATCGAATCTATCTATACAAATATACAACCTACAAAATTTATAAAATTATCGATATATATAAAATAAAATATCCACTTCTCGCAAGCTCCTTCCTTCACATGCGTAATTAAATACCTAATCCTCGTACCCACCAAAAGTCAAAGATATCACCAATAGCTCAACATCCACATACCATGAATTTTCTTGCAGCCCCGTGATTTTGAATAGGTTCGTAGTCGTCATCATCATCATCCAGTCCGAAACGCGATTTCCTTGACCGAAAAATAATCGACATTTTATGCATAAAAAATTTTAGGAAATCCATCGAATGTCATCTACTGGATTCGTTTGCTGAATGATGGAAAGAAAATGATCGGATTAGACCGAGAGTAAAGGAACGGTGTTACTAAAATGCGAACTTAGATATGATCATCAATTCAAGAATCAAGGGTAAGCATCCATGTCCAAATTGTTCAAAATAGTTGCAACTTGAACCATTGAAGGCCTACTCTTCCTTGAATTCCCAACACAAGCTAATGCAACCTTAGCCAACCTTAGTAGAGGTTTCAAATCTGAAGGAATCACAAGTCTAGGATCCAACAACTCACTAAACCTTAAATCCTTAATCAATGGTATTGCCCATTTCACAAGCAACCCTTCTTCACTTCTCCTACCACTCAATAGCTCAATCAAAACAACCCCAAATCCATAAACATCACTTTCTTTACAAGCAAACTCACCTCTATTGTTCCAATAATCCTCATCAACATACCCTAAAAACCCCCTTTTCACTTGTGGTGCCAAAAAGGAAAGACCATAATCACACACTCTTGCACAAAAATTGTCATCAATCAATATATTTGTAGCCTTCACACATCCATGTACTATACTTGGTGCCACACCTTCATGTAAATACTCTAGACCCCTAGCTGCCCCTGCCGCGATCCTAAGCCGTCGGGACCAATCCAGAAGCGACGCCCCCTCAGGGCTTTGGTGTAGGTAAAAATCCAAACTCCCCAAAGTGAAAAACTCCGTCACTATAATCCTTTCTCCCGGCGCTTGAGAGTACCCTAATATGGAAACTACGTTGGGATGGGAGGCTAAAGAGATGGATTTCATCACGGCCGAAAACCCAAATCCCGCATTGCTTAATACCAATCCAGGATGAATCCTCTTCACAGCAACTTGCTCTCCGGTCTCCAACATCGCGATGTAGACCTTCCCTAGACGGCCCTGCCCAACCACCATCAGGTGGTTGAAGCCATCCGTGGCGGTGTTTATGTCGGATAATGGATACGCCCGTGCACATGGCTTGACAGGGAGGGATTCCTCGGACTCAACAGGCTTCTTCTTGGTGCAAATGATCGACAGGGCAATCACGAGGATTACTAGGAACGATGATAATAGTGCAATTATAAGATAGTATATGATCTCCACCTCACCACTCATGTTGTAATAGCAACCACAATTACAATATGATCAAATTTTGATCGTCTAGAAGGTGATTTCAAAGAATTTGTGATCAATTTGGTTACGGAAAATTGATCATAGGACTTTTTATTTATTTATTTATGAAATAAAGTTAGGTGAAGACTTGTGAGAAAGTAAAAGAAAGAGGGTGTCGATCTATGTGAATCAAATATGTACACATAGAAAAATGGGGTGGTTTGGTCGGAAAAGAAATAAATAAATAAAATTGGTGCTTTGGCCTCAGATTTGTTTTTATTCCATGGGGTTGGCCACCTCCTATGTAATACAAAAATGAAAACTCTGGTGCAATTTGTGGGTAGGGAAAATTCTTAGAAACCCTGGCGATGGTTGACAAGTGCTTTAAGTAATACATATTCTAATAAATAAATTTGTCTCTTTTTCTTTTGTCACAATTATATAGTTTTTTTTTTTTTTTTTTTTTTTTTGCCTGTAACACGTAATTATATAGTTGTAGCCTATTAATTCTTGTTAGTGGGTCAAGTTCATATTTTATTTTATATTAAATTGATATCAATATGAAAAGATGTAAAAATAAACAGAGACCACTAATAATTAGTTTAAGTGTCAATTATATTTATTCATCTTATAATCATATCTGTTAAAGTCGGATACATGTACGCGTTATTATTTCATGTCAAATATTAACAACCTAATGTTAGCTGAATTTTGACACCAAAAAGGTGTTGCTTTTTGCAGACTCCTTAGGTGATCAAATATGTCACTTTAATTTAACATCTACCGTGACTGCTAAGTTTTCTTTTTATCTTCTTTTCAGGGCAAACTAACTTCTTTATCCCAATCGGTGGCATCCAGAATGAGACAGTAAGTAAATCCCAAAGTTGTTGTACTTGTACCTAGGAGAAGATACTTGGAAAAGGGTGAAGCAGGGTCAATCGGTGGCTTTTCCTTTCTCTTGTAACTACTAAAGCACGAAATTGGTTACTTACTTCTAGGCAAAAAAAATATATATATGAAATTGGTTACTTACGGGCTCGACAGTCTACTAGATAAGATTTAGTTATATTATATGTCGTGATCAATAGAATATTAATTAGAATACTACTAGGATAGATTATAAGTTAGTGTCATTTTCACAGTAGATAGATATTTTAAGTATTAGTGTGGTGTGAACTATGGAAATATAGATATCTATTACAAATGTACTTCCATTAAGAAATTTAAAACCGAAAATTTAGATATCTTTTTTATTTCTACATTTTTAGTAAGATTAACTCATCCTAAATAGAGGTTTCACATACCAATTTTTCGTTTTTTATAAAAGGATAGGCTGCCAAAACATAACATTATAAGTAGGTATGAACGGTGATACAATAATTTTTCGGTGAAATCAAAACTTGCATAGTGATGATATTACTTGAGTGCATATGTAAAGAAGCTGGATCAAATTTTACACAATAAAGAAAATATTATAAGAATATAATTTTTTTTTTTTCAAACATGACTACATCTTATGATTATCTCTTGACTTTAGTTAGGGGACAAGTTAACAATTAATTTTAATAAAATAATATTATTAAACAAAACTAATTAAATATGTGATAATGTTATTAAAAAAAATTAGAGAGATTAAAAAGGGAAAAGGGGGGAAAAAAACATACAAAAGATTGGTCGAGCTCTCTCCTACTAACGATTTTTACATCCAACTAGTAGGAAAGAAGAATAGCATCCATCAGAAAAATCCAATTTACCAAACAATCGCTTGGGAGGAGAAGACACAAGGAGATTATCAAGAAGAGCTCCAATCTTTTCCTTGCCTCTAACTCCCTCGCACTAGTCATTGTCAAATGGTTGAGTTTGTCGTATAAGGTTATGTGATGAATCAAAATGATAAGAAAATGTGTTTTTAAAACTATAATAATGTAAAAGTGAAGGTTAAATCAATTGAAGTATTGGGGATTGAAGTTGGATTTGAGCAATTAGGTTTTTTACTCGAAGAAACATATAGGCTTACTTGATTAAACTTGTTTAGAAAGTTGGATTCAATTGAATAAGATATCATAGGAAGTCAAGTATGGATCCCAAAGTAGTTCGGTGAACTAAACTAGATTTAACTTGAAATTACTTTTGGAATTTTAGAATATTTTAGAATTTGCCCATTTAACATAATTATTAGTTCACACATTCAAGCATTCAATAAGGTAAAGGAAATCTTTAACGAAATATCCATTACTCAGGAGCTTCTATTGTCTTATTCCATATTTTGACGGAATTGATTCAACTCCCAATCTTATCATTAACTTAGATTCTTCATAATTAGTTCAAATGGTATAAATTTAAAGAATTACAAATAAAGGATAGAATGAAGAGTTGGATCAATTTCTAAAAATAAAGAGCACACTATAAGAAAATCCTCATTAGAAAGCTTCTATAATCCTATCCCTTATTTTGATATGATCCATTCAACTCTCTATCTTACTATTAAATTAAATTCCTTTAAATCTACGCCGTTGAATTTATAATTAGTTCAATTGCTTAAATTTAAAATATTGCAAATTAAGGATAAGATAAAGGATTGAATCAATCTCCTAAAAAATATGGATGGGATTATAGAAAATCCTTACTAAGAAACTTCTATAGACCCCTCTACTATTTTAACAAAATTGATCTAACTCTCCATCTCACCATTAACTTAAATTCCTTCAAATCTAAACAGTTAAATTCATAATTAATTTAATAGTCTAGACTTAAAGGATTGTAAATCAAGGGTGGAATGGAGGGCTAAACCAATATCACAAAAAATAAAAACAAAACCATAAAAAAATTCTCATTAAGAAGCTTCTACCATTCCGTCTTTTATTTTTATAAGACTAATCCAGCCTTCCATCTCACCATTAAGTTAGATTCATTCAGATTTAAATCGTTAAATTCATAATTAATTTAATGGTCTAGATTTAAAAGACTAAAAATGAAGGATTAGATAAAGGGTTAAACTAATCGCTTAAAAATTAAGAATGAAATCGTAAAAAAAAAAAAGTAAAAAAAAAAAAAACCTTACTAAGAAACTTATATGATACCATCCAACCATCAATCAGCGTGGCTATGTTATGTAAGTTCTGCTCAAAGAACTCATGTCTTTTCAAATAATTCACTGGTGAAAGATCAGGAGGTTGTAAGAATTCTCCATCTTGAGGTAACTTATGCAATAATAATAATAATAATAATAATAGGATTTGATACGATGAGAAACAAAAGTAGTGTCTATTGAATCTTTGTAACACTTTCTTAATGGTCTAAAATTTGCTTTTCATGCTTTTCCTAGTTTTTTTGAACTTTTTTTTTTAGTTGCCTGTATTTTTTATAATTTTTATTTATATAATTTACTTAAATTATTCAATAATATTTTAGAAAATTAAGAAAATGTCATATGCCTCTTATCTATGATTAAAACGAAATTAAGAGACACAAAAATGTATTTGTCCAAAAAATCATTACACAAGTCAATTGTTTGCAATAGTATAAAACCACATCACCTTTTTCTAAGTTTCCTTATTTTTATTTGATTTTTCTATTTTCATTGTTTTCAAACTTAATAAAATAAGATTTCTATTAACTTTATCAAATTTTCTGTTCACTAGATTTGGTTTTGTCTGGAGACTTTTAAATTTGGCTATTGAACCTTGTCTTGTTAGCAAAAAAAGAATGTTAATAAAATCACTTTGATTTTGAAATGAAATACTGTTGTATAATTCGTGAATGGGTTATTTCATGTTCCTCTCAAATTGAACATTATTTAACGTTGTCCCTTCTAAAAGCAAAGGCGATCAATACTTTGGCTATCCAGAGAGTCAAAAAGGATGAATTGCAAATTTATTACAAAATATAACTTCACTTTTCCTAAGCTCTTTAAATATGCACTAATCTACTTAACCTTCACAAAAGGTCCGTCACTATACTATTTATTGATTCTTTAGAAGTAATTACAAATCTTTTATAACAATTTGGATAGTACATATATATTTTTTGCAAAAGATATAATGCCATTTTTCCAATAGAATGAAAAAAAATTCAATAATTCTAACATGTCATATGAATTAATTAATAACGTCTAAATACTAATGATATTTAAACAAATAATAATGAAGCTACATACATTTTCAAAAAATATTAATTGTGCTTCTACATATTATAATTTTATTAATATTCACTTATCACTCCACATAGCATGTTAGTATTACTAAAATAGATGATGTTTGAATTTTCTCTCTTTTATTATACTCATAAAAAATAAATAAATAAATAATATCATTAGAAAGTAAAATGATGTTTTAGGATTTTAGAGTGCATATCTACACCTAATCAATAGTATAAGGGGAAACTTAAAATTATCCTAAAATTAAATTAATTGCGACCATTGAAAATTTGTCAAAGCCCATCCGAAACTGTAGTGGGCCATCCAGGTTGAAAAATAAATCTATTTGGCCATTTAATCTACTGGGCCTGCGTTGGACATAGTAAATGCACCAACCTTAATGTCCTAGGGCACATAGTGGACAATGAAATTAATGTTGTAAGTCTAATGGGCTCATAAAATATTTCAATGTCATTTCATATTTCAAAAAGTTGGGAGCCCAATAAATTAATTTGAGAGAAATCCTTCAAAATGATACTTGTCATCCTGATTCTCTAATGGCTATTGAGAACGAATCAAATTTAGATGGTTCGATTATCTTAATTAACAGAAGCTCTTCAAATATCTAAATGATTTTCAATAATGGTTCTTCACAATAATTTGTGTTTGCCCTGTATGAACTCCATTAATTTTCCACAAAAGGTGAGAATATTCCTTATTTTCTTGCACTAAAGTATACAAATGTAAAACAACGTTGGTGTAAAATATGATTGATAAATAAATTTTAAGTGAAAAATAGTTTGTTGTTAATGGGTGATTTGAAAGCATTTCTTAAATACAAACAAGAACATTTTCACACATTTATACGTGTTTTTTATTTTAATTTTTTCCACAAAGTGCGTAATTATTTTTAAAGAGTGATAATAAGTTTCACCACTAAAAGATACGAAGAAAAACACGAAAGGAATGGTACACTGAGATGTTTCTGTCACCATTGTCATAGGAGTAAGTATTCATACTTTTATTCGTTTATTTTCAGGCAAGACACTTATCCATCTTTTTCTTGAAAATGTCAAGTGCTTTCTTTGTTAGATTACTTAACTAGTATTTCAGAGTATTTGTCATCGGAACCGTCAAATTAAACCTATCTCTAAAATATAAATTTCCAGAAAACCAGTTTGGAAGTTAGTAAATTTTTATCCGAAAGAAAAAATTGGAAATAAATTGAAAATCGAAATAAGCAACTGGTTTTCAAAAATAAAACTGAATTTCAAAGCCTCAACATGTAGGCCTGCAATTAATGCTGCATTTATATTGAGCTTTAAAATGGCCAACCTCTAACAGTCTAACCACATCAAGCATTTAAATAGATATTCTAGCAAGCCGCTTTAAAATCAACCAATAATATATAAATATTTATAAAATTTTAATATATAAAAATATAATTAATACATTTTTAAGAAATATATTCTTTATTAACTCATGTAAAAATTTTATTAATAGTTATACGTTACTTATTGATTCACGTAATATATTAATACCATTAAATCATTTTTTCTAATACTATTGCCTAACTTCAGTTTTCCAAAAATAAGGCGATGAATGGGGATTACAGACAATTGCACTAAATGCTCCTGCTACACTATTTCTTTTTCCTTTGGTAAAACCAACACTCGTGCTACTATAGGTAAGTGAATTATTCAAACGGTAGTCATATATCTCATCCTGGTCTAACAAATTTTTGGCCACAGAGAATCCATGAATGTATCATATCTACTTCTATCTACTCAATTTTTAATCAATTGTTAAAACTGTTCAATCACGTTATGATATAATTATAACACCATATCATTATCTTTCTTATAATATCGATCATTAGCCATTAATTATATATCACAGCATTCAAATAAGAAAAATTATTAAAAGCTGTGTGAGAACGTGAATAGAAAAATTAAATCGCAAGAAATGACTAGCAATAAGGTTTCTGAACAAGCTATAGGTATGATAAGTAAATTTATTGATAAACAACTCAAGTTTACTTCAATATTTACTTTAATTTAACTCGATTATAGCCGAGTTAAGTTCTATTTAAATTACTCAAATGAGTTTATCAAATCTAGCTTTAATTAATGGTCCAATCAAGCTCATGTATTTTTAAAAATTAACCGAGTAACGTTTTATCATCAATTCATTTTAATTAGAAGAAAATCACTTTAATTGAATTGAAGTTAAACTTATTAAATATTATTTCAAATCAAACTCGAATATAAAATTCTAAGTCTAATCAAACTCAACTCGAGTTGGGATTCTAACTTTCAACTTGAATCCAAAACAACACGCTCAATTAAACCAAATTTCAACTCGAGTTTTAAATTTTTAAATCAAAACCAAACTCAAAGCTAATATTATATTATCTCAACTCGATTCGTTTATTCTCTCTAATACACACAATCTCCTTAAACCTGAATTTTTGTACGATAGGAAAACCAAGTGGAAAAGAGAATACATTCTTTCAATCTCTAGAAGAGTTGGAGGGCCTGATGGAGAAATATGTTACCAATATACACACCAAAGTAAATTGTCTCAAACATAAACAAACTGTATATAATAATTATACGAATTATAAAACAGGCATCAACGTACGTGGTCTCGAGGTCCCATATAAGGTTTGAATTTTTAAAACAGAATCATACAGGTAGTAGGGTCACAAAGCAATTCATTTCCTAGATTTTTCCTAGTCGCTTAAATACGAGGATTGATGAGCTTTGTGACACGTTGCATTCACGCTAAGCAAAAGAACCCTGACGCATTTGAGTAACCCTTTTATTATTGTTAACTACTGAGAAACGATGATGGGCCAGTAGATTGTTTGTTCATGAATGAATAGCACCGTCAAGGCCAAAGTTTCCAGATCTCCAAACAGTGGAGCGGGACGTATTCATGTCAAAAATCGGCATGAAAAGTTACTAACAGGTTGCTAATCGTTTAACGGACCTTAGTAGAAAATCATTCCTTGAATCAACTTTTAATGGATTTTGAAAAACTATTAATTAGATATGAATAGATCCTTAAATTTTTCTTTTTTAAAAAAAGGTACTTATACCACATAATTTTTAAATAATTTATACATTTCTCAAACCGTCTTTATTTGATTAATTGCTTTCGACCGAGCATTAGAAACTTATGTAAATCATTCCTCTTTTATTCCAACCATAGTTAGCGAATAAAAAAGAATCATTTTGCATTGGAAGAAACTGAGTTAGTTGCCGTGTATTGTATCAGAATACCTAAACAAAGTAGTCACTCTAGATTTAGATCATCTCAATTTTTATCCCACCAATTTTCCTCTTATATAAACTATTACATGCAATCAATTATTAAAGTTACTAAAAGAAAAATAACGTCACAATAATACTATAAGATATTTCAATAATTTAATCACTCTTAACTATTGATTTTGAAACTGATGGAAAATGAAAGGATGAAAGCATAAGAAATCTATCAGTCTGTTGCTGGGAATGTTTAGTTAGGCTTTGATATTTCCTTGTAGTAACCTAAAAATTGATAGTGTTAAGATGGAGCTAGTTGATGTCTACATATTTCTGCCGCTTTGTGTGTAATATAGCTTAAAAGCAATAGAAATTTGGCGGCATTTGTGTGCTACATACTATAATACTTGCTATGACATTATTACATTAAATGCATATCAATATCATGGGTCTAATAGAGGTGAGCATCTCGTCGAATCGATCCTGAACCACCAGTTTATGGGTCGGTAACACGGTAAATCATGATTGGTCTATAAACTAACGATTCTGAGCTAATTCATAAGGTTTGACGGTTCAAAATTCGATTCGCGACTCTTGAACCGTTTTTTTTTTTAATATTTAATTTTTATTAATTGTGTTAATTTATTTTTTTAATACATTAATAATTTTTAATAATATGATATCCTTTCTTTTCATTTTTTAAGTTTGCTAATAATTAATAATTTTTAATTTTTTTATTAATTTTTAACTTAATGCGATTCTAACTTTTTTATTTTTTTTTCCTCAAATTTTATTTTTTTTCTCATATTCAAATCCTTAATATTTAATAAATTTTACAAAAATGACTTATATTAATTAAAATTGAATTTTTTATTTATCCTTAATACATAATTAACTTATAATTAATCATCTATCATTAATTTAATAATATTATTTTAAAAAAAATTGTCCTTCACCATTACGAATAAAGGAGCTTTGATATATAATAACTTATTAGATATTATCAAATTATTTTTTTTCGACTTAATGACCTCTCTATTCTCTATTTCTTTTTTTTTTTAAGAGGGTGAACCGACCGAGTCAACCCGCTAGTTTAATGGCAAGTCAGCCTAGCAGTTCGTAACCCACCAAACCAGGTGGTCCCGCTCTCTTGAACCGCCTGGGCCCTTAAAGTCAAGTCGGTTCAAGGTCCTTGCCCAAGTCTAAGTCTAGAATTTCACTACAGTATGCAAGCTATTTAAGGAAAAAATTCCATAGCAAAATCATTCCAATCAATTGGTAAATTTGAAGATAGTGAACTCTATAAAACTTCTAAGTAATGCCTAATTCATTGTGGGAGAATTAGAATTTCATTCCTCCATTATTCGCTATTATGGTGTTCACTTTGTTTTTTATTTCTGAATTGTAATTTATAAGAAACTTTACTACCTAATTTAACTAATAGAGATTCTTTAATTCAGCTAAAAAATCATAATTTCTTGTAAAACTTTACATATTTTTCCAAAAATAACCTCATTTCAATTTGATGACCATCACCATAGCGACCACCACCACCAACCACCATCTACCAACTACCACTACTACTGTCATCACCGTTACAGCCACCGCTTCAACCATCACCCTTACAGTCACCACCACCACCCATGCCATGCCATTACAACCACCACCAACTACCATAATTACCGTCACCACCACCATCGACGATCACCACCAACCACTACTGCTACTTATTACCTTACGTTAGAGTTGGTTGAGAAAGATGATGGATTGAAGGTGATTTAGTCATTAAATAACCATTGCATGTTTATTCTTAAGTTACTTATAAATCCAACTAAATAAAATAACATATATAACACCCTTATTATATTCCTTAAAAATTCTAATTCTACTTCGCCCTCATTCCATTCAGTGAAGTGAATGGACCATTAGTCTTCAAAATAAGATTGATATTATAGCAAACGCCCATTTATGCTACCAAATAAATGTTGTTGGCATATTTTATTAAAAATCCTAAATTAACTCCATTTCAGTTACCATAACATCTCGTTATTTCAATTTCATCTACCATCGTTATTTACTGATACCATCACCAATATGATACTAGTATCAAGTCACCTTTATCACCATATTATTACCACCATGCTATTGTCTTGCTTACACTATTATTACTATGGTAATCGTACCATTGTTACCACTATTATTACCACTAGAAAACCTAACTTGTCACCACTACCATCACCATTACTACTAACGCAATGTTGCCATCCTTACAAATCCAACACCTCTTGCATTATACTATCATTTACATTATCGCTCTCACGTAGCCACTACTTTAGTATCACGATTTTGATTACCATCTCACCGGTTTTGTGATGGTGGTTAACAGTCAATAATGATGGTAGTAGTATAGATTTAGGGGTGTAACGGTAGTGGCAAGATAGTTGTGATATGAGGAAATGTGGTTAAACAAATGTAGGATAACGCCAATGATGAGATAACTACCCAGATTGCTATTCTAGCATGGTATTTGTACATGATGAACATGTAATGCAAAGAAACTTGTACCATATGTAGCGCAACAAAAATAGTATAAAAACTATAATGTTATATTCTTTTTATGTTACACTATAATGTTCTTGTTTTATACTTTACTATAAATAGAATGCTGAGAAATATTAACAACTTACTAAATGTAGCTTTAACAATTTTTAAGCTCTAAAAAATGATTTTTAAATAATTTTAAAGTTTGGTAGTAGCTGTAGAGTCTAACACCCATTCTGTAATTGGAAACAAGAGCACAAAGGTATAGCTTCTTTCCTTTATGCTTACAAAGGTAGTGACATTTAACGATAATTGCAAACACACTTATTAAACTTTTGGTCATGTATGTAGAAATCTCTTAAAATTTCAAAGTAGTTTTTCATAATTTCCAAAAGTATGTAAATAACCCCGAACCGTTGTTAAAAGTTTATAAGTTGGGAAGCTTTCGCAAAATTGGAGCGTATATTTATATTTTGAAAAATTATGAGAAGGTTAAATCACATTATTTTTATCTATACGAAACCGATAATTTAAAAGGTGCATTTATGATTTACCTATATGTTTATGTTATATGATAAATCAAAGTTTTATTAAAAGAACATAGTAACATAGACCGATTTTTTCTATTCTCAAATAATATCTCTATTTATATCTTCTTATGTCATATACTATCACATAAAGAGATTCAATGTATTTCTGTTTTAATATTAGCATGTAAATGGATGAGATGTGTATGGAACCACCATTTGCATATATAAAAGTTTCGTTGAAATAATAAGAAATTACTGAGGTAACATTTAGTTACGTAACTTTTGTAATATTGAATTGGACAAAAAATTTTGTCCTATGGTTAATTTATAATTTTGTTTGGTGACCGAATAAAAATTGGACTGATGAACTAAACAAAAAAATATAGATTTTGTCTCATTTATACCATAATATAAAAATGAAACTCACTCAATAAAAACAAAAAAAAATTGCATTTTCAAAAATATCACTCGATATCATAATATAGAGTTAATTAATATTATTTTTATCAAATATTACAAAAAATTATTTTATCTTATAATATAAATAATTAATTTTTTTAATATAAATTTTGTATCCAGTACTATGCAAACCAAATATAGTACAATAAGCTTATACTATCTAATCTTCCTTATACTTATTATATCTAATTCCGTTTATTTAGTTCAATCTTTTCCTTACAACCAAACACTAGCTAAATAATATAAATCATCAATGTGAACTTATTTTTATACCTGGATGATCAACTAAAATTTACAAATGGTAAATCATGGTTTGGGCACTTGTTTCTCACCCATTTGTCAACATCACAAATTTCTCTTCACTTTATTTGAATTGTTAGTTCCACCATTTTACCATGTCAAAAACATGCATCTCCATCTATAGTATTTTCTTTCCACTAGAATTTTGGTTCCATTTCTTGATTGTGTAGGAATTTTTTATCGATTGAGATTATCCATTATTTTCATATGGGATTAAGGTTATAGCTTACACATAAACTCGATTTGATACGTTTAAAAATTATTGAGCTCAAATTAAGGTTATTTACAAGCTTGAAAATAAAACTGAATTCTTACTAAGCTTGAAAATTATAAACTCGAGCTCTATTTTTTTAGATTTATCTTGAGCTTAACATTGTCTTATTTACAAATCCAGTTGGAGACAATCGAGCTTATGTAAGCCATGCTCGAGCCTGATCTACTTCACAAGCCTAAATATATAAATAGTTTGATAAATAATGAATAAATATTATATCAAATATTGCATATCATCGAATATCATATTTTCTTATACTCAATTCTTACTCAAACCAAGGCCCAACCAGTAAAGCTTATCATAAGACACACCTAATGGGCACCTGAGCAAGCAATAATCCTGCGAGTCATGTTGTAACTCTCTCGTTAGTCCACAAGCTCAAGCTAATGAAGAATGCCAACCAAGGGCAAGCCAATTCCCTGCATTGTGATGTGCTTGGTGAGCTAAATAATAAATGCCCAAGCAAAACAACCCTGACCAACAAGCCAACGCATGCTGACCATCTAATGTAAGCCTGAGGCTTAACTCCTTCCACCAAGCACCGACTAACCCCTTGGTAAGCGTCTTAACCCGACTTTTGTCTTTAGCGATTGTAGCTTACTACAACTCATTAATGAGCATCTAACATCTATTGTATAATCGGCACGTCGAATACCTCTACCCTTACTACATCATAGAGCTGCAGATTTGGTGGCTTAGTCGGCTACGGCGTGTCCCCTACAATGAAGCTCTATCACCTACCACAAAGTGCACTGTTTGCCGACTACTAATACGAATGAAACCCCGGTCGCCACGTATCTGAGTAAATCACATAAAAGGTGCCAACACTAACAAGTAAGATCATCAGACCTAACTCTTTCAAATCCTTCTCCTTTTATTATTCTCTCTCTCTCTTAAAACTCTTCTCCTCCTTCTCCCTAGAGAAGAGGACTTAAACACCCACACATGGAACAAAAAACCTTTATGCCATGAATTTTGGTTTCCCAGCGAGCAACAATGAAACTAAATATGAGACACTTATCACTAGCTTAAAGATTGCCGAAGATATTGGAGTACTAAGCTTAGCATATCCTCAAACTCTATGTTGGTTGTACAACAAGTCAAGGTATAGTACGAGATTAAGGTCGAAATGATAGCCAAGTACTTACATTTAGTGTAAAGCCTTCTTGCAAAATTCACCTCTTGGGAAGTCAACAAAATCCCCTAAGCAAAAAATGTAGAAGGAAACAGACTATCCAAAATAGCTTCATCCACCATCCCTGCATCACACAACTGTGATAAGCTATCTTCATACAATACCTCCTCAAAAGAAGTATAGAGGTACAATAGCAACAGGTTGCAAAAATGATAAGAGTAACCCTAGAGCCGTCTTAGATGGATTCCCTTGAGTAGTACCTTAAGATTGGGGCATTACCAAAGGAGCAAATTAAGGCAAAGAGGCTAGCATACATTACAACCAATTGTATATGATCGGTGATGTACTTTATAGGTAAGGATACAACATTTCACTCCTCAAATGTCTTCAAACAAAAGAGGGTGCTTGGGTACTTAAAGAGCTGCATATAGGGACTTACAGTAACTACATCCAATCGCTAGCATTGTACCTCCAAGAATTCAAGCTAAGTTACTACTAGCCTAACATAAAGGAAGATGCCAAAGCTATGTTCTACAGGTACCACTCCTACCAAAACATACACCGATAACTCGCATACCCAACTTAGAGTTACATCCTTTGACTAGCCTATGGCCACTTGCACAATGGGGATAAAACATCCCCAACCCTTTCCCTAAAGCCTTAGTAAGCTAAAAGTTTATCTTGATGGAAATAGACTACTTCACTAAGTAGGTACAACCGTCAGCTATCATGACTATAATAGCTCGAGCCATCGAAGGCTTTATGCTCACCTACATACTGTCCCACTTCGAAGTACCATACAAGTTGATTATTGACAATGGAAGGCAATTTGATAGTGATCGTTTCAAGAACTTCTACAACAAGCACAACATTAGGCTACACTATACTTTAGTTGCCCACCCTCAAAGCAATGGCTAGGTTAAAGCCATCAACAAGATAATTCTCAATAGTCTTAAAAAGAGGGTAGAACAAATAGGAGGCGAGTGGGCTGATGAGCTTCCTAACATACTTTAGAGTAATTGCAAGATGCTTAGGACATCAACTAAAGAGACTCCATTCCATCTCGCCTTTGGCTCTGAAGTTGTCTTCCCTATTGAATTAGAGTTACCAACCAGCAAGGTACAACACTTCAATGTGAACACTAATCACATGACCTTGTAGGCAAATTTTGATACTATCGACAAAGTTTAAGACACTATGCAAGTACGTACTACGGCATATTAGTAGCGAACTACCCAATACTACAACTAAAGCAACTAACACAGGGTTTTCCACCCTGGTAACTTAGTATGTAGAAAGCTAGAAGCTACTAACTCTAAGGAAAGATGGGGTACACTCGCCTCCAATTGGGAGGATCTTATGCAACTAGTTGATAAAATGGGAAAATGTACTTACAAGCTCAAGATAATGGAAGGACAACCAATCCCTAAGGCATGGAATGCCCAGAATCTAAGACCTTACTTTCTTTAGATACAGCAACAAGAATCAAAAGCATTTATAACTATAACTAAATGCAATGAATTAATGAAGTTTCTGGCATTTTCTCCTCTTCTTCTCTCGAGCCTTCAATCTTGGGTTGATTTTTATCCCCAAGCTTCACCCAAGTTAGTCCTTACACCAACAATGTGGGCACATTACATGAGCGTCGATCTACATCAAAACTTCAATCTTAGGTTAATTTTCATCCCTAAGCTTCGTTCAAGTTAGTCCTTATACTAATAATACAGGCACATCACATAGAAGTCAATCTACATCATGCCCCCAATCTTGGGTTAATTCTCATCTCCAAACTTTGCCCAAGTTAGTCCTTACACTATCAATGTAAGCACATTACATAGGTGTCAATCCACATCAAGCCCTCAATCTTGGGTCGATACTCATCCCCAAGTTTTGCCTAAATTAATCCTTACACTAACAACACGAGCATCGTCATAGGGCCTTAATATATATCAAGCCCCTTATCTTGAGTCGATTTTTATCCTCAAGCATTGCACAGCTCAGTCCTTATGTTGACGACATAGGTGCCTTTCTTTGTATCAATTCACATCAATCCCCAACATTGGGTCGATACATCCCTAAGCCTCACCCAACTTAATTCCTATGCTTATGGCACAAGTACTTCACCTAGGCATTAATCTACTTAAATGCCCCTAACACGACTCGATCATTCATTCTCATCATTCATCTACATAAGAATGCTATCATAACAGTTATCAAATGCAACCCAAAGTCAAATAGTATAGCAAAGGCTAAGGAAAAGAAAAATCAACTAGTGAGAAGCATTTATTAAAACATGAAGATTTTATTTCATTAATTAAATGGAATATAAAGTTTAGTTGGTTGGCATATCGAGATCGATTACATCAAAGAAGAAAAATGATACGATTACATCCTATACTTCAACTACTCGTTTCGCTTGAATGGCTATTCTTGACCTCGACTTAACTCCTCACCTTAGGAACTCTACCCCAAGTAGAACTCATCTCAACATTAACTCAACCAACTCTCGCATTATGACCACATCCCTGAAGTCTTCATAGCTAAGGCTCAAGCCACAAAGCTCCCAATGATGCTCAACCTCTAAGTAAAGGTCCCCACCCTACCTAATAGAGCCTCTCTTCCACAGAGGCGATAGTGAAGACTATAGATTTAACTACTTCACCAAGAGTGACGAGCTATCTAAGCCTTATTGGCAAAAAAGTAAGGTTGATCTTTTACCCAAATTAGACAAGAGGACTCGTGGAGTAGAGGATTCCCACGAGTCCCTCAATCCTCAAGTAAGAGTAGAGAAAAAACCCCTCTACGACCGTAGTCACTATGATTGCCTTCACCTGTTGAGGGTCATTGAGGACAATGCATAGAAGAGACTACCCAAAACCTTATACAAATGAGTGCCCCACAATGAGGCAACTACGGACAAGCAGTGAGGATGTATCCGAGCCTCCCCTCTTTTGCCCGACATCATTTAGATAAAAAGAAGGTTGGAACCTGAGACAATGTACGCCTCCTGATTATAGTACGTAAACCGACCATCGTTGCAATGTAGTTCTCCATGCCTTACAATCATAACCCAAAGGAGAATGTGGAAGGCAACCGTCTCCATAACTTAAGCGCACCATCCCACAACACTATTGCTTTGGACATACTCATGGAAGCACTCAAGTATACCCCACTAAAGTTGTTTAGATAATTGGCGTAGGGAGGCAAAGACCCATGCACCCTTTATATAGGATCCATAAGATGTCGTAGCCATACTTTTATTGGTCATTACATGGCCTTAAAGCATCAGGAACTAAAGCAAAGCCTATGGAATTAATGGTGGGCTGTACGGGCATTAAATATCTTCTAGAAGTCACTTTGCCTGAAGCGTTCCTATTGCTACAAGATCATGGTACCCGAAATGAACTCTGTAGGACGGATAGCGTATGTTAATAAGAGATTTACCATGGTAAAATCCCCTCGCTAAGGAAATCCTATGATGTCATCGCAAGATACATTCTTATGCTCATCTCCACTTGACCCAGGCCCCTATGAGAACCCCGAAAGCCATTATCTGCTTGAAGGAAAAGGGATATCAGGCTCTAATAAGCATTATCATAAGAGAAGAACACTTAAGTATAATCATAGATAAGTGTAAGGCAATGGCACATGGGAAAGCTAGCAAGTCCCCAAAGAGCAATCAACTGGCACTAACTCAAAGACACAGAGCTTGACTACTCACAATTCAATAAGACAAACACAGGATCTAACTCAATGAAGACCCTCTCCAACAAAAACACTTAGTCAAAAAAATTGAAGGAATTTGAGCATATAGACACAATATGAAAGCAAGAAAATGCAACCGAGAAAAACACAAGCACGAGTTAGGAGAACATCAATAAAGCTTCATTCAAGGTTCAACAAATTACGTAAGTAGAAGACAGCATCTCGACCATTCGCAAAGAAAAAAGGTAGAAGTTTACAAAATGGGCACACATCACCCAAGCTAACTATGAAAAATAAACAAAAAATACGAGGACGATCTTAAGCATCCTCCATTTACTGTTGTTGCTTCTGCTGCCACTCTAGCCCTTGTTTGACTTCACCTCCACCACCTACTTGCATAAGGTCTGCATTAGAGCTTCTGCTATAAGTTCCTAACGAGTCACTAAACTAATCACCACCAAACCCACTCTCAACAGCAACTTCGAGTTCATCTGGCCAATAAAGGAAGGATAAGTTCACATCTAGCATATTTTGTCAAACCTGCTTCCTTACCTCCTTTACCATTACATAACTAACCTTGGTGATAGCCTTCTCAATCAGGAGGTCCTCTAAGGTTATGATTAAGATATTGCGTTTGACCTAGTTAAATAACCTCATAACTCTTAAGAGCTCAGCTTCCCTCATAACAAAGTCGACTCGTACTTTCTCCAGTTCGTCACCCTTAACCCTTAGCTCAACAACTAGCCTCCCATCTATGGCCTTGTTGGACTCCTTAGACTTCCTCAACTCATCATTCAATCTGTCTACCTGACTAAGTAGCTCTTTATGCTGGTGTTCCTGGTCTTTGAGCACAACAGCTAAGTCACTGCACGCTTTTTCCTTCTCCTCCAACGCCTTCCAAAGCCCCTCAACCTCAACCCTTTCTTACACTCCCTTTGATAATAGAATTAAGTGGTTGTAGGCCAAAATGAATTCTAATAAGTCATACAACTACAAAGATAATCAATAGTTAGCAATCATGTCAAAGCAAGCAATTCAACAAAAGTACACAAGTAGCTTACCTCTTTACACCTCTTCAACATTACCATTGAAGCCTCCTATTTGTTGCGACTTGTAACAAGCTACCTAAATTGTGCTTACAGCTGCTCAAACCTTTAAGGTGGCTAATTTGTGAGTTACATAGGAGGTGCTTGTCTCCTCCAACGAGCTAAAGGTTCGCCATCCTCATCATTGGCAATCTTAATAGCTACTAGAGTAGCAGTCTCAGGTGTTCACTCCAAGCTTGCCCAATCCGTATCCACTCAAGCACTTGCTACCACAAGGCTTAGCTTGACCATAGTGTCCCCAGTTGGAGCCTCCAGAACCACCCCCCTCTACCAAGTGCCTCCGGGGTCACTATTGTAGTACCCATAGGCACCCTAGTTAATACATTGCTTCTCGCTTGCTGGACAACTTCTAAAAGGGTCTACTGCCTTCTCGCTTTCTTCTTAGACTTTTTTCAAGGACAACACAAGGTCTACCCCTCCCCTTCCCTCTTGGGCCACCTCCTCTTCTCAAGCTTCATAGCATTCTACAGCCACGTACTCTATATGTCTAACATCTTTGCAATTAAATTTTCAAACGCTAACTATATAGTTGCAAAACAACCAATAAGCTACTTAGAAAAACAAATAAAAACTAAGACAAGAAACTTACAATACCTAAGACGAGCAACCTAATGTCCCTACTCCAATGGTAAGGCGTCACAATGCGATAAACAACCAACCAACCCTCCTTGGCCAAACAGAACAACTACTTATCTCCACTACAAACAATAGCGCTCCGCTCTTATAGTTTTCACAAATCAAAAGAGGTTTAAGTTTCTTCTAGCATGCCAAATTCAAGAGCTCAATGCTAGCTACCGAGTCCTCCTCCCCAAGTCTTTTAACTTCATACTCCTAATTAAGCATCTCCACTTCGTCAAGAATTTAAGGGGCTCCAAAGCACAAATACAGTAGAAAAATTCCTTCTACCCCTCCATCTTATTTAGAGTTTTATCTATGATACTCAGCCTCATGCCTTAAGAAGTGATGCAATCCACCCATTTCTAAACCTCCTCTCAAAAAAGAAGTACTTGAAAAGCTACACAATCAGCCGCCGCAACTGCCAAATGCATAGTGCCTTGAAAGCAAGTAGCTGAACCTATGCATTTGTGTTCAAACTATTGAGCACAACCTTGAAATACTATAAGTACTCAACCAAGAATTCAGAAAAAGGAAGCGATCAAACCATACTTGAAAGACTTCGCATACATTATAAAAGATCAAGCATACCTCATGTCGTATGTCTACTGCCCCTCCTGTAGCTCCTCCACTTACCACCGAAGCATTACCTTCTACTACCTAATGAACCAACCTCAATTTCTTCTCGCTCATTACATACGGAATGTGGGCATAGGCATGCTTGTTTACACACTTTGTCCACAAACAACTCACCAACCTCAACCTCCTAGCCATCCGGTGGATATGCATCACATCAATGCCCCCGTACACATTCCCTCCTCTCTTCCCAAGAAAGTATTATCACCTCATCCTCTATAATCGCCATCGCCACCGCTACCGTCACTTCGCAAGGAGTAAGGCTACTACCCCTTGTTTAAGATGAGCTCTCGCAACCCTCATTTACCTCTCTCAATATAGAAAGATGGGATGATTCACCTTGACTACTAGTTATACTTTGGCCAGCCATTGCAAGAAGTTAGAAACAAATAAGAAGGACGTATTTGGCTCATGAGAAAATTTTTTGGCAAAGTTTCCCTTAAGTGAGTAAGATATGTGAAAAGTGAAAGCCTAAGCCAACCTTTATATAAGCAAGTAAGAAGGCAAACAGTTTTCTGCACTTTCGAAGTACGAACCTATGATATGACGTGTGTTTAACCCTAATTGTCCACGTACCTTTCTCCTTCAGCTAAGGGCCCCGATAGATCCCTACATGGGGATCCGTAACGCAACCTGATAGTAAGTCTCTTCACATACATAACCATTCTTCATAAGACCATCAATGCATGCTACATTTCCCAATGATAGCCATCACGGCACATTGAATAGTGTAACAGTTACGTCAATGAAGTAATGACTCGAAGTGTAATAATTTGGTTTGCCATGACCTAAGCAACAAAACTAGTCCTCGAGTTAAGGGATAGGCCTTAGTACACTTACATCGCTTAAACTACTCTCCTTGTACCGTAAGCATTGATGAGAGTCAGGAGACAAGTGTTGATACTCAATTCTCACTCGAACCAATGCCAAACGAGTGAAGCCTATCATAAGACACACCCAATAGGCATCCAAGCAAGCAACGACCCTGCGAGTCTCGTTGTAACTCTCTTGTGAGTTCGTGAGCTAATGTCAATGAAAGATGCCAACTAAGGGCGAGCTAATTCCTCACATTGCAAGGTACCTAGCGAGCTAAATAACGAATGCCCAAGTAGAATAATCCCGACCAACGAGTCAGCATACACTAATTGTCTGGTGTAAACCTGGGGCTTAACTCCTTCCTTCAAGCACCAGCTAACCCCTCAATGAGCATCTTAGCCCAACTTTTGTCTTTAGCAAGTATAACCACTGCAACTCATTAATGAGTGTCCGATATCCATAGTACAGTCGATACGCCGAATACCTTCTGCCCTTGCCAAATCACTAAGCTGCAGATTTGATGGCCCGATTGGCTATGACATGCCGCCTATAGTAAAGCTCTACCACCCACAGCAGAGCACACTTTCTACCAGCAACCAGTACAAATAAACCCCCAGTCACTACATGTCTAAGCAAATCACATAAAAGGCACTAAGCATCAACAAGTAAGATCATCAAACCTAGCTCTTTGAAATCCCTTTCCCTTTACTATTCTCTCTCTCTCTCTTACGTCTTCTCCTCCTTCTCCTTAGAGAAGAGAAGTTATCCTCCTTTCTTGATCCTTCTTACTGACTCAAGTGTCAAAGAGCTTTCATGACCTCACCACAAGAGGCTTTTTGTAAGTATCATAGAGCAGGAGGTAAAGCCCAATCCTCTCCAAATCTATACAAATTTCTTGATCTCCAAATGATCAATAATATTTTACATTTATATATATTATACAAATAATAGTTTTTGGATCTTAATTATTTATTGCATATAATATGAAATATATATTATATATATAAAGTTCGTAAATCTACTTAGGAATATAAATGAAACTAATTCACAGACTTAACTAGAAACCCGAGTTCAACTCATTTATTTTGAGGTAATAAACAATTCAAGTCAAACTAAATCCAATGTAAGCTAACTCGAGTAAATTGTAAATAACTTGACTATCCTCGTTTACAATCACATTCATTCTGGATTATATAAATGTGGTTGTTTTGGAATTAAATTTTTGTTTTATCACTATTTACTATGTGCTATTATCATGGCATAATTGAAATCCAATAATTGCATTGGAATTTCCAAATTTTCTAATGTAGATATTACTTATATCGCTATCATATCTCAACCTTTCACTAAAATCGAAAAACAGATTTCCAAATTGATGTCAAATCAGAAGAAAAACACTCTCTCTCAACTTTCTTTTTCAATGTTCTTGACTCCTTTTCAAATAAAGAAGAAAAACATTTAAAGACTTAACCAAACTAATTAACACTAGAAACAGCACACGCCACAGCTTCGTTTGGTACCTTAGTAATGTTATTTTCCATCAGTCATTATTCTAAATAGCAACTGGATTTAACCGCATTTGCTAGACTTAAATAGGGTTTTGGGCCCTTTGGACTTAAATGACAAGGGACCAACCTTTTTATTCATATGTTGCTGTCCATCTCTCTCTCTCTCTCTCCATGTGAGTTTGAGGATATAGACATATATACATGGGTGCAACGGTCCGTAAATGTCCACACGTAAATACCTAAATGGCTTGCTAGTTGATGTATGCTAGGCATCTAATTGATACATATCTAATTAGAAAGTGGGGATAAGCTCAAATAAAAGCAAATCCAGAAAAAGAAAAAAAAAATTTAAAAAGGGTCAAGTCAAGCACTTTCAAATGAAATTTTGAGTAAACCCCAAATACAACAATTTATTTTTGCCGATCGTTGCATAGTCCCCTATTTGTAACTCGTGCATTTAAATTTCAATAGCATTAAGGATGAACAAATTACATGTATAGTTTATAAGCCAGATTTTACATTGATACCATATTTGCCCCTCCCTTCCCTCAGCATTATGGTTTAGTGTTTCTCCTTGAGTCGCAGCTCTATAAAATGAAAATTGAAATTATTTCAATCATCATTATAAAACGGAAGTTAGGAAATGAGAAAAGAATGACTATTAGACACATTATTTATCTATATTATTTAAATCCCAGCTATCTTATGTTGTATTTTCCATAACATCAAAGTTGCCCATTTAATACTCTAATTTCGTATCTAATTTGCTATTTGTTATCTTATAATACTTGCCTTTTATACTATTGCTAGAGTTATAAATGTTACTTACCTTTTACATTGAAAATAACTACTCCTACATATCAAATATTTTATATTTTCCACCATCTTCATCATGTTTTTAATGTCATCATCATGACTAATTACAATTTCTATGTATAATATATAGTGTCATCATTATTATCAATTACAATTACCATATTCACCTATTCTATTTCTAGTCCATATTACTTAAAGTCTTTGTGAGCTTATGGTGCTTTTTTCTTATTCTCGAAAGTACCCCCATAGAATGTTTCAACAAACCATTAAAATATATATCATTATAATCTATCTTAATAATTTTAACAGCCAAATGGTAACTTCCCTAGTTTCTCTCTTCTCCTTTCTACCACATTTTATTGCTTTATATTTTTCCATTCTCACTTTTAATATATTCACTTTTTTTTCTCCCTATTAAATAAATTAATGATATTTATTATCACATGAACCCATCAATATGCAAGTAAGGATATTATATTATAGCAAACTACTGTCTAAACTATATAACCGATTTACTTCTTTTTTTTTTATCACCTCTTTTTCTATTGCTCGGTTTACAATTACTTTATATTTTTTTGAATAATTAGAGGCCCCTCATATTTTTTATCATTTTTAATTAATAATTTCATCAATAGTCATTTCTAGACCTCCAGCGAGGGTACATTGTCCGTTACTATTTGTATAGTCCATAGTCATTAGCTTAATATATCATGAATTTTGCTTAGATTTAGCCTTAATAATAGTCAATAATTCCATTAAATTTGTAATAATATAGATAGAGGAGGAACAACGGATGTATAATCGATGCGTAACAAGCAATATTCAATGCGCACAACAATATTTATTATTTCGACCTTCTTTTTAGCCCTCGATAGATCTATAGAGGCAATTAAGAATCCAATTCATCATCTTAACATTATTCGAAGCCATTCGAGTACAAACAAATAATAGGATTTTAGCAATGAGTGTGCGAGAAGTAAATATATGCACCAGCACAGTCAGAAGCTCGATGTCCGCAAAATAGGAGCAGGCCTCAAGAACCCAATTCTGGTGACAACGCGGCTAGTAGCCCTGCATATATGTCAGGTTATAACTTACGACAAATAAAGTGATTTTCCCAAAAGGGGAAATTTAAAGTCATGTGTGCATATTGGCATGACGAATCTCCTAATTAATAAATAAAGCAATCTCCAACCAAAAAATTATCTGATTTTTTTAAAATAAATATATTATTATTATTGATTATTTATTTACTTAAGCATAAAAATTTAACCTTTTTTTTCGTCTTTTTAAGATCAAAATTGGAATCAAAACGTGTGAACAATACAAGAGTTTAGCCAATTGCAAGTACATACTCTATATTTTTTTTTTTTTATATACGATCGACATATATTTTGAAATTCAACATTACATTTCTAAACCTTTGAAAAAAAATATACTTTTAAACCTCCTACAAGCTCATTTTACCTCTAATTTTATATATCTTTTAGTTTCAATATTTTCTTATTTTCTATCAATGATAAAATAGTAAAATAGGAGGAAAAATTACATTCTTTTTAAAATCTAATGGTTTGAATGCTCAATTCCTAAATAAACATTAGAATATATATATATGACTTATCCAAAATTTTAAGATTAATGTAATAAATATAGCTTCTTTTATTATTAATAAGCTTTATTTACTATAATTTAAGATAATTTACTATAACTGAAAAGTAATTACACATATAATCTTTTTTTAAATAACTGTACTATAAAATTTTCCTAATTTTTATTGGAGCAATATCACAATTTACTCTTTAACTTTTTTATTTTTTATAATTATATACCTAAAATTTTGACTTATCTAAATATAGATCAAATAAAAAAAAGTAGTTATTACTATCTGTACCATAATTAATTTTAATTCATACTATTAGTCCAATTAATATGATCAACTAATAAAGTAACTACTCACAATACTAAAGGTTCACACTATAACCTTGTCAGTAATTCTCATAACCCATATTTTTAAAGTGAATACTAAAGATGGTCAAAAGCCATCTATAAAGGGTTGCTTAATCTCTAGGACTATAAATAACCACCTTATTAGCTAATCATATTGATTAAAGTAACAATGTAAATTTAAGTTAAATAATATGTAAATAATAATAATTAAATTTTTAATTAGATATATAATTAAACAGTTAAAACTTTAGTTATATAATTATAAAAAATAATAAAATTAAAATATAGATCATGATATTCAAATATCAATTTTCATTAGTTTGAAAGAAAAAAGTTTAGTTTCCAAATCCATTAAAAGCAAATTTCTCCCTTGAAAATATCGATGTTTTGTTTGCCAACATGTTTTTCTTATTGAACATAACGCCAAGCGTGGCAGGCCACATCCTTGTCCGACAGCCCAAGAATCAACAACCTACATTCATCTCGTGAAAAACTTTAATACAGGACATAAATACAGGAAACAACTTCCATTCTACACTTCCTGGAAGAAGAACCAATAGAAGCGACCTCTGTTTTCCAAAACATTAACTCAGTATGCAGGTTTTGCTAATAAAAGCCATATCTTCTCATATAAATAAAACATCTGAACGATACCAGAGAGGTAGCTGCAATTCATCAATGAACTGCAGTCCCTTTTTCTTAACTTTTTATCCCAAAAGGACAGGTAAAAACTGAAACCAGGAGGAGCTGCCTCAAACTTAACAAGTTAAAAACACTTTTAATGGTAACTTTCATATACAGTGTAAAAACCCATCAGCAAAACATCCTAATAGCTAGTAGGTATTTTAATTGACTCCGTGCGTGGTTCGGTTTACCCTCTCCCAGCTCCAGAAATGAATACCCAGTTGAATATACTTCGCAGAATCATACAGAGATTCAACAAAATTCAAGAGAAAACCATTGGGGTCTGGTGGCTTTTCTTTTCATGAGACGCTCCCGGGATCAGAAGCGTTGTCGTAGTAGTATGGTGTTAATTTCCCGTCTTTCTTGCCTTTCAGTGATGGATTCTCAGCATTCACTTCTTGTAACAGCTTCACGACGCGCCTCATCGACGGGCGGTTGATGGGTAGAGGGCTGGTGCACTGGAGGCCAATGTTGAGAACCTTGCATATCTCTTCCTTAAAACAGGAGTCCAGTTTCGGGTCAATTACACGGTCCACCCCCTTCTGGTCTAAAGTGACACAGACCCACTTCACTAGATCCTTCTCCCCAAATTCAGGATCCACAGGAAGCCTCCCAGTTACCAACTCGAGCAGAACAACTCCGAAACTGTATATATCACTCTTCTCATTCACTCGCAGCGTGTATGCATACTCTGCAACATGTGAATCACCACTTCAGAACTCCTCACATTAACATCAAAATTCAATAAGTTGTGGATGAATGAAGCAACGCTAGTAGGATATTCCAAAGAGTTCGATTCAGTTTCGAATTTTATCAACAGATGGTGTAAAATCGACTAATCATTCAATTGGAACAATTGAGGACATATACAATGAAAGCAAGTTCAGTTCCAATTATTTACGTTAACATTTGAAAATTAGCTTAAACACGGAACGCTTACGAACAATTCTTACCTGGAGCAATGTATCCACGAGATCCTGCAATGACAGACATGGTCTTAGGTCCCTTCCCGGTTGGATCGACCACCTTAGCTACTCCAAAATCAGCAACCCGTGCCCCGTAATCCGCATCCAACAAGATATTGTTCGATTTTACATCCCTATGAACAATTGGAGGAGCAGAGTCATGATGGAGATAAGATAAGCCCTCCGCTGCATCCACCGCGATCCTATACCTTGTCGGCCAATCCAACAGCCCTCCCTTCTTGCTGTGCAACAAATCACCCAAACTACCATTCGGCATGTACTCATAAACCAAGAGCTTACAATCGCGCGTCGTGCAACAACACCAAAGCTTAACGATGTTCTTATGCCTTATTTTTCCCAGAGTTTGAACCTCTGCATCAAAGCCATCATCTTGCACAGGACCTTTCTCAATATCGCTACTATCCACATCCTTCTTGATCCCTCCCCAGAGCTTCTTCACCGCAATGGCATCCCCATTGGCAAGAACAACTTTATAGACTTTCCCAGAAGACCCTGTCCCAATCACATTATCCTCATCAAGACAATCCAATATCTCATCCTCACTGAAATCCAATTTGTGGAACGACATCAGTGTCCATTTCGATCTATCAATGGCCCTCTTCGCGTTCTTGAAATTCTGGTACTTAAAGTAGAACCAAACCACACCAACAACGAAAATCGCTCCTGCAAACACGAAAATTGACCTGAGCAGCCAGAGGTAACCCGGGTTTCGTTCCTCAGCTCGACTTCCACATAAACCTTCCACATCCCCACACAGTTCAGGATTCCCCAAAAAGCTATTACTGTACATATCCTTAGCAAACAAAGGAGGTAAATTACCCGACAACTGATTATACGACAAATTAAGCTGGTTAAGCTTCAAATTTTGCAACTCATTGGGGATTTTGCCCGAAAACTCATTTTCCGAAAGATCAAGATAATTAAGCACAGATAAACCTCCAAGCTCTGAGGGAATATTCCCCGAGAATCTGTTATGTGCCAAATTAAGGTCGTTTAGCTTCTTCAACTTCCGAAAAACACCCGGAAGCTCACCAGAAAGTTGATTATTATGAAGATCAACCCTCCCTAACTGTCCAAGACTCACAATACTACTTGGCAATGACCCAGTAAGCCTATTATCACTTGCTGATAAAACCTCAAGATTCGCTACTTTTCCAATACTAACTGGAATTGACCCATTAAAGCTATTCTTCGAAATGCTCAAAATCGAAAGATTACTAGCACTAGCTATTGACTCGCTGACTGGCCCCGAGAACGAATTATCCGCTAGTTCAAGTAAATAAACATGGGGCAGACCCCAAATTGAACTCGGGACTTCACCCGAAAACTGGTTATAACCTAATCGAATTCGGCGCAAGCTAGTACATTGCCCTAATTTCTCGGGAATTCGACCCGAAAACGAGTTCTGTATAACTAATAGCTCCTCTAAATGGCCTTTATCACATAAACTACCGGGTAATTCGCCCGAAAACCCATTGCTTGACACGTCAATCCACCGCAGTGGACCGTTGGCTCCAAGGTTACTCGGTAACTCCCCTGTGAGCCGGTTTATAAACAACCGGAGCTCGTAGAGGTAAGGCGAGTCAGCAATACTTGGCGGCAGCTCACCCGTGAACTCGTTCTCGTATAAATTCAGCGACTCGAGAGGCAACCGAGTCAACTCATCGGGTATCGTCCCATTGAGCCGGTTCATCGACGCATCGAGTAACCTCAGCTGAGTCAAGTTCGACAATCCATGGGGCAATTCACCGGTTAACGAGTTGTTATACAACTCAATCTGGACAATGCTGGCGAGTTGGGTGAGCGAACTCGGGATTTCACCTTCCAAGTAATTCAGTGCAAGATCAAGGTCACGAAGCTTGCTGAGTTGACCCAGTGACTGAGGAATCTTCCCAGTGAGTCCACACTCCGTGAGCCAGAGAACCTCAAGATTCGTCAAGTTACCAAGCTCAGCCGGAATCGGACCGGGTTCAAACGGATTGTAACTCAAATTAAGCATCTTCAGTGACGTCACGTTGCCTAAAACCCCCGGAACGGGGCCGTCCAGTAGGTTGTATACCAACGAAAGAACCTCCAGCTTCGGGAACTTCCCGAAGCTGAGCGGTATTGGCCCGGAGAAGTTGTTCCCCGTGAGGTCGAGGTATCGTAAATTCGGCAGTTCGGTTACAAACTCGGGAAGTGGCCCAGTTAGCAAGTTCTGGGCTAAGTCGAGATGAACGAGACTTCGACAGTTGGAGAGCTCGTCGGGGAGAGTGGAGTTGATGGAGTTGTTGTAGAGAGAGATGAGTGATAAGTTCGGGAGACGGCAGAGGAGAGGAGGGAACGGACCGGCAACGTTGGTGTTGGAAAGGTCTAAGGAAGTGACGGAGGAGGTGTCTGGGTGGCAACCGACGCCGTACCAGGAACATGGTGTGTCGTCCCGTGGGTTCCATGAGGATAGAGAGCTTGATGGGTCGGAGAGTGAAAGCTTGATGGTTTGGAGGTAGAGGCCTTCTTGGTTGAGTGAGAGAGTGAAGCGAGGTTTTAGAGAGAGAAGCTGGAGGAAGAAGAGGAAAGGAAGAAGCATTTTGGGGTTGTATTGTGTTGTGATCAGTGTTGAGCTTTTTCACTCTCTTCTTGTTGGTATGGTTGTCTGTGTGTGATTTTGAAAGAGAGAGAGGGGGAGGGAGTGGTGTGGGGATGGAGTGTTTTGGGTGAATATATTTGAAAGACAAGGGAGGAGGATGCACAGTTATTTATACTTCTAATTTTTTTTCCCTTAATGAATATTAATAATACTGATACGCATGATCGTAACCGTAACTATAAATATAAATGAAATTATATACATGAAAAAATAAATAGTAATTTTTTAAAAATTATAAATTATTATTTATTTAAACATATAATGTATCAATGGAGATGAATCTTTTTTCTTTTGAGAAAGAAAGCATAAAAAAATTCTTTTGGCTACATTTAGTGCATGGAATTGAAATTATATTATTTTCTTATTCCGCGATCATCATGTTTATTTAGTTTTTTGTTATAAAATCGTAAATTTATAGTAATCTCTATTATTTAAAAGGATTTCTTAATTCAACCAAATAATCACAATTCATCATCATTACTATTACTACCATTATTATCACCGCCACTACTCACTTCCACTACTACTGCTGCCACCATTACTACCGCCATTATCACCATTGTTGCCCGCCATTACCTCCTGGATTAGTTGAAAAACAAAATGGATCAAAAATAATTTAATCATTAAATTTATATTATATATTTATTCTTAAATTATTTATAAATCCAACTAAATCAAGTAATATATATTATACCCATATTTCATTCCTTATGAAATTTCAATTTTATTTCATTCTCGTTCTATTTCATGAATTAAATGTACCATAAATAAATTCAATCTATTCGGTCAAAATTAATGATATTATAAAAGTAATAAAAATAAGCAATTTTATCTATAAGATCATATAGTTTATTATTTTATTTTTAAAATCTATTAGTAATAGACAATGATTAACGATCGGACGATTGACTGGACATCGGCGAAGTATATTTTTAAGTATTTTTCAGGTGAGGAGAATAAGGTAAAGCCGGAAAGGTGATGTTTTGATTTGGATAATTGAGTGGGTTTTTGGCATGTGTAATAATGTCCAGGTTACATGATATGTTAGTTGGGAACATGAAAATAAAGTTGTGTGATTTTGCATTCGGTTTTGTTTGGTTCATCTTCACCCACTTATACCACATCATCACTCTAACGAAAAATCTACTTCCAACTAAAGTTTTTCTTCAAATGGTCTGGTCTTAAATCCGAATTTTATACTATTTTGTATGTAACTTGATGTTGGACATTACATAAATTATTAACTCGAAACAAGATATGGGTTGAAAAAATATGTATAAAAATTCTATTAAAAGATTAATTACTTTATAATTAATGATATGGATATCGATCTCTCATGGAATGGAATGAATTAAATTTAAATCTTTATTCCTCCGTTATAATAAAAAAAATCATTAGAGAAGATTAGTATTTAAATATATGTTTAAATAGGACATCAAACTTTAAAATAATTAAAATAGGTAATCAATATTATGCAAAGTAATTTGAAAGAGATATTTCATTATCCTATGGTTATAATACTATTATGAAGAGCTCACGTAGCACTTTATCTAACACATGGCATTAGTGTAGCATTCCCATGCTATATGGATATTTAATTAGAAAAATAAAAATACCAAAGAAAGTAGATAATATTATAAATACATTACAAAATAGAAAGTTATAAAAAGAAAAGATAAACAATATAAAATACATAAAACTTTATAAAATAAAATAAAATAAACATATATAAAAAATAAAAAGAAAATAAGCAGCAAAAAAGAAACAATAAACAATAAAAAAATAAGAAAAACAATTTGAAAAAAGAAAAAAAAAAAAGGGGCTTTAGCCATCCCCGAGGCCAAGTGGCCATTGCCTACCATCCTAATTGTTCTTTTAAAATAAAAAATAAGGTGAAAAACCCGATAGGGTTACATAACCCAATTCACAACACAATTTGGTTTTTAACCTTCTTTTCGTTTCTTTTTTTAATTTTAATAGTTGGCTATAGTGAGTCTTACGATCCAAATTAAGTTATGGTTTGCAACCCATTTTAAAACCTTAGCAACTCCAGTAACCTTAAAGCCCGATGACCACTACACACTGTCCTTAGGGTGTTGGAGCCTCTTTTTTTTTAATTCTATTTCTTTTTTTTTAATTTCATTTTTTTTCTTTTTTTCTTTTCATTTTTTAGATTCTTTTAATTTTATATTTTTTAATTTCTATTTTTAATGTATTTTTTATTTTATTTACTTTTTATAAATACTTTTTGTATTTATTTGTAATCAAATAGTAATATTACTACGATGTCAACCCGACACATGTCGAATATTGTGGCACATAAGCTATTTTAAACCCAAATGTTAATCTCATATGGTGTTATTTTTCCAAATATATTTTTAAGTATACCGGCACATCGAACATGTATTAAAGTGGGAGAGAATTCTTAGAGCTCATTTGAATGAACATAGATAATTATTAATGAAACTCTATCAAGTGTCAATAAAAAATGCATCATATATATGAAGGTAAAAGATATTTAGAATCTCAAAAATGATATATATACATCCTATTTACTATTATTCTCTTTATTTCTCAATGCGCATGTATATATATGTATATATAAAACAAGTAACATATACTGCATAGTCTAAATGTGTTGTATATATGAATAGTAGAATTTTTTGTATAATTGTCTATAAGAAAAGAGGAAAAAATGATTACATGTAAAGTACATCATGAAATATCTGAAATAAATATTTTTAGAAGAAGAGTATTTTTGTAATTTTATTCAAGGAGGCTTGATTAGATAGAAGTCTTAAACCTTTCTTTTATTAATCATTTTAGAGTTTAAGAGACTTTAGCAACAACCTCAACAAATAGCTCTATAAAAGAATGCTTTGAGTATTTCACTCCAATATCATCATTAAGTTCTTTAATCCAAAGGAAATAGTTTCATTAAATTATCAGCTCTATACGTGGAGAGAGTCATTTCAATAATTGTGTTTTTGGCTAAGTTTAGTGACCTACACTAGGCTAAGGAATCGAGCTCAATGAGAGATATCTTAAAGAGATTTGGCTTGATAAGTTGGAACTAACATCATTGAATAAATTTTTCCTTCATTAGCCCTACTCAACTATCTTACATGCAAAAAGCAAACTTGAAAGAAGTCCTTCTTAGCTCATTAGGCTTCATTTAACCTTAATAAGCCTTATATTAAAGATGAGCTTCATTTAATTCTTATCGGTTTCTAAGCTTATCGAAGCCTATGAAGGCTAAAGAGGAGAAGAAGGCTTTAGTTATAATTGTTAGATCCTCAAGAGCAATCCAAATGTTACTTGCAATGCTTGATCTTTACTGCCCATCTTGAAGCCATCTCAAGATAAGATCAATCTTCAAACCCTACGAATAAAAGTTTCTCTTCTTACTCTATACACTTAAAGTTTTGATTAGCTTAAAATAAACAACAAAACTCTATTAGAATGTCTCTGCGAAGATTAAACTAGAAATTTATTAGAAAAATTAAGAGTATCAAGTTTAGTCCACTGTTATATCTGAGTATCCAGGTACCAAGTTTACTCGTTTTGTCTCCTGGGCATCTTTTTAATAGTATCTTTTTTACATCATCAACTAAAATGTCTCCGAAGTCGACATGAATGCCTACTAAACATGATAAGTCAGCTACAGCTACCCCACCACACAACAAGTTCATAGAGACTTTTAATAGGCATTGTTGTGTATTATCCATTTGACATGAGTGAATGCAATTTAGCATTAAAAAGAAATGATACTCAATTTTTTTTTTAAAAAAAAAAGGAAAATGAAAACAAAAAGTTGATATAATGAGAGATTAGATAATAGGAATAGACAATCACAACAAGCAATTTATATTGGTGTGACATGTAGAAGAAGATCACATGCAAAGCGTCTATTTGAGCTTAGATGTGACTTTTACTTTATGAACCAGGATGATGGTAGATTAAGAGGTTTTAATGTTTAATGATTGGAGTTGGATAAATAGATTGGGAAGGGATTGTATTTATTATTAAATTTGAAGTATTTATTCAATCGGGAGATAAGAAATCTAAATCTTTTCTTGTTTTGAGGCAGTTTTGAGGATGTACAGTCAATTAAGAGTGTCTTAAGTCAAATTCCCAACATTTGGAGAAGAAATTAGGGGTAGGGGGCAGGAGTTACTGCCTCCTCAAGGCTATTGTCAACCACTTTCTTTTGACAGTTGACTAAACTAAGCTACGAAGTTTAAACCAACCATTTTGTGAGTTGAATTTGTTGAAGGTTGATGATGAGTAAATTCTAAGCGAGCAAGATGTTGTTGTGTGTTTGCTTATACATGTAAGATTAGACTTTTATTTATGTTTTGAGAATGTAGAGTTAACCAAGTGTACCTTAGGTCTAATCCCCAACATTAGGAGAAGAAATGAGGGGTTTGGCTGCCAAAGTGGTCAACCACTAGTGATTAACCACCTCAAGACTATCGTAGACCATTTTCTTTTAACAAATCAAGCCGAAGAAACTTTAATCAATCCTCTTGCGACTTAAATATTCTAAAGGTTGATGAGTAGATTTCAAGTAAGCAAGATGTTATGTGTTAGCTCATATATGTAGAATTCGAAAGATGAATCTAATAATTATTTGATCTTAATTAAATAGTATTGCTTGTGATTTCACCCAAGCTAATAACTATTATATGGATAAGTAGATTATGGATTAGATATTTGTCACTTATTGAGTATCAAATATGTGGGATGAAGCAGTTGGTAGTTAATTAGTAATACCACCTTAATTGTGGATAAGTGGATTATCAATATGGCAAAACTATAATTGAGCGATCAATGGGTTATATTAATGGTATGAGACACTATTGTGGATGGTATTAGCGAATTGGACTATCGATGATTAATACGAGCGATCAACTTTTTGTGGTAAGATTTTTTTGTTGTATATTGCTATTGTAAATTATTAGATTTGTGTGTGTTGATTACATGTCGAGACCCGTAGATATTGTTGTGTTTAGTGCCTCCACTTAAAAAGATAATTAATTGGGTTAGCCCATGATTTTTGTATTAGTTGCAATTTTGGTATAACTGTAGAAGCATACTTAGCATGTGGTACATGTTTGTGTAGATAAAGTAATTCCTTACTAAGTTTTGTAATTCACCGATATTTTTCTATTCAAGTATATCTTTGTGTATATATATAAAATAAAAGCTATTGCATAGATTAAATATTATGACTAATACTACTTTCCTATTATTACGCGAATAAATAGGGAAAATGTTCTCCTTTTCTCTATTTTCTTGTTGTAAAGTCATTACATTTCAATTTGCTTGATAGTATGCAGTGTATAGCAGAAAGCGTAATGCTTAGGACACTATACAGACAAAGCAGGTCTTATTTTAGATTAATTTATTTAACGATTACACCCCACAAGCCGCCGGTGCACGCTAAACGACACAAATAAAAAAAAATACAAAGGAAATAAATGGTCCAGCCTCTTTTCATATTTTTCCTAAAAATTGTCTGGCTCCTTACATGCACGTTAATAGTACCTATATACGTACACATTTGTAGCCAACGTGAGTATATTTTTAAATTTCATGTGTTTTTGTTTTGGGTGGAAGTTTCGGCGTATGAACGACTTCCCTAGTACAAATTCTTTTAGAAGATTATAAATGCATAAATGTAAATACTAAATATCAGACGTATGAATACGATTATTAATGATGGGAGAAAAAAAAAATCTCGTTATTAAGCATTGAAATATTTATTTTGTGTTTTGTAATTGTAATAATATATATCAGCTGATTCTCTTCCAATTATACATCATGCATAATTTATATAAAATGATTATAGTCTATAAAATTAATTAGAAATTAAATAATTACTATTCATATTATTTTTTACAAATTCCAATTAAGTACCTCGGTTTCAATTTTTGTTTTTCACCAGCAGATTTCAAATGATTTTGATTTACGAAAAATCATATTAATATTACATGAAAAGATATGAATGATTAATTTCGAGATATTTATTAAGAAACCAAATGAAAAGACTTTTCACATTTCTACATATTTACTTTTTTCTTTTTATTTGCCAAATATTTCCACATATTTAATTTTCTAGAAAAGTGTATAATAATTAATACTAAAGATTACGAAGCAAATGCTTGAAAACACTGTTAAGAAGACATATTACACCGGGCAAAATAATTTTTTCGTGAAGTAGAAAGAGAGACCGGGCGGATGGGTGAGCCGTGGATAGAAATAAGTATGTAGTGTGTGCAATTGACATCGAACGGTGAGTTTGACGTGTGTGTTCCTGAGTTTGTAAAAGGAGCTTTTGACATTCGAGTGTGTTTTTGGAGCCATGTTCGAAAATGGGATGCAGAAAATCAGGGTTTTGGACAGAAAAACAGACTGACGGAAAGATTTGTTTCCAGAAAGAGAGAATAAGAACATGGATTTCAGTATCAGACATGTCTTTTGTTTGATAAGCCTCTCTTTTTTTACTTGTTTTCGTAAACTTAATTGTGCAATCGAGTGTCCCTTGGGAACAAGTTGGGATGTGAATATCGAGTGGGTTTTTTTCCTACATGATTATGCTGAATACTTTTTATAGTGATTGCATTTATATTTCCTCGATAGTGATGAATGTGTTGAACATGGACAAAACATGGAAATGAGCTATAATGGTTTTCCTTTCTTTTTGTCTGTACTCTTGACCTCTTTTCCATGGTTGTGTTGTGGATTTTCGGATTACCGAGCAGTGCAATAATGACTAATAGATTATCTGCCATTAATATTTTCTTGGTCCATAGAGAGGATAAATTTCAACTATATATATATATAGATAGATATTCATTATTACTTTGTTATACGTGTTTTAATTATTTATTTTTTATCCCTGTCTTTCAATGTTAATTAATCGATGCATGTCAGTTTTCTAATTACTGTACAATACTTAATTAAATAAAATGATATCGGTAGGTATATTAAATTAATTAATATAATGAAAACTACATAAATAGAAAAAATAAAAAAGAAAAAAAAATCTCAAGAAAGGAAAACAAACACAAAGGAGTATTGCAAGCATCGTAAGATTAAGAGTTGACTGACCACCTTCCTCAAGCTTTATGATAGGGGTAGCTTACCCTTCTAGTGGTGGCCTTAAAAATTAAATATAAAAAAAAAAAAAGGAAAAGAAGAACATCAAAGATAACTTATTGATTTATAATTAGGTCACATTATTGATTGACAACTCTTAGCCTCACGATGCTCGCGATATTCCTTAAGGTTTGTTTTCCTTTCTTGAGATTCTTTTTCCTTTTTTATTTTCCTTATTTATGTAGTTTTCATTATAAGTTTCCTTTTATTTATGGGGATAGTGAATAATCTGTAATAATAGGTTACAACTTACTATACTATATCAATTATTACTAATTATTTCAAGGTTAACGGCGGTCATGTAACCCATTAAAACAACCTTCCATATAATGGTTGTATGATGGCTAGCAATATCCTTAGTTTTTTTTTTTAATTGGTTATTTTGTATTATTTAATTAAACATATTTTAAAATATTTTTTATTCAATTAATTGTGATGAATTAGCTATAAGTTGACACCTCTCCACTAAATAAATACAATTAAAACATAAGTATGCAAAATATGAGGAAATGAAACATTAATAATCCAAGTGCACTTTATCCTTGGAAACATTATTTAGATTAATTATTTAAATAATTATGAATATTTATTTATTTTTTACACTTTGACTAACTACAATAGATTTATTGAGAAGGATTTTTTTTCCTCTAGACATGTATTGATAGTGGATTTTCTTTCCCATGCCCAACTGCTTGGCATAATGTCAACTTGTTCTAAGTCAGAAGTTATTTTAAACACAATAATAACACTCTTAAACATGTCTTGCAATGGCCTTCATTTGATCGGCACTATTAAATCAACATTTTTACCATTGACCTTTTGAAGGAGCTTCAACAGTTCGCTTATTTCTTGTGACCAATTTTTTTTTTTTAAGGAGAAATCACTTGAGCCTAGCTTATTAAGTTTAAATATTCAAATATCAAGACAACAATGCAAACAATTAAATAGTTATGCTGATGATAATTGCTTAACCATCTACTTCCTCCTACGATTTACACATAACTAGATTTAGAAGATGTCATGTGTTGCTGGCAGTTCAACTGCCTTCCCTTACATTTAGCGAAAAGAGTCTATAAACACAAGTGATCAATCACTGTAAGAACTCTCTATACATTCTAGCCACTTACTTTTTTACTTCCTTTACTCTTTGAGCACTTATTTGACTTAAATATCGGAATAATTATGTCAGACTAGACTGGTGTATACAAAACCTTACGTTTATTCTTTTACAAATCATAAACACCAACTCAAATTTCGATGATAACATCAACATGAGATCTATTTTTGCACTTAGCATTGTCACTAATTGATAGGATTTATTATTATTTTTTGTAATTCCTTAATGATTGTTTTAGGGTCTATTCATTTCACGAAATAGTACGTGACAAGATGAGGAGATGAGCCTCATTTAGATTTCACACTACTAAAGAATTAATATTGATCTTCCAATATCATAGATTAGATTCAAATCTTCTTATCCTGTTATAATCATCAAAAGAAAAAATATTATATGTTCAATAATTATTCCACAAATTGTTACAAATGACGAGATAAATGTGACATAAACACAAATACACCATAGTTGGTCTATAAGGATTCTAATTCTAATAACTCAACTACCACCATCAATACCACTACAAACAACTTACGTCCATTTGCACCTACTACTATGTAGTTACACCACAATCTCCATTCCCACCACAAAGCGTTACAACCACTAACCCCAAAAGACTATCCTTATACCTTTATTTTTACTACCACCATTAACACCACCAAGCCTATCACAATATTAACACCACCATAATTCTACCATCATACCACCAAGCCTCTCTTATTTATTTTGGAAGTTTCCTTATTTGAAACATAGATATTAGTGTTTACATAAACCAAGCCTTAAAACTTATGGATTAGGTGATTATTCTTGATGTTGTTTTTGTCGTTGTTGTTGAATGAATGGAGACCAACTAAGATATTTGAGGTCAAATTAGGCTAGGCTTCACCTCCTACTCCTTGACACCTATAAAAAATCCTCCTGTAGGTGAAGCCATGATAGCCATTCAACATTCAAGTCAATAAGAAGGACTAAGAAAGGGGGATGTGAGCATTAGTAACCTAATGGATTGTGCTCTCCTAGTATGTATGTGTGTCTTTAACCTTTCTTTTCTAAGGAGAAGGAGGAGAAAAAGTTTGAGAAGGTGAGAATGAGAGAGCAAGAGAAGGGTTTTAGAGAGCTTGATTAGATCCCCTTATTTGTTGGCACTTAGTACTTCTTATGAAATTTACCTGGACATGTGACAATCGAGGATTCATTCGTATTGGTTGCCGACGGGCAATGTACTCCATAATGGGTAATAGAGTTTGACTGTAAGTGATATGCTGTGGCTGACTGAGCCACCCAATCTGCAACATGGTGATTTGGTAAGAGTAGAAGTATTCAGCTTGCCGTTTATATTATAAACGTTAAAGACTCATTAATGAGTTGTAGCAGGTCGTAGCCGCTAAAGACAAAAGCCCGACTGAGTTGCTCATCAAGAGGTCAACTAATGTTTAATGGAAGTATTTAAGCATTAAGCTTATCCTAGACAGTCGACAAGCATTGGCTCGTTGTTCGAGGATTATCTGCTTAAACATTCATTATTTGACCTACTAAGTATGATGTAATGCGAGGAACTGGCTCGTCCCTGGTTGGCATTCTTTGTTGGTGCAAGCTCATGGATTAACAAGAGAATTGCGAGGCCATCCACGAAACTACTACTCACTCTAATGCCCATTGGGTGCATTTTGTAATGGGTTTCATTCGTTAGGTCTTGGTTTAGATGAAAGTTTAGTATCAATTATTATTATTATTATTATTATTATTATTATTATTATTATTATTATTATTATTATTATTATTATTATTATTATTATTATTATTATTATTATTATGTTATGTGTAAGCCTCATAACCAGTCACTGAAGGCTTCGATCGGTTGAAAGATCCGATCGAGTTTAAATTATAAGTAAAGCTAGAATATTAGTAAAATGATCCCGTAAGTTCGAATTTAAGAAATAAGTAATAAAATAAAAGCATATAAAAATTCTAAATTTTAAGTATATAACTCGTTATTTATCGAAAATGCGTAAAATGCATTCCAATAATTAACGAATCGCTAGAGATAAATTATATGTATACTAAAAATTATAAAATAACCTAAATAATATTTAGAAATATTTATTTATACTATACATGAATTTACATATATGTAGAAATACGTGTAATTACTTAAAATACGCAAAATGTGCTAAAATAATAATAAATAATTAAATAAAACTCATAATTAATTAAGAAAAAATCAAGAAAAATATAGAAAAATGTGGAAAAGTCTAGAAGTGGGGCTTGGCAATCTGATATTGAAGAAAAAAATCAACCAATTAAAATGCAACAAATAGAAAGTGGAAAAAGAGAAGAGATAAGGTAATTATCTTGTCTAATTAATGCACAATAATTTTTCTAAAGCCCTATAAATAGCAAAAAAATTTCAGAAGCTCATTTGGTTAATTTGGAGAGTGAGAAAAATAGGGAGAGGCAAAATTGAGAGAAAAATTAGGGTTAGGAAAAAAATAAGAAAAAACTATACAGTTAGGGCCATAAAGGGGAATCAACATCAGACGAGCATCTGGAAGTGAATGGCCACCACCTCCACACGGTGGTGGTAGCACCTAAACCGGCCGATAAGGCTACGGTGGCCGGAGCCACCCAGACCAGTGAGTCCGATTTTCAGCCCGATTTTGTGTAATTTTGTAAAAATAATAAATATTCTTAAAAAATTTTGAATTTTGTTATTCTGGAATATTTTTGTATGTAATTTTTAGGAAAAATATTATTTTGATGAAAACATGTCCCGTGATGTATGGTCCTTAAAAAATCATGCAAAACCAAGCATAATTAGGATTAGAAATAAATAGGCTTAGAAGTGTAGTTTAGAACTCAAATTTTTTCTATAAAATGCTTAAGTGATATAGAACAGTGCTATGATGCCTTTTTTTTAAATTTAATTTTTGAAATTTTTAGGTAAATTTTTAGCCCTAAAATGATAGAAAAATTGGGTAATTTTAGGTTAATTAGGTGATTAAGACATTAATTAGATGATTAAGATGTTAATTAGGTCATTAAGACGTTAATTACTAATTTATATAATAATTAGAGAGTTGAGGATGTTAATCTCTAATGTGGAACCTAATCCTAGCCTTTGAAATGTTAAGTGTAATTAATGAAGGAATTATGTGGTAATTGTAAAATATGTAGAATTGGAAAATTAATAAATATGAAAAGTTAGGTTTAATTAGATAAAATAATAATAAAAATCAAAATATAATAAATCTGAAACAAAAATTTAATTTTAGGTAATTGTATAAAAAATGTAAGATTTTTTTATAATGGGGGTAAATTCAATGATTAAACTAGGATTCGAGTGTACCGCACGAACTAGAACACTAATTAGAGACTAAAAATGATATTTAGGATATCCGAGAATAATGCGATTAATTTCACATTATGGGTCAGAATGATTTCTTAGGGTATACATATAAATCTTTAACCAAAAATTAAGTTAAAAACCTAATTTAAAAATTGATACGAAAACTGAACCCAAATCTAACCCCAAACCTAGAATAATTGTAAAAGATTTGAAAACCTCAATAACTAGATATATTAAACCCTAAACAAAAGATAACAATAAGCGTTATAAGATAAAACGAACCTATAATAATTATAAGAAAAATTGAAACCACGTTTGTATTATAGGGATGATTGGCGATAGCCTGAGCGAGTTGGATCTCGAGTGAGTGAGCGAGGAGTCCAGGTAAGTTGGGATTAATACGTTGTTATATTTTGGAGGCTTGAGATTATGCTTGGTTGTGCTTGTTAGATAGTTGGTTGTATGGATATGCTTGATTATGAGTGATGTTATGATTCTGTCTATTGTTCTAGTTTGTATTGTATGATTTGTATCAAATGATTGATCACCATAAACTGAACCTAATCAAATATACGACCTATAATCATAATCGGACCTACATGGCATCCCATTAAGGGAACTTAGGACTCTCGGGCCAAATATTGATCCCTTCGAAAGGGATAGTGCAGGATTGCATAATGGTCCCTTCTTCATCCTTAATCGAACTAAGTGACAGGAGAGGAAGTCACGGTGAGGGTGAAGTCAATGGTTCGAAGGCAGTCGCGGGAGGAGCGAGGTCTCCATTGCACAAACCTGGGTTTGGTCATGAGTTGTTACATTAATGGCAACTCCTCAACTCGAATTAGAGCAAGCGAAATTTCTTTAATCTTACGATGGGCCAAACAACGTCGTGTGACGGCATTTGCTTGAATATGCATTGCACCTAATAAGTTGATTGATAACCTTATTGTGTTTATGGTATAGTTTTAAGTCCTCCATTCTAACTTACTGAGTTGTGATTATTCACATCCCTATAGATGTTGTACTGGTGCTGGCTAAGAAACAGCATACAATTACTCTGAAGCTAACAACTGCTGGATCCTGAAGAGTGAGTGAAAAATATTTGAAGAACAAACATATATTCTTAAGGTCTAAGTTTTTATTTTAGAATTTTTCATTTTTAAATAATGTAATAACTGAATTATAGTGTATATATATAAATTTTCTCACTTTTTTAGATAAATGATTTATTTAAATTACAAACTATTTACTTCAAAGTAGGTTAGTCGTAAACGCCTTATGTATATCAGGTTTAAGATAGCGGTTGTAAGGCTAACTTCTATCTTAGAATGGTTTACACGGCGGGGCTGTTATGACTGTGCAGCTTCGGGGCGTGACATTATGGTAATGTTTTGAAAAATCTAGGTAGAAATGAAAAGTCCAACGGAAGCTCTTCTTCCTAAAATGTTTTCACCGTAAAATAAAATAATAATAAATCCAAAGGTTACGATATAAATTCTCTCCCCGAAGAAGAGTGATTTAGTTGATGAAGATTATGGAAATCGATGATTAAATACGAAGAAGCTACCACCATTATTATTTTGCTGTTGGTTTGGGACAGCAGTTCGAATATTAGGTTTGACTAATTAATCAAGCCTTTTTTATTAAAAATATTGTGCGATAATTAGTCAATGTAAGGCATCGACTAACAATGGTGCATTAGTAGCTCAAAAGTAATGATAGCTTTCAAAGTGGTTGTGGACTAAGATTTAGAATATGATAATTGAAACAAATTCAAAAACGAATGAGTCATATCCTAAATAGTTTTTCAAACGTCGGATGTCCAACCAATATATATAAGATATTGAAAAAAAAAAAGACGATAAGAAAAGCTCTAAAGACATTGTATAAACAATTTTTACTTTGAATTGAACGAAAAGCATGAATTGCTAATGGTGGTTCATATAATCCTACACTGCATATTTATAACCATAAGCATAAAGTAGGCACATGAATGTATTTTTCACTTTTCACTCATGAGGAAGCCATCTTAGCTACCTTAGCTAAGCTGTTAAAAGAGAAAGCTTGTAACCATGACGGTTTTCATTTTACCTCTCCATATCTTATCCATCTCTATCCATTCCCACGTTATGCTTGGCTTAGCCTAATCTAGCACTAGCAGGTAGAAGCTACAAAGAAAAAGGCTAACAAAGAGGGTCAAAATGTATGATTCAAGTCACAATTTGAGGATTCTCATTAAGGTTGAGGGTTTCTAGCATAATAACATCTTAGTATAGGCTATGCCTCGATGTGATTATCATTATTATCAAAAAGTAAGTTTGTGGCTTAAAAATTGGTTTATTTTTAGGATGTATTAGCTATATACAACTAATATTCATTTGAAGCTAGAGAACTTTTAGCAAAGTAGCTTCCACATGGGGGATAACACGAAATTGGTTTAATTTTAGTTTTAATAAATATTTGAAGTAGATAGCTATCTAAAAGTACTTTTGAAGCTAATAACTCTATGTAATACTACTCTTACTTCTTTTCCCCTTTTTTGTTTCGCCTACTAGGTTAGTGCCATAATCACTTTTAACGAATTAATCCACAATATGTGTAATTTAAGTAAATTAAAGGAGTCTTATTCAAGCTAATAATTCCTAGCAAAATGACTCCCTAATAGAGCATATGTCCATCTGACGTTGTTAGTCATGGATAAAGGCAATGAAAATTTAGCATACATAATTTCTATAAATGATACATACCCCATTTTTAGAAATAATTTACATGTTATAATGTTCACAATTGTTGATGCTTACTATACATTGATGCAAGTTGCAAAAGCAAGTCCTTTTGAAAATGAGTTAAGAAAGGAATTAAGTCTTCAGAGATAATCGACCCTATATGATAAGCCATTGGCACCATAATTAGCATCAATTAATCGTTTGATTTACCATAATTCATCAACTAATCGAACTAATAAGAACCATAGTCCTTAGAACAAGTTAAGTACATGAGCCTCTTGGTAATGAATGAATATTTAAGTTAAAAAAAAAAAGGACGTTGAATTGAATAATGGTCATTTTGTCATGAGCAATTTCCTATTTTGTATTTCTTGGTGTATGACATATTTTGGATCGAGTAACATAAAGGCAAAAATATCCTAGGAACTAATTAGAGAAATGTGAATTTTTAGATTATGCATGAATCATCACACTGTTCTTGTTACACTTAAATTTATTCATTCCTTTTGCAATTGTTTAGTCGTGTTTACTTGTAATTTTCCATGTAAATTCTAAGGGTCCTTCTTTATCTTTTTACGTGCTTATATCTATTTGTTTCATAATTGATAACAAAAAATTCCATGTCTTATCCCAACAAATTGTTATGTAATAAGCAAGGTTAAGATGTAAGATATTTTGAGAGATTATATTCGATAGTTAATAAATAGGTAAGTTACCAATCTAAAAAATGTTATAGAAATGACCCCTAAGTGTAACATTAAGAAGCTTGACGGTTGTCTAAAATTTTGGCAAAGGTAAACTTAAATGCTTGGGTTCTTATCACAATTGGGCTTAAAAAGACTTTATCAATACCTAAAGTTTTTTTAAAGATGCTAAGTGGGAAAAACTTGATGGGAAGGCCTTTGCAAAGATCTAACTAAGTATGAATAATAATGTATTTTGTAAGAGATAATAGTGAAGAAGATGACTACATATTTTTGAAGTAATTGAAAGAGTAATGTGGTCAAAAGTCTTTTACAAGTTGGTATTCAAGTGAAAATTGTATTTACTCCAGTCATCCATAAGACAACATATTGCAAATTTTAGGTACCTAATAAATTATTTGAAAGGTATTTTTTTTTTCTAACATTTGATAGTTATAGGAAATTTAAAATTTTTGTTTTGAACTTTAGGAGTATTTTGCATATGTTTTACAGGTAAGAATAGCTCTAAACCATAATTACGTTGCATATGTGTTACAGGTGAGAATAGTTCTAGACCACGATTATACAAAGTGGTTCTATATAGATGGGCTATAGATAGGAATTGACAATTATTGGTATAGGTAGAACTTAGGTCAAATTATATAATGCAAACGTGTATATTAATTGATGTGAGATATGTACTAAAGATATAGTATGATGTTTTATCTCTTGTATTGATAGATCGTGCCAATTGTTATAGGATAAAGGGACTTAGTAATATGATAGTGTATTATGGAGATATAAAGTTAATGATAAGAGTCAAGTTTAGGGACTTGTTTGTGCTATAGGAAACGTTGATTCCTAGTGATTCTATTATAGATTTCAATCCTCAAGAAGATGATCTTAATAATTGTATTGTTGTCTATGATAGGAAACATGAATTGACTGTGTAGTGAAAAAGTCAAAATTAATTTACTTGCATATTGCATGCCTAAGGTAAAAAGAGCCTATAGGATGGTAACACTTTAAAGGTTTGACACATATTTTAGCTACTTAAAATTTGTAGGTTAGAAAGAGTAAGTAGGTATCATGGATGCCAAGGATCAAAGTTAGGCATAACTTAAATTGCAAGAGCATTCAAGTAAAGAAAAGTGCTAAATCAAGATTGTTATAATATTAGCAAAATCCTATCTTGTATCTTTACGTTGCTAAGTATTCTATATTTTTTTTCTATTTTAGATTTACAAATGTATAATTTCAACGTTATTATCAAATATATTATTTAGATTGATAATAGATAATATTATAAGTTACTTATGAAATCAATTATATTATAAGCTAAGTTTATAATCTTAAGCATATAATGTTATTAGTTTTAAGTAAGTAGTTATATTTCCTTTTTACTTGATTTAAGAATTATTTAAATATGAATTCAAAAGTCTTTTAGTTAAACAATATTAACTAATCCAGTGGGTTTTGGCCAAGTTATGGGATTCTTGTTAGCTTAATGGATAGGTTTTGGGAAATCTAAAAAAAAAAATGTATAATTTAGGATGAATTTTAGAATACCAAGTAAAGTATCAAGTAGGTTGCAATGTGTTTAGAAGAGTCAAATTTACATGTAGGAGCTTTTGTTAGTTAAGGAAGTAAGCAAGTATAGAGTTAGTAGAATATAAGGCTTACCCATACCTTGTCCTATAAGTATAGGTTTCTAAAGTTTTATTGCGTCTTCAAAGGTTAAATTTACATGTAGGAGCTTTTGTTAGTTAAGGGGGTAAGCGGATATAGGGTAGGTAAGTTATGAATCTTATTCGTGTTATATCCTATAAGTATAAATTTTTAGGTTTTTATACTCGAAACCTACCATGTTGTATCTTAGAACCACCTTTTACCTTGTACCCTTTTGATTTTACAAGATATAGAGTATCCTATGAAATCTGTAATTTTTTTTCTTTATTTTCCTTCAAGACGTTATATTAGATGCATAATCAATATCAAAATTATATCTATACTATCGGTAAAATTTGTATAGGTTATAACACATCTTAAGTTGAGATAATATAAAACTTTGATAGGTAAAAAAAATAATATTTTTAGAGTTAAAAATATTGAAATCCCTAATAAGGTCATATTTAAATTTCTTTTGTCCTTTTTCGTTAAAATTTTCAAAACAAAATTTTTGTCAAAAAAATTGAGATATTTTTAAGACCTCACTAGTCTTGAGTTAGTAAAATTGAAATGGAGATGCAAAAAGAAATAAGAAAGTAAAAGAATGGAGAGTTTCTTACCAAAAAGAAGAAGAAGAAGAAAGGACAAGAGAGGGGGACTAGATAATAAACACAAGTTATATATAGTCTTAAGGTATCGTTATGAGTTGGGCTTTTGTTGTTATTTTCTTTAAAACCAAAATAAAAAAAAATATTATTAATAATTATTGTTACAAAGTAGGTATGAAGTATCATAGAACTTATACCCTATATACATTAGAGTATAGGCTCTAAGGGTGAATAAAGTACCCTAATTCATACCCGTATTTTATCTTATTGGAGTAGGTTTTGAGAAACTACTATTTAGAATCTACTCTGTAACTCTCATTACCCATCCGGAACATCTCCGATAGAGTAAAGTCTAAGTGAGTACCCCATACGACAAGTTACCAGCTTAATCCTAGTGCATATACTTTTATTAAACGCCTCGACTATTTTTTTTTTTCTTATGAAATAGAGTATCAAGAAACCAAAGTAAGTTTTTCTCTAGGACATGGTCTTTTTTTTTGTGATGATAAAATAATCATCATTAAATCCTTAGCAAATTTATAGGATTCCTATCCATCACATATTACTGTCATTACGATTATAGTATTAATCACCGATGCCTCACTAAAAATATTAAAATGATAACTTTGAAAGATAAAAAATGTTTAATAAATTGGATAGATGAAATAAAAGATAGGATTAGACTTAGTTTTGGATATTCAGGTCAGTCCAATCTCAATGGAACTAATGGATTGGAGTTCTCCTAATGGGCAAACTTTTTATAGCTGGTCTATGGAACCGACAAGTTAGCCAATTTAACCATAATGATTAGTTTGTTAATCAAATATAATTACACATGTTGCATTTTAGTATCAAGTTATCAATATGAAATAACACAAAATCATTCATTCACTTGTTGATGTGTACATAAAGGTGTTCATGGGTTGGTTCAATTCAATTTAGGGATAGAACTGAATCAAATTACATTTGAAACGATTGCTTACAAACCTTGATGAACCGAACTACTATTAACACTGTGGAAATTCAAACCGAACCACTTTAAATGTATTTGGTTTAGTTTGGCTTAGTTCGAACCATTTTTAAAAACATCTCGTTGCACTTGATAATACAAATAGTTATTTAAATTTTTAACCAAATATTGATATTTAAATTAAAGAACATCACAAGAATTAATGAACTTAATATTGTATCACAGTAATATTGCATTTTAGATGATAATGAAAATAGTTGTGTCTGCACGAGAGATGAAAAACGATGATTAGGAGTAGGTTATAGGAATTGAGCATGGGATGAGAAATGATAAAAAAGAAAAAATAAATAAGATCAAAATGAAATGTTGATAATGTTTAAAATTAAAAAATGTCACTTTTTTATTTTTAAATAAGAAACTTAAATAGTTGACTCGATTCGACATTTCGAATCGAACTGTAAATAATCTAGACCATCTCCAATTTGAATAACAAATCGAACCCAAATAACAAAAGAAACGTATTTTTACGATTTGATCCATTTGGTTTAAATCTTAATCTAATTTAGTTTGGTTTGATGAATAGCCATATATGTACATATACGTTAACACGGTCCCTATTGCAACATGCTATAAAGTCGAAAATTGGCAGCAGAACAAGGTTGCTGAAAGCCATAGGAAAGGGGAGGAGAGAGGAGGGCATTTGGGTTTGTGTATGTAATGGTAATTGGAAAGTGAAAGTGAATGCTACCAATGCAGTGTGGAAAAAACAGTTCGTCTCTTAGGATCCATCAAGTCCGCGAGTCTTGGACAGATTCGGAGTGATTATACCGTAGCATGCATCCGACCCGACCTGTGCGCGGGTCCAGAAACGTGACGTAAGGTCCTTTAATACCGTACGATTCCGCTACAATGTCAAAACTTAGTCTCCTCTTCTTTCGATGAAAAGAAAAGACCCTGCTTGAACGGGAGAAATCGGTACTTGCATGCAATAAAAGATTGCTACTTGTAAAAGAAGAATAAAAATCCACTCTGTCTATCATTATATTTAAAAAAAATTACCAGGAATGAAATAAATATTATTACATGCTAAAGCTTCACTTCTTGATGTCTATTTCTGGACAATTCACGTAACAAATCATTTCTGCCAAAGTTTTTCTCGCTCTTCAGTAGAGCTGGTGCCTGGTAACTCATGTTAGCTGATAATTTTCGTATCCCTATTTTATGTCGAATTCGTCTCAATAGCCAATGTAAAAACACGCAAAATTAAATAGAGATTTACATTATAATAATATTTATTCGTATCCTCATCATATTTTTATAGACGTTTCATATCATGTATCATATTTTCACTTTATAATTAAGTTCATAATCATATTGTATTCATATTATTATTTGGATTTCACTAAATCCAAATAAAACGACAATTATGCATCTATCGATGTGGACGGAGTCAATAGTAAACTTAGGTCATGTCGAACTGGGTTGCGTTCAGTTTGGGTCTCAGAGGAAAATTTTACATCCATATTGTATTACTGGCATTAGCTGGCGAAGATGGGAATGCGAAAAGCCGGGAAAAGAAAGATGAGGGAGGGAGAGAGAGAGAGAAAGGGACAGCCTAGTCATGACATGAAGAGAGATGTCTGAACAAATTTTGCAGGGCCCTTTTTGACAGGATGCATATGCATGCTGCATGGGTTGCGAGTTGAGGCAGGATGAAGCCAACAAGGCTATGTTTCGAGTTCAATTAATGAACGTAAAATGTAAAGGAAAAGGAACGAAGCTGGAGAAAAAAACAGATCGTTGAATAATTTATTTATTTTTTTATTCCTTTAAGAGGTCAGAAGATAAGGAAGAAAGGGGAGATCCTTACGACCAGCGGAAGCGGCAGGTTTTTCAGTCTTTTTATTTTTATTTTTTTGGGATTTTTTTTTTCTATGATCACCGTAATAAAAAGTGGGTATCTATTAACTTTTTTCGTCATAATATATACATATTTTTAATTATGATAAAAAAAATACTAAAAAATTGATACCTATCAACTTTTTTATAACCTTTTTCTTTTTAAGTATCACAAAGAAAAAAGAAACATGAAATCGTTACTTCTTTCACTTAGTTCCACAATCCAATTTATCATTCAATTAAGGTTGAGTATCAACTTGAAAAACTCAAACCTTTAAAGCCCTAAAACCTATTGGGATCTATATAATTAGATAGGTATTAATGTTGGTAATAAACATCACATAGTAGATTATTCTCATTCTAAATTTTGGAAACTTGAAACTTGAAGTGATGAGAAATATATGATATGATTTTATATTTATAGTAAAACCTATCTAGAAACTATATCTAGGAACATGTAACATCTCAATATATGTAAGATATTATAATTATTTCTTGAGTAATATTGATGATAAATATAATTTAATTTGACCAGTAAAATGAACCCTAAGTTAATAGCCACCATTTTAAGTTAGCATTATTGTTTGTGTTTCTCCTTTTCTTGCTATCGTTTTGTGTTGTCATTAAAGGTCATTATGTTTGTACTTGCTATAGTTTATTATTAAAAGTAGTACTAACTTACAATTTAGACATCATGATTTATACAAAAATGACTATTAATATTTTCACATAAAAAGGTAGAAAAAATCTTATAGATTTTGTTGTCTATAGATTTCTTACCATAATGTCAAGGGAACTGGCCTTAGAATGTCTAAGCATAAGCCTACAAAACATAACACAATGAGGGGCATCAATATATTGTCTATCATTGTTACTCCGATGTTTAGATTGGATTGTGTTTGAGGAAGTAAGAATAAGAAAGCAAGAGAGCTAGTGAGCTAGAATATAAGGAGTCAAAATGTGTGCAAGTGTCGGAAAGTGTTTTATCCTTAGTACAATTCTTTTATTTATGGGAAAGAGCTGAAGAGAATATTGGATACATATACTCACATTAAGGCATCCATGAAGCATAAGAAGTGGGTATCATGCAAGCTATTGAAGATTTAAGGAACTATGTTGTTGACCAAGTCCAGGTGCTTTATCCATTAGGTATTGGACGTCCTTCATCTACTCCTATCTTGAGGAGAGATCTAGCATGAAGCAATAATGTGGCTTGTTAGTACTTCACACAAGTTGGATGAAGAATTGGGTAAGTAGATCAAGGAGGGATTACCTCGACTGTAGGTTTGAACAAATTGGTCGAAGGCTTTTTGGGTTCGACACAATCCTAAAAGATCTATACTCAAAATCTCTCATCAACAAATTCCAATTCCATACTTTTACAATTTATATTGATGTAATAGAATACACGGTAGATATTCCTAATTTACACATCCTATACCAATACTCTTCTAATTTTAAATAAGGGGTGATTGGATCGTTTTAATTGAATTGCCACTATATTCCATACAAGTTGGGGAGGATGATTATTTTGGGCACAAGAATACATTTTCCTAGCAATTTCATTATGGCATCATGCATTTCTTTGTCTAAGGATAAACAATAATTGGCATCGAGACTACTTTTGAAAGGTACAAAGAAAAAATTATTTCACCAAATTCATCTTTACATATCTCCTAAAACCTAATACAGTCGAAGGGAATCCATAAGTAGGAGGGATAACATTTTTCTAAATTTGTTCACGATTATTATATACTACCACATTAATCTCGACAATATGAGAGATAGTTGACTTCGATTTAAATAACTCATCTTATTTCACCATTAAAAAAAAAAAATCAACAGCACTTCTTTTGATAAGAAAACTGCATAAAATTGTTTGTTTTTATTAAAGTTTAGACAACTTTCTTTTTTTTGGGCCAAAGTTTATACAACTTGATAATATATAATAAACCTCCACTATTAATTTATTAATTGAAAATTGGATAATTTATTCTACATAATTAAATATTGCTTAATTATTTTTAAGACCCTTCTTGTAAAAATGATTTGGATATCTATCTCTACTTACTGACACGAAATATTTTAGTGTGATATTAGAATTTTTTTTTTTCCACCTATATGTTTGATATTGGTGCGCAGTGTCAGTAGACATTGATTTTTCTTTCCAATTAGAAAATTTAATCGAGTCAATGTTATTGATCAAGTTTGCCACTAGGTCTAAATTTGATGTTTAAGTCGATCTACTTATCAAGCCTGGAATTGAATCCGATAAATAGTCTACCCATTCATCTCTTCTAGATTTGATTGATCAAATTAGGTGTACGGTTTCATTTTTATGATGGTTTTCATGTTTATGTTGAAACTAGAGATCGTAAAAATTCAAAGATCAAAACATATACTTAAAAGAATATACGTAGGACATGAAATGTACATGCATCTATATATAATAATAATAATAATCACCAAAATTCTTGAAGTAAAATGCCGCTAGCAATTATTTACCAAAGATGGCTGCTGAAAACTTGCATATAGTTGCATTTTGGGCATTTTTCTGTCCAGCTCGATTCGTATGTGTAGGATATATGGATATGCTACTTTCCCATAAGAAAACAAAATTACAAAAAACCAACTTTGTCACATGGCACATTGTACAGTAGGGTCCTTGTCCTAAAACAAAATTTCTTAGGTGAATGGACTTTTTTTCCCACAGAGTAAAGGTTAAGATCGGTGTCATGCCCCAAAGTCGAAGGACGGAAGAATTATACCTTGTACCATAACACGAGTGATATCAAGCAAATGCACCTATCCGTTCTAATATAGCGGATGTGAGTCCGAGTTGATCTCTCAAAAACTTCAAGTACTAATATTAATCTTAGCTTTATTATCTAACCAGAAAATTATGAAAGTTTGAATTAATTAAAAATACTAAAATTAACAAACTAACTTAATTATAAGACTTGATTAAGCAATTGAAAAAGCAATAAACTAAGAACGACTTCAAGAAAGTAATAACGTATTTAGAAATTATTTCCCCCAGTATTTAATATGTGACCGCGTAAAATATATTCAATTAGATTTCTATTATTCTTGACCAGAGGGATTCACAATTAAAGTTAATATTTTTCTCAAGTATATTAATCCTAACTCTAAATTATTTACCGAAATCTTATCACTTAATAATATAATTTAGAATTATATTAATGTATAATGAATTTCCACACAATTAATTAACTTTCCGGAAGAAATATGTATCTTATTTCTAAGTATATATGTAATTCCCTCCAATTTTGTAAAGATCTAATTATACATACAATTTCTCAATCAACATGTACAATATCATATATTGATATTCTAGAAATATTAATTAACAATTAAACGACATAATTGAATCAAGTAAGGATAGAAACTTTATTGAAATTTATAAATCAACCCAAGAGTCACATGAAACCCTAGGTTCCATAATCCTAAATACACGAATTCTAAGCTATCATAATGAAATAAAAAACGAGTTACATCAAAAACATAAAATAAAACATGAAAAACCCCTTTAATTGATGAAAAATCTCTCCGATCTTGAAGTCTATGTTGTTCTCACCTTTTTCTTCTCCTTCAAGTTTCTTGTCTTCTCTAATGTCTCTTATGTCTTTTAAACCCTAATAAGTCCTTTTATAGTATATCAAATGGTTTTCATTTTCTTTACCAGACACGACCTGGGACATGACTATGTCCCCAGGTCGTATAACTTTCTGCCTCTGGCCAATTTCCTTGCATGGACACAGCCTGGGGATATGGCCATGTCCCAGACTGTGTAACTTTAAAACTTTAAAACTTCATAATTTCTTCATTTAAACTCCGAATTGAGTGAAACTTAATTCCTTTTCTTCGTTTTCGATTCAAGAACGCATTCAAACCTTGAAATCAAAATTTTACTCAATTAAGTATCAATTTTTTTAAAGAAAACAAAAAATGTAAGGGAAATATTATAAAACCACCATATGAAATATGTTTAAAATCAGAGTTATTAACGAGCATACAAATAACAAATTCATAATAAGGTCTTCAAAAATTTGTCAATATTAAACTAAAGTATCATCTTAACATCTCAAAACCCAAACGGAGGAATTGATAAGGGAGTCTTTAGATACAAAATTGATATCATAGACCCTATCCACTAAAGTCTGAAAGCCAAATTGATAAGTAATCATATAAGACTCTTTAGCCTAGATATTCCACAAAATCATCTTCATTAAGGTTATCCTTGCCTCCTCATCCAAAATAAAAGTGGTAACCTAAGTAATTGAAGCAATCGAACTCCTCATAATCACTTGAGATTTAAAAAAGCCCAAAAAGGGTGGGTGACTGAGTGTTAATACTCCAACACATGACTATTGCATGCAACCACATGCGAATATCATACCAAATGTATAAAAAGTTAATGCAACAAATAATCGTACAAAGCATGACAACTAAAGTTAATGTAAAATCAATATGAGGCTAAAAACACCTGTCATTCAAAACTAGATCCATGAGTTAGTTTTTTGAAAGTTTGAAACCTTTAGTGCCCTATGGAGTCCATTTTTAAAAATCTAGATTCATATGTGCTCACTAGAGTCAATTTTTGAAAGTATGGAACCATAGTGCCCCTTGGAGTCCAATTTTTTAAATCGTAAACCTTCAATACTCCTTGGAGGCCCTTTCAAAGTAAGGATCCATTAAATCTTTAGAGCCTAACTTTTGAATGTGCGAAGTGGATTCTTGGATGCCAAGTTTTGAAAGTATAAGGCGATTCTCTACAATCCTAGTTTTGAAAGTATAAAGCGAATCCTTAGAGTCTAATGTAAGAAAGTGTGTTAGAGGTTCCTAGGTTTTAGGTTCTTAAAGCATGGATCTATAGTAGTTCTAATGGTTTTTGCAAATATCATTTTCCTTTCAAGCATGAACATCTAACAAATAACTAAAGTTAAATCATTATTAATCATTTTCATTCTAAACATAGTATGCACAATCAATAAAAAACAATAATCACATACTTAGATTTCTCCTTAACTCTTGTATACTCTAAAAATTTCCTAATTTTATAGCATGACATTGATTACATAATTACCTATAAGTCTCGTATTGTATTTATTAGGTTTATTTCTAGGTTTCTTCACAATTTATTTTCAAAAAGAAAAAAGAATCTTAAGAGTGAAAGCATGGCTTATCACTAGTTACCTAAGTTAACCAACCTAGTTGCCCATCTCCTTTTTCCTTTAAAATTCTTTGAGTTGATTGGGTTTTAGCCTTAGGTTAATCTTACCCACTTGAATTTTTAGCTTTCCTCCACTTAAAATCCAAATTTTCTACCCTAGATTCCTTTTAGGATTAGTTATCAATCTAAATAGTGAATATTGTTTTGTCATATTATAATCTTATCTTTTACTCACCTTCATCTTATCATCTTTTTTTCTCTATCAATATCATCTTCTTAGCGAGGTTCTAAGGCTAACTAAATTTGTAACCTTTTTAATTCGACGCTATGCTTTCTTAAAGAGTAGTGCAATTTTACCTAAGTAGCTTGGTTAAACTTAATATCTCACTTAACTACCGGTTCACTAAACATTCTTTTCAATTTATACTTTCAACCAATATAATAATGGTTAGAAATCCACAAGAGACCTAAAGCAAACGAGGGATCATTCCTTAACTTTCCTATCTTTCTCTTAATATGTTCCTTCACATCTTCAACCTCATAGCGGGAATCACACCACAATCATTTCTTTAATAATGAATAAGGGATGTAAGAGATTGGATTTAAGGTTTTCTCACTCAAATTATCAATAACCTAGAATAGTTAGCTACTGTGCTAAACATCATATGAAGTGGGGGATAGCACCATTAGAATGTGAGGAGGGAATGCTTAAGAGTTCTAAAGTTTCTTCAATTAAAAATGTTTGGGTTTTAGAAAGATCCATATATAAGTAGGGGATCCAAGGACAATTCACTATTGCTCTAAATGGTTGCTTCATTGGACCTTAACATAGTTGATGATCTACCTTCTCTAAGTTTACTCCTTAGTATTTACTATCTTTATTGGATACTCTGTGAAAGTTAAATTGGCTTATATGTTAGCTTGTTTTAGTTCCACTCTCTAATCCAGATATTGTCATGTGCTTCCTTAACAAGAAGTAGGACACATCATGTACACACGCTATATCCAAAGTAATCGTTAATCTATAGACAATCTTACCAATCTTCTCTAGGATTTTGAATGGTCCTATATATTATGGGCTTAACTTTCCTTTGATTCTAAAGGGTAATAACTCTTTGTTAAGGGAGATTTTTTGAAACACATGATTGCCCACTTAAAATTCTAAGGGTGTTCTTCTCTTATCAACATAAGTCTGTTATTAGCTTTCAACTGTAACATCCTTCACTTGATTACTTATGTCTTATCAAATGTCTCCCAAACCAATTATGTATAAAATATTTGACTTTCATCTACTTCACCCTAATGTTTTGGAGATATGCACTTCCTTCCATAAAGGGCTTTAAAAGGTGCCATTTCAATATTACCCCGGAAGTTGTTGTTATAGGCAAATTCTATTAATGGTAGATAATCATTTCAATTCCATCTAAATTTAAGGTATAGGTTCTTATCACATTTTCCAACATCTATATGGCCCTTTAAGATGTGTATTGTATCAGATGTGAGGTATGTGCTAAGATTTTTGTACATTGCCTTATGTCTTAGTTTAATTAGATTGTACAATGAAATTTGGTGTTTTATGGAGATTTTAGCAAGTTTTAAGGGAGTCTAAGGTTTGTAGCTTATCTAATGAAAGAACTGGTGATTACTCATGACTATGTGGAAAGTGTTGACACTAAGATGAAAGATCTCGATGTTTGTATAAACGGTCATGAGAAAAACAACTAATTATTCCTTAAGGGATGAAAAGTTTTATTTTACTTTACTTAGAATTGCAAGATATGAGTTCACATGTGAATGGATATAAAGGAACAAACAAGAGTAATGTAAGCCTTAGGAGAGTAAATTTTGAATAACCAGTTAAGCGAAGTTGTGAGAACCTTGTATCCTGTTGTTACAAAATGAATCATTTGTAACATTATCGATGGTTTTCCATCTTAACTTCTTTACAGCACGTTTAGTTCATGAAATAAAATGAAGAGGAAATAAAATAAGAGTATAATACATATTATTTTGTTTAATTGAATTTATAAACAATTTAGAAGTAGACATAAAATATAATTTTAATAACTAAATTATTCTTGGTTCTTTTTTTTTTTCTCAACTAATCTTAAAGTAATAGGTGGTGGTGATTGGTGACGGTGATGATGGCGGCGGTAATGGTGATGATGGCAACGACAATAATGGTAGAGGTGGCTACGGTGGTCAGTAATGGTGAAGGTGCCAGCAATAATGGGCGGCGATGGTGGTCAGTAGTGGTGAGGGTAGCAGTGATGGTGGGTGGCGACGGTGGTGGCAATGGCAACAACAACAATGGTGGTGATGGGTGGCGACGATGGTAGTGATGACAACAATAGCGCTGGTGGCGGCGATAGTAGTAGTAGCGGCGATAGTAGTAGTAGCGACGATAGTAGTAATAGCGGCATAGTAGTAGTAGCGGTAGTAGTAGTAGCGGCGATAGTAGTAGTGGCGGCGATAGTAGTAGTGGCGGCGATAGTAGTAGTGGCGGCGATAGTAGTAGTGGCGGCGATAGTAGTAGTGGCGGCGACACTAACAGTGGTGGTGATGGCGGCGATTGTAGTGGTGATGGCAGCGGCGGCGGCGGCGGCGGCGGCGGTAGTAGTAGTGGCGGCGACACTAACAGTGGTGGTGATGGCGGCGATTGTAGTGGTGATGGCAGCGGCGGCGGCGGCGGCGGCGGCGGTCAACGATGGGGGTAATAGCGGTAAGGATGACAGGAGTGATGGTGGTAGTGATAATGATTAAAAATCATAATTCCTTAGTTAAATTGAGGAATCTTTATTATTTACTATTACTTCAAAAATCAAGTAATAAAGATTACTCAATTTAAATAATAAGAAGTAACAAGGATTTTTATGAAATTACGATTTCATGACAAAAAAGTAACTAAATATTGTGACGATGGAATAAGAAGAAAATGAAATTCTAATTTTATATATTGAACGTGCCCTTAAAGTTTTACATGTTTATCTAATGCATCATTTCAAACATCTATTGGCCTGCATTCTATCATTCACAATGATAAATCAAAAGCATATCCTTAAACAAAGTGATGTCAAGCTGTGCCCATCACGGTAGTTTGAAAGTATAGATCACGATAATAGGTGCTTAGACGTGCGTGTTAAGAAGATAAAAAGCCGAAAAAAATCCTCCCCTGTTTCAACATATTTGTTTTTCATAAAATATGCAATAAACCTCGAGAAGTTGGAATTTTTTTTTTCTTTGGGATGATTGCAAAAAATACAACTTATGTTTCAATTTTTTACCCACAAATTTATGACTTGTATTTCATCACCATGTCACCGTGAGTTAAAGGCGCATGTTATTTTTTAGGTTTGATCATAATAATTAACTTAATAAATTAATATCATTGAATAATTTAATTGAATAATGTATTATAAGGATTTTAAAAATACAAATAAAAATAAATTTTAAAAAAATAAGTCGCCCTTGTAACCTATTTTCAGCTACGCCAATGTTTAGAGTAGCAAGCATCACTGGGAACATCACACGAATCTCCCCGAAGGTGATAGCTGACCACAAGCCTCAGGGAGTTGTGCCACTTGCCACCCTTAAAAAAAAAAAAAAAAACTCAATGGAGAACCAGATGGTGCAATTATGACCACCCCTAACCTTTATGCAGTTGGAAATGGGCAACAAAGAGTCCACCCGATTTTCATTCTCTCTAGGTTTCTATATTTTCCTTTCTTTATTTTTTTTCATTTTTTAATTTTGACTGTATTGTTCAACTAAGTTCATTTAACAATATCAATTCATTTAATGATATGATTTTGTTAAAAAAAAAAAAGGTTGTGAGTTTGTAATTGCGCCAAAACATAGATGAAGTTTTCATAGTGGGTAATTGCAATATACCCCTCATACTTAATTTATATGCACTTAACTTCTCACTTTTAAAATTAAGTGTTTACAAAACCCATTCTTTGAGAAATGCGCTTTTAGATTCTATTTCACTATTTTATCTTTGGATTAAATAACTCAAAACAGTAAACTAAAACAAAGATACATTAAATCAAGAATAAAATGATCATGTAGGATTTCAAATTCACTCGTTTAATTAGCATTTACCGGTCTAAATATCCAATTTAAAAAATGAGTAACTAAACACATATAAAGTAAATATAGATGATTATTTTTGCGATTTACTTATTTTATTTTTTATTTTTAATAACTATCCAGAAATAGTCGCTATATGAAACCCTTTCTATAATAATTGAGTTCTTCCTCCTCTTTTATCTCTTCTCAATTGTTACACATAATAGAGCATCGACAAATAAAAATATATGAAGGCAGGTCAAAGTTATCATAGGACATAGGAACGAGGGAATGCTCTATGTACCATTATGATTTATAAGTTGTCATCTGCTAATTAAAAAGGTAAGGAATCCTTAGAAATCAAAAGATATAACTCGTGCATCGCAATATCATAATGCATGAGCCTTCGCATGTAATGTTGCTTGCTGTTCGAAAGCAAATGATCAATGTTGTTGGAGCACTTGATTCGTATAATTTTGTGTAAGACGGTAGATATTATCTGGCAGTGAAAAATCGAACTGAAAAGTCAAAGCAAGAAAGGGCTCCTGTTAGCAGTTCATGATGGAAAGATACTCCATTGTGCTGCTTTTCTCTAGGGCACTTTTATGGCATGGTATTTATTTTGTATCCTATGATAACATATTGTCATATGGGATTTAAAAAAAAATACCTTTTAAGTAGTCGGTCAGTTGCCACCATAATTATATATATACACTCAAGCGTAAAACCGTGTCAGGTGACTGGCGGGCCCTACTTAGGGTAAGATAAATCCATATGTTATAACATTAAGTTTAAGTGCAAGATCAAATGGAAAAGCTAAAACTCATAAGTATTACTCAAGATTAATCGAGACTAGCTTATGAGCTAGAATTAGTTTTCAAGCAGAACTTATTGTCTCGAGCTCATCTTGCTTAAGATTGGTGCTTATTTGTTTTGAAAAAAACTATATGAGTTGCGATTAGGTTATATCTAAATCACTTTAGTTTGACAAAACCAGTAAAATTTACTTTAGAGTTTGAGTAAAGATAAATGTTTTTAGCCCAAATTTAAGAGCTCCTTAATTGAAGCAGATAAGAGTCCAAACTCAACTCACTAGATTATGCTGGAATAGTTCAAACTCAAAGTTGGTTCGATTATAGTTGAATGGATATATGCGAATAATCATTTATAGAACTTCAATATTTTATAAAAGGACAGAAAAAAAAAATCATTATATATCTAATGGTCATTGCACTCTTGAAATTGGGTTTAATGGGGATGTAAATTTAAAAGGTGTATTTCAAGTCTAAACCATTAGTCCAAATCCTTCTCCACCATATTAAGATAATCGTCATGAACACTCATAAATATCCCTGCATATCAACATCAACAATTATTTATTTTTTACACATAATTTATAAGATGTATCACTTTTAATAAAACTTTCCACGGTTTCTAATTATGCCATTCCACGTAAAAGATTTTCTAATTTCAATGTTCACTTTGGACTTACCTATCTGATTTACTACTATAAAAAAAAAAAATTACAAACCGCATATATATATATATATATATATATATCAACTAGGGGTCTAGGACTAATGAATCTAGAGCTTGCTTTTGTTTTTTGCCACAATCTAGGGCTTATTGTCAATGACTAGAATTGCAAATCGAACTATTCGGCTGTTTTAATTTCAAGATAAGATCAGCATTGGTCCAACCTTCATTTTTCTATTATAGAGGGATGGAACCTTGTGGTCCACGCTCCATACAAAAAATAAACGAGCTTGGTCTCTCTCATACACATATAATTAGTTCTCAACTTTGCCTAAAGAGACTCACTACCGATTGTCTAACCGACAAATACTAATCTTAGCACCTCCAAAACTAATGATGATCCAGACATGGTCATCATGGATTTTAATTATAACTCAATCAAAATAGCTAATTAACAACTACAAATATATGTGAGCATGCATCATCAAACAAATTCAATATTGGTTGAGATTTGTCGAATTGGAGAATTTGAAAGTTGTCAAATAGCCTAGAGGTGGTTTGGTTTTACAATGTAATGATGCAGATTTATGTATTACTGTGATTGTTTTACAATTGCAAAAGTAAGTGTTACCGTGATTACCATGCAGGTGTAATATAATATTTTTTTTTCTTAATTTAATATTGATTAAAATTAATTGAAAAAGTTGAAATTGATAAAAAGAATTTATGAAAGGCATAAAAATAAAATTTCAGGAATAAGGACTTGGACCTCAAATATTCCCGATTTAATAACTCATCTAGCAACCATAAGTCTTCAGTAAATGAGTGGAAATTATGTGGAGTCCACAGCTGGATCTTTGGGACCAAAATTGGAGGGCTTTATTTACAAACTTTGAGGCAAACATATAGGTCATAAATTTTTGTTAAAGGAACAGCAAGAACATCAAAAGCAAAAGGTATCTCCAACCCATTTGAGGTTGTTCCCAATCACAATCATAATTGTCCTCATTTGCTTCTAATTCTTAATAATAACTTTTTCCCCATTCCTCCATCTTCCACCACTTTCTAAACCTCATTTCATTTGCAGATTAAAAACACCACTTTTTTAATCTGTTGAGGGGATTCTCTATATCCACTTTTGAAGGGTATCCTTTTTCCTTTATTTTTTTTTTGTACCAACACAACCCCACTTTCCTACTCTCATGAATGATTAGGGATGTTAGACTTTTTGGATATTAAATCTCAAAAGATATGTACTTTTTCAAAAAGCACATATGTAGACAATTTAATAATATAACAATGCTCATTTCATTTCTTGTGATCTTTCCCCCAAATTGTTGAATAGACCACTAATAAAATCCATGATTTATATGTAACAATTAGAATTAAGCAAAAAGAACTATGAAAATTAATTCGAGATTGAAATTCAAATTGAGTAATCCTTGGATAGGCACCATGGTAGGTCTTGAATTGCCCTAAAAATTATGATCCCTAGTCAAATATCTCCAATCCTTCTTTAATTTTTTTTTTCCAGATATAACTTGGTACTTAATAATTTGAAATTATAAAACATTACCATTTTGTACAGTGTAATCCCTTAAAATTGTACAAACTAATTAAACACTATTAATTCTCGAACTATTTATTTGTGCTGTTCATGTATTTTTTTTTTTTTTTTTGCTTCTTTTGACATGTTTCATATCTAGAAACTCCTTTTTTTTTTTTCCCTTAACACTTACCCACCCCAAATCAATTATTGGCTGTGGTGGAAGGTACTATCCTTGCACTAATATGCAACAGGATATAAAGTTGGTTAAATATTATCATTAATAGCAGTAGCAACAATAGTAGTAAGTAGAACTTTATGCTGGCTGAGAAATGCAAATTCGAGGTTCAAATTTCCTCCTCATAGAAGAGAATGTGGTAAGGGGGGTACCCTTTTTCACCTAATTTTGACCTTATTATGTTGAGTGGATGGGAGCTAGGCTTACATCATCACGAACGTTTTATGAAGTGCTAAAATTTATTATTATATTAAGGAACCCCAGAACAAAGGCACGCTAATGTCAAAAAGATAACCACAAATTATATATAAAATTTGCCTAATGGGACCCATGGTAACACTAAAATATAAACTATCATTCAACCAAAATGTATAACTAATTTGCTTTAAATATGAAAAACAAATATATGATTGAAGGTGTGGGTTTGGGGCTCCATGACAGTCCCAGGATTATTTTATAGTTCCTATTTTTGAAGTTTTATTGGACTATCAAAAAGTGCAACCAGACGCCTATGGAGGTGGACATTCCATGTATAATTCATCCCATGCCTAGATTTCCCGTATGCCGAGAAAAAAATGTGTCCAAATGATTTATCGATACATTCAGCCAAATTGATACACCTTTCTCTCAATGTAGAAAATATAATGGCTTAAACTTATTTATTTATAAATCCTAATTGATCCCAACTAATATGTTCGCTCACATGTGGGAAAATTCCAAGGGAAGAAGTTGATGCCATTCGTTTAATTCATTTAAAGCGATTGGCTAGTGATGATTGTGTAAATAAAAGTGACAGATATACGATTAAATCAGGCTATAGTTTGCTATAAGCAAAAAATAATATACAAAACTTTTCAAACTTATACATATACAATTTGCTCGTGATACATTCATTTTAGTGAAAGATGTTACATTTGTATTTGAAATTTACTCATTTTTATAATTGATTATCTAAAATTTTTAATTGTCAACTTATTATCTACAAACTTTTCGAGTTATATATAGTATGTAGACTAGCCAATTAATTGCAACACTAAGTTAAATTTGAGTAGTTAATTGCAAAATTATGTTAAGTTCATGTAGTTAAATGTAAAAATAGTTCTAGTCTAGTACTAAATTAACACTTTTAAAATTGGCATAGTTGTCTAAAGAACCATCTCATCCATTATTTGACTGCTACACTCTCTCTCTTTCCTTCCATCTCTGCTCCTTCATAAACCTTAGCATTTGGCTGGCCCTTCTAAATATTTTCTCTTTATTCAATATAATTAATTCATAGATTTACCATTTATCAATTTTAATATTCGTTATTCCTAACTTTTAGTCTTTTTCTTACTATTCCAACCATTATCGATCTATCAACATTACGATACTACTCATCACAAATTCGATTCTACGTATTTGGTTCATTTGAAATTTGTGGCAACCAAGCTAAGATTTATTTAATGGTATTTTTTACAGTAAGCATTTTTAATTTATTTTGCTTATTTCCTTTTTCTTTTTGTCATTCCCTGTGTGGAATTATGCCATCCCTTCTTGTGGTCTTTATGGCTCTCGCCAATTAGGTAGATTATTTTGCTCCTCTAGAAGAAAATTTAGTATTTCTTATATAGGAGATTTTGATATTTAAAGATATGTATCCATTTATTTGGTTAGATCTTCATATCTTTTACTCTTTATATCTCAGTTGTTTTATATCAATTAATTTGATCAATGTAATTTCTTTCTATTAAACGAAACTCATCTTGTGAGAAAAATAAATAAATGAGTTATGTTATCACACTTACCCTTCTTTTTAATGAGGATGATATTTCTATAGATGTAGGTCAAACTCCAACCGATAACATGGTTGAACAATAAATAATGGGTAATAAATGAAATCAGATGAACATAAGCAACGAAACAAAGCATGGATTTCAAACCTCGCATATTAATAAATGAGAAGACAAAAGTCTTAGAGTTAAGGTTTTATTTATAATGTTCATTTTTCAGGCCTCGTAAATTATAACCAACCAGACATAAAACCGGTGAAATCACACCTAAACGTTTGGACCAGATTTGTCATTGATCAATTGTATGAAAGAATACATAGTAAAATATGTGTAAAACTAAAAAGTAATATTCTGATGTCGGCGTTATGCCTACTCTTATCTAACACATTTATTTATACCGAGGTCTAAGTGTGTTTATAATATATTAATATAATTCGTGTTTACCAATGGTATTTAAAAGTGGGGAAAATACTTATTCTTTTATTTAAACAGAGTTATACGACCTCTACTCCTTCATGTCATTTTTTATTTGAAAGTGGGATCATTATCTGTTATCTAGGATTAGCTAAGCAAATCAGCATTTCATTACTTCAATATGATGCATGGACCAAGCCAGACAGGGGTGTTTTTGAGTCCATCGCGTTTAAGGTCTTTTAGAAGTGGAGTGATGGGCATCATTTTTAAAAGAATCCCTAACAGATACAGTAGGATAGGGGAAAAAATTATTATTTTTTTTTTTAACTTTCCATTATTTTCCTTTATAAAATAAATTAAAATTACATTGATCCCTTTACTAACATGCATTGATTTTCTCATTTTCTTTTTAAGTGGTTGCCCACACCAACATGTTTATCTTATACTGTTGGAACACAATCTGGATTTTGGATTAATTTTTGTCAACATTCCTTAAAAATTATCAAAATTATGAAATGACCTCAAATTTTTTAAATATTGCACTTATACCCCTTAAAAACGTCATAATTTTTTTTCCCTTTTAGCTTTCATTGACCTAAACCTTGAAAATATCAATAAGACGTCAAAATTAGATTATGAATCAGTTCTAAAAATAATTGCAAGTATATGATTTTGTAAAGGACTTATTTAATGTTACATTGGAGAAAAAAATTGTGGTATCAACATTTTAAGGGTTATAACGGAACATTTTAAAATTCAGAGTCTTTCTCGACCCAATCTGTAGATTTCTTATTTATAGACGTTGATAATAACTCACCATCCTCTAACTCAGCAACTTTTACATTAAGAATAATTTTACCTTTGTCATCCCATGTTTGGCCTCACTTGTGCCTCTCGAGACACTTTGTTCTTGCATCTCATTTTTGTTTGCAATTATAATAGATGATACCCTAATGTCATGGTCTCTCTGTAAAACTACCATTGTTAGTAGACCTTCGATCTCTAACAATTCAACAGAACAATTTTTATCTCTTCTATCAAAAAGTTGTCTGACCATATATGATGGTCTCTCTAAATCCATGGAATAAAGATAATAAAGAGTTAACTATATCATAACTTGTTCTTTAGTCTCAACTTTATCAATATTATTTTCAATCGTTAATAAGAGACATGATATTGTAAATATCCTATTGTGTCGATGATCGGTAACTCATCCGAAGTGAATATAGTCTTTTTTTCAAACAAGCCATTTTCTTCTATATCTTATCTCGTAATTGTCTTCGCGGATACCTTCTTAAAAGTACTATTCATCGAACTTGGCCAAACCACCATTAAGGCTTTGTGCATCAAAATCTACCTACTCATCATTCTTTGGACTCCAACTACTAATTCAAAGTCTTCTTTAAACGGGTTTATGTAGGAAAGAAATCGATAGGAGATACAAACAAGTCGTACTTATCTAAACACATTTCAATTTATGTCTAAGTCTTAAATAAGTTTATAAACTCATTTATTAAATAAATTTTAAGTTTGACTTGCGAACCCATTTAACATCGTTAAATTTATATTTTCTTTTAATCTTCTTCTCATCAAGCGCAAAGCCAAACAATGTATACTAATTTTAGTGTTCCTTTTCATTTATCCATTACTTTAGTTTGATGTTGGTTAAAGTTTGCATTTGAAAGTATGTACATGTGCTAATTGTAGTCCCTTTTCTTTCATCTATTACTTTAATTCGACGTTAGTATCATCCAACTCTACTTATATCTTGTTTTGACCTTATATCAAGGCCATTGATTTATGTATCTTAATATTCTCTCCTATCTATTGAATTTGAATAACGCTCATCCTACTTTTGACAAGTAATGTTCATGTGTCTATCTTATTGAAGCAATGAATTCATTCCTAATAGTATAATCCATTATACATATATACATGCAAAAATATATTAGTATATATATAGAGAGAGAATCCAATGAATTTTGAAATTAATACTAGTAGTATCGTCCATTTAAGCAATGATTCCACTTAGATTATTAATATTATACAATTTGAATTCTGGGATTTCATATATATTTATTTATATGTATGTCTATATATAGGTAAGGGATTTCTTATATTCGATGAAACTTTATTTCTATAAAACTTTTATTTGGGTTCTAATTTTACATCAATTGTTGATTTTATGTCTTTATATTTGTAGGATTTAAATATTATTATTCATTCTTTTTATTTTGCATATGTAAGTATTTTATAGATTTATTTATAATTTTTTTAAATCGATAAACAAGTAAATCTTAATATAAAGCACTCTTATTAATTAGGTTAAGTTACCAGTTTATGTTTTTAGACACAAATAATAATCGAATTATATTATGATTTGAGGTTTTCTGGAAAGCCAAACTGCACAAGGACCCCTTTCATTCAGAATTGGCACAAAATGAAGTTTGTGTAACCATCAAACTTCTCATCATCACTCTTGGTAAGAAACAACTCAATAGGTAACACACGCTACATGTTATATACATGTGGTGTGTATATACCAAAGTTATCAAACTCGTGATTTTATCTAAAATTATTAGAATGTCTATAAAATGAAGACATAAAATCGAAACGTAGAAATATAAGTTTTTACAACTTATATAAAATAGCTTTAAAAAATTACTAATATACTTATAGTAGTTATTTAAAACTTGAAATACATAATAAAAATAAAAAATGAAAAAATTAAGTTTTTTTTTTCATAAAAATTCTTAATGCATAATTTAACATGTACGAAAGAAAATCAAATAAAGTTGAAACTAAACTTTTGCCAATTTTTTTTTTTAAAAAGTTATAAATTGAAAAGAAGTAAACATTTCAATTTATTTTAAATTATTGATAGTATAAATAAAGTATATAATTTTCTTTGTAAACTTTGTTATTGGAGCTAAAACTTAGATAAAAACTATGAACATAAAATAAGAAATTGAGAGAGAAAGAAAGAGGTAAAAAATTAAAGTAAGATAAAATAGACATTGTAATGATTTAATAATTGATAACTTGTAAAAAGTTAGTTGTATTTTTTTTCCTTTAATTTTTTATTCCATTAAACTCAAATATGTAGAATCAGTAAACTTGATAAAAAATGTAAGTTTCTATCGAGTTTATATATAAACTCGATTAAAAACGTAAGTTTTTATTAAAAAAAAAAAGATTTTACACTCGAGTTAACTCAAAAGAATTACCTAAAATCATAAACTCGTCTAATCATTTAAGTAAAATCACCATTTTGACAATTATAATAAATACCAATAAAATATTAACGTATATACCATATACAAATCATATATGACAATAGATTTAGAAACTATTCTTACTATTAACAGCGCACTTTGAGCATGGACCTCTCAGGCCCATGACTAAGATCCACTAGGCCTCACTACCTTAGGTTTACCTTAGTAAGCCTTGGGCCTAAGGTTGAATCGCCCAAGCTCATAAAACACTACAATGGTCATAATCTATAAGATAAAAATAAAATGATCACGTTTTGAATATTAGAGATACGTTAAGTATGATAACTCTATTCTTCACACTTTTAGGAGAAGATCTCTCCACCCCCAAATTGATCTCTAACCACCGAATCGACTCCACTATAAATAACAAGCTGTTACTTAATTGTAAGGCTCTCTACACATTCCATTTTAAGTCTGCATATTTCCCACGCTTATTATTAAATCAAGAATTTCTTATTAGACTCCAAATTATAACATAAGAAATTAGAAATTTAAAGGGTAGTTTATTTCTTTCGGACCAACTTTTCAGAGTAGAAAATACTTTATTAATGCTCTAATTTTATTTTAAGTTCTTCGTTTTTGGCATACTTATCCAAAACTGCCTTTCTTTTTGGGATCTTACTGTTCGTTCTTATTTTGTACAGATTGATTTAGTCCCCCATCCTTCATTTGAATCTAGATAAAATAATTATTAATTCAACTGTTGATATTTAAAAGAACGTGAGTTAATAATAAGATGAATAACTGAATCCATCTAGTCAAAGCAAGGAATAAGACTATAAAAGCTTTGTTCTCAAAATTTAGAAATTTTTTATGGTTCAATTCTTGTTTTTTCTAAGATCATATTTCCTTCATCTTACATTTAATTTATATTTATTTAAATCATAACTATTAAATGGATTATAAATTTAATAATTTAAATTTAAAATAAAGTGAATGAGTAGTGAAATCCTTTCCAAAATCTAATATGTTTTGTAAGAGCAATTATATCCTCTGGAAAGAAATTCAACCGTGCCCACATAAGTTGTTGAGAACTACCGTGGTCTCCATAATTTCAGGAACCGTTTAATCCTGCAACAGGACATGTTTTGGTCCCTTCAGTTTAAGTAACGTGTCGGATAATTAAGAAGTTAGATGATCTTTAATATTCATCATCAATTACGTACCCACCGATTGGTATCGCTCTTCACTTTGACTGGGTCAATCGAATATAAATGATAGGAGGTTATTAATTTCAATTAAAATCTTCTCGATCCATCTATTTCTATCCTCAGCATTAATGAATAATTAAATGATTAAAATTCTTTGGTGATGACCCGCTGGGTTATTGAAGGAGAACCGCAGATAATTTGTTTAAGACGGGATGGGGCACGGAGAATAAAAACCCACACCATTCCCAAAAATTTAAAAAAAAATCCAATAATACTAATATATTATATAAATTGATGGATGATATGTAAATATCAATAAAATTTAAACATTTTATAATGAAAAAATACATATCTTGAAAAAAATATCAATTATATTTTTATATATTAAAATTTTATTAATATTTATACATATTCATTAATAGACATAGAATATTAATACAGTTAAAGTCCTATCATTCCAAAAAATAAATAAATAAATAAATGATACTATCATTATCCTATATCTAAATTTAATTAATACTTTGCCGGTCCACACATACATACACATAATGTATATTAATTAGTGAATATTTGTACAGGCCACGAACGTTAACTTCCATTGGAATTTGCTCCTCTAATAGGTAGATGCTTATCATTTACTCCAAAGTCATGACATAACAGTAAGAAATTATGACAGCAGCACATGGTAATAAACATCTATGGAGCGGTTGTCGCAAACATTGATGAGGATTAATCTCATACATTAAAAAAATTATAGTTCCGGTTTACATAAGCAACCTAATATGTCGTGTTTAAATAAATTCTCATCAATTTCCGACCTACTCATAAAAAGGCTTGAGAAATTAAAGGCATGTCCAGACAAAAATATTTTTCTCTTATTTTGCTTGGTTGAGATTTGCCTGTCGAGCGGTATGGAAATAATGTTGCGAAATCTAATCTGTCCATACCGTTTAATTCAATTTAATTTGATCTGCAGTTCAACTTTAATTTAATTTTTTGTCTAATCCAATTTATCTCTTTAGCTTTTAACATTTTCACATTTCCAAATTAATAATCCAAGCTTATTCTAACAACATTGTATAAAATAAAAGGCTTTCTATAAACCGATAATCCTAATTTGGACTCATTTATTAATTTTGTACAACTGAATCATTACGATTTCTGTTTTTACATTTTGCATATCCTCGTTATTCTTTTCCCAATTAGATAAATCGGGTTTTTCTTTTTAATTACTTTTTTTTTTTCCACTTTTTGCATGTATATGTTATTACTTTCTACTCATATAACTTGAATTTTTTGGCTGTTCGTTTTGCATATGTATATTATTATATATTTCGCTTATGTCAACACTAATTAAATCAAACACTAATTAAATCAAAACTTTATTAGAGATATCGCGTTTTCATGCTTTCTCTGCGGCTCCTTTTTTCCTTTTTTTATGATCTCTGGTATAATATTTTGTAATCTGTCATATGAAAAATATTGCAGTCTATTCATTTTAATGGTAAATATGGAAAAAAAAGAAAAAATAATTAAAAAAAAACTGTGTGCTATTTTTATAATAGTATGAGAAATATTGACATAAAGTTACCGGAGAATATATACGTAAGCCATGTTGCAAGAGAGAAAAAATTCAAAATTGTTATATATATGAGTGGGTGGTGCGAACTAGTGGGAGAATGATTTCACTGAGATCGCAATCACATGGGTTGAATTTGGAGGTGAATGTCTGTAAACGAAGACCCCCTTTCCACCTAATGCCACCACATATAAGAAAGTTCGATTTGATTTGACAAAAGTGAAAAAACAAATTGACAAATATAACAATATATCCGGACTCAGATGCTTTTAATTTTATAGCACTTGTTAAGGATACAAAAATAGGAAACTTTTTTTTATATAATTTTCAATACTGATGGCATATTTTAATAAAATTAAATTTATAAATATATACAAATTCTCTTTATCTAATTTCTTAATAAGTATTTCAAAAATACTTATTCTCATTTTCAATAATATGTATTATAAAGAAAAACAAAAAGTGAAAAAGCAAACCAAGAAAAACAAGGGACGGTTAGATTCAAAACACCATTCAACGACACACAAGCGGAGGAGATTCACTAACGTTTTAATTAATAATTTTTCTAAATGATTCCAAGAAACTAAGTTACTATTTCGTGGGAAAAATGAAACGAAGAATCCAATAATAATACAAACCCTGGAGCTGATTAATAAACCGACAAGTGATTGATTGATGGTTACGCTTGTTTATTTGACATGATGTGGTTGGAATCATGAAATTGTTGAATGGACGGTGAAATGGCAACACTATATTTAGGTTGAGAAAAGACAAATTGGTTGTACAGGAAAAAGCAAAATAATTAACATTGTCAACAGCGATGAATTATTAAACGTAGAATGCAAAGGGCATATGTTTCTTTTTTCCCATAATTATTATTAGTACTACTGTCATACTTATTAATTATTTAGACTTTGATTGATAAGTGCATCTTGTGCTTAGTAATTTTACCTGATTTAAAACAATGATTAAACACTAAATCTACGAGGTTGGGACATATATTTTCATTATCAATTAAATGTAAGTTATGGAGGACCAAAATACTCTATTAACATATTAAGCTAAATCCACTATTTAATTATACTTAACTTCTTCAATTAACTATTAGAGTTTAGAATGTCTTGATCCATATTAGAATAACTTAGGGGCTTTGGTTTTCTCAGCTTGGAATAATGCTCGGCATATCAATCTATATATTTCCAATCTTTTCAAGGTCCATTCATGAGGACTACTATAGCTCTTAAGCCCTTTAACAACTCATTCAAGACACTCATGAAGTAAGTGAAATATCTCAATCTAAAAGTATTTAATAACTAAGCCAATAAACACAAACAAATCCATTTCAACCATATAATTCAAAAGCTTTTAACTAATATTAATATGTTATTCACTATTTAGCTTTATATAATACTTCTCAAGATCTCGAACCACCTATGGAAGACTCAATTCACATTGTCTTCATATAAAGTATCAAAGTATGAAAACTCAATCTCATTCGTTGATCACCCAATGATCTAACAAATATCATTATGCTCAAGAGTTTATAAATATCTAGTCATTACTCCACATTCATAACTTTTGGAGAGATAGAAGAAATAGTGTTTCATTGTGAGAACCTTGCTCTCTAAGATCAAATAAGCAATTTAAATAAACTATCAATCTCATACACTTAAATTGTAAATCGATACTTGAGTTTCTCCAAACTCTTTGTCTATTACTTATGCATTAATATTACAAGATTATCTATTCTTTCTTCCGGTTATTAATCTTACTCATCCCACTAAGTATCATTCTCACATCAATTTTTTTGAGACCATGTGCAGCATGATACTCATGCAATCACTCTAATTAAAACCCCACAACATCCATATAAGTGAAATTAAACATAAGGTAATTATGAAAAAACTTAATCTATTGCAAAGCAGGTATAGCTGATCCAAAAAGCCTTAAAATTTGCTAAAATAAGTTTATTTTGCAAAGTTTTATTATCGTAAGAGTCAGCTACAAAAGAGTCATGATTCAAATATTTTGCAATAAGCCCATTGATACGAAAAGCCTTGTTTAGTAAATGTCACTTTAGAAAAGTTAAGCTCTTACGTTCGACTATTTTGCTATAATACCCTTTTGATATATGTATTAGACATCTATTGTGATGAATCACACTACGATATGTTTATTATTTCTTATTTTATATATGGGTAAAATATGAAAAAAGTGAAATGCTTTATTGTTCTTTTTTAAAGAGGTAATTCGAGTTTTTGGTTTTGATAAATAGATAATCTAAATGTCTTAATTTTGTCTTAACTATATGTAAGGATACATGGCATTTTTCAATTTATTGATATATTTATTACGTAATACAAATAAATAATATTAACATGTTTTACTAAAAATAGGGGAAAAAAACGAAAATTATAAAGAAAAAAGGAACATAATACTTTTCAAGCACCCGAAAGCTAGGAAGTGGCTAGCCTCAACTAAGTTTAAGGAGTTGCGAAGGTGCAACAATATAGCCAAGCATACCACTAATGGTGTACCATACAAAGTGTAGATGTAGGTGGCCACCTGTCGATATGAAAAGTAAGGAAAAAAAATAAAGCAGCTAAAACCTATAACAATTTGAATTTGACTCATTTGAGTTTTCAATCAATTTTCTTTTTTTCTTTTTTTTTTTAGTTTACACAATGATGTGACTACCGACCAACATGTGTTGGTCACATGACCTACATTTAGTGGTAGGCTACAATCTATATTATGTTTGGCCATATTCCAACCACCTTAACATTAGGGGGCCCATCAATCACTTTGGGGAGGTTGAACAGGTCCTAAGCGCCTCTTACTAAAAAAGTAATAACGATAATAATAAAATAAAATAATTAGCTACCCATTGTTTTGCTCCTTTTATTTTGTATTTTTTTTATTGTCTCTATTTTTAGTAAAATATATTAATATTAACATAAAATTAAGAAATTTAGGTCATCTATTCATTAAGAACGAAAATTCAGGTCATCTATTTGTAGAAGCCTAATAAAATAGATTTTTTTTTTAATTTATCCTATATATATATATATATATGTATGTGTATATTTGTTCCAATTTTCAAAAAATGGTTTCTATAAAGTGCATTTCTTTTTTATATAGCTCAAATTTTTAATAAAAAGTAATTTTCAAAATTTATTATAATGAAAATATTTTTTATTTTCCAAATTCGAAATAATAATAATAAGAAAAATTAATATATATTGCCACAAAAATATAAGATTATTTCCATATAGTGATATAAATTTCATATAAAATCTTTATAAAACGTACAAAAGATAAGCAAATGAAAATTACAAGCTCTATTCATCTTGCTAGTGGTCTTCAATCCCAAGATATAATAATCTCATAAAATCATGAGCTCCATCCATCATGTACCACTAACTTCACATTTAATACAATTTAACAAAAGGACCAAATGAAAATCATGTGTAAGAAATTACTTTTTCCTCTCATATTATGTGGCTTATGCTATGCATTCTTAATTAAACATAAATGCATTCCATAAACACATGATCACCATCAAGAAATTGATTTATCAAATTATTCACTTGTTCATTTTACATCAATATGCTTAAAGATTATATAATAAAAGGCCATACGATGACTAAGTTATACAAAATCATCTTATACACATTTTAAAAGAAAGAGCTGTTTTGTGCATGCATATGAAATAACTTGTTCCTTGTAAATTTTGTATGCTTAAAAAGTTTCATTATGAGTAACCTGTCTATTCCTAACCTTTCTTAATAGGGTACATGTATTAACTAGGATGATTTGTGAATTTCTCAACCAACTAGTCATTACACTACCTTAGAGCCTACTTTTAATATGAGCATAACTAGCCAATTTGAGCTATTAGTTATGAAAGCAATACATTGGTGGTCATTCACTTTTACTTCCTATAAGTAACAATCAATTTCTCTAATACGGGGACCTCATCTGGTATTTAGCTTAAGTAAACATTCATTAAGTAAATTATTGCTCTTGAACCCTCTAAGTCAAAAGTAGTTAATAATAAAATGAAGAAATACTAATAAGTGCATTTCAATCATTTAATTGAAAAGTTTCTGGCTAATATTGATATATTATTCACTACTTGACTCTATATATTACTACTCTAAATCTCCAATAATCTATGCAAGACTATTTACATTCCGTCCTCATGGGTTATCAAAGCCCTCCTCCCCACCCCCAATGCAATATCCTCATTATAAAACCTTATAATTAGACCTAAATCTTTTTCTTTTCATTCATCCCCACATCGAACACTTACTAATAAGGGGTTAGCTCTTGAATCATCTGTAACACCTTAAGCAAAAAGTAGTTAATAACTAAGTTAGAAAATGTTACTAGGTTTATTTTAACTATATGGCTCAAAAGTTTCTAGCTAATGCTAACATATTACTCACTACTTGATTTTATATATCACAATTCTATTTTATATATCACTACTCAACATATTTGACAATTCATGTGAAACTCTATTTACATAGGATATCACGGTGAGTAAGTTCCATCTCATTCATTAATCGTGAGGATGATTTATTAAATATCATCATACTCAAGAGTTTATAATGTCACGCCCCAAAGCGGTAAAGTCGTAACAGCCTCGCCGTGTAAACCATTGTAAGCCCTAAACCCAAGCCAAGTAACCGTAGGGTTGAACTTAGAACTCAAGGTTTAGGGCGATTGATTAAAAGATCCGATCAAACCCAAATTATAAACTATTGAGAAGAATATTAATAAAACTGATCCCGTAAACTTAAATTTAAGAAAATAAGTAATAAAATAGGAGACTATAAAATTTTAAAATTTTAAGTATAATAGGTATTAATTACCGAAAATGCGAAAAGTGTAATGAAATAACTAATAAATTACTAGAGATAAATTATATGTATAATAAAAATTTTAGAATGACCAAAATAATAATTAGGAATGTTCACGTGTACACCACATGTATTTACGTGTAGATAAAAATACGCGTAATTACCTAAATTGGCAAAAAACTAAGCAAATAATTAAAGAAAATTAGAAAAAAAATCAGAAGAGGATAAGATGAAGTAAGATCAGGTCGTGGCAGGCTAAAGCTGCAAAAAAAAAAAAAAATTAGCCAATAAAAATGAGACAACTTAAAAGCAAAAAATTTAGGGAAATGGGCAAAATCTTGTCAAATTAATGCACATTGATTACAAAAAATATCTATAAATAGGGGAAAATTTCTAGAAGTCATTTGGTCAATTTAGCATTTGAAAAAAATCGGAGCATTGAAAAAATCGAGAGAAAATCCAAAAAAAAAGCTGTACAGATTAGGCACGTGAGCTAAACCTACCACTCACCACCACCTGAGACCGAACCACCACCACCACCCTACACTAGAATCACCGCCTGGACCAGCCGACAACCTTGGACCTGGCTTGGATGGCCAGAAAGCTTTGGACCGGTTAATCTCTTCAATGACCCGATTTTGAATAATTTTGTAAAATTAGTTATTTTGCCCAGAAAATTATGAAACTTGTTATTCTGAGGTTTTATTATATGTAGATTTAGGGAAAAATATTGATTTAGTTTAATTAAACCTTTAATTATAGGGTCCTTAACGAATTGCTCAAAACCGAGCATAACTAAACCGGAAAATAAATAGGCTTAGAAGTGTAGTTTGGAGTTCAAAATTTTTTTGTAGGATGCTCATATGATGTAGAACAGTGCTATGAAGCCATTTTTTTAAAATGAATTTTCGAAATTTTTAAGTTAATTTTTAGCCTTATAATGATGGGAAAATTGGGTGATTTAGGGTTAATTAAGTGATTAGGATGTTAATTACTGATTAAGATATTAATTATATGTTCAAGGATGTTAATCTCTGAAGTGGAACCCTAATCCTAGCCTTTAGGTATTAAGTATGGTTAATTAGCGAAATTAGGTAAGTAATATAAGAAATTAATAAAATGTGATATTGTAAATTAATAAATCTAAAAAAAATAGAGTTATTTAGATAATATTATAATAGAAATCAGAAAAATAATAAATCTGAAAATAACAATTAATCTTAAGAAAAAGTCTCAAAATGTAAGATTTTTTTTATACATCGGGGATAAATCCGATACCGCGATTAGGGTTAGCATGTACCAAATAGATTAGAATACCAAATTATGACCTAATAGGATATTTGGACATCCGAGCTTAACGTGATTAATTTCACATTAGGATTCGAGCATATTTCAGGCTTAGAAATCAAAGTTTAAAATCTCATTTAGGATTTGAACATCGAAATAGAATACACGAATCATTAGGACGTAATGGGCATACACGGACAAAAATGAATTAAAATATAACTTAGAATATGAAACCGTAAATTTTAAGTACTAAAAAGACCTATTTGTATTATAGGACATCCAGAGATAAAATCAGCTTGCGATTAAGGGATCAAGCGATCGAGCAAATCCAAGTAAGTTGGATTATTGCTTATTGTAATAGAGTACTAGTTTTGTAGTACTCGGAGACTTAAGCTTGTATATGATTGTGATTGTAAGTAGTTTACGCATGTGTTTGATGTATCTGGATTCGTGCTGAATTTGTATTGTGAGTGATTTTGTGACTAATTGAATTGGTATGAAATTGTTTGAACACCCTAAACAGAATTTAATATCAGTCGACCCCAAATAATAAATAATGTCATGCATTGCAACCCGTTAGGGGATTATAGGATTCTCCAACCAAATACCGACCTCTTCGAAAGGGATAACGCAGGATTGCAAAATGGTCCCTTCTTCATCCTTAGTCGAACTCAGGAGAGGAGATCGCGGCGAGGGTGAAGTCAATGGTTCGAAGGTAGTCGCGGGAGGAGCGAGATCTCCATTGCACAAGCCTGGGTTTGGTTGTGAGCTGCTGCATAACATGGAACTCCTCAACCCGGATTAGAGTGGGTGAAATTTCTCTGATTTCACAACGGACCGGATTACGTTGTGCGATGACACTTGATTGTTGCATTGCATGAAAATAATTGTTTGATAACCCTGTTTATGCTTGTATGCATTCATGAGTCTCCAATTCAACTTACTGAGCTGTAGTTGCTCATACCCTTATAGATCCTTTTGCAAGTTCTGATTTTTAAACACTCAAAGCACTATGCCGCCCTAAAATTACCCAGAGGTTAGTCTGTTGGAAGCCAGGGGTGTGAGGATCAAGTTACTTACTATAGTGTTTAACTAGAGTGACCATGTAATTAAGAATGAAAGACTGGTAGTTATTCTGTAATCTAGTAAACTGTTATGTGATGTAAAACTTCCTAGAAAGCTCTATGGACATATATATATAATATTGTACATGTTATTAGAAATTGGTACTAATTATCATAATTGTAATTTAATTGTTAATCGGACTGTTTAAACTGTTACGTCCTGAAGTCGCAGAGTCGCAACAACCATCCTAAGATAGAAGTTAGCCTTACAACTGCTATCTTAGACCTGATCTATACAAGGCGTCTACGACTAACCCGCTTTGAAGTAAACAATTTGTAATTTAGATAAAGCATTTACCTAAGAAAGTGAGAAAATCTATATATATATACTATAATTCAGTTATTACATCATTCAAAAATGAATAAAATAATTCTAAAATAAAACTTAGACCTTAAGAATATATATTTGTTCTTCAAATATTTTTCCTCACTCCTCAGGATCCAGCAGTTGCTAGTTTCAGAGTAGTGATTTGCCGCTTCTTAGCCAGCACCTGCACGACGTCTGTAGAGATGTGAGCAACCATAGCTCAGTAAGTTAAGACGGAGGACTTAAAACTATACTATACACACAACAAGGTTTTCAATCACTTATTAGGTGCAATACTTGTGCAAGCAAATACCATCGCACGATGTTGTTCGGCCCGTCGTGAGATTAGAGAAATTGCGCTCGCTCTAATCCGGGTTGAGGAGTTGCCGTTAATGCAACAGCTCACGACCAAACTCAGGCTTGTGTAATGGAGACCTTGCTCCTCCCTCGACTACCTTCGAACCACTGTCTTCACCCTCGCCGCGACCTCCTCTCCTCTCACTTAGTTCGACCGAGGATAAAGAAGGGACCATTTTGCAATCCTGCGCTATCCCTTTCGAATAGGTCAGTATTTGGCCGGAGAGTCCTAAATTCCCTTAACGGGTTATCATGCATGTCCGATTATGATTACTGGTCATATATTTGATTAAGTCCAATTTAGGGTGATCAATCATTTCATGCAAATCATACAATACATGCTAGAGCAACAAACAGAATCATAGCATTACCCATAATCAAGCACATGCACATATCCAACTATTTAACAAGCACAACCAAGTATAATCTCAAGTCTCCCAAAATACAGCATTGTATTAATCCCAACTTACCTCGACTCCTCGCTCACTCACTTGAGGTCCGATTTGCTCAAGCCATCGCCGATCATCCCTATAACACAAACCTGGTTTTAGTTTTTCATATAACTATTATAGGTTTGTTTCATCCTATAACGCTTATTGTTATGTTTTATTTAGGGTTTAAGATACCTAATTATCTAGGTCTTAAGTCTTTTACAATTATTCTAGGTTTAGGATTAGGTTCGGGTTCGGTTTCTGCATTGATTTCTAAATTAGGTTCTAGTTCGATTTTCTAAGTAGCGTTTTATATTCTAACCCTAAAAATTCGTTTCAACCCATAATGTGAAATTAATCACATTATTTCCCAATCTCCTAAATACCATCATTACCCCTAGTCAGTATTTTATTTCACCCGGTACACTTATATCCTTATTAGTGTACTGAATTCACCCCTAATGTGAGAAATTTTTACATTTTTCATATAATTACATAAATTCAAATTTCTTATCAGATTTATTGTATATTTTTATTATTATCACAATATCAATTTTTATTATAATATTTCCTATTTATTATATTTCCACTAATTACCTATCATGTATTATTACCTATCATGTAATATTACCTTTTATGTATATATTACACTTTTAATATTTATATCACTCTAATTATCATCTCTAAACATCAATTATCATTTCAAAAGGTCTAAATTCATCCTAAATCATATTTTACTCCTAATTACCCTAATTTACAAAATTAACTTAAAATATACTATTTTTCCATATTACTTATTTACTACATAATTAACCTAATAATTACATCTAATACCCTAAATGCTATAAGTATCATTCTCCATTAAATTTCAACATCCCTAAACATCTACTTATTCACTAAGTCAGTAATTAATAATTTAATTACTTAATTAACCTTAAATTACCCATTTTATGCCTCATTTTAATGCCTAAAAATTATCTAAAAATTTCAAAAATTAATTTTTGAAAACAGGCTCATAGCACTGTTCTATATCATCTAAGTAATCTACACAAAAATTTTGGGCTTGAAACTACACTCATAAGGTCATTTATTTCTAAACCGAAACATGCTTGGTTTTGCATGATTTCTTAGGAACCATATATTACAGGGCATGTTTTCATCAAAATAATATTTTTTATACAAACTACATACAAAAATATCCCAGAATAACCAAAATTCATAATTTTATAATAATATTTACTATTTTTAAAAAAATTACACAAGAATCGGGCTGGAAATCGGACTCACCGATCTGGGTGGCTCCAGCCACTACCGGCCGTCGTGGCTTTGTCGGCCGGCCTGGGCACTACCACCACCATATGGTGGTAGTGGCCATCCACTTCCAGCTGTTCGTTTGGTAGGGGTTCCCTTTAAAAGCCCTAACTGCACAGTTTTTCTCATTTTTTTTTTCTAACTCAAATTTTTCTCTCAATTTTTGCCTCTCTCTATTTTTCTTACTTTCCAAACTGCCCAAATGAGCTCTGTGATTTTTCCTGCTATTTATAGGGATTTAGGGGATTTACTGTATATTAAATGGGACAAGACAATTGCCTTATCCCTTAATTTTTGGCTTTTGTATTGTCTTAATTTAATTTGCCGAATTTTTTCTTATTTTTCCTAGCTGCCATGACCTAATTCTGGATCATTCAGGATTTTTCTTTATTTTTCCTTAATTAATTATGATTTTTCTTTCAGTATTTAGTATTATTTTAGCACATTTCGCGTATTTTATGTAATTATATGTATTTATACGTACATGTAAATTCATATATAGTACAAATAAGTGTCCATAAATATTATTTAGGTCATTTTATGATTTTTAATATACATATAATTTATTTCTAGTGATTCGTCAATTATCGAAATGCATTTTACGCATTTTCGATAAATGACGCATTATATACTTAAAATTTGAAATTTTTATAGTCTTTTATTTTATTACTTATTTTCTTAAATTCAAGTTTATGAGGTCATTTTTACTGATATTTCTCTCAATAGTTTATAATTTGGGATTTGATCGGATTCCTTAACCGATCGTCTAAAACTTAAGTTCTAAGTTCAATCCTACAGTCAATTGGCTTAGCTTTGGGGCTTACATATAAATGCCTAGCCATTTCTCCTGATTTGCAACTTATTAAAAGTTGTATTATATTCTATAACAACAGTAGTAGTAGCATTAGTCCATAATTTATTTATTCTTACTGTCACGTGGTTATTTCTTATATATTACGTACCTCATTTTTTGGTTGTATATAAAGAGACAATGTGCATAACTAATTGATGAACTTATTCATTTCATTCATATTTATCTCTCACATCTAGAAGTCTCCTGCAACTATGGACAAAGAATGATTAGATATCTCTAGTTTTGCCGTAAGTTTAGTTCTTTTCTTTACAAGAACAATCTACACATATTTTACATGGTATCAAAGTAGTTATAGGGTCCTTTTCTTATTAATTTGGTTTTTCCATTACGTTGATCTTTTTGTATTCTAGTTTGCTGCATAACTTAATAATTTGTTAAAGAAATGTTTAAATCTTCGGTTATTATAGGAGATAATACAATTAGAGATCCATATCACTTAACCAAATCAGATCATCTAGGACTTATGATTACAAATTTAGTTTTTAATGGATTGAACTTTTATGGATGGAGTCAATCTATAAAGCTTACCTTAGGAACCAAAGCTAAGCTAAGCTCTATTGAAGGAATTATTAAAAAGCCTATTGATAATGAAATTGATTATTAGAAATGGATTAGAAATGATTTTATGATTTACTACTAGTTGTTAAATTCCATGACTAAAGACCTTTCGAAAGCATTCATGCATGCTAGTTCTGTTAGAGAGTTGTAAAATGATATTTGAGATAGATTTGACATGATTAGTAGTCTTTTGATCTATCAATTACAAATGGAGATATCGAATTTGAAGCAAAGTAATTAAAGTGTAACTGCTTATTTTAACAAATTGAAAAGGCTTAAGGATGAGTTAGGAAGTTTATGTGAGAATACTACTTATGTTTGTAAAGCATATGAAAGCTGTAATTGTGATCTAAAATTAAAGATGGTAGATATTGAAAATAGAAATCAGCTGATTCAATTTTTGATGGGTCTAAGTGATGCATATGAATATGTACAAAATTAGATTCTCTCTATGGATCCATTACCAATAGTGAGCAAGGCATATTATTTGATTTGTCAAGTTAAAAAACAAAAACAAGTGAGTGAGATATTAGGAAATATTGATGATGTAGCGGCAACATGCTTAGTAAAAAATGTATAGAAACAAGGAGTGTTTGAGAGAGTAGAAAAGAAAGGAAGATCAGTAGCAGGAGCTTCCAACAAGTTATTTTGTGTACATTATAAGAAGCAAGGACACACTGTTGATCGCTGTTTTGAATTACTTGGCTTTTTGGATTGGTACAAAGGGTCAAAACTGAGTTGAAAGAATAATGGGAGAGTTGCTGTTATGACATTACAGTATCAACAAAATATTGCTGCTTTTGACACAATTTTGGATTATCATGAGTATAATGAACCTGACCTTATTACTAAAAATTATCAACAAGTTGTGAGAGGTTTGAAAGATATACAGGGATATGAAAAAGAGGTTGATCAAGTTGGTGTTTTCAATTTCGTAGGTAATTTTTCATCCTTAAAAGCTCAAATTGATAATGATGTATGTAAATGGATTGTAAATTTAGGGAGCTCTGATCATAATACTCCTTTTTCTTAACTTTTACAAGACAAACAAGTACTAAAACAACCAATTAACATTAGAATGCCTAATGGTCATTTGAAAACAATCTAAGTTATTGGTATTGTGCCAATTAATACACATTATACTCAACCATATACTTCTTGTTCTTGATTTTAAGTTCAATCTTATGTCAGTCAATAAGCTTTTAGATCAAAATTCCTTAACCATTTCTTTTGATACTTACCATTGCCTTCTATAGCACCTGGTCACTAAACAAAATGTAGGCCAAGGTGAAGTTGTTTCTGGACTTTATGTTCTAGAGTCAAACTAAGCTATAGGTATACTCCATAATTCTATTGGTTGTAATAGTTAAAAGATCGACAGCAATGTTGCTGTTACTAGAAATAAGGTACCTCTAGATCTTTTCCACCAAAGATTAGGGCATATTTCCTTATCATCTTTTGTTTCATATGGATGAATATAAGAATTGTAAAGACAAGAAATTCAATTATGAAGCTCGTTCACTTGCAAAATTTCGTAGATTGCCTTTTGGCTCGAGCACTTCTATATTTACTTTAGCTTTTGATTTCTTTCATATGGATATATGGAGACTATTCAATGCACCTTTTATTTCAAGAGAAAAATTTATCCTTACTGTTGTGGATGATTTTTGGAAATGCAAATGGACATATTTATTGAAGCACAAATCTCAAACCTGCTTAGTTCATCCTAAATTCTTTGCCTATATCAAAAATCATTTTCATTGTATACCTGAACACATTAAACTGACAATGGGGCTGAGTTTCTATCCTATGATTGCCAAAGTTTATTTAGTAAACTAAGGATTCCATACCAAGGGAGTATCATTTTCCTTTCTCAATGAAATGAAGTTATTGAAAGGAAATATAGACATTTGTTAGATATAGCTAAAGCTCTTCATTTTCATGCAAATTTACCTAAACACTTTTGGGGAGAGTGTGTTCTTACTGCCACTACACTCATTAATTGTATGGTTACACAAGTTCTAAATTGGAAATCCCCATATCAGTTGTTATTCCAAAAAGTTTCTTCATATCGAGATCTCAAACCATTTAGATACTTATGTTTTGTGACAACCATTAAGCATTCGAGAGATAAATTTGATCCAAGAAGTAGAAAGTATGTATTCCTAAGATATCCTTATTAGTAAAAAGGTTATAAGTTGTGTGATCTGGAGTCTCATCATGTCTTTATAAGTCATAATGTTGTTTTCTTTGAGGATGAATTTCCATTTAAGCATTTTTTAAATCCTAAACACGATACTTCTACATACAATTCCCATTCACTTTTTCATGCTTAAGTCCCTATTATTGATGATTCGGTCCTCCACATCAAATAATTTCGATACAAATGTCTCTAAAGAAGTCCTTGATGTTAGTTAACAGGCTCAACATCTAATAGAATCTCGAACCTCTAGTAAAGTTCAAAAGCTACCAGTTTGGTTGAATGACTTTGTGCATAGTGTTCACAATAGCTCCACCATTTCATTTTCACAGAATAATATACTTTTTCTTCTTCTTATACCAGAATCTTTCTCATCCTATCCCAAGAAGTATGTTGTGTCATTAGCTAACGTTTTTACAATTCGTGAGTCCACTAGTTATCATGAGGCAACGAGGCAAAGGATGATCCAAATTAGATTGAAGCTATGCAAAAGGAATTGCTTGCCTTAGATGCATATCAAACTTGGTAACTCACTTCCTTACCTTCAAGTAAGCGAACTATTGGTTATAAACGGTTTTTTAAGGTGAAATACAAATCTAATGGTACTATTGAACGTTATAAAGCTCATTTAGTTACCAAGAGGTATAATTAAGTTGGGGGAATGAATTATACTCGTTCTTTTTCTCCTATAGCTAAGTTGTCCACCATTAGATTTTTGCTTGCAATAGTTGCAATTAAAGGATGTCATGTGCATCAATTGAATATCAATAATGCTTTTTTACACGGCTTTATTGACGAATAAATTTATATGACCCCATCGGTGGTGCATACTTTACCAAGTCTAAGTCAAGTTTGTAAATTGGTTCATTCCTTATGTGGCCTTAAACAAGTATCTAAACAATGGAACAAAGAGTTCTCTAAGAGTCTTACTTCTCTTGGCTTTACACAGTCCTGAAACGATTACTCCTTATTTACCAAACATACACAACATGGTTTTATTATAGCATTAGTTATGGGGGATAATTTATCTGATATTTCAGCAATGAAGAAATCTCTTAATGAAGCTTTTACTATAAAGAATCTTAAGGATGTATAGTTTTTCTTAGGCATTAAAGTATATAGATCTTTAGCTGGTTTTTAGCTTAATCAGAGGAAGTTTGCAATGAATATATTGCAAGATGTTAAGCTGGTTGGCTGCTACAAAACCTTTTTTAGCTCCTTTCCTAGCACATTTGCATCTTGATTCACATACTGAAGAAGAATTACTTAATCCTTCATTATTTCGTTGCATTATTGGAAGGCTGTTATATCTCACTTTGACATGACTAGACCTGAGTTTTGTTGTTTAGCAACTTAGCCAATTTGTGTCCAATCCAAGGAAGCCCCATCTTTTAGTTGCTTTTCCTGTCCTAAGATATGTCACAGGAAACATTAACAAAGGATTATATTACTCCTCTACTTCTTCTTTTATGTTGCATGGTTTTATAAATGCTGACTAGGGAAATTTCCAAATAGATTGGAAGTTACTTACTGGATTTTGTATGTTTGTTGGTTCATCTTTGATTGCATGGAAGACAAGAAAATAGCTAACAATCTCTATTCCATCAGCTAAAGCAAAATATCAGAGTATTGTTACTTGCACGAAAGGCCTTCTTTAGTTTCCTTATCTTCTTCAAGACTTAGCTATTCCTTTATCTTTACCAATTTCCTTATTCTTTTATAGTAGTCTACCAAACAAATTACTAAGAACCCTTGTTTCACGGTCGTATCAAATACATTGAAATCAATGTTCAATTTATACATAACCACATCAATTTCGGTTTTCTGTAAATTGGACATGTTTCTTCAGATTCTCAACTTGCAAATTACATGACTAAAACTATTAATACTTCTCAACTTGATTTCTTTTGTTCTAAGTTTAGTCTTCTTCAAAGTCTAACTTAAGGGAGGGGTATTAAGAGTTGTATTATATTCTGTAACAATAATAACAGTAGTAGTAGCTATAGCTTTAGTCCATAGTCCATTTATTCTTATTGTCACGTAGTTATTTCTTATATATCACATGCCACATTTTTTTGTTGTAAATAAAGAGACAATGCGCATAACTAATTAATGAACTCATTCGCTTCATTCATTTCCATCTCTCGCATTTGGAAGTTTCTTGCAATCGAGAACAAAGCATGATTGAATATCTCTAGTTTTGTTGTAAGTTTAGTTCTTTTCTTTGTAAAACAATTTGTACGTATTTTACACAACTTTTGGAGAGATTATAGAAACGATATTTTATTATGAGAACTCACTCTCTAAAATTAAATAAGCGATTCAGGCAAATAATCAATCTTGCTTAAACTACGAAGTCAACCTTTGAGATTCATGGCATAGAATTGATGTCACCCATTTGGGTTTTTAGTTGTTTCTTTTCTTTTCTTTTTTTTTTTTTTTTATAGTTTACACAATCGTGAGTAACCACCCACTATCATATTTAGGCTCACAACTCACATTATATTTGGTCATTGCCTACCCCACCTAAACAAACAACCAACTATACTATAGGGATAATGTTTTATTCTATTTTTGTGATTTTTTTCTTTTTAATTTTCTCTACTTTTTAGTAAAATATATTGATTCTATTTACTAATTATATTAATTAGTGAAAAATTGCCACGTTTCCTTATATATAATTAGCATAAAATTAAGAAACTCAAGTCATCTATTTATTGAAAACAAAAATTCAAGTCACCTATTTATAAAAGCCCAATAGCACAGGTATATATGTATGTGTGTGTGCGTGCGTGCATGCGTACGTATGCTTATTTTAATTTTTGGTTTCTATAAAGTTCATTTCTTTTTCATATAGCTCAATTTTTTAATATAAAATAATTTTCAAAATTAATTATAATTTAAATACTTTTTTTTTTAATTTGTGAAATTCAAAATAGTAAGAATGAACAAAATTAATTTTCAATGCCACAAACATATAAGATTTACTCCATACAACAATATATATATATCATATAAAATTTTTATAAAACCCACAAATAAGCAAATGGAAATTGCGGGCTCCATCCTCCTTGCTAGTGGTCCTCGATCCCAAGAAATAATAATCTCATAAAATCATGAGCTACATCATGTACTACTAATTTCACATTTAATTCAATTCAACAAAAGGACTAAATGAAAATCATGTGCACAAAATTACTTTTGTCTTCTTTGACTAAAAATAAATTCTTTCATATTATGCAGCTTATGTTGTGCATTCATTATTCAACATGAGTAAAATCCACTAACATATGATCACCACCAGGAAATTGATTTCACAAATTATTTACTAATTGATTTTACATATTTTTGCTTAAAAACTGTATAATAAAGAGCCATATGATAATTAAGTTATAAAAAGTCATCTTACACACAATTAAAAAGAAATAAATAATTTTGTATATGCATACCAAATAACTTGTTCTTTGCAGATTTTTATGCTTAAAAAGTTTCATTATAAGTAGTTTGTCTAGTTCTAACCTTTCTTAGCGAGGTATAAATATTAGCTAGGATGATTTGTGAATTTCTAAGCCCACTTTTAATATGACCATAACAAGCGAACAAGTATCACTAATTATGAAAGTAATATGATGGTAGTCACTCACCGTTACTTCCTATAAGTAACAATTAGTTCCTCTAATAAGGAGTCCTCATCTAGTATTTGGTCTAAAGGTGGCTCCAGACTTTCTCACCTATCATGGTTATGCAAAAGCTTGCAAACACCATGATGCCTATATAAGTCATGCCTATAAAGCCATGAGTCGAGTGTGTTAAGGCCTTTATAAGAGAGAGAGAGAGAAAAAATAAAATTGGAAGATCTAAATAATTCAATTGAATTATAATTTTTTTTATTTTAATATAATTATAGATAAAAACGATCCATCATAAAACATAGAGAATTTAATTAAATTGCGATATAATTCCAAATTAGATTGCTACATAAGCATTATATTATGACTCCACACCAATGTGTCTCATGAAATTAGTAGATTGTCTTGGTGGGTGATGTTTGGTGAATATAATGAACTTGCTGGAAGTTAACAAGATAATATAGAGTATTTACGTTAAATATGATACTTCCTAACTCAATATTTATGTGATTGATCGAGGAACAAAATTAGGGCACTTACATTTTTTAAGGAATAAATATGGAAGAAGTCAGAAAATGTTTATATATAAATTAGCTTGCGGAAAATTAACTAACCCTTTTGACTAGATTCTACAGTTTGGCGATGTTTGGAGATTCTTACTGCGTTAGGGAATGTATAATATAAAGATAAACGAAGGACCATTCTCTTCGAATAAAACTGTAAATAAATAAGGTAGGCGTTGTGCCTACCCGTATCTAACCTTTCAGTCTAATTTTTTTTTTTTTTTAAATTTCTATATCATAATTGTGCGCACTTTCTCCCTTTTATTAAAAGGGGGGAAAAAATTTGTCTTTGACCTTCCTCTTCATGTATAGTTTATAGTCAGCGTCTCCAATTTTATTTTATTTTTTCCCCTCTTTCTCCCGACAGATAGGTATCTAGATAAATTAAAAACAATGAGTCCGCACTCAAATAACTTCTCTTATTCCAATTTTTGAAAGGATTGAATCTAAATCTTTTAAATCAGTCATATCATCCCAACCAATCGAGCAAATGATCTTAGGGATTAATCCGCATCACATATGACGAGGGAGTTTATCTTCTTCTGTTTTTTTTTTTTTTTTCTTTTTTCAAACAAGTTACATTATATCATAACAAGAAGTGAGTCAAGTATTGCTTTCATTGTATGTGCAATGTGCAAATACACAAACGGCACAAAAATGTAACTTCCTAAATGATAAGGATGAACGGGACGATGGTGGGTTATGAGATCCTACTAATAAATGTATAAGTTTTTATATTCAAAATTTATCTTATAGCAACTTAAAACTATCTTATACTCTACAAATTTTATAAGGTAAGCGTACTCTCTAGAAGGTATAATTTTTTTTCCTTTATCTACTTTTAAAACTTTGTATTTGATGTATAATCAATATTAAAATTATAACTACACTATAATAGAAAAAGATAATAAAGAGGTTTTTAAAAATGAAGAAAAAAGAGAGAAGGACTAAATAATATACACAATCAATATATAGTCTTACGTCTTATTATAAGTTGATCTTTAAGACTTAAAAAAATAAAAAAACAATATCAATTTTTTTTTATTTTTAATATTATTTAATTATTATTATAAAGTGGGTATGAATCATTATAAAACTTATACGCTATGTACTTTAAAGTATAAATTTTAGGAGGGATATACTGTCCTAACTTTATATGTATATCCTATCTTTTATGGTAGGTTTTGAAAAATTACTCTTCAGAACCTATCATGTGATTTTCATTATTTACTTGAAACCTATCAAATTCAACAAAATTCTAGTAGATTCTTTATACAATAATATTATCCACTTACCACTAGTAAAGAGGCTATTAAAGATATGCGATGGACCAAACCTTTATTTATTCAATGCAACAATTTTTAACTAATCCAATTTGATGCATAAAATAAAAGTAAAATTTTTAATATATTTTCAATGCACCAACAGTTAATTTCTATTGATGAATTTCCATTATTGTAAGATAGAGGCGATATAAAATTTTAAAGTGCTCTTACGTTAAATCTTTAATGCAAAACCTACTGCAAGAGCAAGTTGTCCAAAATATTTTGCCGGAGCATATTTAATCCAACAAAATATCTACTTCAATCCAACAGGATATCTTTTTCTTGTCATAAATCAAAATTGTATATTTTTTTTTCGCAATTAAAGCAACCTAAGTGATATTTCTTTTTTACTTAATTTAGTTCCTCCCTTTTCCGGCAAAAATATCTTTTTCCACCTGTACATTGTGAAAATTTCTCTCTTTGTTGTTTGATTTTATAATTAAGAATACAAGTACCGTCTTACATTGAATGTTTATTCACCTCTATTTAAGACTATTTTGGCTAGAATTTTGGACTTTATTCCAAATTGCATAGGCCTTTCTTTACTGCTGGGTTAATGTCAAACCATTTTTGTGTAAAAGATGTAACACTCCAACCTAAAAGTAATCATATAGAAATGAATAGTTGAAAATAATTTAGATAAAGTTATAAATTTAATTGTTAAAATATAATTAGTTATGTCTCAATAAACAATCCACAGATATTTTCAACCGTTTAATCTAAAAGTTCTTAACAAGTGTTGACCTGATATTTATTACCTTAATCTTATAAACTAATACTAATATTCTCTCATAATCCATATAAAACTTTACTCACATAGGGTATATAACAATTTCCCTCTCATAAACACACAACATCCTTATTGCATTGCTATATAATTGCGCCTAGATAATTCCATTTTTCAGTATGCCATTTGTTTTTCTTACTATCCTCCACGAGCAATATGAATTCGAAGATTTCAACCAGTATGAATGTAAAGATTCTAAAACTAATAGGTGAAGTCGATATAGGCTCATCAATTTCTGCGTCGGTTTGCCTTAGAATCGCTAGTTCTTATACCCTTGGTAAAGATTTTGCTCAAAAGTAATTGCTGACTAATTGATCCAATTTTAATATTTACTACATTGGTATTATAAAATACTACCCATTCTCTACCATAATCTATAGAGGACCATTCCATGCAATGCACCTTAGATTCTTATTCGCTTATTGGATCCTATCCCTTATAATGTGTTTAATCAGATATATATATGTCTATATATTCTACCATGCTTTATTAAATGCATTCATATGGCAATATACATACATTATATAATCATAGGTCGAAATTTGTGTTATATACCTATGATTATATAAACAACGGATATTTGGTCATCGTAGAGACGGAGGCTAAATAGAAAAACAATTTGATGAAACATAAACAAAGGATTGTTCTTATGAATATCATGATTTTGTTGCTTTGCTTTCTAGATTTTGCAGAAGAAAGTTGCCTCTCTCAAACTCATGGGTTAGCAGATTGTTTATAGGGGCTCCTTTAAAAATAAAAAAAATAAAAAAAAAGGCACCGAAAGTCGATGCTTCGAAGTTGCAGATCTTAGATTCAAAACCTTCTTTAACGGTAATTTAACATACTTTGTTCGCTCTTTTATTTTTTTAATAGATCCGGAAATCACACTTTAATCGTGCGCCCGCCTATACAAGAATGCATCTAAAATCAAGGAAAAAAAGTTGACGGGTAATTCTTAAGAAGTCGAATAAACGAGCTTTTTCACGGTTTCACGTACGGCATCATTTTAAATTATCTGTTAATCAAGTAGATATAATGCGACCAGCAGGCTTACTTAAGAGTTAGTTTTATGTTTCAAACTGAATGTTCGACGTACAACTCTCCCGACCACACAATCAGGAAGCCTAACACCTAACTTATATATATATTCTACTCCACAAATTCAAACACATATGATCATTGATTTTGGAACAAAGTCCGTAGGACCGTCAACCACGTACAAAGATGACGGATAGTTATCTAATCTGAAAAAAACATAAGAAACACGTACTGGGTGTCCTTAGAAATCTTTAAAAAATTAGAATATCTTCATTATCAATCGCTCTAAATGTCACATCACAACTAATGAATCTTTTTCCACCGGGTCCGGGCTATGCCATTCGAAGGCGTAAGTGAATGAGGTCGTGACAAAAATGAATCGGATTAAAACTTATCCAGATTTTTTTTAATATATTGTAACTAACATATTTTTTCTTTTAATAAACTCAACTAATTAAACGTGATTGCATCTTAATAGGATCACTTTAGAATAACCTTAAAAAAAATTAATTTTAGAGGATTTGGATAATTCAAGATATTGATTTTCCTTTTTCTTTTAAATAATTAATCTTTTATTTTTGTCTAGTATTACCATAGACTGATAAAATAGATCAAGCTTCGAATTTTCTATTATTAGAATATAATAATAATAATCTACTTCTTACTTACTAAAAGAAGCTTCCATAAATATTAATTTTGCATGGCTGCTTTTTAGGTAGAATATATACCAAGATTTAATGCAGCCATATGTCATACTCATATATCATATCTTCCTTTGTAGCAACTTTTATATATAATTAATGAGGTAAACGTCATTATATTGTTTATTATCTCTATATATTTAATTATTCATTCTTTAGCTCCAGATTATCCTTATAACCATTTGTTATTTAACAACCGTGCAGTCTGTCACTGTCTAATCTCCAAGATATATAAATTAGGGAACGGGTGAAATTAGTTGGGCAAACCTGTTTGATTAATACACAAGATGGCTTGTGAATATAGACTTCTAATAATATATAAAAGCCTGCTTACTTAATTATTTTAATATGTGAATAGATGTGTATCTTTAAAAAAAAAAAAGAAAAAAAAATTATACATGGGTGGGACCTACCTGATAAATTTAATCTATATATTTATGAAAAGTTCTGTTAGTTCAAGAGTATTATAAAAGCAATTATAGGAGATGGTATATTAACACTATGAGGTACTACGTAACACCATTTAGAATTGATTTTTCGTTAGCCAACTAGAAACATATATTCTATGTCAGCTATGGGTTTTGCCCTTTGAATATTTTACGAGAGTAGGGAAGGAGGATTCGGACTTGTATTTATGAATGACTTTGGGGATGAAACCAATTGTGTCAAATTTGACAAATAAATAGAACGAGATAAATGTACTACAAAGTGGATTTCTTTTTACTACGTTCTCGCTTCAGGATTTGTGATTTTATGCTTTTCCATCTAAAAATTTGTGTTTTGTAATGAGAGTCGAGGGAAAAAAAAGAAAAGAAAAGAAAAGAAAAGAAGAAGCGGTCTCCGTCTATCTTCAATAGAAAAGCCATTAAAATCGCTAATTTGGGGTTCGAATAATGTCAGTTTAATTTTGCACCATGTAGCTATCAAGGGTTTTTAAGAAAAGTAGATGAAATGACATGTATCTGAATAATGGCCTAAACTATAAAATTATTATATATGTTTTTTTTAACTATTATATTACAAGGTTAGAATAGAAGGATTTGAACTTGATGTATTTCGATAAAATTAGTATTAATACTACTAAATTATAATAATTTTAACAATTATAAAAGTATTTGGATAACACATCCTCAATTCAAATTCTTCCTTAATAAGTCATTCTTTTTACTCGTTTATAAGCCCCAAACGGTTGGGCAAAACAAAAATGATGTATAACCCCTAGCCGTGGACTCTTTGTTATCTAGAAGTGCTTAATTTTTATGTTACAAACACCTGAATCTTTCAACAGAAAGTTTTCGAATTCATTCATTTCTCTTGTGATATTTTTCTAATTCTAAGTCATTTGAGATGTAACACACGATTAAAATTATAAATAAGTGAAATTACTTATAAATACTTGAATTCGACTTAATATTTATTTAAATTCGACTTAAGAGTTAACCTTAAGCTTAAGTTATTTCGATAGTTAATTTGGTCGACCTCAAGCTTCATTATACTTGACTTAGCTAACTCACAAGTTTAATTGAACTCAAGTTAAATATATATATTAGTCAAGTTCAAGTCAAGCTTGGATATTAATATTATTATTATTAGAAAAAATATTTTTAAAATAAATTAAACTTAAACGAATCTAATCAAATCAAGTTTAAACATGTTGAGTGTTATTTTAGGTTGAGTTCAAGCTTAAATTTCTAATTCGACTAAAAGTTGAATTCAAAATTATATTATCTCGATTCAATTTATTTATAACCCTATACAGAGCATCAACAAAATTGCAAATATTAAGAAGGATTCTAAATTTCCTGCAAGTATTTATGGTTTCGGTAAACTCAATTAAATTGATGGATTCTGATACGTGAATTAGACGACAAGCAACCAGTAATCAACATCTTAGTTAACAACATTCACGATTAATTAAGAGTTAAAACCCTAAATGGACAAAAATTATCCCTTTACTGAAGACTAAATAACAGCAGCTAAACAAATTCCAGGAATCATATGGTTTTGGACTGTCTAGGTTTGCGGATGTCCTTCTCTATTTTTTTTTTCCTTTTTTTCTTTTTAATGATAAACTGAACAAGATGGGCATTCATACTAAAATAATGAATAGTTAGTTGCATATAACTTTATTTAAGGGTATAATAATACAGGACATTACTTAAAATTTTAACACAATAAACATTTATATTGTCAAAAAAGTAAACATTTTCAAAGCAACTGATTTTTGAAGAATTTTAAAAAAATTTATCATAAAATTTACATATACTTATTAAATATATTTTATTCATTAATTCACATAACGTATTAATACCACCAAATTTTTTTCTCTATTTACAAAAATCATAATTCCATCTCGTCCTTTGTAAGGCTTTTGAAAACTTAAAAAACTTCCGACCGTATTCCTTGAGTGGGAGGACTATCTTGATCGGAGTCGCAGAAGATTTTATATGAAGTCATGCATTATAAATATGACACAAACATACAAGTTTTAGTATACCTAAATCTGTATACGTGTATCGCATTTATATCGTGTGGCTTTATATGTGGCCACTTCAACTAATGATTTCCCTTTGAGTAGCCACTGTTTAGATACAAAATTTTCTTTCTTTCCTTTTGTTCTTTTGTTTTTTTGGGTGGGTGGGTGGGTGGCGTTGGGGTTTAGCTCCCAATTTCTATATTGTAAGCGTACGATGTTTTTAACTTTCTCTTCATTGTAAACGTTTTTCTTGATGCTGAATTAGAGTCTATGATTTCTGCAGACTTCTTATTCATTTTTAAAATAGCTTCGTTGTATTTCATTTTAAATAATTCATATTTTCGAATAAGAACATTAATTCAATTATCTTGATTTTAGTGCTTCTTTAATACACCGTCTCAAGGCATTTCCAGATTTCTTTTGCAGCTTTACATCCCGAAGCACAATTTTTTTTTTTTTTTTTCAACAGAAGGTAAACAAGAAATAAGATAAATGGAAATTGCATGAATTGAAGTAAGATATAAAATAATATTTCTTTTCATATGGAATGGATGGTCATTATAACATTATCCTTAAATTAAGGTAAAGATAGCGAAAAATTATAAGGGCATTCTTAGACCTTCCCCATCCCTAGTACCAAGCTCCAAATCTATAAGGACAAGACTTACATTTATGAAGTTCTTAAGGGATGGGGGAGGCCCTTAGCTAAGGACCCTTTTTTTGTAGATCCAAAAAAAATAAAGCCTATTTAGAGCATCTTACCCTAAGAATCCATTTAAATTTTTTAAATGCCACATTAACAATTTAAGGACCTCTTTTTCTAAGTATCTCTTTACTTTATCTATAAGTTTTTTTTTATTTTGTAAAATTTCTTAATATTTATTTATATTATTTACGTAACTCACAACATGAAAATTTAAACTAGCATAATTAAAAGTAAGTAAATAAATAAATAAAAGCTTACTTTTTGAGATCCACTCTAAAAAACAGAGATCATTAGCTAAAGACCTTTCTCCATCCATGAAGAACCCAAAAAGGTGGTTTTTAGCATTGGTTTTTTGCCCAAAACGTCAAATGAGGATGCTCTTATATATTTATTATTATTATTTTTATTCTTATGTTACTTAAAATTATTATTTTTATTCTATGTTACTTAAAATTTATTAAATTTATGTGTAGTGAGTTTTGTAAATAATATAAAAAAATATTAAGAGTTTTTGTAAAGAAACCTAAGGATAAAATTAAAGAGGTTTAAAAAAGAAATTTTTCTTAAAACTTTGATATGGCACATGTATATCCTAAATAGGGTTTATAGATTAAGAATGGTTTTATTCTATTAATCATAAATAAATTTAGGGTTTCGAAACCAGTCTCGTGTGGGACAAAAGAAAGAGAGAAATTGAACAAAAGCTGAAGTTGAAATTTTAGATTAAAGAAGGAATTGTAGGCTAAGGGAGGACAAGATTCGGTTATATATCACTTAAATCTTGCTTTAACTAACCCTAGATTATTAGATATGGCAAGTTTACCAACTTATTAATTAACTCATGGGCATCCCTTGAAAGGTATTGTTTTCAGACTCACCATTATTGTTACATTACATAGATGATATTTTATATTCCCACGTGTGAGAAGATGTTCACCTGGAGTTCACTAAAATAAGAGAGAAAAAATAAAGCTCATGGAGTGTCTTCTACTTTGACATTACACATGGCTAACTTTTTCTTTTATTATTATTATTATTGTTGTTGTTGTTGGTTTATGGAATAATTATTTTATGAAAATTTTATTATTATAAAATGAGAAATTACAATTTTTTCTTAGGGGTAATTATTCATTAGCCTTTTCTTTTCTTTTTTTTTTTTTAAGTTTTCATACTTTCCATTGCCTTTAAAGGGTTAGCATCCATTGTATTAAGAGCCTATTTTCTGTATTCTATATTCTATATCATCAAACATCTACGGAGCCTACAGGCAAGTTAGGAAAGACGAGGAACGCTCCCTGTTTTTTTGCTCCAATAATTGGTATGGCATTTGGTTTGGACCTTAATTTAAAGATTGGTTAGCCCTAGTGTTGTTAATCAGTTCCTTTTTTCACTTATATTCATGTGTTTTGGTATACCCTAATATATGAATATAGTATTTTTAAACATATTCCTAATATACTATTAAAAACATTTTATATATAATCAACTACAATAATAATTATTACTTCTTTATTTTTCTATAGAATATAAATTCTATTTCTACCATAGTCTACTCTACAAACCAAACGTGTCATAAGTAATACTACCAACTAAACGATAAAAAAAAAGTAATATATATATATTAGATAATTTTTTTATACAAAACATAAGAATGATTATGAGAAATTAAACGGGAAAATTGGAAGGATATCCTAGGCTTTCCTAGGTAAGATAACTTCCTTTTTTATTTCTATCGCTGATATTAAAATTTTTCGATATGTTTCAACAACTGTTTGTCCTAATTAGATAGGAAATACATTAGTGGATCATTAGTAGGAACTGAAATATTTTTCGTGTGAAAGATAAGAGGAGGGTGAGTATGAATTTTAATAGATTAAATGATTGGAAGTCCTATAATTTATCGAATCCCTTTTTCCTCCTATTATTATATTTTGGGAAGGGGAAGAAAGAAAAACAAATAAACAAATAAATTGATTAATTAATTAATTTGGAAAAGGAAGGTAAAAAAAAAAAAAAGCTTTTGTGGGTGAGTATTGATTTCTTTTCCAATCCTGCGGATGTAAATAGGGGCGGGCACAGTGCAACTCCATGGTTTCCTCTCAAACCAAACCGAATCGCATCTTGTGGTTTAATTTACCATACTTAGAATCTAACCGTGCAGTAAGTTTGTAAATTTTTTTGAAATTTTTCTTTTTTTGAAAAAAAAAAAAAATCTTTTAAACTAAAGGACAATGTACTTGGGTTGCCTTACCAACCCAAATAAGCCCAAGTTCTTCTGGCCTTTGTATATTTAGTCATACATGGTTTGGGCTTAAAAGTAAAGGCCCAGATTAGCTTAGGCCTTAGAGTACGACATCTTGTGCTCACGAAGCCCGTTAATGCAGCAGATGCATCTGATGAGACGCCGGTGGTCATTTTAAACTTGCGAATACAGATAAATTTTATATAAAAGATTCTTTCAGATGAAATTTAATTTAGCCCCTCTAAATATTTCATTAACTTATGTCAGGTTTTTGTCAACTCAAATACCTCTAAAAACTATCCTTCTTAGAATTATTGAAAATATAGTCCAAATTCTCTTCATACCTGAAAAGAAAATAAAAAAAGATCGCTATAATTTGAAATTTTCTTAATTCCTCAAACAATAGGATAATTCATCTATAGTTTCTCAATTCTTCTTATTAGTGAGAACATGAACCATTATTGGATGGAGTTATTTTCCCTATCCATACAATTTATTAGCTTCGGGTGAGCATAAATTGCCACATGCAAAGGATCAACTGATTTTTTTAGGATAAATTAACAACAATGTCCAAGTACCCTTCCTTTTGCACGTCAAAGTAAAGGCTTTAACAATTCTATTCTCCATGAAAAGAAATAAATGTTCAACAATCTCAAAATCCCACTACCATATCTTACCTGATGATATCCGAGGAGTATGATGCAAACAGCATAAAACGCTATGGGACAACCTTCAAGTGCAGCTACCACCTCCAACTCAAACCATCTGTTGCCATAACTAATGTATGACACAAGAGAACAAATGACACCACTTCATAAATTAGTTAAAGTAGAAGTATCCAAAGCAAGATTAAAGGAGAAAAAAAAAAAAAAAAACTAACATTTGTATTTTGACCCTCAACTATTATAGATGAACCATAAAGAAACATATATCTACCAGCATATAATCACCACCTAAAATCTATACCTACGTATAAATCATTTCTACTTCATAATTCTTCTCTCAATAACGACAACTAAATTTTATTTTTTATTTTTTACTTTTATAAAGACAACTTTTCCCTAATTTATCCCATAAAACAAATAAAATTTCAACAAGGTCCCTATGAAACTAAGGCATCTCTAAAATTAATCGTTTCATTAACATTAAAATTTTGATTGTATAAATTCTTCATTTTTGTCATTTTATTTTAATAGTTTTATTGGGTCAGAAAAAATAAAACAATTTAAAAATAAATGATAATAATAATAACAAAACAAAAATTGAAAAAATAATAAAAATGAAGTGATAAATCTTATCGAATCCAATCGTATCAAGTTAAGTTGTATCGAGTCGAATCGTTTAGGATCAAATCGAATAATGACAAGTGTTCGATTTAATAAATTTTAAATCGTTGAAATATTGAGTTTCATAAAAATATTTTTAGTCCAATTCGATATAAAGTGGATTTTTTTTTTATCTAATTTATATTGAGTTAGAATAGACTTATGGTTTATTAATTGAATTATTGGGCCAAGTCAAATGGAATTGAATCAGGCTCAAAAAATAAAAAGCCAAAATTAAGATAATATTTCTAAAAACTATGTCAAAATTTCAAAAAATCTAAATCGTATCTTCCATATCTGAGATTCATTATCGTATCTTTTGTATCTAAGGTTTGATGAAATTAAATCTATATCTAAAAAAAAAAGATACGAAAAATTCAGTAGTGTAGCTTATAAATAGTAAGTTGATGATGAAGTTTCAAACACTTTTTTGAATTCACACACAAAGTTGCACACACGCACAAAGTCGAAGCCACAAACACATACTGTCACATCTGTTTAAACATACATAGTGCCCACACATCCCCTGACACATACAGGAGTCAACACGTAAGGTCGTACGCACTAACATACAACATACACAATCTACATTGACACTCTTTCACTTGATCATACTATCACGCTACACACACAACACGTACACATTGTCCACAACATATACGTTCACTCCCTTACCGATGACACTCACGAGCACTTAGCCTGTACACACAACCTACACACACGATAACACAACGTACACCACACGTCACTCACTATAGCTGACCGTGCCAACTCACTCAATCTCTCACACACCTAATACACATACTCATGCACCGAACAATGTCCCTTTCTACACACCAAACATCGCAACACATCATCCACACTACTACACGTCATCCACAAACGCTACACTGCTATCCAACTCATACACTACACACACCAAGTAGTATACTGTCAAAGCACGCCACATGCTGCATGTTATATATGATCTACTGCTACACGCACATGATCACAATACAATCAAAACAAAAACGCTAATCACATACGACTCGATTCATTTAGGTAAAAAATTATTATTTTAATTGAATTTAATTATTTTTACTAATTTATATTTTTAAGTGTAAGGTTTTTTTTTTTTGAATTATCATATCATTTGCTACTTTTTTAGATAATTTGAATTTTTTTTATAAATTGCATTTTTTAGTTGAAAATTACATATTTCTTAAATCGCATATCTATTCTCCGAGATTCGTATCTTTAGATATCATTTGACATATAGTGATTTTTTTAAAAAAGTAAAAAAAAATCTTAATCAGAGTTTTTTTATAAAAAAATATTTAGTTAATTAGGGTTTTCATAGAGTCGTGAAATTAGATCTTTTATATTTTTTAAAAAAATAATAAATGGTTAAATAAACATAAATCTAGTTTATTTTTTTTAAAAAAAAAAATCTACCTACTAAACATTTTATAAAAAAAAAAAAACCACATTGGTTTGATCTCAACTAGCGAGTACGTAGACGCTTTCGAGCCAACCATATAAAAAAATTAAAAAAAATCATTTTTCTCAAAGAAAAATTCGTAATAAAAAAATAATAATAAATTCATTTTAGTTATATTTTGCATTTCTATATATATCTTAGTACTTTTAGAAAAAAATAATAATAATAAAGCCTATTAATTTTTTTTTTTTACATGGTGAATTAGTCTTGATAGGTTAATCTCGAACTTAGTTTCTTTTGATTAATTTTCTAAAAATTATTTTTTTTTTAGAAAATCCACATATCAGTAGTCAAATTAGGATTTTTCGGGAAAATCTTAATTTTATTTTTTACCAGTTTAACTAGTTAACGACTCTAATATTTTAAATATTTTTTCAAAACTTTTTTTTTAAGGAAAAATATTTCCTTAATTTTATGTCGGGTAATTTATATTAAACAGGCTGAACTTAATACAGATTAAATTAAGAAAAATAAAATAAAACTCAACAGAATTAGCGACTCTACTAAGGACGCTTATTAGGCTAGCCATATAAAAATTAAAAATTAATTGATGGTCTTTTGTATTTTTTTTTTTTTACTTTTACTGTATTATAGTTGTAGTGACTAATTTTTAATGATGTAATCTTAAGAAAAAAAAAAAAACACTTGACCCAATGGGCTTGTATTGGGGATTTAGGAAGGGTTTTATTTTAATAACTATTTGTATGTTTAGATGTGGTTGAATTTAGACCATCTTAGAAACTTAAGACAGGCCACTATTATGTAACCCTCAAGTTATTGGAGTCTTTACCCTCATCTAGCGATAATAAGTGAGCCCATTTTAACTTTGATGTAGTTTACTAGGTTTTTCTCTAGAAACCCTTAAAGTTATAAAGCTTAAGACTCGTAAACCCTATCCTTCTGCATCATTCTTTTTTAAAAAGGGTAGTCATTTTTAAATTATAGGAAAAGCTCGATTAATCCACAGTCAATTTGTTGTTCTTTTTCAAAATAAAGGGAAATTAAAAAAAATAGCAATCCTTATATATAAGAAACCACGAGATTCATTTTTTTTTAAATCTTATTTTGAATATACTTATATATAAGGGTACTTTTCAACCGCAGGTTCATAATAATTGCTATAGTTTATTAATTATTGACTCCTATTACATTACATGCGTACATAGCATATTGCATTTTTTATTTCATTTTATTTAAATAAATTATTTTTATTTCTTGTATTATATGCGTTTGTTTTTATTGTCTATTATTGTAAATTTAGTGGTCTTATTGTCAACAATTGCATCATTTCATGTTTTATGTAATATAAATATGAAAAATTAGGGTAGTGTCAATCTCGAGCCCATTCATGAGATCTAGTTGGATAAGTACTATTTCATTGAGGCTATCCTAAAAGATTGGTTGAATCAACTTTCACCCATCAAGCAAGATCACATTCACAAAATGATTGAGCTGGTCATATCTCTCATACGGGTTCAACTTCACTGGCCTCTAATTCAAACCCTTATCTATTATTGGGATTTAGAATTTTCAGCTTTTAAATTCGACCCACATGTATTGACGCTCAGTTTCGAAGAATACTCGCAACTACTTAGTGCCTCGCCTCTTAAAGCAGGCATAATTGTCTTATATCTCAAAGTCCAACCTGAGAAAGCCTTCATAACTTTACTAAGGATTAAAATACAACCCTAGCATTGTTCTTATCTTTAAAGGGCAAGAAATGTCTTGGTATCTTAAGACTAGAAGAATGATTTTTAAGCCTAGACACTCATCTAAAACATTATCACATCTTTTATGGAGGACGTGAATTGTAAGCCAAAAAGAGGGTAAATGCTTTTATCGTAGCAATATTCGAGACAGTGCTATTTCTCGTCAGGTACGATCAAGTCCATTAAAGGGTAGTTGAGCTAGTAACCCAATTCTTAGTTGGTAAATCCTATATATCGACATTATTGGCAGAGCAATTCAAGACACTTACCTACTTAAGGAAGCAAAGGCATAGGTACTTCATAGCTAACCTTAGAATCCTTATTGTATGGTTTCTCAGTCACATACAGGGGTATAGAGGGAATCTTCTCAAAGTGTCCTTGATTGAAAACACGAATCTAATAGATGACTTTTCCTGTCACCTTAAAGTACCAAAAGAAACTCGGTTTAAAGGATGGGTATTGGTCATAAGAAAGATGCAGCCAGTAGACTTTATGTGGAGAGCTAAGTGGAGTAATTATACTTGAGCCATCTTAGCGTGTGTTGATTGTGTAAGAGTGCCTCTTATCGGCATTATGGGTTATACAGGGTATTTCCCAGCTTGTAACACCAGACAACTAGGTTCCCTACAAGAGAGAGCATACAGAGACTCCTTAGAAGATGTTACATTGAATTATTAAGATCTTTGTTTACCCACTGTTACTTTGATTCAACAACTGACAGAACTCGTGAAGCTATAGGAAGGAAGAGAAGTGAAGAAGATAATTAATATGGGAACTTTGAGGGGGCGAAGTCAAAAAATATCAAGTTACCAAGTAGTTTATCTATTATCAGCTAAAGAAGACTAGAAAGATACAATATGAAGCCCTAGACTTATTTAGACATGAGCTAAAGCCAGAATACCTTTCGCCTATCAAGCAGGCTTATCAAGACACCATACAAGTTAAAGTTGAAGCCTAGTTCCAAGGATGCAAAAGAATAATTGAAGAAATAAAGATGGAAAATGTGAGATTGCTAGAAGCAAATCAATTCTTGAGGAGTAAGATTCAAGAAAAAGATGTTACAGTCCGAAAGCTGATGATAGAAGTTGATGAAGCTCGTCTTAGCTAAATTCGTCAACTCTTACAGGTATAGGGTTTGATATTTTTTTTTTTTAGAAAGATTACTTAGGAGTTTATTTCTTTTTTTTTTTTAGTCCGTTGTATAGGTTTGATTTTATAATTATTAATAAATTTGTAGTTTCAATAAATAAAAACTTTTATTGATTGCGCAGTCTTTTGCTGATTTTTTTTATAGTTGCCTATTAAATAAACAAAAAATAAAATGAAAATGAAAAAATAAAAATAATAATAATAAAACAACAAAAATAAAAAATAGCAAAAGCAACAAAAATTTTAGTTAATAAAAATGTCTAAAATTCGGGTTTTCATCAAGATTTTGAAGAAAGCGCCCAAGCGAGCAACTCAATCAAAAGCCTAATATTCATTCGTTTCAAAGCAAGGATGTCAACTCAAGGTATTGGAAACGACAATTAAATCAAGCCTGACGTAAGGGTCGAACCTTGGAAGAAAACATGAACAAGATGGTCGAACAAATCCAAGCTCTCACTTGGGCTATTGGAATTCTAAATAACAGACAAAGATCTCAAGTTAACCCGAATTGAAATGCAGAAGCAACCCCTCTCCCTGAATTGGAAGATGCAGAATTAGTTACTAATGTTGAGACATGAAGGAAGGAGATTGAGGAAAAACATCAAGAGATAGAAATGAGGTTTATACAGAAATTAACTAAGAAAATGAAAACCCTAGAAATGTTTAACAGGTTTAAGCAGATAGAAATGATCAATTTCCTGACATATGAAGATGATGATTTCCTGAAAAAGTTTAAAATTTTGGAATTCAAGAAATATGATGTAACCGATTGCACAAAGCTCCATGCTAGGTTGTACATAAAAAAGATGGGAAAATACACGAGATATGATAAGGTAATGGTCCAAACCTTTTAAGGTAGCTTAACAGGGCCCACCTTAACTTGGTATGCCTAATTGGACTTAAATGAGATTGATACATGGGACAAGTTAGCTCGAGCTTTTTACAACCAGTACAAGTTTAATATCGAGGTGGCCTCATCCATGTAGGATTTGAATAATGTACAAAAGAAGGCTAATGAAAGCTTTAAGAAATATGCTTAGAGATGGAGGGGCATGGCAGCTAGAGTGACTCTACCTTTAACAGAAAAGGATTTGACTTTTAGCTTTATCAATACTCTTGGAAACCCATACTTTTAGCTTTAGTTCTTTAAGTTTTCTTCATTTTACTTTTCATTCAATCTAACTTTGCTTTCCTTCTTTTCTTTTGCTTTCATTTTTTTCGTCTAGCTTTAATTTTTCCTTTTCTCTCTAATTTTATTATTTCTAAGTTTCCTTTATCTTTAGATTTATTTTTTTAAAAAAAAAATAATTAGTTATACGGGCGAGGGACACGGTCGTGTCCTCAGCCCGTGTGCGCCCAGACAGCAATCCTACCCGTGCACAAAGAGTTACACAGGCGTGGAATACAGTCGTATCCCATCCCGTGTGCGTCCAGATTTCACAGTGGACCACAGAATGTTACAGGGGCATGGGACACGGTCGTGTCCCAGCCTGTGTCCATCCAGTTTTTACACACCGGTACAGTAAGTTACACGGGCATGGGACACGGTCGTGTCCCAGCCCGTGTCGACCCAAACTCACACGATTTTTGCATATGGCCGATTTTATTTAAATTAAACACACCCTCTCACACACTCACAATCAAACATATCTCTCTCATATTCTCTCTTATTCTCCCTCTTCTCTCCATAATTCTTGCATTCCGCATTTTGATCTAAGTAAGTTTCCTACTTAATTTTGCTCTCTCTTCCTCATGATTAGGCTGGCGAATGTAATGAGGATGTCGAGGCCAGTGATGACGATGATGATGCTACGATGGCTGAGGCATCGTTTGATGAGGCACATGAAGAGACGGATTCCGATCCCTCTTCTTAGTTCTTCATTTTTTGTATTGACTTTTTGTTGATCAAGACTTGTGAACTCCGATATATATAATGATGATGCTTCTTCATTTTGCACTTCTTTTTAACTGGTAGGGAAGTATTAGTTTCTTTTCATTACATATGTTTCCTTTTTCCTGTGCTGTTTTTTTTTTTCGTGCTGTTATGATTTTTTGTCTTACATTGAGGACAATGTACATTATTAAGTGTGGGGAAGGGATGGATATGAATTTATTACTGTTTAGGAGACCAATTATTCACATTTGACCCAATTAATTTTTAAAGTTAACCTGCAATAGGTGATTAACTGGTATTAAGCCAAATTAACTGTTTCATCTTTATTATTATTGATCTTATTATACTTTACTAGAATTGATTAGTCAAATTTTTGGAAGGTAAATTTACGAGTTATTTAGCTTAGGATTTTAAGACTTGAGATTAGAGCAACATCACTAGTTGAGAGTTAATCATGGTTATTTTTAAATTTACTTTTATGTATACCCTTCTCTTAGAAATTTTTAAGAGTCCTATAATTTTTAGCAAACAAACAAATGAAATTCTTCTTTTGAGAAACCCCTGAAAAATCACAATGATTGGAGGTCAAAATTGATAACAAGTGTAAGAATAGGAAAAATTGGTAAGGATTCGTCTTGGTCCGTCAGAAGAGCGAGATTAAGTCCCAATGGCAATTCAAATGAAAAAAAAAAAATTGATATGGATCGGCCTTGGTCCGTCAGAAGAGCAAGGTTCTTTCCCGTTATCAATATAAGAAATAAGTTGGTATAGATCGGTCTTGGTCCGTCAGAAAAGCGAGATTCTTTCCCGCTACCAACGCAATTGTGCTTAAATAAAGTAAATTCAAAAGACCTCTCAATAAAAGCATGAACTAGGGGGATGATCAGAGGATGAGTGGATGTAAAATGTATTTGTTCTAGATTATGGTACTTAGTGAGATGGAAAAGAGAATTGTATAAACTTTAGTCAAATGAACAAAATTTTTATGACTCTTTCTCGGTTGGCGAGATGTTAAATCTAATTTTTAGTTTAAGAATCCTTGGTTAAATGATTCGGGGTCAACTTTGATTTTCATAAATTAACTAGTGAATTCTAGTATTAAGTATTGTTGGAGCATTTGAATATGGTCAGATGAAATTGGTTGACTTTATTATTGCAAGTTAGTTGAAAATGACTTTCTTACTTTTCTATAGGTCAAGTGTATTTGTTCACCGGTTTCCTAAATAGTGATAAATTTTAATTAAGTGTTTCTTGTCTCGAAAGTTTTGTTTTGATTTATTTACTTGAGGACAAGCAAATGCTTAAGTATGGAGAAATTTGATAACTCTAATTTTAAACATATTTCATAGGGTGATTTTATAGTATTTTCCTTACATTTTTTGTTTTCTTTAAAGAAATTGATACTTAATTGAGTAAAATGTTGATTTTAGGGTTTAAACGCGTTCTAGCCTCGAAAACGAAGAAAAGGAATCAAGTTTCACTCAATTCCGAGTTCAAACGAAGAAGTTATTAAGTTTTGAAGTTGTGTAAAAAATTTGCCTAAGTGCAGAAAGTTACACGGCCTGGGGACACGGTCGTGTCCCAGGCTGTGTCTGGTGACGAAAACAGAATCTTTTTGATACACTATAAAAGGACATATTAGGGTTTCAAAAGGGGAGAGACATTACAGAAACAAGAGACACAAGAGACGAGAGGAGATTGGAGAAGAACATTAATCAAGAAGCAAGAACGACATCGATTTCAAGATTAGAGAGATTGTTCATCAAATCAAGAGGGGTTTTTATGCTTTATTTTACGTTTTTGATGAAACTCGTTTTTAGATTCGTTATGATAGCTTAGAATTAGAGTATTTAGGATTATGGAACCTAGGGTTTCATGTAACCCTTGGATTGAATTATAATTTCAATAAAGTTTCTATCTTTTCTTGATTCAATTATGTCGTTAATTATTGTTTGATATTTCTAGAGTGTCAATATATGATATTATGCATGTTGATTGAGAAATTGCATGTGTAATTAGATCTAAGCATAATTGAAGAGAATTACATGTATACTTAGAGATAAGATACATGTTTCTTCCGGAAAGTTGATTGTTTTCATTTGAATTCATTACACGTTAATGCAATTCTAAATTATATTACTAAGTGAAGAGATTCCGGTAAATAATTTAGGATTAGGGTTAATATGCTTGAGAAAGATATTAGCTTTAATTGTGAATCCCTCCGGTCAAGAATAATAGAAATCGAATTAAATATATTTTAAGCGATCACATGATTAACTCTAGGGGAAATAATTCCTAAATACGTTATTACTTTCTTGAAGTCGTTCTTGATTTTATCACTTTTTCAATTGCTTAATTAAGTCTTATAATTAAGTTAGTTTGTTAATTTTAGTATTTTTAATTAATTCAAACTTTCATAATTTTCCGGTTAGATAATAAAGCTAAAGTTAATATTAATACTCGAAGTCTCTGAGGGATCGACTCGGACTCACATCCGCTATATTAAAACCGATAGGTGTGCTTGCCTCATATCAATAGTCTCCCCATCATTATTGAAGAGGTAGCTTGGAATCTGAGGCAGGCCAAACACTTACAAAATATGAACCTTAAATATAAGACTTGGACTAAGCCAGTGATATATCAATTGTCAAAAGATGGGAAGATAAAGAAAGCTAACATTATGGTTATGACGGATCCAAAACCATAAAAGAGATGTACTCAAAAGGAGCTTAAAGAAAGGTATGAAGCCGGAGATCCAGTAATCAATACCCTAGGAGAGTCATTAGGAAAGTTTGAATACTTAGTTGATTACACCAATTCACCTGCAACATATGCTAACGAACCACCTACTGGATGGGGTTCCGAATTTGAGGAAGAAGACAAGCTTATTGTAGAAGCTAAGAAGACAGTTGAGATGGTAGGAACGAAGGGAGGTAAGCCTAAACCTTTGGTTTTTGAGTACTACAAGAAAACTGAGAAGATTGAAGAACTAGGTAAGCCCAAGAAAATAGCTTTTAATGTTTCAATAGCCTTTAATGTTTCAATAGCCCTAAAGAATTACAAGGTAGCCCTTTTGGATTACCAAATGGTGAATCAAACAACCAAGTCTTTATCACCTATGGTCGGTGGGCTTACTCGCTCGAGATGAGTATGACCAGAATGAAGAGGCCAAAAGGAAGACTATTGTAGAAGAAGCTTCTCAAAAGATCTTTGAAGATACGGATGAGAAAGTCAAAATGTTACCAAGAAGATAGTAAAAGCTAGTAAGTACAAGATTATAGATCAGCCAGCCAAGGTACCCGCTTAAATCTCCTTAATGGCCTTACTATTGTCATCTTATACTTAACAAAAAGCTTTGATCAAAATTCTAAAAGATGTCAAAGTACCTAAAGGGATTTTTACTGAAAAGCTGAGATTGGTGGTTAATTCAATATTTACGATGGATTAAATTTCATTCTTACTTGATGAGTTAGGCGAACCAAGAGACCAGCATACAAAGCCCCTTTTCATAGTAGTTAAGTGTGCAGGGAAAGTAATCATTCGAGCATTAATAGAGAATGGGTCTTCACTGAATGTATTTCCACTAGCAACACAAAATTTGCTTGGAGTAGATTTGGTTGAGATAAATCCTAGCTCGATTTCAATATGGGCTTTTGATGAATCAAAGAGAGAGATACTTAGAGAAATTAGGCTACAGGTCAAGATTGGTCTATAGATGCTTACTATCCCATTTTAAGTCCTAGATATACCTCGAACTTTCAATCTCCTATTAGAAAGGCTATAGATTCACTCAACAAGGGCAATTCCATCTAGTTTACATCAGAAGATGAAATTCATAACTGATGGGCAGCTAGTCACTATTCTTGGGGAGCAAGATTACAAGATTTACAAAGAGACAACTATTTCGTATATCAAACCAAGGGGTACAGGGTCACTCAGAATAGCCTAAGCAGCAAACTGAAACATTTGGTCTTAGATATGAGTTTATTGAAGAAGAAAACTAAGAAATGAAGGCCAAAACCAAAGGCAAGAGAGGAGATCGGCTGTACTATGCTCATATGGATTTTCTAGACATTCATCAGACATTCCCAATACCAACTTGTGTTCAAGAACCCAAAATAGCCTGTTTATCCAAGGCTTTGGCTCAGCAATGCAACGTTAATCCAAACAGGAAGAAAGATATTGGCACCCCAATTTCCTTGTATAACAGGTTTTCCATTCTTATTAATAGGTCTCTTTAAGAAAAGCAAAATTAGATTAGTTAAGAGCATTTAATTTCAATAATTAGTTCGATTAGTTAGGCCTTTTCTTTCAGAAAATTCCAATTCATCCAATAAAATTAGTTCCTTTCTTTCTATCAATTCTCCTTTATTATTTACTCGTTATCCTTTTGCTTTTTCCTTTGCTCTTTAGATTCGATAAAAACGATGAACATAATGGATATCTCGTGTCTATAAACAATGAAAGTACTAATATCACCTTCGGCCCTATTAGGTCAAACATCGGAGATGATATTGAAACCCCAAGAGAAATATAAGAGAGTTAGCATCGATTTGAATAGGGGAGAGTGATTATTATGAACCGACAGTTGTGATTAATTTAGGGACCGAAGAGAATCCGCGAAATTTGAAAGTTATGGGTAATCTAGCAGATGATTAAAAGCAAGAGTTATCGGATTTATTATTAGAATACCTAGACATATTCGACTGGTCTTATGAGGACATGCTTGGTTTGGATCCATTAATCGTAGTTCATAATTTGCCAACAAAGGAGGATATTAAACCGAAAAGGCAAAAGCTTAGGCAGTTTAAGCTAGATATACTTCTTAAAATAAAAGAAGAAGTGAAGAAATTACTAGAAGTTGGGTTCATAAAAGTGTCGGATTACCCTAAATGGGTAACTAATGTAGTGTCAACGTTGAAGAAAAACGAGAAAGTTAAGGTATATGTGGACTTCTGCGATTTAAACTAGATGACACCTAAGGATAACTTCCCTTTACCATACATTGACATATGGGTAGACAACATGGCCGGAAATCTTCTTTTCTTGTTTATGGATGGTTTCTCAGGATATAATTAGATCAAGATGGTAGAAGAAGATAAAATTAAAACCACCTTCAGTACTACTTAGGGAACGTTTTGTTATTGCTTGATACCTTTCGGGTTGAAGAACGTTGGGGCAACCTAGCAGTGTGCTATAGTTTCCTTGCTTCATGACATGATGCATCAAGAAATCAAAGTTCATGTAAATGATATGATTGTCAAATCTAAGGAGGATGAGAACTATGTAGATATTTAGCAAAAACTATTCGAGCAGTTAAGGAAGTTTTAATTGAAACTAAACCTAGAAAAGTGCACCTTTGGAGTAACCTCGGGCAAATTGTTGGGTTTTATAGTCAATAGAAAAGGAATCAAGGTAAACTCAAACAAAGTCAAGGCAATCGTAAACATGCCTGCATTGAAGACTATAAAAGAAGTACGGGGACTATTGGGGAAGTTGAATTACATCACTCGATTTGTATCATAGCTAACTGGTAAATGCAAGCCGTTATTCAAACTTTTGAGGAAGAATGCAGCAATAGAATGGGATGAAGAGTGTAAGCAAGTGTTTTCTAAAATTAAGGAGTATCTCATAAATCCTCTAATACTAGTCACTTCTATACTAGGACGACTATTGATTCTCTACTTGACGATCCTTCTTAAATCGATGGGATGTATGCTAGGGTAAAAAGATGAGACAAGCAAAAACAAGCATTTATATATTACTTGAGTAAGAAATTTACAAAAGGTGAACAAAAATACTTAAAGGTGAAAAGAACGTGTTGTACCTTAGTATGGGTGATGTACGGGCTTAGGCAGTATACTCTCTATTACCCAATAGAGTTGTTGACAAAACATAACCTGTTGAGGTATTTAACAGAAAAGTTGATATTGATCGGGAAAATCTTGAAGTGGCAAATGCTACTCTCTAAGTTTGATATCAAATATGTATGTTAGAGTTTAGTCAAAGTGCAAGCAGTGACCGATCAATTAGCAAAATACCCATTAGAGGATGAAGATGATGATTCGGAAGCTCAATTTCCTAATGAAAACGTGATGGTGGTGAATGAAATGAGTAATGGGAAATCGGAATGGAGAATGTATTTTGATAGAGCAGCCAGTGTATTCTGATGTAGAATAGGAGTAATATAGGTATCACCTAAGAGTAATCATTTCCCTATGGCAACGAAGTTAGCATTTCCATATATGAACAACATAGCAGAATATGAAACCTACATTTTAGGGCTTAAAACGACACTAGATATGGGAATACGAAGGCTTGAATTGTATGGAGATTCTTCTCTTATAATTCTCCAGATCATAAGAGAATATAAGATGAAAGATGAGAAGTTGATACCTTATCATGAGCATTTAAGAAAGTTGATGGAAAGATTCCAAGAAATTTCATTCACTTACATTCCAATAACCTAAAATCAATTTACCAATGCACTCGCCACATCAGCTTCAATTGTAAAAGTCACAGATGGGATAGAAATTCAACCCTTGAAGATTGAAGTAGAGGAAAGACCAGCTTTTGCTTGATCATTGAAAAGAAGGAACCAAAGAAGTCGTAATATTATGATATCAAAAAGTTACTTCAAACAAGTGAGTTCCCTAATGAAACTGATAGAAAAGATAGAAAAGACTTAAAGAGATTGGTTGCTCATTTCCAGTTAAGTGGAGCAACGTTGTATAAAAGATCACTAGATACAACATTGCTAAGGTGTGTAGATGAAGAAGAAGTCGAGAAATTAATGAAAGAAGTGCATAAAGGAGTATGTGGTCCTCAAATGAATAGATACATGTTAGCCAGGAAAACCATAAAGATGGGATATTTTTTTATGGCAATGGAATAAGACTATATCAAGTACGTAAAGCATTGTTGCCTTTATCAAGTATATACTAATAAAATCAACGCTCCTCTCTAAGAATTACATGTGTTATTGGCTCCTTAGCCTTTCTTGATGTAGGGGACAGATATGATCGATCCAATTTCGCCAATGGCTTCAAATAGGTACAGATTTATTCTAGTCGTGATCAATTATTTTACCAAGTGAGTGGAAGCAGTGTTGTATGTTATGATGACCAAAGGAATGGTAGTTAGGTTCCTGAAAAGAGACATCATTACCAGATATGGTACACTCAAGTCTATTATTATAAACAATGGATCAAATTTGAACAACAAGCTTATGGCTGAAGTATGCAAACAATTCAAGATCAATTACGAAAACTCGACTCCGTATTGACCTCAAATGAACAGGGCAGTTGACGTCGCTAATAAGAATATTGAGAGGATCATTAAGAAGATAGTGATCACTTATAAAGGCTGGCATAAGATGCTTCTCTTTGCTCTCATAGCTTACAAGACCTCAATTAGAACCTCTATAAGTACAACGCCTTATTCATTGGTATATGGAACTGAAGCGGTACTATCGTTGGAAGTAGAAATACCATCGTTCCAAGTGCTGGTAAAAATTTAGCTCAGTAAAGCAAAGTAGGTGAAGAATTGAATGGAGCATTTGAATCTCCTAGATAAGAGGAGGCTCGCAGCAATATGTCATGGTTAATGTTATCAATGGTTAGTGTTATCAACAGAGGATGATCCGAGCCTTTAACAAGAAGGTACCCCCGAGGTACTTTAAGGAAGGAGATTTGGTGTTGAAGAAAGTATTGCCAAATGTAAAAGACCCTAAGGGCAAGTTTTCTCCGAATTATGAAGGCCCTTATGTGGTGAAAAAGGTATTATCGAGAGGTGTATTAGTGTTGACAGAAATTAATGGCCCGAAATTAAGGGGACTTATGAATTCAAATGCAGTTAAATTGTATTATCCATGGAAATTGAGTTCAATAAAAATTCCAATTTTTCTTGAGAATTGTTTGTGGTTAATTTTTCATCGTTTACAATTAAAGTTGATATCCATAAATGTTCTTGAATTTGGATAGTCATCGATTGACAAACACTTCACCGATAAATTCCTATATGCCATATTTCTTAGCCTCACACACTTTAACACCAAACACTTACCAATGAATTTGAGTCACCAAATAAATTAAAGTCGAATGTTCTTAATGATTTAATCTAGTTTCTTTTGAAAAGAGATTTATTTTTCAAGAATCATAAAGAGGTAGAAATTGAAACCTTGTGATGATAAAAACAAAATCAAGGCATGAGCATGGTACATCTAAAGGACTCATTAGCAAGGTTTCAATCATGAAGAAGACCCTATTCCAAAAAAGAAAAAAAAGAAAAGAAAAGAAAAGGGAAGAAGCAAGCACAATCTTCAGGAATACTTTAGTGATATTCTATTGATTAAATGAGTAAATATCAGAAGTCAACGTGAAGTATGCTGATTGATTACTATTTGCAAAATTCTCCATTCCCAGGTAAAATGATCCTAAAAGTCTTTTAAAGAGATATTTAGGAGAATTAAAAAGTTTTTTGAAATTTCGAAAAAATCTATCCTCTTCGGGTCATCCACAAAACCAAAACCAATTAATTTGACCCCTAATGGTTTTTGCCCTATCCTTCCAAGATAAGTACCTTAAAACATTTGCCCTATCCTTCCAAGATAAGTACCCTTAATCATTTTTCTCTTTCCTTCCAAGATTGATACCTTAAATTTTTAGCTCTATCCTTCTAAGATAAGCACCCCAAATCTTTAGCCCTATCTTTTTAAGATAGGCACCTAATTCCTTTACCCTATCTTTTCAAGATAGAACTCCTAACCTTTGCCTTACCCTTTCAAGGTAGGCCCCTTATCTTTTGCCTTGTTCTTTTGAGAAAGGCTTCTTTTGCCCTATTCTTTCAAGAAATCCTAATCACCTTAAATCTTTAGCCCTATCCCTTTAAGATAAGTATTTTAATCTTTACCCCATCCTTTTAATATGGGTTTCTTATTCCTTTGCACTGTCCTTTCAAGATGAACTTACTATTCCTTTTAAGACAAGCTGTTTACATCGACCTTTCAAGTCGATAACTTTCATTAAGATAAGACATAGCTTAGCTGACCATTCAAGTCGGTAATCATCATTTTATCAATTTAAAGTAAGGTTTGGCAAAAATGAGTATCTCTTTTATCTTTATAATGAAAATCTAATCAAACTTCACTAGAAAGAGAGACAGTTGAAGACACCTCGTTTTTACCATTTTATTTCAATAGTTTTATTGAGCCAGAAAAAATTAAAAAATTAAAAAAAATAATAAATAAATATAATAATAATTAATTAATTAATTAAAAATTGAAAAATTGAAAAAATGATAAAAATGAAGTGACAAGTGGTATCAAGTTCAATCGTATTAAGTCTAGTCGAGTCGTTTGAGATCAAATCGAATAATTGTGAGTATTCAATTTAATAAATTTTAAGTCGTTAAAAGATCGGGTTTTATTAAAATATTTTAATCCAATCCAATATAAAGTGGATTTTTTTATCTAATTTATATTAGGCTAGAATAGACTTAGAATTTATTAAGTGGATTATTAGGTTAAATCAAATTGAATTAAATTGAACTCGAAAAATAGAAAGCCCAAATTAAAATAGGATTTCTGGAAACTAAGTTGAATATTCAAAGAATATAAATTGTATCTTCTATATTTGAGGTTCGTTATCGTATCTTTTGTATCTAAGGTTTATTGAAATCAAATAAATATCTAAAAAAACATACGAAATATTTGGTGGTGTGGCTAATAAATAGCGAGTTAACGGTGAAGTTTAAAATGCTTTTCCAAATTCACACACAAAGTTGCATACGCTTACAAAGTCAGAGCCACAAACACATACTGCTACATTTGTTTAAAGACACATAGCACTTACATATCCCTTGACACATACTAAAGTCAATACATAATGCCACACATACTGACACTCACCTAATCACTACACTATCCGAACATAAACACTGCCTCATCACAATCAACAGCACATATACGACACTTCGTTAACACTCTTTCACTTGAGCAAACTGTCACGCCATACATACTACAAACACACGCTGTCTACAGCACACATGTTCACTCCCTCACCCATGACACTTACAAGTACTCAACCTACACGTATGATAACATAACGCAAGCCATACGTCACTCACTACCCCTAATCACGCCAACTTACTCAATCTCTCATACACCTAATATGTACAATACACACACTTACGCATTGAACAGTGTCCATCACCACACACTTACGCACCGAACATTGTTGCACGTCGTCCACACTACTACATGTCATCCACATACGTTGTACTGCTATATAACTCACACGCTGCACACATTGAGTAACGCACTGTCTAAGCACAACACACGTTGCATGTTGTATACGATCCATTACTACATATGTACGATCACAACACGAACACGCAGGTCACGCACGACTGGATTTGTTTAGGTAAAAAAATTGTTATTTTAATTATTTTATTTTATTAGTTAATTTAATTATTTTTATTAATTTATTTTTTAAGTGTAGTTTTTTTTTAATCGTCATATCGTTTGTTACATTTTTAGATAATTTGAATTTTTTTTATAAATTGCATTTTTTAGTTGAAAAATGCATATTTTTTAAATCTCGTATCTTTTGTCTGAAATCCGTACCTTTAAAAAAAATACATATCTAGATCTTATCTTAGCGTATCTTGTATATAAGATTTAAAAAGATATCTTTTCACAAGTAATGATTTTTTAAAAAAAAAAAATCTTAATCAAAGTTTTTTTTTTTTAAAAAAAGATTTAGTTAGTTAGGGTTTTCTTAAAGTCATGAAATTAGATCTTTTAGGCTCTTTTTTAAAAAATAATAAATGGTTAAATAAACGTAAATCTAGTTCAATTTTCAAAAATAAAAAAGAAAATCCACCTGATAAATATTTTATGAAAAAAAAAACTACATTAGTTTGACCTTAACTGTAGGTATGTAGACACTTTCGGGACAACCATATAAAAAAATAAAAAATAAAAATTCCTTTTTCTTAGAGAAAAATTCGTAATAAAAAATAAAAAATTTATTTTATTTATATTTTGCATTCCTGTATATATCTTAATATTTTTAGAAAATAATAATAATAATAATAATAATAACAATAAAGACTATTAAATTTTTTTTATTTTTACATGATAACTTAGTTTTAATAGGTTAGCCTCGAACATAGTTTCATTTGATTAATTCTAAAAATCATTTTTTTTTTAGAAAATTCGCAGATCAGTAGTTAAATTAGGGTTTTCGGCCTTAATTTCATTTTTTACTAGTTTAACTGGTTGGTAACTCCAATTTTTTTAATATTTTTTTAAAAAAAATGTTTCCTTAATTTTATGTCAAGTAATTTATATTAAGCGGGTTGGGCTTAATATAGATTAAATTAAGAAAAATAAAATAAAACTTGACAATTTGTTAGATTTATACATTGCATGATGCATAAAAATAGAAATACTAACAATGCATAATTTAGTAAGAAAATCATAAAATTGCTAGTGTGGTAAAGCATGTTAGTGATCTCTTATAACATCCTTCTAACAATTTATATTAAGCAAAACATATCCCTCTCTAAGTTCCTTTAAACATGAAAAAAAAAACATCATTGAAAACAAAAATATTTAATAAATCGCTAGCCTTAAAATCTAAGAGCATATAGAAATTCCCTATAAGCATTGGAAGATTATTGCATTTTTTCATTAAATAACATAATTTTGTAAGAATTGGTAATTATTCATAAACAAAATTTTTAACAATTACATGATAAGATATATCATAAAGTGAAATAGGAATTTACATATTTGTGAAGCTGCTCACTTTGTCGAAGTAGTTCATATATCTATATACAAAGTAAACATTTGAGAAATAAAAATGCAAACATAATACATATGAAAAAGAATTGAAAACAACAAAAAAATTCATTGCGAATCAAGTCACATTGCATTGATCATGCTTAAAGAATATGGAAACACAAAAAAAAAGGGCAATTCTTTAAGTTTCTTCTTCTAGTGTTAATCGAAATAAATTAAAGAAATATAAATAATAAAACCAAGAGAGAAATTGAGTAATAAGGAAAAAAAGGACAATATTAACATTGTGAAAGCTATTTGCAAAAATGGGTTATACATAAAGATGCAATAAAAATATAGTAATCAAAATATCCAAATCACAAAACCATGGATTTGAAAGAGAATAATAATCACAGCATAGTTATTGGCTAATGAGGTACATCTATGTCCAATACTTCTTACCAACCAACATGTAGTCACAATTAAAATTTGAAAAAAAAATAAAAATAAAAAGTGAAATCATTTTTTGTACAAATAGCAAATAAATTGTAAGAGAATCACTTATATTTAATTCCTCCACATAGTGAAAAGAAATTACTAAATAAAATAATTTGGAAAAGGCTTAAATTTACTTGAATAAAATCTAAAGTGTAATTAAACAAAATACAAATTATTGTCACATTTGAAGGTTTGAATAGAATGACATCAAAGATGAACTTCAAGAAGATGGAGATCGAAGGGAGATCATCTTAGTGGAGTCTTTCAACTTAGGAGAAATTACTAAGCAATGAAAACATATGATGAAAAGAGGAGTGAAAGAGAAATTTGTAAAAGAGAGTACTGTTTCAAAGTCTTTTGTGTTTACTTATCTAAGGAGAACCAATGAACCATATGAGGGTTTTTGGTTAACAAGGAGAAGGAAGATGAAGAGATAGGTTTTTTTTTTTTCTTTTAATAAAAAAAAAATTGTTTCAAATTAAAGGCGCACTTTAAACTGCAAGATAGAGAAACATGCTGATAGTTTTATATAAATTTACATAGGAGAGAGAGACAATTTGTGCCAAACAATTTTCTTTGTTTTGTAGGATAGAAAAAGCTTTACAACTATGTATTAACTTAGTCAAGTCGAATAACAATGTATTCTCTTAATATATATATATATATAAATATAGATATAAGATATATATAAATGATAGTGTTTATTCCATTAACATTGTTATTGTTGTTAAAAGAGGTTTTTAAAATGAGCTAACTTTTATATCATTAAGGAATTAATAAGTAATTCAATATGCTAAAGCTATTATAACCAAGTGATATGAAAATGCCTAACGAGATGGACAAAGTTCAAATATACTTCCTTTAAGTTGTAATATGTAAATCAGTTAGTCGAAAACAAAAAAAAGGTAATTCAATATGATTAGGGATGCAACCTCGATGGGTCATTATAGAAAATTCAACTTGTTAGACCAGATAAAACCCTTATAGGGTAATTATTTTTATAGAGTTCTAGAATAAAATTCAAAACTCTACAAAGTTTTGTATCAGATTTTTGGATTATAAAGTCAAGAAACTTGACTTGTTAAAACAATAGTATATTAATAAAAATATTTATTCTTAAATACCTACCATGCACACTCTATACTAGTTTTACATTATGCAACGCATTTAATTTTCAAATTTCATTTGTCTATAAGTTAGTAACCTTGGCCCCTACCTAACCACTTTCAACTCTACTCTTTCATTCATCTCATCCAATTCCTATGATTACCTATCCTTATCGGGTTATCTCAATTGTATAAAAATCCACTCTTGACCCTATAAGGATAGGCTTTGGGAATACAAAGTAAAATCCCACATAGTTTTTATAGGCTTTTAGGAGATGCTTAACCCCATAAGAGCTTATATGGGTTTGGGTTTTATAAGATTTGTCCCAAGCCCACCCTTATTGCATCCTTAAATACGATTTGTAATAGAGGATATAATTTTTTTTTATTTATTAAAGGATATTTTACCTTGATAAGATAATCTATCAATAATAAAAGTACATGATAGCATGAAATATGGAACCTAATAGTATTCACTATAATATTGAGTATGGCATGATTCCTTTATTATTTTAGTATAACAATTTGTAATTGGTAGTAAAACTTAACATGTTTTTTATTTTTGTTTCTAGACTTGTTTGATTGACTTGGTGTATGTAGAGTTTATAGATTAATGGACTAGTAGTCAACTAAAATTGGGTAATAAAAACAAAATTGATTGGTTAACTGGGAAGACTAGCAACAAACTACAAAACTGGGAGTAAACCAATAGTCAACTAGTTTTGTAATACCCCAGGCTAAAAGTAATGAATAAACCAAGTTAATAACATAAATGAGCCCATTAACTATTTAGCGCAAAAGTTACAACCATGTGTTGACAAGGCATTCAATGTCATAATCTTATAAACTAGTATCACAACTTCTCATAATATACGTGGGATACTTGATCATGGGATCTCATAATCTCCACTCTCCCCTCTCCCCCCTCCCCCCTCTAAATACGTAATGTCCTCATTATAGAACCTCACAATCAAGCCCAAATTTTCTCCTTTTTTCGGTATACGATTTAGGCTATTCACTCCCTATTGGTCATCTTGGAAACATGTAAAAAGTCATATCTCGATAATACTCCTTACCTTTCTCAAACCTTTTCTCTAAATTGAAGCCAAATTCGAATCATCCACCTACTAACAAGGGGTCGACTCTAATACCATTTGTAACGCCTTAAGCCAAAAGTAATGAATAAACCAAGTTAACAACATAAATGATGAGACCATTAACTATTTAGCCCAAAAGTTGCAACTATGCATTGACAAGGTATTCAATATTATAGCTTTATAAACTAGTGATCACAACTTTCCATAATTCATGTGGGACACCTAGTAATAAGGTCTCACAATCTTCCCCCTTTAAGGATGTAACATCCTCATTACGAGACCTTACAATCAAACCTAGATCTTCCTTCTGTTTTAGTGTATAATTTGGACCACCCACTACTTACAAGTCATCTTGGAAGTATGGGAGGAGCTATACCTTAGTGATACTCCCACTTTAACTGTAATGCTCTAGAATCTAAAACACTATAACTCGCCATGTATCCTTAACTTCTACTGACACGTCAAGCATACCTTTAATTAAAATATCCCAACAATTATTGTTTAATCTCTAATGATATCATAAAAAATTTAGTTCTCTAAATAAAAATAGTGTTCTCCGATAAATATTTCAACAAAATCTAAGACTTGAATAATGCTTACATAACTACAAAATAAACTTTACAATTTCTAATTGTATCAATACATATCATATAAGGAACTCCAACTTATCTACTTTAACCATATATTTTGACTAGAGAAGTCTCAAGTGACTTTTCGTAAGTTAACATACAACAAGATGTAAATAACTAAAAGCCCAATAGCACATTTCAGCTAAATTCACACTCCTAGAAAAACTACACAAAGCCCTTACCATCATCATTAAGATATTTACAATACTTTGTTGCATCACCTTAATAATCAAGTTACCGTACTAAACCCCTCTAATCACCATAGCCTATACCTATACTTAAAAATTTTTAAAAAGGATGAGCCGAAACCTAGTACGAAATAACAATCATATGTACATGAGCAAAGATTCACAATTCCACATGCATTATAAGAAACCAATAGTACAACACCCACCAATTTATTATCTTTATTTTCAATCAAACAACAACACGAGGGTGCTTATGACCCTAGCACACATATATATAATACCATATAGTATTAGTATTAAGTCCTCCTCAACATCCTAGGAACCAATGAACATCTTAAATTTACCCAGATTATTTCTAATCAAGACACCTTCACGCAATGATCATTTAGGTGCCACCCTAAGGTCTAATCCTCTCGATCTCTCGGGCTTAACCAAGCGTACCCAACACACATTTATTTAATGTCCAATAATTATTTAATCCAGGTATATCACTATACTAACAACACAACCAACAAGTAAGTATCTTGTACCCGATTCATCTACAACTCTTGATGCTAACTCTATTACACTCCTAGAACCTAACATTTAAAATAGACACCAAACTTAGTCCCCATCTTTCCTATTCCACATCTTCACTCACTCATAACACCTTCAAACTCTCTCTCTCTCTCTTTCAATGTACGCCCTTAAGGAAAACAAGGATTTACTCTTATAAAAAGATGTTTAAAATTGTTGATGTTGGATAAAATTAAAATAGAAATATGCAATAAGAAATTAGGAATTGGAAATGAGTTTTACAACCGAGGAAAAATGAATTGAGAACTTGTTATGGACAGTAATAAACATGACAAGTAACTTAACTCCATCTCAAAATACTCATTCTAACATTGTTCTCTACACTTAACCTCCTAACTTCCCTCTCTTCAACTTAGGTCACTAAGAGATGCTAGGATTAAGAGGATAAAGGATGGTTTTGAGAGTTCCTTAATTATTGAAACAAGTTTAGAAATGTATTAAAAAGGACTAAAAATAAGAAATAAGACCTAAAAACAACTAAAAAATGAAGGAAAAGCATTATGTGCACGTCTACACACTAGGTGTCTAAATGTTACATTGCATGGCATTTAGATGCCAAAGTTTTAGGAGGATTTCCTCCCTAGCATTTGGATGCTACAGGGGAAGGTGTCCAAATGTCGTGCGACAATCTATAGATTTCTGTAGACTACACCCCACCTCCCCTTCAACCCCTTTCAAAACTTAACTCTTCCCTAGTGTTTTCAAACATCAACACACAATTGTAACTTACCAAATATCATCTAGACATCAATATAATCATATCACCACCCAAAATCAAGGGATTTAACAATTCCTTCAAAGATACAACGATAAACATACAAATTCGACTAGAAAACTCACCTTTAGGACCTAAAATCTCACTTCTACCACCTAAGAACCATTGTAGGATATGCATAGGACTCCCCTAGGGTCATTTTACCTGCTATCTTACATGGAAAAACAAACTACTTTAAAGAATTGAACAAAAAATTAAAGAAATAAGGTTTCCTACAACCTTACCTTACAATCTCACAACCTGATTTGGTCAAAATTTAGTGAATTCTCTTCTTTGTCTCAGGATTTATGCGAAATCCTAGGTGGAGTGCAGCACATGAGAGAAACTGCAAGAAAAGGTTTTCCTAAACCTCAAGCTACCCTTTTATACTTAGGTTTTGATAAAATTTCCTATACCCAAAATGCTTTCACTTGATTTTGTAAATACCAACCATGCACTTAGCTTATGAAACCATTTATCTCTCTTTCTTTTTTCTTTTTTAATACTTTATTTTTCCTTTATTTAGGGTTTTACAAGTCTAAACGATAGCTATGAACATTATTTAGTAGCTAATCAAAGTATAAGGAAGCTCTTTACAATCTTTGTGTTTTGTGTTTAAAGTAGGGGTATAATCAAATTAAGTCAAATCAAATGATATTGGGGTCGAGCTTGAGCTCGGCTAGAATTCGATTAAATTTTAGCTCAAGCTCAACTTGATTAAGTTTGAACATTTCATAAATTTTTCCTGACTTATATCAAATCCGTTTATGTTTAAATAAATTAAAAATATATTAAAATTTATACTAAATTCAATTAAGCTCGCAAATTTAGAAAACTAAGTATTTTAAAGTTCGAGCTCAACTCGATTTACTACTCGAGCTCGACTTAACTATTACTAAATCGAATTCAAATAAAACTTTAGCTAAGTTTGAATAGTTTGTAAACCAACTTAATTTATTTACATCCCTAGTTTGGAGGTTGTCATACATGTTCCTCTTGTTTCTTAATCCAATGTATGTTTATATAGATTCACTTAGAATGGCAAGGAAAATAGTTAGTGCTAATCTCATCAAGATTTGCTTGTAGATTTGTGAGCCGTTTGGAGAATTTATATTTTGAAATGCTTTCCTCTTATTTAGTTGTAATGAATTTTCTCTTCTTTTTCTCATGGTACGTTTATCTTCATTTGTTTTCTTCTTCTTTTTTTCCGTGCAAAATCTTTGCCTACATATTTTCACTTTTCTCCTCATTTGCTATTGTTTATGTAATTTTGTTCGTTTTAAGATACATAATTACTTACCAAAGAATAAACGTTTATAGGTCAAAATTCAAATAAAATATAAACTTTTTAATTATTTAAATAAAGATGAAACTTTTTAATGGTTGAAATGAAAAATGAGCATTATATAAATTAGTGCAAATTCAAGATGGCATTATGGTTCAAATGCACCGTAAGATCTTCGTAACGTGGTACATCAAATACACAAGGCATTCATTCTCTGACGTGTATTTTCATTCTCTATTTCAGCATAAAGTTATCTCCATAGACAACACTTTAATAATGTCCAACCTCTATTTGCAATACTTTAATATGGTTTACCTTATCCTCTATTTGAACAACTAAAAATTTCATCCTACACATGAAGTTGACTACGAGGGGTTCTTCTTTATTATATAATTTTCCTTATTTCAATACGTCCATTCCAATTACTGCGGTTTTAAATCCTGCCGTATAAATCAAAAGTCTCAATTATCCTTATGCACCTCCCAATATGATGGCCTCGATTTTGTAAATTGCCCCATTGCTAATGATTACTATTTGTTTCCCTTTAATTACTCATTATCTCTTTAAAATGGTAGGGATTGAACCCGTTTCATCTTGATGAAAGAATCGGAATTATTTTAGTTGCTTGTGAGGACATTCTTATCACAAATGAACCAAGAAACCCAAAAAGGAGGAATATAATTAGCAATTTGATCCAATTACCTAATCAAACACAAAAATGGTAATAGCCAATGAAGCAATAGCGTACAAGGAACACACATTCAGTTGACAAGGAAGTAGCGTAACTTGCTATCCATAAGCAACTTTATAGTTCAGATTGACTGTAATACAATACGCAACGTGAATCCTTGTGATATGGAACAGAATGCACCGAAAGCAAGCACTGCGGCTCTTTTGCTTAGCTGACTCGTTAATTCTCACGTACCCAGAAATGGAGTCACCAGAGCTTTTTGATGCTTTTCACTTTTTTGGCATATATACAATCGTATACGAGAAATAGATAAATAAGTTTGGGCGTACAATCACGTACGGACATAAAAGTTAATGTAATTTCTGAATAGAATTCTTGGTGTTATAACGTGACTTGAAGATGTTGATGGAAATAAGTGCACTCGGACTTACTAAATGTTTCTTACTTAGAACATAGTGATTTATGCTCTTTTTGGATTCTCTCCTCGTCCTCCTTCTTCTTCTTCTTATTATTATGGTCTTATCTACAATTGTTTGATATCTATCATTTTGAAAATTATCTAATTTGTTCTTGACATGCTCCGATTGTAAATTTAATGTTTCGATAAATTATTCTTATTGTATCTTATAATAATTATGATAAAGATATCGATTGAGATAAATAAGGAGTTGAAAAATAAAATATCACGTACTTCTAAGGAAAACGATTTAAGGATAGTATACTTTATTCATTGGACAAAGAAAACTTTATTTGGTTTATATAGGGATGCTTTAGATATTAATTCTGCAAGAGGAATATAAATTTACGTTTTTTTTTTTTTCTTTTTGTAGCTTAGTTTGGCAAATAAACGAATTAAAAACAGAATCAAAATGATTCTACAAAGATAAAAGGAAAAAAACTGAATTAGTAAAGTTGCTTAATCATAGAGAAATCGTGGAGTTAGCTAGACACTAGTATGGGTTCCATTGTTAAGTTCAAATTTATAAAATAGCAAAATCCTTAATATAGCAAAATATAATTTTAGTGCATTGAACTATGTTGTGAGTTCTTTTTCTTCATTAATGTATGCATCAATACATTGATTTTATATAAGCTGCTATCATATCTTTAGTTTTTTTTTTTATTATTATTATTATTAAAACGAAGGAGAAAGGAATTTAAACTTAATCTATCTTATTGAAATATTAACATTTATGCTACTAGACTATAAAAATCTTCATTCCAAGTGAAAATTTGTTTAATGATTATAGAACTTTGGTTAATAAAAACTAATTAACCAGTAAATGAGGAAAGAAAAAAAAGGAAAAAAAGAAGAGATGCAATAAGTGGACATAAATAGAAACGAAGTTTATACAATATGCCTAATAGTGCTTAAACACGGACGCCGAACTTTCACGATAATCTATCGCTCATAGGGTGGATGTTGTGAACAATTCGACTCGGAATGATGTATTAAATTTGAGCTCGTACTTAATTTAAGATACCAATATTCGAGTTCGACTTGGATATCGAGTTTTAGATTATGGTCTCGAATACAACCCAATTAAAGTTTCCATCGATATATTTATTTTAACTTTTTTAATTAAAATAATATTAGTATCTAAATTCAACTCCAGATTAATTAACATATGGTTGATAGGAACTCAATTAAGCTCACAACTAATCAAACTAAATATTATGAGCTATAACTTGAGTTGATAGCTTAATCTCTAACTCGATTTGGCTATAATCAAGTCAAATTGGAGTAAATATTGAGCCAAAAGTCAAACTCGAACTAATTGAAAAATTTATGTGTTTATCATTAAAACTAATAACTATTATATAATTACAAATTATTATGTCGTATATTGAATATGAGATATTAGTATTTATATGGATATCGCATCTGAAAAATGCAATATTCGTACATGTGCATCTTGAAAATATAACGTTAATACATTTATATATATATATATATCGTATTTTAAAATTCGACATTATTATTGGTGTACTATTATTATTATACCCAGCATTCGTTAATAATTTGACTACATGATATATTTATCTAAAACATAGTGCAATCATATTATTCATAAGAGTTATTTCAATTATATAAACCATATTTATGAGTTTACTAAATAAAAAGATTTCGTTTCAGCTCATTGATCGATGATCGAGCACAAGTGTAAGCATGAGATGTGAGAAATTCAACTTGACAAGTAAAACTTTAATTTTACATGATGTTTAGCAATATCATACTTTGTTTATAACATTTGGAAGGAAAAAAAAAAAAGAAGAAGAAGAAAAACAGAAGTTCATGTTATAACGTTTAACATTACCTCATGTTGGTTGGATTTTTTCACGGTTCGATTTTTGCTTTTGACGAGATAATATATTATTTATCTTATTCTTAATTTATATTTATTTAAATCTTCATAATTAAATGAACTGTAAATTTAATAATAAATAAATGATATAATAAACAACCAGACTAATATGATAAAAAGTAAGGAGAAGACTATAAAGTAATTATTCCATTTAATGAAAAAGAAATCTCTTTGTTGTGAAGAGACAATTCCTTAAACGACACATCTCATATCCCATACTTGCACGAACAATAATACATTGCTATAAATTTCAGCTAAAGACATAAGACTTTCGAGAATGACGACCCTCCATAAAATACTTTAGGGCAAAAAATGGCAATTAACAATAAACATTAAGCAAAAAATTAGGGTTGAAGGCAAAAAAAAGAAAAAAAAAGAAAAAAAAAAGAGGTCTCTGTCTCCATCCCTTGCAAGGCATCACAATCACAATCAATTTGTTCTCTCTGGCTTTGCTTTCACTCATGCACATTGCATGTGCCAATTTATAAAAACTACCCCGTTCCCGTACTTTCTTCTCTGCAACTATACTACGGTATTATCGTTTAGCTCAAGTACAGATTTCCACCCGGAATCCAACAACGAAGAGATTCCTCAATCCTCCCTCCCACTAAAATCAACACGAAACACGAATTCGCGCGGATTTTCGATAATTCCAAGGGCTTTGTATCATGGAAATCAAAGTAGAAGATGAGAAATCAATTGATGAAGAAAACACCACGTTATTGCTAGAAAATGCAAAACAAACCCAAACACAAGAGAAAACCCTAATCCAAAAGGCAATCAGCCAAACGTTTGAGAGCACTGCCCATTTGGCCAACCTCTTACCTACTGGTACCGTCCTTGCATTCCAACTCCTATCACCCATTTTCACAAACCAAGGCAATTGTGACCCGGTCAGCCGCGTCATGTCCGCCGCCTTAGTGATCCTCTGCGCCCTCACGAGCTTCCTCTTCTGCTTCACCGACAGTTTTCGCGACAAGGATGGGAGTATTTGCTATGGTTTCGCGACGGTACACGGCCTCTGGATCATCGATGGCTCGACCGTGCTTCCATCCGAACTTGCTCAACAGTATAGGATGAAGTTCATCGATTTCATCCATGGTTTCTTGTCTTTGTTCGTGTTCATGGCGATCGCGCTGTTTGATGAGAATGTGGTGCATTGTTTCTGGCCTTCACCATCGGATCAAACTCAGGAGATCCTCACGGCATTGCCGGTCGGGATCGGTGTCATATGCAGCATGTTGTTTGTTGTGTTTCCTACGACCAGACATGGGATTGGATTTCCATTGTCTGTGAATTGAATCATCTCAAGTTTTAGGGTTTCTATTCTATCTACCTTTCCTTGCTATGTAAAGTTGCTACTTTCATTGCTTTTTGGTTCTTCCACTCGATTGCTTTCCTTCCGGAAGGGATTGCCGATCGTGATATTGAAATATGGAAAAGGAGAACAGAAAAATTTATTTATGTATTTCTACAAAACTACGAGAAGATTATAGATAGGAGTACTTAAAATCAGTCGTATCTTTCATTTAGCTTTTAATATAGACAAGAGAAAACCACCATGGAGCTTCAATCCGAGTTATCATGCATTACCCTTTTTTTTCAAGCATCCAATGTAAGCTTTTTTTACCGTATCAATTTATATACATAAAATTTAGAACTGCATATTGATCTTGTTTTCTCTATATCGATCAATCGATAGACAATTCACTTATTTTTAATGAACTAATCCATACCGATTATGCCTCTAGGATCTTTTTATTTAAGATATATATTATATGTTTTTGTAAAACACACAAACAATGAGAAAATAGGTTCACTACCCAAAAAAAAAATGAAAAAAGACAAAATAGGTTGCCTCAATACAAATATACCTCAAACATTTTTTTAAAATATGCATTTTAGATGGTAATTAAATCTCCAAAATCATCAAAATATATAATTCATTTAACGAAAATTTTGGTATTCTCACAATAGTTTTAAGAATTATTTACATATATTTAAAAGTTACGAAAAGTATAACCATATTTTAAAAATTTAGAAAATTTATTTACATCTGTCTATGGTATATTTGCAATTATTACTTCTTCTTTTTTTTAATTTCGCTTTTCTTTTGATATGGAGCTGAGCTAGCCCATCTATACACCTGCCTCCCTTTGGGCCCGACCTTCTCGGCAAGAAATGAAATATACTTGGAGCACCTAAGCCCATTTCTGTGATGTCTCCATCCTATCTAGTTGAACTGAGTTAATTGTAATCCCTGGTCATGAAGATAACGTGGAGTAGGGTTGGTGAATGTTTTATGGGTTTGCCGCCAAAAGCAACTTATATTAATTATAACTTTACATCTCCATCTTATATTACAGTTGGAATACCCACGTTTCGTTCAAAATATTAAAGTGTGAGCACAAATTAAAATTTTACGGTATATTGGATGATCAAGTTCAAAACATTCAATTCAAAAGTTTGAGCTTAACTTAAATAACATTCGAGGAATTCAATCTTAGGCCTATGGAGTTTGACTTTTATTTAAAAAAGAAAACATTTTTCCTAATTAGAGTGGTTTTTATATTCAAACTCAGTTTAAAATTTATCAATATTAAAATTTTAACTCGAGCTTTATTAGACTATCAAGTTAGTTGAATTGACTATAACAAAATTTAAATTTAATGTGATAGATTACTCAAATAACTCAGCTTCAAGCTTCAATTGATTGTTGGCAAGTTGAGCTCAATAAGGTAAATGTATATCAAGAAAAACTCAAATAGCTAGCAAATGGATTATACTCATTTATACCCCAACTGCCATATATTATAGGTTGCTTGATTAAACCTTTAGGTTTTTCCAAATCTCAACCTTAGAACATCATTAAAAACAAAAAAACGATGTAATGTTGGATAAACTTCTGAAATTTCAATACATATCTTATCGTATATATATATATATATATATATATGTTTGTATATTGCATAAATAGAATCCATTTACATATATTTATTGCAAAAATATATGCATGGTGGCATTTGTTTTACTCTTAATCTATCGACAACACAACAATAGATTATAATTGGAACAAAGACTATAAACCGAATCAAGGACTACTCCTTACGAATGTACATTTGGAATAATTAGGAAAAAATTATCTACGTCAACTAATAAAAAAAAAAAAAGGCATGAAACCTAACGCATATTAAACAAGAAAATTTGTTCTTTAAACTAAGATCATTATAATAATAAAAAAAAAGAGTCCATTCTTCAAAACTCTATTCTTTAAGACCTACCTATAACCCTAACCCTAATATTTACATATACCACAAGAAACATAATTAAAGTCATGAAGAAACGAATAAGAAACTTGATGACTGGACTTAAAACTATGAAAAAATGAAAAAGAAAGGATGAGAAAACAACGAGGCGCATAGAGAGCATGCTTGAAAGGGCCCCTCAATTGTTAGACTAAAAACCCAAAACTCTCCTACTGTCGGAGTACAAAAGTAGAGCAAGGGGAATATGATGAAAAAAATAAAATAAAATAACTCCAGCAAAAGAAAATTGATAGATCTGTAGTAACAAGGTCTATAGGAAGATCTAAGACACTAAAAAATGAAAGGAAAAAGATAATTTTAGCCTTTAACTAAGCGAAAAAATGATCGAAATGAACTCTTCAAGATTTGAAAAAAAAAATCCAAATATAAAAAAATAAAACCAAATCGATAGAATCAACCTCTTCACATAATATAGGAAAATGGATGATGATGTCGGTGGGGTATATATTGCCAACAATAACGAATAATCTCTTATTTCCATTATGGATACTTTTAACTACCTCCTTCGCTCCTCCTTTCAAGCATTTGTGTTCTACCAACTCTACGTACAAGCTTTGGGGTTCATTTGCCAAGTCTCTTTTCAGCAAGAGGTCTGGCGATGGGTAAGAGAGATACGACCTTCTTCTTCTCATTCTATGCTTCGCTATCACTTCTTGCGTCGCTCGCTTTCCCCATCGTGGGTTGTCAACCCCTTGAAGAAGAAGAATGGTGGATTCACTTTTTTATTTTGGTTTAGTTTAATATATTCACTTATAATTATTATGTTTTAGTAAGATACCTTGTGTTTAACTACAGGTCTTCTTACAAGTATGTTGCGAAAGGAGTTGTTTGGTTTAATAAGATTAAGCTTCTTTTGAGACATGATATCAAGCTTCCAAGAGGTCTTCTTCTAGCTAGTGTTGTCAAACCCAGATTGATTCCTACAATCCAAAATAACTTGGTTCAACCTCCTTTAACTACGGTTCAACCTCCAATCAAACTCAATTTCTTCTTTTAATCCGTGACCCCTTTATATGTCTAGATCAACCAGCTAAACTAAGTTTGACAATGCTGATTCTAGCTTTACTCAATTTTTTACTAAGTTTCTAATGGAGATAAATGCCTCAATAGTTGGTATTATAATAGTTGTATTTTAGAAATATCATGCTTTTACATTTTGTAATAAGTAGCTCCTTAACCACTAACTAAAAGCATCTTCCTAATTTAAGGAATTATATGATATAATAGAGGTTATATGAAATTGGTTCCAAACTTTCTTAGGAACCCATTTTATTATCAAGGCAAGGCTCAAAAGTTTAAAGGAAATATTTATTTAGGTCAATTAAGCACTTAAATAAGAAATATGGTTGAGTGTATTATTAGGCATGTTTTCTTTTTCTTTTACAATAGCATATGAGGTTGGGTCACTAATGTTATGGCTTGCATTGTTTCACAACAATTAGAAGATGCCTTTTTTCTTTTAGCAATTCTCAATTCCTGTACCATCATTTGTTGATAATGCAAAAAGTATTTGTTAGCCAAGACTGTTGTAACTTAATGGTATCAATATTGATCTCTTAATAGGATGGATTAAGTTCGAATCTCAAATTTTTTAATAGATTTAAACTTTTTAACTAAAAAAAATGCTCTTTTCTATTTAAGGACTGTTTGATTTGATTCTTAATTAAACTTTGAATTCCTCCCTTGATATAGGAAATTTCATGCATTTTAAATTCTTAAACATTTTAGAGTTTCAAGAACCTTTAGGGGGATTGAGGCTTTCTAATCATGACAAGATGAAGGTTTGAATTGAAGATTTTGTTTGCACATGTATTATTTGCTAATGAATCAAGTACTTATTCTTAAGCTGTAACTAACACCTATGCTTATTCTATGACATAGATGAAAGGTTTATTTGAAGGAATTTTGCTACTCATTTATTAAAAATCTATAAGGAATATAATAATATCTTTTAGACTCTCTTAAGTATTTTCATTTGTGGATTTTGGATTCTCATTTTATAACTATAAAATGGTCACCATTTTCTTCCAATTAGTAGTTAAGTTGCATGATTTTCCTTAATCTATCGCATTTAATTGTGATTTTTGTTTTATTAATGAGTTTTAATGAGAGTTGTTTTATCTAAGTAGGACTTGTTTGGCCATAAGAAATGGTTATCACTTTTAATCAAATGCCAGAAAAAAAAATGGCATTAAATATTGAATCAACAATATTTTTTTTCCTTTTTTTTTTTAACCTTTGACTACTAGTTTAGGTGAAATTTCAAACTCATTTGAGTTTGATTATAATACTTCTTTCCATACTAATACTCAAACTATCCCTTCTTGTAGCACTTTATGGTTTTGCTCCTCTAATTATTCCCACTTATGTTTCTATAAATGTGAAACTGAATACATTAGATGTGAAATTATCTAAATATGGCACTAGTTTAAAAAGTCAATATGGTTCAAGCCCTTAACAAAATGAAAAATTTTCCAATCAAAATAAGATTATTGTGAGTTTTAAACAAAGAGAATTAGCTTTTGTTCCCTTACATTTGTATAGGCTATATTTTTTTAACTTATCGCAAATTTCATAATTTAGAGTTCATAAAGCCTACCTAATCTTATGAAGGTTAAGGGTGTGTGCTCATAGAATCTCTTTAGCTTTTTGTTCCAAGATTTATCTCGTTTTTTATATGCTTGCTCTTTGATTAACATACCGATGTCATTAGTTCCTTCATAAGCGCAATCATAAGAGGTCATTCATAATAATCATGTCTTGCTTCCTTTGTCTACTGTGGTTATTAAGATGATTCAACATTAAGGTCATTCTATAACTAAACTACTATAGTACAAGGATTACCTCTTGAAGTGAAAAGCCCAAGTTTTAGTTAAAAATCAGATTTTATAAAGTTATTTTATAACCAAAGGTATTTTTCTAAACTCATTTTAGTGCCAAGGTACTCTTGTCTTATCTCCTTGTTTAAACTCCCTGCTTGCCCATCATTATATCACATTTCCTTTAACTCTTCATTTGCTTCTCTTCTTCTAACTTTCCATTTTCGATCTTAGTGACCCATTTCTCCTAACTTAGTACTGAAAAACAAGGTAAGTTGTAGAGTTAGTTGAGTTAAAGAGTTCTATGGTTGCAAAAGTGATATGATTGGAAATCATTTGCATAGTGAAAGAGAGAAGAAAATTCAAGTTTTGGTAAAAGTAATGGGGTATTCAGGCACTCCACACCAGTGTTTTGTGGGCTAAGTTATATGACCACTTGCATAGCTATTGTGAACCCCATAGTTTTACGTAAATATTCCGAGTTAATAACTTAAGACGTATGTAAAAATTAGTCGATTAAGATAATATCTCACGTATAAATCTTAGGAATTAGATGATGACATGTCGTGAGTCCAAAATATAGAATTATAATAAAATAATATTATTATGACTAAAAATAGATAATTTTACTAAATTATACCATATTACAATTTATCCATCGTAAATGCATAAATTAAGTGAAGGAAATTGACTAAACCTTAAAGATAAATTTTTTGAACCAAAAAATTATAAAATGACTTAAACTAATATATAAATATAGTAGGTGTATCCTGAGTATAATTATTATATAAAATTAAATACCCAAAAATGCTTAAAATACCCTAAAATAAGTATAATTAATTAAATAATTATAAGAAAAATCATTAAAAATTTGCTAAAAATCACAAAAGACTATTGAAATTATCTTGGATCAAGCTTAGCTTAATAAGGACAGTTGTCGATTTGAGGAAGAAATTTAAAGACACTTAAAATGCATGGATTTTGGGATATATATACTTAGAAGAGAGAGAAAAATTGGAATTCTAATACATGCAAGCCTAGAACACTTGCACTTTACTCTTTGCAAATTATTTAAGGATTTAGGAACTAGAGAAAAATTTGGAGAAGGGAAAAGCATAGAAGAAAATTTTGAAAAAAGATCAAGAACCGAGACTACACGAACCTAGTTATTTTATGAAATGTAGGTCTAGCAAGATACTAGGGGTGAACCACCACCACCACTCAACAGTAGCGACAACGCCAAACTGGGCCAACAAGGAGGGGTAGGTTACTAGTAGCCAACGACTAATTTTTAGTGAGTTCTAATTTCTTTCTGATTTTCTTAAATTTTCTAAAATTTTCAAATCAAGTTCAAAAATTTTGAAAAAATTTATTTTAGAATATTTGTGCACCTATTATTAAGGAAAAATATCATATCACAAAAATTTTAAGTGGATTTAGTACGTCTTTAAGAAAGTGAGCGAAATTGAGTAATTTTCAAAACCGATTTCAATGACCTTATTGTTGTTTCAAAACCAAAATTTTTTTAGATCTTTCCTGTATTGCATGTTTAGATCCTATGAAAAGATTTCAGCTCAAAATATTTTCTATAATTTTGAGTAATTTTTTAGCCTCTAAATTGATGAAAATACAATTTTTCGAAATTTTTATGCAATTAATCGTATGAAAAACAACATGCAATGGTTTTAGGGTTGTTTGTATAATATATTACTATAGAGAGTGATCTAGAGTTGGTTAAATTGAATAGGATTTGAGATATGTACAAATAACTGTTTATGGTATATACGTGTTAAAGTAAGTATAGGAGGATTTGGAAGTTTGAGGTGATATGGTGATTATGGGAATAAAGAACCTATTATATGATCATATTTTATCATACTTGTAAATTAGAATTGGATGTTGGGGTGAGTCGCTAGAGGTCAACTTATAAATTGATTTTAATGCATCTCTGGGGTAGGATATATGGAGAAACACTACAACGAAGCAAACCAAAAAACAAACAAGAAAAAAGTTAGCAAAGTCTAGACAGCTACTGAATGGATATGACACAACACTTAATCCTACTCGACCTATAATCCATCGAATATAACATACTGATTCGAAATGAAGGGTCACTCACTACTACTCCTTACTAAAGGGAATAAATAAAAGTTAAAGGATAATGAAAACACTAAGGTTGCCAAAAAAAAAAACTTGAATAATAATCTAATATTAATCATCGGTCCTGCATACAAACAAGATAGGGTTTATATACCCATCTACTAAGGCTACTTTACATGTATGAAAAAACAAAATAGTATTCTTGCGATTAGGTTACTGAAACGTATTAAAAGAGTAAAAGAGACAAAAAATATTTAGTACGAAAAAGAAAGAATCATTTTTGAATGTTACGCTAAAAGACACATGTTACGTGGTAGCTGAATATAAAAAATATGGTACAAGTGGGCTAAAGCAAGAGAAAGAATTTATAATCAAGGGCCAACCTAATATGGATCAGGTTGGGGCTCAATTAGTTCTATAGAGAAGTTAGATTAAGTTGGAGTTTGGTATTTATGGTTAGCTTAGGAGGTCGGCTTAGCTCAGGATGTTTTTGGAATAAAGCATAGCTGCTGGGTAGAAGTAAGTCTAATATAAGTAAGGGTCCGGCAATCAGGTCAATAGGAAATCAAGTCGGGATAGGAATCTCTATCTTGGATATGGCTCTAAGTTAGTATCCTCTGAGTGTGTCCTTAAAGTCCTCTAGCTCGGCTATAGCTGGTCGGTTTAGAAGGTTGATTAGAATGCAATTTTTACCAATTTAAGGTTTTGTATGAGATTACTAATAAGGTGGTGATAAAGGAAGAAACCTTAGGATAAAGATCTATATATAAATTTACGATGAAATCTATTCGATCAATATAGGATCTTGTTTATTGTTTACTAAAAGATCCTCATAATATGCATGTCCGTAAGCTATCAGTTAGGATTAATGTAAAAATTGGAATTCAATAGAAAGAACCCCTATGGTCAAGTTTCGAGGACGAAACTTTTTGCAAGGGGAGAAGAGTATAAACTCCATAAATTTTACGTTTTAGACTTAGAATTGAATTCGAAAAAACAATGGTATACCCTAGGCTCAATGAAACCGAATAAATTAAAACCGAGAAAATTTTAAACCAAAACCTTAAAAACAATCTTGAAAAAAACCCTACAGATAAAGTTTTATGAATCCTAATAGCGTACAAAAACTCTAAACCTAAGTACGTGTGACTATAAATTAAAAATTTAAATTGTCATAAACCTTGTAAGTCCTAAAGATAAACTAAGTAACCGTAGGATTGAATTTAATACATAAAGTTTAAGGTAATCAGTTAAAGGATCCGATTAAATCTAAATTATAAACTATAGTTAGAAATATTAGTAAAAATGATCCCGTAAATTTAAATCTAAGGAAATAAATAATAAAATAAAAAACTATAAAATTTTTAAATTTTAAGTATATTACTCCTTAATTATTGGAAAGGCAAAAAGTACAATCTAATAACTAATAAATTGCTAAAAATAGATTAATATGTGTACTAAAAATCATAGAATGATCTAAATAATAATTAAAAATATTTACTTGTACTCCACATGTATTTACGTGTAGATAAAAATACGTGAAATTACCTAAATTGCTAAAAATTTACTAAATAATTAAAGATAATTATAAAAAAATTTAAGGAAAAATCAGGAAAAAAAAATCAAGGAAAGGGGGAAAGAACCAGATCAAGTTGTGGCAGCAAGGGAAGTAAGAAACAAAAATTAACCAATAAAAAACAAGCAACTCAAAAGGCAAAATGAAAGAGATATGGACATCATCTTGTCTTAATTAACGCATAAAATTCCTACAAGGCTCTATAAATATTAAAATAATTTATAGAGCTCATTTGGTCAGTTGGGAATTGGGAAAAATTAAGAGAAAAAAATTAGGGTTTTAACAATTTGTCTCAAATCTGTACAAAAAGAGCAAAAAGGCCGAATCCACATACTACCACCACATGGAACCGAACCACCACCACCACCCTACTTCAAACCCACCACCTAGACCGATCGACACACCTGAACTAATGTTGGAGGCCAAAAAGCCATCGAACTAAGTGAGTCTCACATCTTCTTTTATTTTGTAAAATTCCTTAAAATTATTTATTTTGCCAAGAAAATTATGAAATTTATTATTCTGAGATTTTATTATATGTAGATTTAGGGAAAAATAGTGATTAAGTTTAATCACGTCTATAAATATAGGGTTTTTAAGAAATTAAACAAAACCGAGCATGATTAGAATTAAAAATAAATAGGCTTAGTAGTGTAGTTTAGAGCTCAAATATTTTCTATAAAATGCTTAAGTGATATAGAACAGTGCTATGAAGCTATTTCTTTAAAATTAATTTTTGAAATTTTTAAGTAAATTTTTAACCCTAAAATGATGAAAAAAATGGGTAATTTTGGCTTAATTAGGTTATTAAATGATTAATTATTGATTTAGAAAGTAATTAGATGTTTAAGGATGTTAATCTCTGATGTGGAAACCTAATTCTAGTCTTTGGAGTGTTAAGCATAATTAATATGGGAATTATGTGGTAATTGTAGGAAATTAAAAATATGTGAAATTGGAATTTTAATAGATATGAAAAAATTAGGTTAATTTAGATAATATAATAATAAAATCAGTACATAATAAATCTAAAACAAAATTTAATTTTGGGTAATTGAATAAAAAATGTAAAATTTTCTCACATCGTGTATAAATCCGGTACTCCAATTAGGATTAGAGTGTACCGAACAAGTTAGAATATTATATTAAGACCCACTGTGATATTAGAATACTCGAGCTTAATGTGGTTAATTTCATATTAAGATTTGAGCGTATTTAAGATTCCTTGTAGTAAAAAACAATTTAGAACCAAAATTGCAATCTAATTCAGAAACTGAACCCCAAGCAAAGATAGAGCGAATCGTTAATAAATAATAGGTATACATGGAAAAGTGAGTTAAATTATAACTTAGAATATGTATCATCAAAGTATAAATACTAAAAAGACTTATTTAATTATATGATACCTGAAGACAAATCAACTTGCAATTAAGTAATTGGGCGATCGAGAATTCCAAGTAAGTTGGGTTTATTACTTCATCGTATTTGGAGTACTATTTTAGAGTACTCGAAGACTTAGGATTGTGTATAATTGTGATTGTAAGTAGTTTATACATGTGCTCGTGTATCTAAATTTGTATTGAAATTTGTGTTATGATTGATTGTTTATTATAAATAGATTTGTGTGAAATTGTCTGAACACCCTAAATGGAACTTAATCTTAATCGACTCTAATACCTTAAATTGTCATGCATTGCAACACTTTAGGGGATCATTAGGATTCTTCAACCAAACAACAGCACCTTCGAAAAAGATAGCGTTGGATAGCAAATTAGACTTTTCCTTATCCTTAGCCAAACTAAGTGATAGAAGAGGAGGTTGCAATGAGGATGAGGGCATCTGTTCGAAGGATAGTCTTAGGAAGAGCAGTGTCTCCATTGTACAAATCTATGTTTGGTTGTGAACTATTATATAATATGAAAACTTCTCAACCTAAATTGGAGCAGGTGAAATTACTCTAATTTCGCAACAGACCGAACTACGTTATGTGATAAAATTTGCTTGTTGCATTGCATAAAAAATAATTGCTTCAAAATCTTGTTTATTTTTATATACATTCATGAGTGTTCAATTCAACTTACTATACCATAGTTGCTCATACCCGTATAGATCCTTTTGTAGGTCCTGATCTCTAAATACTCCTAGTAATATGCCGCCCTACAACTATCCAAAGGTTAGTTCTTTTGAAGCCTGGGCGTGTGAGGATTAATTCGCCTAGTAGTTAATGTATATCTAGAGTCTCATTAGTAGTTTAAGACTGAAAGACTGATATTTAATATGTAAAATAGTTTATTATTATGATATGACGTGGAATCACCTGGGAATTCTACTGTAATATACATGTAATTATATATACATGTTGACTTGAAGCTTTAATATTTACTATAACTTTAACTAAATTTTTAATTGAACTATTTACTTCAAAGCGGGGGAGTCTTCGACACCTTATGTAGAGCACATCTATGATAAGCACTATGAGGTCAATTACTATCATAGAATGATTTATACAGTGAGACTATTGCGACTCTACGACTTCGGGACGTAACAAACCTTAAAGTCATAAAACCTTATATTAAACTTTAAACGCAATGAAAACCTTAAATTAAAACATTTCACTTGAGTTATATTAATCGCATAAACTCGATAACAAACGGTAGGAGATATCTATAAATAGTAACGATCAATCAAATTAAGTCGATTAAGGTAATAAATTAATGAGAGTACTAATTTATCCAAAATAATACATTTTCTCTAAAAGTAACTCTAAAATCATAAGCAAACCTTCAAAGCTCTCAAACCCTCATAAAACCCTAAAATGAGAGAAGTCCTAAAACTAATTAGAAACTATAATTTAGTGTCGAAAGCCCTAATTTAATTAATAAACTCTAATTATATAACCACATTATTAACTAATTACTAATAATTTACTAAATTGCTAAAATAACCCTAATTTGCCTTCTGAAATCATAATCGATTAGCGATAATCAATTCTAAACCTTAGAAACGCTAAATTTATTTGATAAAATGATCTAATGAGCTTGATTAACTTAATTAAATATGAAAAACCCTAAACTATGTCTAACTATGGTCATCTGCACTAGTAATTAGAGTCGTAAGCTTCAATTGCATTCTAATCATCTACATGCATTTAAGCATCATAATTAGCTAAAGATAATCTCAATTAACTATGTAGGATAAGATAATAGACAAACCATTGCCTCAATTGATAAAAATCACAAAAAGCAAATTGGTCCTTACTTGTGCTTGTACCATACAACTAAGAATAGAACGGATTTGTCCCCCACCATACTCACTCATAATGAACCCCTTTTTGACCCCTCCATTTGCATTTTACTTCATCTTCTTCCCTAGAATAAATCCTATAAACACTCTCTAAACACACAATTCAAAAACAAAAGAAAAACAAGAAGGAAGGAAACAAAAGCAAACTTCTTGGACCTGGCTGTGCACCCAAACACCCCAAGCTATAACTCTCCACCATCACCTCCAAATGACACAAAACCCCTTGTATGTGAATCCTCTTTCATCCCCCTTTCATGCTAACAAAAATATTTCACCAAAGAAGTTTGTTTCATTTTCTAAAAACAAAGTGAAATGAGACCCTTCGAATATCCACCGAGGTAAACTTATACCCTTTCAACTTTCCTTCTAGTTTAAGTTTATGGACATGATTCCTAGGCTTAATAACTAAGGAAAAAAAATTATCAAATTTCCACCTTTGCTTACCATGTTTACATGCCCATGCATGTGCATTTTCTTATATTTGTTATGTAGTAAATATATTACATATAACTTTAGAATCATATAAGTTATAGTAAGATGATAAGTTGAAGAAAAGTAGAAGAATCATCGTTGTATCTTCATTCCCATGCTAGAGGCAAAACATATGCATGTATATCCCTACTATATTTTTTATTTATCGTGTTTATTTTGTTAAGAAATGGTTTTAGGTGTATTTTACTAGTAGTTTAATGCATATTTTAGGAAGTTAAGTACATGATATGTACAAGATTAATTAAACATAATTAGGATTTAGGGCTTAATCTTACAAGATAAGAGGCTAAATAAGGTCTACAATAAATAGTTAGGCTTAAAATGGGCATTAGGTTTAAAAAAAAAACCATTTGAGACCTAATGAACCATTTGTATTAGATTTGGAGCTCACGATAAAATGGGTCATTTAATCATTTTAGTAAACTATTAAGCCTATTGGATTATAATAAAGTCAAGATATGAACCTTAGAACATGAACTAAGCCTAAATTTAACTATAAGGCCCATAAACCGGGCCTTGAGCCTACTTGATCACTCATAACTAGATCTATAATTTTATGAAAAGTAGACTAAACTTAGGGTCAATGATGAGCTTAAGTCCAAAAAGGCAAGTACGATTAGGCCTAAGGCCCTAAGTTGCGAAATGAGCCCAAAGAGCCTTAAGAAAACCAAAATTAAGTCTAAATAATATATGACCAAATCTGAACCTAACTTAAAAAGACTCCAAAGAAGATATTCAAAAGTCTCACTAAACCTTAAGGCCCATCTAAGACATCCACTATAAGTCCCCTAATGAGTTGAAGCCTTAAACTTAAGAAAATATCCCGTTTATGCCCATAAGTGCAACACTCAGGCCTAAGATGAAAATTTAAAGTGTTAGACAAAAAAATTTCACTAAAAATACTTAAAAAGAAGCCCAAAATATCAAGTGCAAGGCCCAAGATAAAAAAAAAAAAAACTAAGCCCAAACCCCAAAATCAGGCCCAAACCTTAAAATAACCAAACTCACCTTTTGGGTGCACAAACTTATAAGACCAAAATCGAAAACTTATTGACCCTAAAGCCAAAAATGACCTTTCCAAATGAAAGAACACCAAGAAACGATTAAATTGACTATAAGAATGCGAAAAATGGACTTAAAATAAGGAAGTTAGAGCGAAAACGAGTTTTTACTATACTCAGAGATTAGGGCAAGCTTTAGTAATTAAGTAGACTTTTAGATTCTTGAAGAAACCTTCTTCCAATTACTTATATATACGTTATTATTATTGTAAGCCCTAAAGTTCAGCCAAGTAACCGTAGGATTGAATTTAGAACCCAAGATTTAGGGCGATCGGCTAAAAGATCCGATTACACCCAAATTATAAACTATTGAAAGAAATATTAGTAAAAATGACCCCGTAAACTTAAATTTAAGAAAATAAATAGCAAAATAGGAGACTATAAAATTTTCAAATTTTAAGCATAATAACTGCTAATTACCGAAAAGGCAAAAAGTGTAATATAATAACCAATAAATTATTAGAGATAGATTATATGTATACTAAAAATTTTAGAATGACCAAAATAATATTTAGGAATGTTCACGTGTACCCTACATGTATTTACGTGTAGATAAAAATACGCGTAATTACTAAAATTGGTCGAAAACTAAGCAAATAATTAAAGAAAAATATAAAATAATTATGGAAAAATAAGAAAAAATCAGAAGATGATAAGATGAATCAAGATAAGGTCGTGGCAGGTCCAAAGCTGTAAAATAAAAATTAGCCAATAAAAATTGAACAACACAAAAGCCAAAAATTAAGGAATTTGGACAAAGTCTTGTCAAATTAATGCATATTAATTACAGAAAATGTCTATAAATAGGGAAAAAATTTACAGAGCTCATTTGGACAGTTTGGAAAGTGAGAAAATTAGGGAGAGTCGAAAATTCGAGAGAAAATCCAGAAAATAAAAAAAATAAGAAAAACTGTGCAGTTAAGGGTTTTAAAAGGAACCCACACCAGAAGAGGAGCTGGAAGTGGACGGCCACCACCAACACACGGTGGTGGCAGCGCCCAGGCTAGCCGACAAGGCCACGGCATCCCGCGGTGGCCGGAGCCACCCAAATCGGTGAGTCCGATTTCTAGCCCGATTCTTGTGAAATTTTGTAAAAATAGTAAATATAATTAGAAAATTATGAATTTTGTTATTCTGGGATATTTTTGTATGTAGTTTGTAGGAAAAATATTATTTAGATGAAAACATGTCTCTTAATATAGGGTCCTTAAGAAATCATGCAAAACCGAGCACATTTCGGTTTAGAAATAAATGACCTTAGAAGCGTAGTTTGGAGCTCAATTTTTTCTGTAGGATGCTCATGTGATATAGAACAGTGCTATGAAGCCATTTTTTTAAATTAATTTTATAAATTTTTAAGTTAATTTTTAGCCCTAAAATGATGGAAAAATTAGGTGATTTAGGGTTAATTAGGTGATTAGGATGTTAATTACTGATTGAGATAGTAATTAGATGTTTAGGGATGTTAATCTCTGATGTGGAAACCTAATCCTAGTGTATGGAGTGTTAAGTATAAGTATGAAGGTGTTATGTGGTAAATGTAGAAAATTAAGAATATGTAGAATTAAAAATTAATAAATATGGAAAAATTAGGTTTAATTAGATAATAATATAATGAAAATTAGAACATAACAAATCTGAAACAAAATTCAATTTTAGGTAATTATATGAAAAATGTAAAAATTTCTCACAACATGAGTAAATTCGATACACTAATACGGATTTAAGTGTACCGGATGGAATAAAATGCGAACTAGGGGTAGTAATCGTATTTAGGAGATCGGGAAGTAATGTGATTAATTTCACATTATGGGTTGAAACGGATTTCAAGGGTTGGAATCTAAAACATTACTTAGAAATCGAACTAAAAACCTAATTTAGAAATCGATGCGAAAACCGAACCTGAACCTAACCCCAAACCTAAAATAATTATAAAAGACTTAATACCTAAATAATTAGGTATATTTAACCTTAAACAAAACCTAACAATAAGCGTTATCGGATAAAATGAACTTATAATATTATATGCAATACTGAAACCACGTTCGTGTTATAGGGATGATCGGCGATGGCCTGAGCAAATCGGACCTCGAGTGAGTGAGCGAGGAGTCGAGGTAAGTTGGGATTAATACGATGCTGTATTTTTGGAGGCTTAAGATTATGCTTGGTTGTGCTTATTAGATAGTTGAATGTGTGCATGTGCTTGATTATGGGTGATGCTATGATTCTATTTGTTGCTTTGGCACATGTTGTATGAATTGTATGTAATGATTGATCACCCTGAATTGGACTTAATCAAATATATGACCTGTAATCATAATCGAACATGCATGGTAACCCGTTAGGGGAACCTAGGACTCTCCGACCAAATACCGACCCCTTCGGAAGGGATAGCGCAGGATTGCAAAATGGTCCCTTCTTCATCCTCAGTCAAACTAAGTGACAGGAGAGGAGGTCGCGGCGAGGGTGAAGGCAGTGGTTCGAAGGTAGTCGCGGGAGGAGCAAGGTCTCCATTACACAAGTCTGGGTTTGGTCGTGAGCTGTTGCATTAACGGCAACTCCTCAACCCGGATTAGAGCGGGCGCAATTTCTCTAATCTCACGACGGGCCGGACAACGTCGTGCGATGGCATTTACTTGCACATGCATTGCACCTAATAAGTGATTGAAAACCTTGTTGTGTGTATGGTATAGTTTTAAGTCATCCGTCCTAACTTACCGAGCTGTGGTTGCTCACATCCCTATAGACATCGTGCAGGTGCTGGCTAAGAAGCGGCAACAACTACTCTGAAGCTAGCAACTGCTGAATCTTGAGGAGTGAGGAAAAACATTGAAGAATCAAAACATGTTTTACTTTTCATTTCTGATTAATGTAATAACTGAATTATAGTGACTATATATAACTTTTCTCACTTTCTTAAATGATTTGTTTAAATTATAAATTGTCTACTTCAAAGCGGGTTAGTCGTGGACGCCTTGTGTAGATCAGGTCTAAGATAGCGGTTGTAAGGCCAACTTCTATCTTAGGGCGGTTTACACGGCGGGGGCTGTTACGACTCTACCGCTTCGGGGCGTGACAATTATGTTTTAGGTGGCTTAATTTTTAACTCAAGAACCCTAAAGTTCAGGACAAGTACGTATAGATACCTAATTTTTGCCTCTCCGTAGTCTTCATTTTTTCATTTTTATTTTTACAAAAAGGGTCATAATTAAAAAATAAAAATAACAAAAAAAATTAATAAAAGATAAAAATAATAAAAAATTTAACGAATGATGAAAATACCAAAAAAAATAAGAAGAGAAAAAATTATTATAAAGAGTTTTGTAGATTTATTAGGAACAAATAGTTTTAGCTTTAGCTTTAGCTTAGTTAAAAAAAATTATTTTAGGGAATTAGGTTGTTTAAGTATAATTTAATTGTACTGAATGTTAAAGCACAGGCCAACGGCCTAATGGATGAGTATCGGAGTATTTGGGTTGGATTTAATTTGAGGTCTTGGTTTGAGTCTCAGCAGGTACCTATGTCTTTATTTTTCTATCTTTGCGAAAGTGAGATGAAAACAGAATTCATATCTAATTAAATCATTTGAATTTAACTAAATAAGATTTAAATTAATTTAGATCTAGTTTAATTGTTATCAAATCAGATACAATAGATATATCCAGATATGATTTGATTTGGCCCTTAAAAACACCCATACACGTGCATATAAAAGAGGAGACACAACAGAAAAAGACCACCTTTATACAGCAATAATAGAGCTAATAGAGCGACTAAACACAGTCCCACAAACAGCCTATTGTTATAACACCCTTCAAGACTGCGTACGTCCAACGATTACTGTTGCAGAATTCTTCAGCACGACCAGGCGGACAGCAGCGAAGCAAACTCAGACAATAATCCGACGCCAGTAGCCATACGTAACAGCAACCTCGTTATACGGCGACCATCGTCCTTCATCACATAATCAAGAAGTTCAGGTCCGTTTCTTTCCAATTTCGAAATTATTATTATTATTATTATTATTATTATTATTATTATTATTATTATTATTATTATTATTATTATTATTATTATTATTATTATTATTATTATTATTATTATTATTTAGATCTTTAGTTATTGAATATAATATATACGAATATGAACATATTAGTTTTAGGAGCTTTTACTTTTAGTCTTTTATATGTAGATAATTGTTTAATAACAATAATATATGTATATGTATATATTAATTTATGTATTCTTCTTTTAATATTAGTTTTCTTGATTTGATAAATTAAGTATGGATTTAAGTGAATGTATATTTTATGTTAGTTAAGGAGTTATTTGGATTGGTTATTTTTGTTATGATTTGATCTTGTTTAAAGATTTGTCATATAGAAAGTTATGTTTTTTTAAATAAAAGTTAATAAAAAATCCCTTTTAAATTTTAAGGCTTTTAGCAAAAAATTTTTATAAAACAATAACATTCAAGAATTAGGACCCTTTTTGTAAAAAAAAAAAAAAAAAAAATTGTTAAAAACACGCTCGAACCCACTCCTTAGACCGATTCTATAGTTGTGCGCGTGATAGAACTAGGGATCCAATAATATGTTCCCTTTCATCAGCTTTGCGTACTTTGCCTTGCAGGTACATAATAGTGGTTTTTAATTATTGTCTATAACTTGTCTTATTTATTTATTTTTATCTCACTTAGTATTTTAAGACTTGTACTAATTTTTTTTTATTTTTATTACGTCTTTAATTGCTAGTAATTAGTTATAGCATTAGTGTCTAGTCAACATGTATTAAGTTAAATTTTAGTTTTTTTTTTAGATTTCATATTTTCAAAATAACATTTTTATAAAATCTTATATTTTACAAAATTTCGTTCTTTACATATTGTATTAATTTAGAAAAATTGCATTAGGCATGTTAGGGTTTTTTAGATAAAAAAATCATTTTGATGTTCATAAAATAAAAAAAAAATCTTTAATTGACTTCTTTTTTATGGTGAAACATCTTTTCTATAGTTTAGGCTTGTTTTCCATAGTTTAGATGTCTTTTCCATGATTCAGACATCTTTTCTATGGTTTGAACATTTTTTCTATGGTTTGAACATTTTTTTTTATGGTTTAGACATCTTTTCTATGATTCAGACATCTTTTCTATGATTTAGATTTTTTTATTCTATGATTTAAACATCTTTTTCATAGTTTAGATATCTTTCCTATAGTTTAGACATCTTTTCTATGATTTAGGTATCTTTTCTATGGTTAGGAAATTTTTCTTTTTTTATATATTTTAAGCATCTTTTTTATATAAAATATTCATCATGTAGAACATTGTATATTTCATAAAAATTGCATATTTCATAAAATATTTAGGGTTTTTCTTGAAAATAAAAAAAAATTATCACTTAGTTGTTTGTAAATAAAAATTTAAATTTGGATTTTTCAAAAATTAGGTTTTTAGGTTTTTTTTTATAATTAAGAATAAAAATTAGGCTTCTAGGGATTTTTCTTAATAAAAATAAAATGGTTAATAAAAACGCAAATTCAACCAATCATTTTTTATAAAAAGAACCAACACATTAAAGTTTTCGGAAAGAACTACAATCGTCTGATCCGGTTAAAGAGTACGTAGGTACCTTTGGGACGACGATAAAATATGTAGAAACTTAGGTTCCTCCTTTTTCTCTCTTTTGATTTTATTTATTTATTTTTTAAATATTATAATTAGAAAAATAATCCTAATTTCGGTAAATAAATAGTGGTACCCGTTAAAGGTTTAATAGGTTAGCCCTCGAACTTGGAATCCTCTGGTTCTTCATTTAAAATTGAAATCAAAGACCGGTAGCTAAATCGTAATCAATCTACCCAATTGGTTACGATTTCTTTTTCTTTTCCCGACTTCAGTTAGGTGGCGACTCCAAAAATTATTTTCAATAAAAAACCGGAATTTCTCAATTTCTTTAGTTAAGGATTAATATTAAATGGGTTAGAGTTTAGTATTAATCAGGAAATGGGGAAATTAATTTTAAATAAAAGAAATTGAAAAATCAGGCTCGATAGTACTCAAGCAAGCCAGGTGAGGGTGTTTTGATGAATTGCTACTTATTTATGTTTGATAATTATTTGATGTTCTATTGCTTGCCTATGGTTATCTATTGAGTAACTGATTGTTTTGTATGCCAAGCATTTATGTGATTGCTTTATTAAAATTGGTAAGTTTAAATATTTGGCTAAATTAATTAGACATACCCGTCACATGACTATAACCCATTAATTGTGGACAATAATATCTATAGCTTTGTCGAGTTTTTTTGAAAAATTTTATAAAATGCATTTTTGAAAGGCTTTACAATTCAAAGAAAGATTTATCAACTTAGTGAGTACTCATAGCAGTCTTTTGTGACATTGTACTTGTTAAGGCAAAGCTAGTACACTATCTTCAGTTGATTGATAGCAACTTATATGATTTAGCCTGAGTTAGAACTTGCATGATTTATCTTATAGGCCATTATATGGATTTGTTGATAGTGAGCTTATATGGCGTTATAAGACTCACAATCGGCTACTCGGAATTTGGTTCGTAGAATTTAGAACGATCGAACAAGTTGTTCTATTTAGCCTAAATTTTACGACGAAGTTAGGAATATTAGTAAAAGTAATCCCATAAGTTTGGATTTAGAAAAATAAAGAATAAAATGATTAATTATTATAATATTGAATTATATGTACATTACCCGTTATTTATCGGAAACATATAAAATAAGTTCTGATAACTAACGAACTGATAGAAATAAATTATATACACATTAAAAATCATAAAATAACATAAATAATATTTAGGAATATTTATTTATACCACATATGTATTTACAAGTAGGTAAAAATGCGAAATTACTTAAAATATGTGCAAAAATGCCAAAATGATGCTAATTAATTAAAGAAAATGCATGAATAATTAAAGAAAAATCAGAAAAATTATGGAAAAATATGGAATTGTCCAGAATAAAGGCATGGCTGCTTGGAATTGAATAAAAAAAACAACCAATTAAATTAAGACAAAAAAAAATCAAAATGGAAAAAGATAAGGCAATTATCAAGTTAAATTAATAAGAAAAAAATATCTAAGCAGCTCTATAAATATCCAAAAAGTTTTAGAAGCTCATTTGGTCAATTAGGAGAGAGAGAAAATTTAAGAGAACGAAAAATTTGAGAGAATTAAGGTTTTGCAAAAATTTATACAAAAATCTGTACAATTAGAGCCTTAGAAGAGAACTAACCCAATGAATCCGATCTTCTTCTCGATTTTACATATTTTGATAAAAATACTAAATATGCTTAGAAAATTATGAAATTCTGTATTTTGGAATATTTTTGTATGTAGTTTCTAGGAAAAATATTATTTTGATAAAAATGTCCTGTGATATATGATACTTAATAAATCATGCAAAATCGAGTATATTTCGAATTAGAAATAAATAGATTTAAGAGTGTAGTTTTGGACTCAAAATTTTTGTGTAGACTACTTAGGTGATATAGAATAGTACCATGAATTCCTTTTAAAAAAATTAATTTTCTAAATTTTTAGATAATTTCTAAGCCTTAAAATAATGCATAAAATAGGCAATTAAGTAATTAAAAGAATGATTACCAATTTAAGGTATAATTATATGTTTTAGGATGTTAAAATCTAATGAAGTATGATATTTGTAGCATTTAAGTTGTTAGGTGTAATTATTAGGGTATTATGGAGTAAATATGTAATAGGTAAACATGGTAAATTTTAAGTTAATTTTGTAACTTAGAATAATTAGGTGTAAAATCTGATTTGGGATAAATTTAGATATTTTGAGATGTTAATTAATGTTGGGAGATGATATTTAAAGTGATATGGCTTTTAGATATGTATATTATGTACATATTAGATGATAATGTATAATATGTAAATATAAGAAATAAATGAGTAGAAAAATATTAGGTCAATATTGATATTCTAATAATAATAAAAATATGTAATAAATTTGGTAAGAAACTTAAATTTAGGTGTTTATATAAAAAATATAAAATTTTCTCACATCAAAAGTAAATTTGGTAGTTAAATTAGGATTTGGATATACCATGTAGACTAGAACATTAGTTAGATACCAAAAACAATATTTAGGATATCCAAAAATAATATCATTAATTTCACATTATGGATTAGAATGATTTCCAGGATTTACGTATAAAGTCCCTAATCGAAAACTAAGTTAAAAACTTAATTTAGAAACTGACTTCGAAAATTGAATTAAAACTCAACCAAAATTAGGAATAATTGTAAAAAACTTAAAAACCTAGATAATTGGGTATATTAAACCCTAAACCAAAGATAACAATAGGTGTTATAAGATAAAACCAATCTATAACGGTTATATGGAAAATTAAAACAATATTTGTATTATATGGATTTTTTGTGATGGTGAGTATGAGTTGCACATCAAGTAAGTAAGTAAAGAGTCTAGGTAAGTTAAGATTAATACATTACTATATTTTGAAGGCTTGAAATTATGCTTGATTACGCTTGTTAGATGGTAGACTATGCATACGTGTTTGTTTCTAAGTTGATGCTGTGTTTCTGATTTGCTGCTTTAGATTGTATTTGTATGAATGGCTACAATGATTGAATACGTTAAGTCGGATCTAATTAAATATATGACTTAAAATTTTAAATCGAATATGTATAGCAACCCATTAGGGGAAAACCTAGAGTTCTCTAGCCAAATACCGACCCCTTTAAAAGGGATAGCACTGGATAGAATAATTAGTCTCTTCTTCATCCTTAGTTAAACTAAGTGACAGCTGAGAAGGTCGCAACAAGGGTGAAGTCAATGGTTCGAAGATCATCATGGTAGGAACGGTGTCTTCATTGCACAAGCTTAAGTTTAATCGTAAGCTATTGTATTAACGGAAACTCCTTCACCCAAATTAGAGGAAATGCAATTCTCTAATCTCATGACAGTTCGAATAATGTTGTACAACAATATTTGCTTGAACACGCATTATATCTAATAATTTGATTGATAACCCTGTTTGTGTTTGCTATATGATTTTAAGTCTTCATCCCAACTTATTGAGTTGTTGGTTTCTCAAATCCTATTGATATTATTACAGGTACTAGTTAGGAAACGGCCTATATTTACTTTGAAGTTAGCAACTACTGGATCTTAGGGAACGAGGAAATACATCTGAAGAATAGATCTATCTTTAAGTTCTTAGCTTTTATATAAAACTTTCATTTTCCAAGAATGTATTACTTAGGAAATATAGTCCGATGAAACTTTTCAAACATTAATTGTAATATTTAAATTCTAATGTATATACATATTTCCATAATTTCTTAGGCAAATAATTTATTTTGTTTATAAATTATTTACTTCAAAGCAGGTTAGTTATGGGAGCCTTATGTAAATTAGGTCTAGGATAACGACCATATAGTTAGCTTTTATCTTAGAATAGTTTGCATAGCGAAACTGTTACGACTTTGGTGCTTTAGGGTGAGACAAGCGTTGTGTCGATTGTTGATAGTAGATAGCCCTAAATGGGGTCCACCTAATTGATTAGTATAGTATTTTTTATTAGGGTAATAGTTAAGTTTCATCTGTTGGGATGATACCCATAGACAACCTCATGTAAGTATAGTGAGGTGCTCTGTACAGTTAAGTACAAGGAATAATCGACATGTAAAAGATGCAAATCTACACCTTCCGTGGTTCCAAAGCCCCATGGATGTATTGCTTACATTCACTTCATATGCATCTATTTCGTATGTAGCTAAACTACATGTTTGTTAACAATGCTTGATAACTTGCTTAAACAGTAATGGCAAGAGACAAACTTACTAAGTTGTAGTATGCTCACCCCCAACAGTTCCTTTTTAAAGGTAACCAAAAGCTGAGACTAAGCTAAGATTAGAGTGCCAAGTGTTCCTATATCAATTGGATTAGATGGATAAGATTACTTTAGTAGGTTATATTAGTTAAGCTAGATCTTTATAATATTTAGTAACTCTTAATGTTGTAGAAGTTTAATTATCTCATCTTATTGTTTGGTAAGTGATTCCAACTCTCTGTGGTCTTGGTAAACTATAGATTGTTGAGTTACCTTAGTTACTTATATAGATAAGTAAATGTAAGTAAAATGAATCAGTGCCTTTAGAAACCTAATAATTAGAGTCTTACAACCTCTAACTTTTAAGGTATTCTTTATATCATGAGTACATACGTAATGTGAAAATTTTAGGAAATATTACCAAGCCCCCTATGGGGCATTATATAAGTGGTATCAAAGCTTTAGGTTGTTAAAGATAGGACTAACCTACTAAATAATGAGATCAGGTAGAACCCGGGTAGGATATAATAGAAAAATAAAAGACTTAGACTTTTAAAATATATACGCTATATGTAATAACACCTATCTGTATCTATGTCTATGTATATATGTATGTACTTAGGCTTCTATACTATATATGCTATATGTAATAACACCTATATGTATCTATGGCTATGTATATATGTATGTACGCCCATTAACCATTAAACCCCCTAATTAATATACCTTCAATGAACATACCTTGAGACTTACACATTGTATGTTTCAAACATTGAACCATCAGATGTAAGGAGCAAAGTGTTAGAAACTATATGAGAGTAAGCATGTTAAAAGAGGTTAAAATTTAGGGAGATATGTGCATCGAAAGGCATGAGTACAAATGTATTTTAATTGAATATCAAAAGTAGAGGATACTAATCTAGAAGTATTGACCTTGATAATCACAATGGTAGTTTTGAGTAGGAAATTTAAACTTGAGAACATAAATTGAATGAAGAGTCGTGACAATTGATTTGCCAATTGCCAATTAAATAGCTTAGAAAGTAAGGATCGCGAGGTGAAGTTATAAGAATGTAATTTGCCTTGATACTTTAGAAAATTGCGATGAATAATGATACGAGTTAACAAATATGGTGCTAAAGAATTGTTTTGGTAGACCTATTATATTATGTTTAGGAGATCTTATCCTTCAATTTGATATATATTATGTGGGAACGAGAAGTCCATATGAATTATTGACTCCTAATGATAGGTACTAAGGATCGATCATGGGCTCTCGAGCCTGATTGATACAACCCGAACCAAAAACTAACAAGGCCAGCTATTGGAATGGGTACGATTCTACCGAACGAATGAAAATAAAGTAGGTTTAATGAAGGTTTTAGCAAATCCATGAGCCACCTAACCAAATTTAACACACCAATTAAATTCTATGCAGCTTAAGACTCGCCGGATGTAACGTACTGATTCAAGTGATAGGGTTGTCGACTACAATCATTACTAAAGGAATTGATAAGAGCTAGTAAAAGAGAGCTTTCTAAGAGAAAAAACTCAAACTTAAAGAGGGTTTTTCGTTAATATTCTCTCCCTGTATTGTTACAAATGTTGCTATTTATAGTATATCTTAAACCCTTATACCAAAACTGTAAACAATGTACAAGGTCTTAAATCCTAAAGAATTGGGCTTATAAATAAAATAAAGACAAACATGGATAAAAATATAAACTATGTGTTTTTATAGGAGAAATTTGGCATGTGGTCAGTTGGCATACCTTAGAAGTAGTCCCGCATTGCTTGGTCGAGATACAAGAGAGGTCACCCATAATTGCTGAGTTTTGAAATTAGTCGGCACTAGTCTCTCTAAGACTTATCTAGTGGATCTAACTCTTGGCAACGTAATCTCTCAGCAATCTACAGGAGTGAAGCCAAGTAAGTAATTGGTCAGGCATGAGTGAAGATTAGTTGTTGTCTCGACCTTCTGCTTCTTAGCACTTTATCTATGAGAAATAAGGCATTCGACTCAGCAGATAAAATGAGTCAATAAGTAGATGAGCTCAACCTTAGCAATCGAGTTGGGTCGATACCCTGAATCCTATCACTAATAGCTTTCTCAGACGGTTCACCGAGCCGTCCAAAGTGAGTTAAGCACCAAGGAGTAATGTTTCTGCCAAGTTACTTTACTCTCTATACCATCTAGGAAGCTATTGAGGTGATCAGTTGACATACGGAGCTGACCCCTCCGTAACACCTCAGTCCAAGCACCAAATTAGGAAAATAACCATCTCCATAGTGCCAAGGCTAAGTTAACAATTGTTAGGAGCTGACTACCCAAGGCCAACCCGAATGTGAGTCGTCCCTTAACAAACCCTTGCTAACCCTAGCAATCAAAGCAACCAAATTAAGGCTTACCCTTGCTCAACTCGCAGTATTACTGGGGCCATAGATTGAGTAAAATGTGCACACGCTGTCCTTTCTGACTCTATGTTATCCTTTCTGACAAAGGATATTTTTTACATGAATACTTGCTTTCTCTATAAAATATTCTCTTTTTATTTAGCAAGTAGGGATCAATTTTTGTAATTTTATGTAATTTAGGACTTACCCTAACTGAATACTATAAATACTCGCATAATGTAATAGCTGTAGAATGATACAGAGAATATACTGAACTTTTATTCTCTCTTAAGCTAAGTGTCCTTCTGCTTACTCTTATCTATTCTATTGAGCGTAGATTAATGGCAAGTAACCTCCAGCTATACTTGTACATTATATCAAGTATAACCCGAGCTTATATGAGGTGTTGGTACGTCATATCTATCATCGATGCATGGGAACCCTTGCTCACCCTCAACTACTATTTACTTTTTTAGCCATCTTGCGGGCTCGAACCCACCTTTTGGTTACGCATAATTTGGGCTTGTGTGTTCATTCACGAAATCCATATCATCTTGGTATTAGAGTCTGGCTACGTTTGAAGCTAGATTCTGTTACTGTGTTTTTTAAGTAATTTGTTACTGTTTTGCATGTTAAAAGTTCTACTATTAATGTAGGAGTTTGGTATGTGGGAAGTGTAGGGGGAAAATTACATGCTTTGTTTTCTCTTGTTTCTAGTACGCAAAAACAGAGTATGATTGAGTGTTTGTTTGTTGTGTAGCTATCGTGGTGTTGGAAGTAGTGGTTATTGATCTACTGTCGTTACTCATAGACAGAACTTTAAGTGGTAATTTAGACATCAATTTTGTAGGATAACCCATATTGTTAGATTCAAATGTTTAAGGAACTCGAGGATACCAAGAAAGCAGTACTCAACATAGCTAAATGCAAGAAAAAAGCTTTACATCTCAGTTGGTAAGTGACCGCTTGGATGGGCTTACCGACTTGGTAGCCAATTTAGTGACCGTTATCCAGGAAGATAGACAAGCAGCTAAAAATAACCCCATTAGAGGATATGAGTAGTAAGGGTGAGGTAATGATCAGTTTAGCTGAGTTAATGCCCCAATTCGACGTCTTCGAGCTAAAGGAATGGGTAAGGATGCCAAACGAAAGCTAACCCTTGAAGAAATTGAGGAGGAAGACGAAGGAAACAATGCAATAGAAAAGTACTATGAACCTGAAGAAAGAAATGTACAAGCCCCTAGAGTTAAAAGGTTAAGAATGCATATTCTAAGTTTTTCTAGGAGTGGTGATACTGAGGATTACCTAAATTGGGTGGATGGGATTGAAAGCAGTTTGAATGCCACAACATACCCGAAAATGTAAAGGTTGGACTTATTGTGTTAGAGTTCATTGGTTATGTCGCCTTATAGTAGAAGAACTTACAAGTCACTCAAAGAGGGGAAGGAAAACAAGAGATTAGGAGTTATGATGAAATGAAAAGGGTTATGCGAAGAAGGTTTGTACTAAGCTATTTTTTGCATGATGCCTTCAAAAGACTATAAGAGTTAAGACAAGGAGGGTTGAGTGTAGACACTTATATTAAGGAATTTTAAATGTTAATGATCCGATATGAAGTCATAAAGCCAGAGGATCGAACTGTATCTCAATTTATCGGTAGATTGAAGTATGAGATTGGAGATGTCTTGGAAACCCTAGATGTTAGAACGCTTGATGACACAATCTGAGCTACCTAAAGGATAGAAAGGCAATAAAGAAGAAGGTTTCGACCACCAGTTAGCTGACCAAGCAATAGCCAAACTATTTCGAGTAAACCTATGCAAACAGAACCAAGTAAGGTTATTGAGACCCAACTCGTTTTGATTGCTTGAGCCAAAGAGAAGAAACCCTCAAAGAAGTTTAAGAAGGGCCAGATTTCAGGGAAGAAGACAAGTGAGATTAAGTGTTTCAAATGCTAAAGCTTTAGACACACGGCTGCTTAGTGTCCGAATCAAAGAACTATGGTAATCTGAGGCAAGATGTCAACTGTTGAAGTGGATAGTATTGATGAAGAAGTAGAAAAGCTGAAAGAAGACAAATAGACCAAGCTGTTCGAGAAGGAAGTCATCTACAGTGAAGAAGAAAACTTTATGCTGACCACTCTAGTATTGAGAAGGACGATGAATGTCAGTCTTATGCCCAAATACAAATAGAGGGAAAATCTCTTCCATATCAAATGTAAGGTGAATGAGTCCTTGTGTGCACTGATCATTCATAATGGGAGTTGTACTAACGTAGCCTCTGCATTTATGGTCCAACAATTAAAATTGCTAACCAAGCCCCACCCAAAGCTTTATAAACTTCATTTGCCCGGTGCTAAGGGAGCCCTACAGGTGAGTAAATGGGTATCCGTGCCAATTTGCATTGGTAGTTATGAAGATGAAATACTTTATAATGTGCTGCCAATGAGTACGTCCTACATTCTTCTTAGGCGACCATGGATGTTTGACTGAACAGTTATATATGATGGAAGGAGGAATACATGTTCTATGGAACATGAAGGTAGGAAGATGAAACTCAGTCCTATAATTGCCAAGTAAGTAAAGGTTATGCAGTCCTAACTTGGCTGAACCTTAAAGAAAGAGGCTTTGATAATGACCCAAGCTAAACTGAAAAGGGAAATGGAGATTGAAGGGCTAACTTATCTATTGGTCCAAAGGTTACTGGAGATCTGGTCCAAAGAGAGGGAGCAACCTACCGAAGTAACCGCCCTGCTAAAGGAGTTTGCCAACCTATTTCTAGAAGAGTTATTGAAAGGTTTGCCTTTCATCCGAGGCGTCGAACATGCAATTGACTTACAATCAAGAGTCGTATTGCCGAACAAGTATGCCCATAGGCTAAATCTTCAAAAGGCCACTGAGCTACAGATGCAAGTAGATGAGCTAATGAAGAAGGGATATGTGCACTAGTCCCTTAGCCCCTGTGCCATTCTAACCTTATTAGTGTCAAAGAAAGATGACTCTTGGAGAATGTGTGTGGATAACCGAGTGATTAATTAAATCACCATCAAGTATAGGTCACTTATACTTAAAAGGGTGGAATAGCATATGTGTATGGATAGCTCTATCCTAATTTTTTTCTATTTTCCCATGATTTTTTCTTTTGTAGTTTAGGGTCCTAAAATATCTAGATTGGTGTTATGAGCCCTATATATTGTAGTTCAGGTTAGTTTAAGTTGTCATGATTCATATGCGATTTTTTTTTTCCTTATATTGTTGTAAATTCTAATTAGGAGGCGCCCAATTGTTATGTAACTACTTTTGATTTAGCATTGTTAACTTAACAGGAGAAAGCTATGGTGATTTCTAGCAATCTCCAGCAATTGAGTTGCAATTGGATAAGTTTTAGTTAGTATTTTGATTAAATATTAATATTACATATATATTATGTTAGTATTTAGTTATTTATTAATATATGAGTATATTGTCATGCCCCGAAGTGGCAGAGTCATAAAAATCCCTCCATGAAAACCATTCTAAGAGATAAGTTGGCCTTACAACTGCTATCTTAGACCTGATCTACATAAGGCGTCCATGACTAACCTATTTTGAAGTAAACAGTTCATAATTTAAATAAGGCATTTACCTAAAAAAGTGAGAAAATATATATATACAATAGAATTCGGTTATTACAATCAACGTTTACAACATTTTACTTAATCTATTTCCTAGTTAATACATTATTTAGAGATGAAAAATTCTAAAATAAGAGTTTAGACCTTAAAAATATATGTTTATTCTAAAAATATATATTTATTCTTTAAATATTTTTCCTCACTCCTTAAAATCTAGCAATTACTAGCTTTAAGGTAGTTGTAAGTCACTTCTTAGTCAATACATACAACGATGTCTATAGAGATGTAAGCAATCATAGCTTAGTAAGTTGGGACGGAGGAGTTAAACTATACCATAAACTCAAACAAGGTTATCAACCAAATTATTAGGTACAATGCATGTTAAAGCAAATGCCATCATACAACGTTGTTCAACTCGTCGTGAGATTAGAAAAATTACGCTGGCTTTAATCCGTATTATGAAATTGTCGTTAATGTAACAGCTCATGACTAAACCTAGGCTTATACAATGGAGACACCACTCCTTTCACGACTACCTTTAAACCATTGGCTTCACCGTTATAGCGACCTCCTCACCTGTCACTTAGTTCGATTAAGGATGAAGAAGGGACCCATTATGCTATCCAGCGTTATCCCTTTCAATGGGGTTAGTACTTGACCGGAGAATCCTAGGTTTCCCTTAATGAGTTGCTATGCAGGTTTGATTTATGGTTACGAGTCATATATTTATTAAGTTCAGTTTAGGATAATCCATCATTTCATACAATATAAGCCAGAATAACAACAAAATCATAGCATCATTCATAATCAAGAACATGTACACAACCAACTATCTAATAAGTATAACCGAATACAATCTCAAGCCTCCAAAATACAGCAACGTATTGATCCCAACTTACGTGGACTCCTTACTCACTCACTCGAGGTCCAACTCGCTTAGGTCATTGCTGATCGTCTCTATAATACAAACATGGTTTCAGTTTTTCATATAATTATTATAAGTTGGTTTTATCCTATAGCGTTTATTGTTATCTTTTGTTTAGAGTTTAATATACCTAATTATCTAAGTTTTTAAGTTTTTTACAATTCTTCTTGAATCATATTAAACTCTATTTCAATTTTCACATCGATTTCTAAATTAGGTTTTTGTCTCAGTTTTTTATTAGGGATTTATATATACACCCTAAGAAATCTGTCCGACCCATAATGTAAAACTAATTGTATTATCTTCGAATATCTAAAATATCGTTTTTAGTCTCTAACTAGTGTTCTAATCTGTGCAATACACTTGAATATTAATTTAACTACCGAATTCATTCTCGTTATAAGAAAATCTTACATTTTTCATATAATTATCCTAATTTAAGTTTTTCATCAGATTTATTATATATTCCCATTATTATTATAATATCAATTCTAACCAATATTTTCCTCTTTATTAATTTCGCATAATTACATATTACACATTATCACCTAATGTATACAAAATGTACACATTTAATATTGTCATCACTTTAACTATCATCTCCCAACATCAAATAACATTCCAAATATCTAAATTCATCCCAAATCAAAGTTTGAACCTAATTACCCTAATTTACAAATTAACTTAAAATTTACTATTTTTTCCTGTTACTATTTTTCCCTGTTACTTATTTACTACATATTACCCTAATAATTACATCTAACACCCTAAATACTACTAGTATCATACTTCATCAGATTTCATTTTCCTAAAATATATAATTATACACTAAATCAATAATTAGCCATTTAATTACTTAATTAGCCCTAAATAATCCATTTTAGGTATCATTTTAAGGCTTAAAAATTTTGAAAATTAATTTTTGAAAAAGGGTTTTGTGGTACTGTTTTATGTCACCTAAATAGTCTATACAAAAATTTTGGATTCAAAACTACACTCCTAAGGTCATTTATTTCTAATCTAAACAAAACTCGAGCTTGCATGGTTTTTTAAGTATAGTGTATTACGGGACATATTTTCGTTAAAATAATATTTTTCCTAAAAACAAATACAAAAATATTACAAAATAAGAAATTTCATAATTTTTCAACTAATTTTGATATTTTTAACAATTTAAGAAAAATCGAGTAGAATTTGGGACTCATCAGAACTAGTGGCTCCAGCTACCGTTAGTGGCCATGGGAGTGTCGGCCCATCTGGGCACTGCCACCACTGTGTAGTGGTGGTGGTCGTCCACTCTCAGCTGCTCATCGGGTTTAGGTTCTCCCTAGAAGCTCCAACAATATAGTTTTTTTTTTTTGTAATTTTTCATAAAACCCTAATTTCCTCTTAATTTCACTTCTCTCTAGTTTTCGAAACTTTTAGACATCCAAAATGAGCTCTTGAAAAATTTGGGGTATTTATTACTTATTTTTTTAAATTAAAACTTATAAGACCATTTATACTAATATTTCTAACTTTACTTTATAATTTAAGTTTGATAGGATTTTTTAGCCAATTGCTCTAAATTCTACGAGCCAAACTCCGAGAAATTGATTGTGGGTCTTACATATATATCCTTTGTATATATCACGCGTAACTATACTCATAAAATTATGTTTCTAACATATCTTTTATTTTTAAGATATATTTCTTTTTTTTAATGCATCACATATTATATATAATTATGTAATTTCGGGTTATTTATGGGATAAAATTATTATATATATTCATATACTTATAAAAATACGTGTATACTCATAAAGTAAATTATGTTAGATTCTCTCATTTCATAGTTTAATTAATTTATCTTTAAGTTCTAATCCTATTTCAAGCTCGATTTTATAGGTTTTGATCCATTTTATACTATATTAAGTAATTATATTTTTAAGGCCAAATTGGGTTTTTTTCTCATTATTTTTGAAATCTAACTTCACTAAATTACTTTAACTAACTTTTCTATCTTAATCGTAAAATTTGAGTTATATCAGATAACTTTTTTCCAAAGACTTTAAATTTAGGTTTGATTGTTCTAAACATAATTTTAAAGACTTACAACAAATACAACAATTAACTAAACATGAGGATTTGCACTAGTAGATAAGGAGATTAGGTAAGAACATGAGCTAGTTTGATAATTTTAGACTTCATCTATGTCATTCATTTTTGTAAATTCAATATCTTTTTACAAACTTAAGCAAATGGAAGGAAATTATGATAATAATAGAAGTATAATCAACCCTAACTTTTCTTAGAGTTAAGCCTACTTAGAGCTATTATGTTTTTCCTATTTCTTTCCTTGCAAAATCCCTCATAAACACTTTGAAATAATTATTAGAGAAAATTATAAAGACATGGCATGTGTTTTAGCGCTTTTATAAACAAGTAAGTCATATTTCTCTCCTAATTGCTCTACTAACTTAATAATGTTTGAGCTGCCTATTCCACCATATTGTTTTTTCCTATGAACTAGAAAAGTTACTAGTGTTGGCTTAACACGTGTTTTTGACTCTATCTTGGTGTACGTATGGTAAGAGGGGTATTCTTTTTGTTTTTTTCTCCATTTTTCCCCCTTAGGCATGTTACTAGAATGTGTAATTTTCTCTTTTAAGCATGTAACTTTTTTGTCATTACTTTTTGTCCTTGTAATCCTAGAGTAGCTACTATAAGTACTCCTCTTTTGTAATAGTTGGATATTAACATAAAATGAAGTTACATGTATTCCCTTTCATTATTCTTATGAGTTTTTTTTTTTCACGTTTAATCTTACTCTTATCAAGTCTCTTTAGTGAAGATTTGTGGCGAGTGACCCTATCTATTGCTCATGTAATATCAAGTGGTATTTAGGTTCACATGTGATTTTTGATACATCATATCCCTTAAATAGCTCACGAGTTTGCTTAAACCTTACTTAAACCCATTCCACTTTCAATAATAGTTTGTCAGATCTATCCCATTGAAGTGTTTGAGTGATATCCTTTGTACGTAGTTCTCAAGGCATATTGGGTTGCTTGTTTGCAAAAAAATAAAAATACACATCATGTTTTTGTAGTTTTCCTTAGTTATTAAATAATTGTAGAAAAAAGAAAATTAAGAGATTGATTAAGGTCTTATCAGAATACTATACATGATTTTAGAAGAGGGAGAACAAAAAACTTATGTATGTCCATAGTTGTCAAATTTAGATAAGACTAGTCAGTTCAATTGAAGTTACCAATAATTGACCATTTGAGTAGTTCGATTATACTTTAAAAAGCTAGTGTCCAAGGATACATGTTATGTCATCAATTAGGCAAGTAGAGTAAGACCAAGTTTTAGTGAAAAACAACTAGGTTAAGCTATCCTAAGTGCACTTAAAAATTGCTAAAAACACAAAGAAAAAATAAAGCTTTTTAGAGCTCACAGTCAAAAGAGTTTCAACTATTAGTAGACCTTAAAGAATTCATGGCATCGTAAAGGCTTGTAGGCTATAAAATTTTAAAAATGCCATAGCTTTTACATAGAACGGGTCCTCTTTTATATTGCATTCTTTTCAAAACCGACTTATTAGTAATGTGTCTACTAATGAAACATGAGTCATTTTATATCAAATTCTTCTCCAATAATTTAGTGCACAAAAGGTGTGAGGATTTTCATTTAAGTGATCATTAAAGCAAAACTTTACAGCAATCTATTACTATTTACACTATGTTCTCCTTAATTGCATTAAAATTGCTGTGACTATAGCCCACTCAATTGTTAATATTGTAATGACATTTAAAAAAAAACTATAAGATTTAGATAAAACATAAAAATTGAAAGAAAGAATTATTAGTCCAAAGATTTTTAGCTCTATAACAATATGTAGTTATTTCTTTTATATATATATATATGTTAACATTAGGATACAAAATGTTAATAATATATTTATAAATCTATTAATTCCAACAAATCTTGACTCACCTTAACCCTTAATCCTTATTCTTATTTAGGTTAATAATTGAATCAATTCTGACTATATCCTAAAATAAGATTCTAGAAGTTTCTTTCTATCCACTCATGGTGCTATTGAGGAGCGTAAGAGAGTGAGTTGTTTGCACATTTTTGTGGAAAGGATCTACTCATTAACAACACAATATATTGTGATAATTACAAAAGGGGAAATATGATGTTCATTACATTACACATGTTATCTTATTACAAGTTTTATTGGTTGGATTAGCACCGTCTAATAATTTGTTAAGGCTAGAATCCTATTAGTTCCACAATTAATGTGATATCTCATTAAAAAATTATTATAGTATTTTATTGCATAATGATATTTAAGTTGACCCATTAATTAAGAATCAAATTACATAAGAAAAATAACATCAATATCACTACATTACATCCATTTTCGTTTCATTGTCTAAATCATACTTCACAAGATAAGCTAATGTTAAATCTAGCATATAAGTGAGAATAATAACCATTTCTTTATATATGACATCAATATAATAACTTTATTCTATTCAAAGTTTTCAACCCCACAGTTTTATGTAGAACTGAAACTTACAAAATTGATAAAATTGTATTGGATTAATATAGTTGTAAACTTTTGAAATCGTATTTTTGTAATTCCATATATTTGATTTAATTAGGAAACCTAATAAAGTAGGAGACTGATTGCTTAAGTTAACTTATAGTTTTAACAAATATGATTCTATCATATTTATAGGGATGGACGCAAAGTTGTGAGATTCGAGGGAGGGTTAGGTTCATTTATTTAAATTAATATTATAATTCTAAGTAAAAAATCTACTTATTATTATAATTTGAAAATATCGTATGTATACAAAAGGATTTTATTGAAAAAGTGCACCCTGTAATATGGTTTAATATTGAATAAAATATTTTTTAATCTTTTTTGAATTGATTATTGGTACTCTATTTACTTTGTAAAAAGTTAGAATAATAACCTTTTATTTTTTCTTGGCAAAATATATAAAAATAAAAATTTATAAAAAAATAAATCAACAAACAAAGCTTATGTAGATCTTATTATTATAAAATATAAATTGCAAGAAGTATTTATACAAAAAGTTACAAATATAATGAAAATGACATCATAATATAACAAATAGTATTTAATAATTTCTTATAAAGACTTTATTGAAAAACTATTAGAATTAACAATGTAATTATTATTTATGATAAAACTAATAGTGAATAAATAGCATTTAATGATAATTTATTTAATTAACTATTATTTTTATATTAGTGGAATTTAATTTTATTAGTTATTGTAAAAAAATAAAAAAGTAAAAACATGATAAAAACTATTTATGATAGACAATAAATATAACTTGAAAAAGTGACAACTATTCTAATAGGAATTGAACCCATAACATTTTATAGATGTAAACAAAAACTTAACCACCCACCCATGTTTACTTATATATATTTTATATTCTAAAGTATAAATATAATATATAATCTGTACTTTTAAAATAATTTTATATAATTAATTTTTTCCAATCTATCATGTCAAGGCCCCTTTTTAAATATATTCATGTATATCGATATTCAAATAAGTAAAATATTAATCACCATTCAAAAAATTCATAAAATATTAAGTAAATGAAATTTCTATTCTTTAATTCTTATAAAATATATAATTAATATGGAAAATTCAATCTTTAGCAATTGTGCTAAAGTAACCGTAATTGAGACCTTTCAAGAAAAGAAGGGAAAAAAAAATCCTTAAAGGAAAAGAATAAAATAAAATAACGAAAAAAAAAAAGAGAAAATAAAACTACTGAACAAGATAACAAACACACAACGATTGGACAAGACAAGCTCCTCCCTCTCTCTCCATACAGTCCCGATAAGATTTCCTCCACAGCTTCATCTCCCAATCCACACACACATTCCCAAACTGACCCTTATTCCTCTGCACACTGTCCCACACATCACTCAACAATCTTGTGCATCTCTATCGTCCATCGATAAATTAATTATCTACCGTTGAAAGTACGTAAGATGCGATTGGAATGTGAGTTCGGTCTACCATGTAACGCGATGCAGGTGATCGTGGTAAAATCAAATTAAAACAACACTGAATTAATAAAACTCCCTTGTCATCTGAGAGTGAGAGCTTCTGCTGTACTAAGACACGTCCCCTCGTGATCTCCTCCGGCACATTTTATCGTTGTCCGCGCACGTCAAGTCTCTCCCTCTCTCTCTCTCTCTTTCTCTCTCTAACCATAAGTCGTTTCAGTCATAGTTCACGAGTGGTCCGATTACTTTCGCTTCTCTCTCTCTCTCTCTCTCTATCTCTTTCTGTCCGTGTCATCCAAGGATCATGGAGTCGCGAGTGTTATCGCGCGCAGCTACCGCATTCTCCGCCGCACCGCACCTCCGGAAGCATCCGTCGAGGGAGGGAATCGTGAAGAACGGCGCCGTGAGCTTCGCCGCCGCAAAGCCGATCGGAGCTGGAGGAGATGGAGGGAACTTGATATGGGGAAGGCAGCTCCGGCCATCGCTGCTTCTGGAGAGTGCACCGGTGACGAGGAGAGAGATCCTCAAGCCGGTGATGGCGGCGGCTTCTTCTCCCACCGAGGGCGGTTCTGCCGGGTGAGGTCCGTTTACTCCGTTCTGACTCGCTTGACTCGTACGTGTTGACTATGACTGACGCATGGATCGCTATGCTTTTTATTTTTATCTTTTTTATATTCTTGACAGAGAAGCGAAGCCAGTCGGATTTTTTGAGAAGTACCCGGCACTTGTCACCGGGTTCTTCTTTTTTATGTGGTAAGTATTCATGTTTTAGCAAAGAGGCTTTATTTCAGCTGGTCAGCTCAGGGATATGCATCCATGATACATGTACATATATCAATATATTTAAGGTATTTTAATGTGTTTGTTTCATATATGTAAATCCACAGTTATAAGAAAATTATCATTATTCTCACTATTCTTTACTTTTGCTTTTTGTATAAATTTATCTCCTTAATTTAATTCTTTTCAAATTATTTTTTAAGATGCTATTTTGAGTAATTAACGGTTAATATTACTAGGAAGATAATGATATCAATATCAATGTTTTAAAAATCAAGATAATTATAATTAGTAATTTATATATAAAGAAAGTAAACGGATGGAGAGGATTGTATTATTTCTTTTCATTACTTTTTATTATTCTCTTAAACAAATATAAAAAATAAAAATTTGGCATCACACAAGATCAATGTTTAATATCTATAATATTAGAATTAATGGGCTTTTTTTTTGGAGCCGTATATTTGATAATAATTATTTTATTTTTAATTTTATCAAATTGGCCATAGAAATATACTAAGCACGAAAGTAGATGTTTGTGTTTTCTAGAAATTCCGTTTATATAAGTCCATATACCGTAAATGGCAGATGTAGATAGTGCATATGAATGCTAATAAACTCTTCTTTTTTTTCCTCTCTTAAATTTATCTTGCCCTTGCTGATAGCCCCTTTTTTTTTTTAATGTTATTGTTTTATATTCGCACTGTGGGTACACGTGTGCAATGTTTTCGAAACTCAAACGGTCAAACATTCTCTAACCGGTTCTGTAATATTTGGATAATCAGTGTATTAATTAAATGATTGGTTTGTCCTTGATCCTTGCAGGTACTTCCTCAACGTCATATTCAACATCCTCAACAAGAAAATCTACAATTACTTCCCGTACCCCTAGTAAGAGAATAAACCTTCGACTTCGACTTCTAAATATAACATTATTGAATTATTAATTAATGAAGCAAGCTTTTAAGGATTCCTTGTCTCAGTTAGTTCATAATTCATTTTCTTTTTCTTTTGTTTTTTTGGCAGCTTTGTATCCGTTATTCATCTTTTAGTTGGGGTGGTTTACTGTTTGGTGTGCTGGACCGTGGGCCTTCCCAAGCGTGCAGTAAGCCCACAAACTGAGCCCAAATTTAATCTAATACATAACATAGGACCAAATGATTTATTTATTTATTAGGAATATATTCCCCTGCGTGTGCTACAGATAAATATCTTGGAATGAAGTTATTTAAAAATTGTGTAATAGCTGTGTTCATGGTTGCGGGTTGGTGAAAAGATATGGTTAAGGGTAGTTTTACGAAATAAAACACAAAGGAATTAAAAAATCATTTGGACATTAAAAAGTACTTATGCTTTAATATTATAGATAACAATCTATGGGATTTCAGCTTTAGAATTTATATCCCTATAATTTTAATTCGGTGCAATTCGAGTGTTCTAATTTTTCTATCATATGTTACTAACAACATTCACGATTTCGTGATATTGCCAATACTTGAAATCTATGAAGTTTAAATATACTTTAAAATTATAGGATCTTCAATTTTTTATTGCACAAAAAACAAGAATTCACTGCAAAGAAATGCATAATAGACAGATTTTTTTCTTTTTTTTGCCAACATAATAAACGGATTTTTTAGTGATCTATTAATGTCATCGGACTAAATTTCCATTTAAAATCTTTCTTGATTAACGCGCTGTATATGTAACTACGTACGTCGCCCGTAGGTATATTATTTCTTTATTTAGTTGAACGATGATATTTCGGGAACGACGTATATCTTCAAATATTTATATGTTAGTGAATGTTAAAAATAAGTTTATGTCGGGGTTGGCGTTGGTCTAGTTAGTTTAGTGCTTCACCTTTGACATGGCATTACAATAATTGTGCAGGAACATGCATAATCTCGTCAAACTTTTTCTAAATTCAATATTATTGAGAAATGGTTAAAACACGAATGCATATCCTACTCACTTGCAATGTTTGAACATCCTTTTCTTTTCATTTTTCATTTTTGATTATAGGACCAGTGGTGAGACACATGAGAACTTGTGAGTCCTTAAAAGTTTAGTCACTGATTGTGTGAAACATGGTACGTGAATAACAAATGGAACAACAATGTTGATGCACGTGTCACATTTGAGATAGATTGTGGTTAAATCTTTATAGTTCCAATCTACACATGCATTATAATGGTTCCAGTTATCTATGTCATGACTGCAAGCATGTAAGATATAACCTTTCACTTTTTAGAGCAACCCGTCATTTAATTTTTTACATGCTTGTTGAGAAAGGGAATAGACCATGCAAATCTATATAACATATTAAAATGCTCAAATTATGACTGGTCGGCAATCTAAACCAAATCCAATCATAACTCGAATAGAATAGAACTGATTTGTCGAGTCAGTCTACAGCTCATGGTTTGGTTTAGGAAGCCGATTCAAATCGAATCGCTTAAACTTGAATCCAACTGCTTCTTATTTTGAAAAAAAAAAAAGAAAATAATATTTTTTTATTTTTAAGTTATATTAATATTTTATTTACATTTTATTTTTTTCTCTCTCCTTACACCTAGCTTTTATTTTGCGCTACTCTTTCACTGTTATTTTTTATCTCTCAAGTAATTTTTCATGCTTTATAAAATGCAATATTATTGTGACAACAAAGAATCACCCCCAGCTTAAATCTTATATTATGAGGCAAGTCGATGCTTGTTTATTTACCTCTGCGTTATCAGCACAACATCAAGCTTTCCACCAAGTGGTAATGAAATGGTGTCCACTTGCAGCCCATTGACTCTAACCTCCTGAAGCTGCTCATCCCTGTTGCTGTTTGCCACGCGATTGGCCATGTGACGAGTAACGTCTCCTTTGCTGCTGTTGCAGTCTCCTTCACACACACCATCAAAGGTGCCCAAAATTAAAAAAATAAAAAATAAAAAATCAAGATATGCTCGGATTCATTGAAGTCATATAGCATATGCAATTGCTAGTTAATTCCGGGTCTTTGTTATGTTGTTGCTGTTCTTAACTTTTGTATATTTCAGCTCTTGAGCCTTTCTTCAATGCTGCTGCTTCTCAGTTCATTCTTGGACAACCTATTCCTTTCACCTTATGGCTATCACTGGCTCCAGTTGTCCTTGGTAAGTTCTTCCCTATCCTCAAATTGCAAGCTATCTAGGGTTGACAATCACTGACACTGACACATCCTGACAACAAAATTTGTCCCAATGCGATTGAAACACGGCTTTAGAACTAATACATATCGTATTAGCTAGGGTATAATTTCATACTCGGGAAGATCGTAGATTTATAATAACAGCCTTTTGCTTGATGCAACTGTGCAGGTGTTTCCATGGCATCATTAACCGAGCTTTCATTCAACTGGATTGGCTTCATTAGCGCTATGATCTCCAACATTTCTTTCACTTACAGAAGTATATATTCCAAGAAAGCGATGGTGATTTTCCCCATTTGAAATTAAATCATTCTTTAGAATCATAGGGTTATTTGCAAATAATGGTTTGTTTTCCATTTGCAGACTGACATGGACAGCACAAACGTGTATGCCTACATCTCCATCATTGCTCTCTTTGTCTGCATTCCACCAGCTCTCATCGTGAGTAGAATTTCTCCCGAGAGACGGAAATTATGGATGTGTTCGTAATTCCATTCTTGAAAATTCATGTTATCTGTGCTATGTGTTTCTTGAAATTTTCTACTTTCTGCACAGGTTGAGGGACCTCAATTGATGAAGCATGGTTTCGCCGATGGCATTGCTAAAGTGGGATTGACAAAGTTCATCTCTGACCTGTTTTGGGTCGGAATGTTTTACCACCTCTACAATCAGGTAAATCCGATAGCCGTAATCCCATGTTTTCAGTTTATTCATCGCATCATTGCTAATCCTAATTCCCAGCAAGAAATCAATATAAGCTACATTAGTATATGTTTCAAGTAAATGAGTAATATCATCACCTGCAGTTGGCTACTAACACCTTGGAGAGGGTCGCACCTCTTACACATGCCGTTGGTAATGTGCTAAAACGAGTCTTCGTTATCGGCTTCTCAATTGTGGTCTTTGGTGAGAATTCGTTATCCCGGATCTTCTTCGCCGCCTTAGTCCCTTCTACTTTATACAAAAGAAGCCAAGCAGGATTGACGTTACTTATGGCATAACCCCGTGCTTCATTACAGGTAACAAAATCTCAACTCAAACTGGTATCGGAACCTGCATTGCCATTGCTGGTGTGGCGGTCTACTCGTTGATCAAGGCCAAGATGGAAGAAGAGAAACGGGTGAGTCTCGAAATCTGAATAATCTCTCGCTTAGGGTTGTAAATAAATCGACCTGAGTTTTTAAAGGTTTAATCTATTGAAAAATTATCAAGATCAAGCCAAGCTTGAGTTTAAAATTGAGGTTGAAGCTTGGCTTATTTAAATAAATAAATTTTATTTTGAGTTTAAACTCGATTTATTTACTAATTAAACTTGAATCGAGCCGAACTGAGACCTAAAGTAAGTCGATTTCAAACGTTTAAGTTTATAAAATTAAGAAATATATAAATAAATAAATTAATAGATAGTAAATAAAAATTAAATTATATATTGTTTTATAATATATTATATATTTATATATTATATAGATATTAACTTTTAAATTTTAATAATATATAATATTTATAATATATATAAAATTTATAAACTTAAATAAGTTAATTCTCTAAGTGAATAAACTTGCGAACTAAACTAAAGATTAAGCTTGGCTAGTTTATTAATTGTATAGCTCAACTCAATTGTATTCTTCCTCTTATTAAAAAAACTGCATTATCGTTGTATATACTGATTTTAGGAAAGTTATCGTTCTGACATGTATTTGGAATATTCTTATGCAGCAACTAAAATCAACTTGATTTGGGGGGCCTCATGGGTTGCATATTTTCATCCAGAAGACTGAAGAGAAGATGGCAAATTAATATCCCACTATTATTGTGAAGTTATTATTATTTTTTTTTTCTCTTCCTTTTTTACTGTGATAATTTTGTTGTATCAGAGCATCGAAAAATAGACAATGCATAATCCTCTGTTTATGACAATAATGTATTCCTTGCTCTGTCTTTCTCATCAAGTTCGGCTGATTGAGTTTAGAAAGTCTTACATTTGAGAGGAATTGATGTGATACGACTTTAGATTTAGTTGCCACATTTTAGATTTAGATTTTGGTTTTAAATATCGGGAACGGTTGGGGGTAAAAAGTATGCTTTCATATTTACCTTGAGACCTATTCGAAGCTAACATTCTTTTTTTTTTTTTTTTCCCTCAATATTTACGGTGTATCGTAAATCTCATCTATACAATATAATTAATATAAATAATATATATATGATTTAATTTAACAAATTTAGTGAAATTGAATCTTACTAAAATAACTTAAAATAATAATTAAAGCCATGCATGGGTCAAATGGGCCTACCCGATTGGACTAATTGTAGCTTAGGGATTAAACTAGAAGTTAGCTTTGATTCATTTAATAAATGTGTCGGAATTTATAGCCTCACCTAATGGATTAAACAAATCAATTTATTAACCAATTAAAAATAAAGATATATTTTCAAATGATCTAAAATTAAACATAACTTAATGTTCATCTTCTAGAAAATAAGCAATTATATAACAAATTTCCACCTATTTTTGAAGAAATCATGATTAGTGGATCGAACCATAGGCTACTTACTTAACCCATTTAGCAGGCTAATTTGCCTAATTGTTGTAGTTTAAATTGACTAACCCAAGGCATGACAAGTTTACCTCTCTAGCTCGTAGGTTAATTAGGTTTGGTTATAAGTCTGATAAACAGATTAAGAAAAATTAATTATAAACCACCTTTTTAGTGAACAGACGAGTCAACTTGTTATACCCATCTTATTTATATAACTCTACTTATAACCTATTGTTTTAAGTCAGCACTTCGAAAGGTAGTAATATCTATTTCAAATTTTTAATCTTATGGGTATCGTTCTTTGTTCTTATTTAGTGCCTTTATTGAATTTCATTATATTTATATTTATTATAATTTACATTTAGAAACGACATGAACCTATTTTTATGTATTAAAATCTTGGTTAAAAGGAAATAATAATTTTTCCACTTATAAAAAATGATAGAAAAAATTATAGCAACAATAGGGTATTTCAAAATTTCAAGATATATAACCACGTATATCATAACTATGTTTTACCAAACAAACAAAATTACTACTTTTTTGTGAGGCATAGTTATAGTATACATACAAATTATTAAGAAAATTGCATCAATATATAATGAAGTATAATATATGATTATTGTAATGAATTGGTAAAACTACACGTGATTTATGATTTTTCAATTTTTAAAAGAAAACTATTAAATCTTGTTTGAAAATACTTGTTCATTTTTATGGGTCTAATTCATTAAAATATAAAAATTTGTGGTTTTCGTACTATATAAGACCTTCTTTAAATATAATTATGAAAGAAGGATGACTTGAAAAAGGATGCAAAAAATGCAATTAGTAGAGTGGGGCAGTAAAGATCAAATGCTCTATAGTCATGTTTGATAAGTGGAAATGGATTTAAATTGGAATCATGATTTTAGATTCCATTCATTTTTCAATACCAAGAATCGTTTCTATAATGTAAATCATGATTTCTTGAAATCAAGGATTCCAACTTTTAGAGGAGCTCGATTCTACCTTGAGGATATAATTGCAATTTCATTTCATCCTTATTAATTAAAATTTATATATTTAACTTTCAATCTTATCATGATATACAATAAAATACTACTATATATACATATATATTTCTTACATCCATTCCATAGGCATTTCCAAATATAACTAAATGATTTATCATTTCTATCTGCATTCTATTTTAGAATATTCTCTCACACCAAATGTAGCACACATTTTAATTTCTATGTCAATATGTCGTGTGATTTTACACTAAAGGTACACAAAACATATGTGCCTTTAAGTGTCAAATTGTGTTGAAAGTGCATGCTTATAATTCCAATTTGCATTAAAAGCATGTGTATTATATGTGCTTTATCACAAATTAATTGCCTTAAAGGAGTAATAGATATGTATACTAATGGTCTAATTATTTTAAGTAACATCTTAGTGTAACATATAAAAAATTGAGCCTCAAGGATTACATATGAAGCTTCTTTCTTATATGCATGTCCAACGGAGATGTTGCTAAAGTAGGTACACCCTTGGTTTACCTACTTTTTTATCATACAAAATATGCATTCACTATATGTCTCTTACATAAAAAGCCTATATACTACATGCACTTTTAATATAAATTAAAATTGATTGTACTAAAGGTACATTTACATGCACCTTGACTATAATTTCATTTTTGCACAAAAGATATATATACTAAATGTGCCTTTAACACAAATAGTTATATATACTACATACACGTTTAGTATACCTACTGTAAACCCCTAAAGTTAAGTTTAGGATAACCAAGCCTAAATTTAGGGTTTTAAGGAAAGCTTATCTAATTGAGCCTAAACTTTATGATTAAAATAGAATAGTTAGTTGAGGTGATACAGTGAAGTTAGATTTTAAAAATAATAACCCAAAATCCCAATTTTTATCCTTACAAGTAAGATTATTCAATATAGTACTAAAATGTTCGGAACCGCTAAGATCGAGCTTAAATTACGATGAAAACATAGAAATAAGTTAATTGGGCTATAGAATGAGATAATATAGTATAATTTATTATATGAATACACGTATTTTTATGAGTATATCCGGTTTAAATAATAATTATACCAGTAAATTATCCCTAAATTTCGTAATTATATATATATTGCATTGAAATCATAAAATTTATTAAGAGAATATATCTTTAAAATAAAAAATATGTTAGAAACTTAATTATATGAGTAAAGTTATAAACTACATGTGATATATATATATATTGGATATATGCTTGATATTAGCAAAATAACTAAATACTATTATAAGATATATATAATATCAATAATTAAGTTAATTTCCTATCAAAAATTATCTAAAACCATTTCTCATTTGCTGGAAAAGTGGTGTGGCATGCAAAACAGGTTAGAATGTTGATTCAATAACTCAATTTGTAAAAACAAGGTACCTTATGCTTATTCAATCAAGAAGAAAAAGAAAAATAAATTAAAAAAAAAGATAAATTCCTTAAACCGACTTTGGAGTAGTGTAAAATGGCAAAAAATCTAGACATGAAACATTTTACAATTTGGAAAATTAGGAAGTGATAGAAAGCTCTAGGGAATTAGGAATATATATATATATACAAAACAAAGCAACCACCGTGCTCTACTTATACCTAATCCAGACGACCACTGACGACGAACTTAACTGGCCACCACTAGTCTATGCTGTGTCTAGGCCGTTTGACACACCTTCGACCGCCGCCGGCCACCGGAGAGTCCAAAAACACGAAAGTTGATTCTCTATCTTATTTTTCAATAATTTGTAAAAAAAATCAAATCCGCCTAGAAAATTTTGAAAAAAAATTGTATTTAGATTATTTTGAATGTAATTTTACATGATATTTTTATTTTTAAAAAATTCGTAATATTTAATATATTTTCTTTAAAAACCTACTGTTTATCCAAATTTAAAATTATAAAATAAATGTACTAAATTATGTTGTTTTTAATTGAAAATTTTTGTATAGGATGTGTATGATATATAGAAAATTTCTATGTAGCCCGAATTTTGATTTAAATATTTTTAATATTTATTGCATTTTTTGGCCTAAAAATAGCTCGAAAATAGGCTGAAATTATGAATTAAATAGAAAATTTTGAAATTAATTGTGAAATAGACATGTACCGATCTCTAGTGAATAATAACAATGTGGGATTAGAATGAAATTGATTTGGTGCAAAAAGAATCATAATTGAGTAATTCAAGAGTAAAATTGTAAATACAAATATATAGGTGATAGGTTGGAAACTTGAAACCAAGTGATAATTAAATTTTCTATATTTTTAGGAGTTTATAGAAATTTTCAGAGAATTATTTGGTGACCCGAACCATTTATTACCAATTTACTCAATAAAATGGCTTAAATTGTAAGTTGAGGTGTATTTTTAATATTAATAAGTTAAAATAAATTAAATAGTGAAATAAAAACTATATTCGTGATTGTTGATCAGTTGGGATTAAACGAGTATTTTTTATTATATTTATGGATATTTTCTGATCGGAATATACATTAAATATATTAGGATTGGATAATACTCATATTGTAACGATATATGAACAAATTAAGTAAGATACAATTCAATAATGAAAAATATGAATAATATAATAATATTTCTATAGATACATATAATTGTATTAAAAACTCGAACTACCCGTTAAAAGTCGTTTTTAGGAACATGACTCGTAAAATGTGTTGTTAAGTCTTTATGAACACAAAGACACTAATTTTATTAAAATTGGACAACCTTAAGTAATATAACCTATAACTTTATCATATTCTAAAATATATGTGTTTCGATAACCCTATTAGAATTAAAACGTGATTTAATAAATTAAAAGTAAGTTTCAATACGATTGAAATGATATATAATACGTAATGGTATATATAATATACAATATCAATAATTAATAACTTAATTCGATATATAATGATAATACGACTATATATTATGGAAATAATAATAATATATATATATAACCGTTTTAAATTAAATCCTAATATTTTTGTAATTATTGTAAAAATTGAATTTGGGTCTTTTATGTAAATAAGATCTTCTAGTACAAAGACAGTTAACGATTCAAGTTAGCAGTAGTGGACGTCTAAACAAGTAAGTTAGAATTGTGGTTTCACTGCTTATTAGGATACTGTTTTAAAGTATTCGGAGACCTAAGAATACTTCTGGCGGTGTTTATAATTAGTTGACTACGTGTATGCCGTGTGTGTATGTATGATACTCAGTTGTGATAGGAGTTGAACTCCTTAGTATACTGTTTTGCATGTTTGTATTGTTTTTGTATTGAATGAATTTGTTTGGTCATCCTTAATTAAAACTAACATATTCAACTAAAATGAAACTGAACATGCATACCACTCATTAGGGGAAATGATTAAGAGTGACAGGCCAAATACCGACTTCCTTCAATGATAATAACTGAAATGGTTATTTTCCCATCCTTAGTCAAACTAAGTGGCAAGCAAGGAGGTTGCGGCAAGGGTAGAAGCCGAAGTTCGAAGGCGATCATAAGGGGAGAGTGTTCTTCATTGCATAAGTTCGAGTTTGGTCTGACTTAAGTCATAATGAAAATCCTAAATCCGGGTTGGAGCAAACGTAATTTATCTAATCTCACAGTGGACCGGATAACATTATGCGATGTTTCATTTGATTGGTTATATTACATTTTATCATAATTATTAACCTTGCTTGTGATTGTATGGTGCTTTTCTGACTCCGTCCCACTTACTAAACTAATTGTGCTCACATCCTGATAAACTTTTGTACAGGTGTTGAGTGAGGTCAAGATGTTTAGATACCATTGTTCTTAGGATAGTGTGTTACTATTTGGGAAAGTGAGGAACGAGAAATCAACTGAACTTGAGTTTTTTTTTTTTATCTTTCTTTTGTCTTTTCTATTGAATTTTGAGGAGACTAATTGGAAATTCTTTAGGACACCCATTAGTTTTCTATTTTAAGTCAATAATCCGTAAACCTATAGCTTTTTGATAAACTTTGATTGTAAATTATAACTTTGATGTAAGACGTTTATGTTGGTACTATTATAGTACTGGATAACAGATTGCATAGAATAAGTATTTTGTAAAGCTTTATCATAGGTTTGGTTATTAATAAGTGTCAAAACAGACGTTTCAAGTTGGTTGAGTTGTATAGGCTTTGTGTGGATTATATCTATAATAGCAACTGTGAGATTAGCTTCTATCTTAAGTTAGTTTACACAATAGGATTGTTATGATTCCTCTTATTCGAGGTGTGACACCTACACCTTCATTGACATTGATCGTATTAACATGCATTTACTATATGTATATGTGATTCTAAGGCCATTACTAAAGACGAGATGAAGCACTTACCTTAGATGCACCTTTAGTACCTTACTTACTTAATTATTTTCTCAAACACCCTTTTTGATAATTATTTTTAAAATGTACTCTAGATTAGTGTATAAACCTCTCTAAAACAAAACAAACAATGAAGAGTTCGGACCTTGAAAAGAGCTTTATTGTTGCGTTTGATATATAAAAATAATCTAAAATGGAAGAGAATGAAATTGAATGAAGATTGGAATGATACATCATTTATTGTATTTGGAAATGCTTACAAAATGCGATGGAATAAATGCATATATAGTAGTATTTATAAAAAAATGCCTTTAATTATTCAATAGCATAATTTATTTAAAGGTAAAATTTATAAGTAATCTTCAATCATGGAATTAGGATAACCTTAAAACACAAACCTAAAATCAAAGATGGAATCAAATTCCCATTTGAACTTAGAATTTCTTTCCATTTTCTAAAAACAGTCTCAATTACGAGAAGAGAATGAAGCTCCAATCATGATTCCAATAAGGATCCATTTTCACATACCAAACATAACATAAGAGCTAAGGAGATGAGTTTAAAGCATTGATTAAAATATCAAGGGTAAATTGTTCCTTTATCTTCTTTCTTTTTGGGCCAATAATTGTCCCTTTATCTTTAAAATTGAGTTTTAACATTATAAATCTTAAAAATATATCTATAATTTTAAATAATCATTTTACCATTGATTTTTTAATTTAATATTTTTCATTATTTCATCAAAGGGCAAAATAACGAATATTGGTCTAAAAGTATTTTTTATTAAGTAGAGTTTAAAGGCTCAATTTCAAAACAATTACATTTTTTAAAAATTGATTTTAAAGTTTTTCCATCATCTTTTTCAAGTCAAGAAGATATGATACTATGCTTAACTCGAAATTTCAATGCTCAATCTTCATTCAAATTTGATCAAGTTTAAAATTTTCAATTCAAATTTTATTCAATGAGCTCACTTGATTTGATTAAGTTTGGTTTAGACTTGACATTTCAAAAAAATTATTCCATTTTTCAATTAATATAATATAAATATTCAAATTCGATTTGAACTTAATTAATATTTAAATTCGACCCCAATTTTCTAACTTAGTTATGGTTGCGATATAGTTGGACTAAATACCATATAACTTATGCCTACTCAATGAGTTCAAACTTTATTTGATTGAGTTTGTTTAGTTTATATTTCTAAAAATTCTTTTTTAATTAAGAAAAAAATTTGGGTAACTCCGAACCTACTGATCCATAGGTTCCGCTCCACCTCAGTTAGGTTTCTAAAATAATTAAAATAAATACCATATTAGTTCGAGCGCGACTTGATAATCCAGTTGAATTACTTGAATAGCCTGTGAGGTTTCACATTCATCCTTAGACCTTTAGACAAGCCGCTTCAAATTAACGGACATTCAGTTTTCCGTCACCGGAGCTCTACGTCTTAACATAAGTCAGAACACAGAGACTAGAGATACACAGAGGCAAAGCAGAGACTCAAACAATCAAAATCGAATCAATCATGAGGGCATCAGATTCTCTGCGGCTCCTCCTTTCCGCCGTTCTACTCTCTCTCTTCTCTCTTTCCCATTCCCACTCCCAAACCCTAATCCCTCCCACCATTTCTTCAGTTGCATCTCCCGACGCCGACACCGAGTTGCTCCACTTGAAGCTCCAACTCGCTCGACTCGGTAACCGATTCTTCACTACTTCCATTGGTTCATTGATTTCACTCCACGTCCACGTCTTCAGTTGTAAATGTATTTGTAGCGTAACCATTGCTTAAATCCGTGCTGTGTTGATTGATTTGAATCAACATGTTTTGTCTGCTCGTGTTTCCACCAATCAAATACTGTCACCAATTATAAATGTTTTGTCGATCCTGAACGGAAATAGGGAAGTTTGTCTTAAAGGATGCTTCATTTTTATCTTTTATTTTTCTTTTTAAATTTATACAATATGTGATGAGCGGGACAGTGGAGGAAAATGTAAAGATTATTCAGCATATGATTTATGGTACACGGTCTCAGAAAATTCTTTGTGTTTTATATATGCATATGTCTGTATATGATATGTACAAGTTCTGAATTATCCAGTGCATTATGTATTATTGGTGTTGAATCATGCTTCTATTAAGCAGAATCTGCTCTTGAAGAGACAATCGAAAATCTAAATAAGAAAGGCCTATATGTTGAAGAGCGAGAACGGCAAGATGAAGAAATATCTGAGAAGGTTCATTTCCTTGAGTCTGCTTTATCTGATATTAAGGTATGTTGTGAGCAGTTATTTTGTTTTGCAGGAAATCTTTTCCATTTTCTTTTTGTTGGTTGACCATAAAGGGGCTGTCGCCGTGATACTTTCTGATAATAGTGCCAACTTTTGATTGCCATTAATATGTTGGGCAGTGCCTGATGGTGGAATCAATGTTAATCCTGAAAGTAAGGGCTATAGAATAGATTTGATACTTTTGTACCAAGACTCCCTTTTGGCTGTGTGAAATGAAAGTGGTTTGTATAGAGCCATATTTATGCTGCTATCTAAGATAGTTAATTAATGATTTTTTTGGTACATTCTTCTATTTTTGGTGATAAAAAAATCATTTCTACAATGTTTACTTGAGGTTGATGAGTTGATTTTAATGGTGATGCTAGACAGTGTATCGCTATAGCTATAGCACTAATAACCAGAAAGAATAATGTTTATAATTTTGATGGGTGTATATGAACTCGATCCCTGTTTGTAATTTGTTAAAGTATTTGTTGTTTTCTAGAATCCTTAGTAATTAGCATGTAAAGTACTATAGGAGAATAATAAGTAAATCAATACTCTATTGAGTTCACGGGTAGAAGAAGTGAAATAATTGGTCATTCCTCATGTAATCAGACTTCCTCCTGCAAAATGCCCTCCATTTCTGATGGCCTTTTTGGAGGGGAAAATTGGTCATCCTTAACCTAGGTTAAACTCTTTAGAACAATTTCTAAATTTTGAAATCAAAGAAAGATTTACACTTATGAATTGTCTGAGTCTGCACACAGTACAAGCCTCATTCTGATCATTTGGGTTGTGCTTTGGCTTGTTTTCTGATAGATCCACTGTGGTGCTTGTGTATTCCAGGGGTGTTAGTGCTGTGAAGAAGTGGTTTGATAAATAGAACGGTAGAGACTAAATAGTAGAAATTAGTATGGTAGTGTGGTGGTAGTGGGGTAGTAGATGTAATTAAAGAATATCTGAACTGAGTAACTAGAGGAGGAGGCTATGAAAGTTTTGGCAGGAAAGTTGGTTAGAGTTTTGAAATAGCTGGAGTGGAAGAGAGAGGCTCATTGTGGCATTTTATTTCTTAAAAAAAAAAAAAAAAGTGAGTTAGGAGCAACTTGCATTGGAGAATGAGGTCAGAATCAATCCCATTCTTTCTATTTTGAATTGATACATTTAATTCAACCAAAACACAAACTCTAGCTCTTTTGGTTGAGGTGGTGATGGAAATGTGTTTGGGTTTTGGGGGGCACAGGCGTTTGGGGGTCTCTGGGTGTGGGGGGTATTTTATTGAGATGGTGGGATTTAGCAGCCATGATTGTGGCTGGTTGTGCTACTTGATCTTTGCATAGTGATGAGGGATGTGAGAAAATGGTTCCCTTCTTTTAGGGAAACAAATTATTTTCCCTTAGTGGAATAATTTAATTGAGCTATGTATTTTTGCTATTTTATATTTTGGATAAGATATTCTGCTCAACAAAAATCTTTCTCATGCAATTCTTCCCTGGAGATGCCAGTTTGTCATTACATCTATGATTGCCCATATGCTTGATAATGCTTTGCGTATATGCAGGATTAACAGTTAGTAGCTTTACTGAGATGGAAGATGTCCTGTAATCATGGTTCTTTTATGAGATTGCAGGGTGACTCATCAAATGCTGACAAAAGACTTAGTGCTCTGGAGGAAGAGGTCTAATTTATGTTCCTATAATTCCTTGTATGCAGGTGTTCTATTCATGAAAAGTTTGTTAGATATTTACAAAATTCAACTGATTGAAAAATTTTGGTTGGATTTGCATAGATGCGACTTCTTTGGGCTGCATCTAGAAAGAACAATTTTGATATCCATGTCTTACAATCTCGAGTGAAGGAGGCTGAGGATAAGGTGGAAGTTGCTAGGTCACAAGTTGAGAAGGTGGTACAATCTCTGCCTACATCTTTAGTAATTTTGCCTTTATCTTGCCATATAGCCTCATTCTGATTATTAAACAAGTCAGCTGAAATGAGTTTGCAGGAATAATAATGATGAAAATGGTCAAGTTTGGACTGACATTTTAGGTTATATATTAGTGTTTTGCTTTTATCATATCATTTTAGGTCTAACTAATATACTCTCATGTTAGTTATATCACTTTATGTTCTGTACGTCTATACCTTTCCTTTTCAGATGATATTTGTTTACTCCAAGCCCCTAGGTAATTGGATTGGAACATAGTATTTAGATTCAAATTTATTCCTTGTCTTTGGTTAATCTCTGGTTTGTGGTCATATTACCTAGTACTTAAACCAATTTGGAATTAGGAACTTGTCTGCAGGCAGTGTTGGTGTTGTCTGTGGCCGAACTTGACAAGGAAATAGGACTTTGTGAATTTTCTCAAATCATACTGTCTAGTTTCCTAGTTACCAAGCCTGCAGTCTAACATAGTTTCAAGGGGACTGCTAGAACTCTATTCCCATTGTTTTTACCTATTTAGTCTCATAGATTTCATCGGAAGATCTCTTTTCTTCTACTTGTTTTAAGTATCTTCTCATTGATTTCTTCTAATTGGATATATTATGCAAAAACTACCTCTCTCATTAACATTTTAAGCAATTTATGGAAGCCAAAGGGATGGTCTTTTAGTTTATGATTGAGCTCTTGATTTACAGAATTGTGGTTCACCAGATTTCTCTCTGTAAGTGGAACCATTTGACATTTACAGTTCTCATGCAAATGTAATGGATCAGTTTGCCATCATCTTTCTATAATATATATTTTTATAGTTTCTCTGTATAGGGTTATATTAGTTTTTTCACTTTGTGTCATTTGTTTCTTCTATTATCTTATAAAGGACTCCCAGATTGGCAAGATCCTTCTCTAACATCCTACTAGGCATTCTTTATATCTCATCACTCCAATCATGTCTGGTCTCTTAAATCTCTCCTTGTATCAACTATTTCCAAACAGATATGGCATTCTTGTTTGTGTCATCCTCAATGAGGTTCTTAACAAAGTAGCTCAATGTTAATCCATTTGAGTCATCTATTGTGTCCACTAATCCCTGTTAATCCTGCTGTATTAGAAAGTCCACATGCCTTCTGTTTCAACAATTTTCTCACAAAGCATGGAGATCTTTGAACTTAATTCATTCTGAGTACAATATTCACCAACTAAATCAAATCTAGGATTCCCTTATTATATGCTTTTTGTTGACAATTGTACTCAATACTTTTGGATCTTTCCAATGCGTTATAAAAGTGAAGTTTTTCTCTCATTTTTAAGCACTTCAAGTCATTAGTTGAAAACTACTTCTCTAACTACATAAAAAACTTTCATAATGATGGTGATGGTGAATTTTTTAATAAAGCTTTAACTACCTTCTTGCGTGAAAATGGAATATGCCTTTTAACTCTTCCTGTCCTTTTACTCCCCAACAAAATAGGAATACTTTGCACGCAAACCTCCCACCTACATTCTAGATTAATGCTGCCCTTGCTGCCATCTATACCATTAACAGACTCCCTACTGGTGACACTTGATGACAAATCTCCCTTTGAACTCCTTTACAACATACCTCCAAACTGTCAATTCCTTCACATGTTTAAGTGCCTATGCTTTTCTATCATGATACCCCATTCACCAAACAAGCTTTTACTTTGCTCTACTTCCTGCAGTTTCGTTGGCTACTCTGCTCACCATAAGGGTAATCGCTGTCTTGTAGTCAAGTTCATACCAGCTGCCATATAACCTCCATCTAAACTCCTTATCTCCACATCCTCCACCTCTCAAACCATCTCATCTCAACCTACCAACCCCATGCTCACAAGTTTCAAATGCATCTCCAAACCTAGTACTATCCTTAACCTTCAAATTCACTCCTCTATCTTTGAGTGTTGTCACTACTGTACCACCCTCCATGATCCTGCCTAAGTAGCAATAGCTATGAAAGAAGAGTTTGACACTCTTTGGAGAAAAAAAAAAAAGAAAGAAAAAAGAAAAAATGGAATCTTGTTCTCCCACAATCCAATCAAAATGTTGTTGGTAATACATAGAAGTTTTGCTAAAATATAATGTTGAGGCGTAGGTCAAATGCCATAAATCTAGTCTTCTTGCTCAAGGTTTCATATGCAGAAACATTTAGTGCAATTATCAAACTCACTGCCATTTGCTTTGTCCTTTCACATGCTGTCTCCTCACAGAGACATTCCCCAACTTGACGTTAAGAACATGTTTCTTCATGGTTATCTTATTGAGACAATCTTCATGAAACAATCTCCAAACATTATCCATCTTTGTCTTGTGCATCATGTCTATCACCATAAAAAAGTTTATCTATGATTTGAAATAGGCTTCGTAGGCTTGGTTCCATCAATTTAGTAGCTTTCTTTTACATTGAGCGTTTTGACAAAGCAAAGCTAACATGTCTGTCTTAATCCTCACTTAAGGTTTTGACATATTGGTCCTTCTTCTCTATATAGATGACATTATCTTCATTGGTAGTAGCACTTCTCTCTCAAATCACTACATCCCGGTCCTCTTCTGTTAGTTTGCCATTAAAGCTTTGGTGCTCTGTATTTTTGCCTTGGCATTCGCGCTACTAATATTGTTCAAAGTATTATTTATATCAATCTCAATTTATCTATGATCTCTATAAACGTTATGATATGCATCTGTCCAAACCCATCAAAATTGCTTTGTTGCCTTGGAGTCATCTATAGTGCCAATGGTTCTCCCTTATCATCTTAACCTTACTACCTATCATAGGATCGTTGGTGTACTATAATAAATTATAATTACCCGGTTGGACATAAACTTTGCAGTGAATTATGTGAGTCAAGACATGCATCGTCCAAACATAAATCACATGCAAGTAGCAAAACATGTTTTTTGAAATCTTTAAGGCACACCAAACTGAGTCTTCCCATTCTTCGCACATCCCTTACCTCTTTGATTACCTTTGCAGATGTTGACTAGCTAGCAATCTAGAAACCTGTAATTCCACCATAGGTAATGTTATCTATCTCTGGTGCAACCTCATCTCATGGTGATTCAAAAAGCAGCCTCCTATGCCCTATTGCTCCATTGAGGCCAAATACATGAGTCTTACTTCTGTGGTTACTAAAACCCACCCGAGTATATCATCTTGCTCGTGAGCTCGAAGTTTCAACTTAGTACTCCATTATCTTGTGCTGTGACGACCTCGGTGCCGACTATCTATCACTGAATTTTGTCAGTCACACCATAATCTCATCAAACATGTTGATATCGACTATTACTTTATACATAAAATAGTTGTTATTGGTCAAGTCCTTATTCGCTATAGACACATGGCATCAACGCGTTGATATCCTCACTAAGAACTTTGCCTTCCTTTCTTGATCATTACTCCAATCTCACACTAATTTGCGCATCTTGAGATTAAGATGGTGAATTATTGTCTATTTGTATATATTTGTATTGTTAACCAATATAAGGTTATTTTAGAATTTCCATTTATGTCATTATGGTTTTGTATTATCCTATAAATACTCCTTGTAACATTTTTTGTAATTCAACACATTTTATAATACACAATCATTCAATTGTACACTATCCAGGTTCAAAATCCATTCACTGTACAGAAAAACACCTAGTTGTTCTCATTTTAAAGATTGTCTAATTATTTGGTGGGCTTATTGGTACCTATTATCATCCAGTTGGTGCTTGTGTGGCCAAAACCAATATGCTCATACATTAATTGTATTTTCAGAATGCTTTATGTGATATTCCATTGTTAAAGGCTCACTTTCTAACCTTGTTGAGTCGCCCAGTAAAAGACTTTGTATGGTTCAAGCTCATACATTCAAGGGAGTCATAACATTTAAAAAATTGTAGAAAGGATTTGAGACGAGTGTGATGCTTGATACCTATGAATAGAATTTATTGGTTTGTTGTTTTGCTCAGAAATTCCAAAAGTTTCTTTCCATCCTAGAAGTTTGTGTTCAAATTAGGTTATAATGCCACATTCTTATCTTTTTATCAAAGGAGATAGCATATTAGTTAGGATTGTTGATTTCTTATCCTTCACGTTTACAGTTTATTAGGATTCATCATACTTATCTATCCTAGGAGAGTAGTCATGAGATTTATTGGCAATATCATAGAGTAAGAATGGGTTTGTTACTAATTTACATACTGATCAATCTTCCAATTTTTTTCTTCAATTAAGAATGGTACCATTAAATTTCAGAAATGTCTAATTAGAAATTACTTGACAAAAGCAGCATTGTCTTGCTTAGTACCTTCTCTGTATGGCCTCATATATCCCATGCTAGGTCCCATTCTTCTTCTATTCTTTCCTGGGAGTTGGTGACTAGATATTCTTGAGCTCCTCTTTCAATTTTTTCTTTCAAATAATTCTATTGTGCCTTGCAATAGAACTCTTGTACGATACTTGAGACTTGGCTATTGTATCTGAGTGTTTTTCCATGAAGCTTAGAGAAACTTACTATGTATCTTATTGTTCATGCTATTGGTCATCACTAATTATTGTGCTTTGAAAAATTGATTCTTGAATATAATCTTCTTGTCCTACATCATTAGAAGTGATCTTCTGTTTTACTAGTATACTAGCTGTAATGATAATTTGGACCTGAGGCATACATCTGATTTTAGGATAGTGGGACAGAAAAGAAACTTAAGAATGAGGCCTTCTTTTGTTCCCATTTCTGCATTTGCTTTGTGGTTGATATTAATACAAACTTAGGGTTCCAGCAACAGAAATTCAACAATTCACAGATTAGAATAAGGATCTTACTTGGAGAGACGGACACAATCTTGCAAAGCTGAACACCAATTGGTACTTTGCAAACCAATTCTAGTAGATCACAGGAAGGGGATATCTTCCTTCTGCTCAAGTTCATAGCGCTCTCAATTATCCAACTAACTAACTGCCTAACTTCCTTCTACTCCACCTAAGCTTCCTATTTATAGCATACGCTCCCATACAATTGCCATTCTACCCTTTGAACACCACCAAAATGCCACTTCAGCACACTACATCAAACATGCACACACTACACATTATTGCAGCACACCAACTACCACCACAACACACACACGATACAGAACACGCACACACACACACACCTAGCACGCATACATGACACAGACTACCACACATACTACTACACAGCACATACACACATCTACACTACAACACACAGCACACACACAACACTCACTCCACTAATGCCTCTTATACACATGTAACAAAGGTTTATAGGGTTTAGGAGTTGTATCACATATAGAAAAGTGTTTTTTTTTTTCCTTCCACTCTAGTGAGAACTCCCTTATCAAGGTGAGTGATATTTTATTGTCCAAAAATTGGTGTAATTGAAAATGTCTGGATATCAAAACAGTGGCAGAGCCAGGATTTTATTTGAGGAGGAGCTAAGTTTCAATTTTTAAAATTTGGGTGAGGCAAAATTTTGAAAATCATAAATTTTTGAAGAAATTTGTAAATTTCCTTAGGTTAATTTAAAAAAATTTTTGAAGCTAGAGGGGTAGCCATAGGGACCCCTCTTTGTGTCTGCGACTGCATTGGCACATGGTTGAATGTAAATAACATCCATTTTCTAATCTACAGCAGTTGGTACTTATGGTTATGTTTGGGGATACTTCTGCAGAAATTGGCTCCTTCTGCTTCATTTCTATTTCCTTTGGCTCTCTTGTCTAAAGTTCCTATAGCATGAGATGTCTCCCTTCATAAAGATTAAGAAAAATGATTTTAGGAACTAGGGGCTCAAAAGTCAAAATATTGCTACTACCTTGTAATAAAGTACCTTGCTGTTCGTATAATGCAAAACCACCCCAAGTGACTGGAAATTTATGTGGAAGACTTGCTATATCCCTGCAAAAGTGGAGCTTGTTTACTTAGAACCCTGAAAATTCTATTTTTTCTTCAATGTATAGTATCTCTGCAATGAATAGGTTAAGATCTGTGAAGTGACAGTTCTGTTCTGTTTTTGTTCAGCTGGCTGATATAGTTTCAGAACAATGGATTCAAGTTCAGCATCTTGAGCAGGCCATTCATACCACAAAAGTATACATTTGTGCCTGCACTTGTAGTGTTAACGTATTGGTTTCTTCATAGAAGTTTTTGTTGCAAACTTTCATCATTCTTGCCAATCAGATGAGGGTTGTTGATGCTCAAAGGCAAGCTGGTGCTAGAAGATGCACGTTTTTGAAGGTACTGGATTGAGGTACAGAGAACTTATTTAGAAAGCACTTCCCAATATAGCCCATGATCTCCTCAAAGCTTAAAATGGAAATTTGCATCTTCGACTTTGACTTCAACCTCTTTCCATGTGAAAATAGTTAATGAACAGCCTATATGGAAAACATCCTCAGAAGATGGTTGGTGTGCTGAAGCAACTTGGTGAAGGAATTGCCTCAAGTCCACATGTTTTGCAGGCAGTCGATCAGTCAAAAAGAGTTTTCTCAGTCACGAAGAAATATCACCATGAGGTTTGTTTGTAGTCTTTGCAAATGAAAATAAATTAGCCAAATATATTCCTTTCCATGTTTAGACTTGATGATAACATTCTTTGAACAATTAATATTATGCTAAGCTCTGTCTCATCACATTCTTATATTTTCCAAATAAGCAAAGTAGACAATTATTTTAATATCATGTTCTAGAGAACTCAGTTTATTTTTGCATAACAATCCATTCTGTTAATATTTTCTTAGTCTTACTTTCTACTTTTATGAGAAAAGAAAGAACTTGAATGCTGCAGGAGTTATTTTTTTGAATTATCTCCTGCTGCATAGAATGGGACAAAGGCTAGTAAGATTTAAAGGTGAAAAGTTGGCATTCTTTCACAAGTTAGTTGAGATGATAGCAGTTAATGGAACTCGCTGAGCATGCATTCTCCACATATGTGATGATTATTGGGGAAAACATCACAAAAACTTGGAAAACATTGAAGATTTCAATTAGAATGACTTATCGTCCTTATCCTTTTATTCAGCCAATCTACAATGTAAAATGTATTTCTTTAATTTTTAAATCATGGCTATGCTTTGACGGTCAAGAAGTGAATCTTCCTTAACTAAAAGAAAAAAGTGGTCTTAGCTTTCATATCTCCCTAAAGTTTGAATTTTTCTTTTCTTTATACTGGCATAATGGGACCATATTTTGAGAGCTTTTAGTGGCATTTGTGGAGGTAAATTTAGCTTTACCAGTTTTGGGAGGTAGAGCTAAATCCTCTTTTTTGAGTTGGCGGGGTAAATGATGCACAGTACATAAGTGAAGGGGGTCAAATTGAATTTACCTTAAGATAAAATTGCCACACCCCTCTCGCAATCTTCAATTTAATTTTTGCTTTGCTACTGACACAATATTACCTATTTTGAGGATTTACAACGTTGAATTAACTGGCATGCTAGTATGCCTGCTATTTGAAGAAAAGAGAAATGTTGCCATAGTTTTTCAGTCTTTCTTTGCTTCCTTGTTAATAGTAAAATATAGTCCTCTTATTTTCCTTTTCTCCAGAATTCTCAAGCTTCCCAGATGCCCGTGAAATTTTTGCATATACTTGAAGTTATATTTTAGTAAATTTTATGTCTATGCATCTTACAACTGTGGAAGCCGTGTATACATACATTGCAACTATTAAATTTTCTTCCTCATAATTGTGGTCATGAGGTTTCAATACCCTTTTATTTCCAGATGCAAAATTTCATCAGGCAAAAGATGGAGAGAAATGAAATTACTGCTCCTTTGGTGAATGAAGAATTAGTGTTTTTCTTGGTATGTATTCAAGTTCACCTTTTGTATTTCCATGCGATTTCTTTTGAGAGCTCTATCCTGCAGTCATTTTCAGTGCCCAACTTTTGTGTGTCCTTCCAGGCATCTGCTTTGGTTGTTTTCCCAGTACTCAGCCTTTGGATGTGGCTCTCTTCAGTTTTTGGCCAGTTCTGAGTAGCTTCTACTTGACATGTACGTTGCTTTATCTCACTTTTAACATTAAAAAGCATAATCATCAATCTTTCTATTGATAGCTTCTATCTACAACACACAAGCTTAGCGTATACGTCTGAGTTTGATATATGTCTTGCCGAAATTTAAGGAGACTTCTCTTGCTTTTCATTTTTCCACAACTCCCTTAATAAATTTTATTTGAGTAAGTCTTTGGAATCCGTTTGTGCAGACAAAGTAAACTATGAAGTTCTCTTTCTCACCAATTGACATGCTCTTTGACTTAGGTTTTCTTTTTCTTAATCATTTACGTTTGTAGGTCTCTGATTATGGAACCTGTTGCTTGTCCTGTAAGACTGTTGTGCTGTGAGAGCTGCCAAAGTGGAATCATCTCTTGGCCTTGCGGGGACGTAATGATAATGATCTCAAAATCAAGTGCATGCTTTCCATTCTATTCCTTAAACTAGAAGGGAGTGATTAATGATTGGAATTAAGGTGGTTGCGCAAAATCGGTGATAATTGTTGATCATTAGTGGGGTCTGATTTTCCCGTTCTAATTTCACAATTTGAGTAACCCAGCGAAACTTCTTGAGGACCCCACGAGAGTGAATATCAATTTTCCTGTAAAGCGTTCCTCAGGCTTTATCTTCCATGGATATGCATTTGGGAAGCTTATCGCGATTAGGCTTGCAATTTCTGATGCAACGTGATGACATGAACATGGCACAGTTGCTAACACAACTACAGAGAGAAAACATGAAGTCGATAAGATATACGATATGAAGGATGCAATTACAATACAAATAAGTACAATTATGATATAAATTGATTATTAATAATCTTTATTTAATTTTATCATTTTTTTTTTTGGCATTTACAAATTCAATATGGTAGAGAATATGAACTCGACCCGGTCAACCATGAAATGCAACCCCTAGTTGGATGCTTTCTTCTTTTTACCCTTATAGTACATGGTTCATTGTATGCTAGATTAAGAATTGAGGAAAACCATTTTCATATATCATATTAAGCATTGCAAGCATAAGATTATAGCAATTAAGATTGTAGCAATTACTAAGAGAAATCAGAGTATGACCACCTGATTAAAAAATTAGATAGTTTAAAAAAAAAGAAAAAACCGAAAAAGAAGAAAAGTAGATAGTCCTATTTATGAGTGACATGCTAAATGATATGCTTGAAGTAGAGCCATAACATATGATAATAAGTTGCATGAAGTCCGTGACTTTTCTTAGGTGAACGAGGACCAACTCCAACCTCTTGGCATGTCTTAAGTATCTTAATGCTTGACGACCATCTTATTGGATTCCAGTCAATTCAATTTACTTACGCAAGCTTCATGATTATATTTCACCTTATATCTTTCCTCAATGTATTGCACCGTCAAAAGTCCGACAGCTTTTTATTTTAGGAGTCAATGGAAGAGCTTTTTGGTAAAAAGTAAAACCACAAGCATCACTTGCATTGCAATCCACTCCAAAACAGCTGTTCTTTTTTACCTTATAATTATACAAAAGTAAGATTTGACAATGATGATGTGGCAAGGCATCAAATCAACTCTTTTGTAATTTGACCTTCTAGGTCTACGTGTGTACCGGGAGAAAACTCAATTTACTTGATGTTAGGGTCAATGATAGTCTCTTTCTTTTTTTTTTTCCTTAAAAAAATGCATATGTATATATATAGTGTGGCCAAAAAAGGTATTATTTTTATGGGGTTTAAAATGATCTTAACAGAATTTTCAATACCCCGTAAGTTTTTACGTTCGATTTTGGAAAAAAAAAAATTAATCCTTGTCGGGTAAATTCTCTAACCCTAACTTTTTATTTTAGCATTCCAAAAGAGAACAATTCTTCCAAAAGGGGTTTCAATACGAAATTGAAAATAATAAGAGGAGAGATTCAATAGGTATTATATGTTATATGAAAGTGTACGTTTTGTGTAATTATTAATTGAATTCAACTACATGGATTAGTAATAAATAGTTATTTAAAAATAAACTATTTATTATGTCACATATTTAAATATAATCGATAATTATACACCTTATATATTTACGCGTGCATATATCACCTATTGAATTTTTTTTTCCAATAATGGGAAACTTAAAGAATGTGAGTTTTCTTTTTTGATAGTTAAGGGAATAATGTATAATTTAAAACATATTAGCTTGTTTCTCACATTATTGGCAGCCTGTTATAAATGTAAACAATCTTCTATTGTAATCAACATTTGTCAAAGAATGTCTTGAAACATAAACCCCAAGTCTCTTTTGGTTGTGCAAAATCTATATAACTAGATTGAATAAAATGTTTTGTTTATTATTTTAGCTTGATTACTAGACACAAAGGAATATGAAGGATTAGACAAAATGCTTATAATTTGTTCTATATGAAATGCGGTACAAAAGTTAACTTCGCTAAATAAAAACACTAAGTATTGAGGGTATAAATGTAATTAAATAAATATTGGATAATCTTTAAAATTTATACTTTTAAAACAATATAAGAATGTAATTAAATAAATATTAAACAATATTGAAGGTATGAATATTAAAATATAATATCAAGTTCGGTACTTATATATACAAATAAGAGACATTATAAAAATATGCGTTCAGTATTAGTATAAACTAAACATCGTATAACATAGCTGTATTATTCTATACTCTTTATACTTATACTTTTTAGTTCTCCTTATTCAAATCTAGTTTTAACAACCAAATGCTATATAAGAAAAATTTCATATAAAATGTATGGAGGATTAGCTTTAAATTTCTGTATAAAATGTTCTAGCTCCATAAAACCTAAGAAAATTGTAGATATTCATTATTTTGTTTTCTTCCTATAATGCATTTTTAGTATAATAAGTATCCACAAGCCATTTATAATTAGGAACAAAGATAATTTCAAAATCACTAATTGATTTTAAATGTTTTTTCAATCTCATATCTAAAGTTTGAAATTTTAAACTCTGATGAGAGTTGAAGTTTTACTTGTTATGTTAACTACCTTGCTTTTAATTGTACATTTTATACATTATGTATAATTAGTATTTGCCACACCATCTTTCTCAACCTGATAAAGGTACTAAAATGGAAACTTCCTTAAAGGAGTGTAATTCGTTGTCCAATCCATCCTTAACATTGATTAAGAAAAAGATGGAAGATTTATCATCACTAATGGGTAGGCCAAATAACTCTTTGAAGGATGAAATTGTGTTGCTCATGACTTATGTCTTCTCAACTGTTGCTTTTAATGATAAGATAATATCATATGCATAAGGGATACAAGAAATGACACAATATGATCCTCTAATTCAAAATGGTTTCCAATTTTGATTATGTACCTTGTATGCTATGGTTCTACTAAAAAATTTTAAGGTTGAGATAAATAAATAAGTATCATGTTCACTTTTCTGAATGCAATGAAGGGGGCACGTAATACCCATTACCATGGAATTGAATAGATAGTTAATAGATATTACGGTGTTTGGTTAAGTGCAATGAAATAGGATTTACTTCACATCGTTAAAATAGAGAATAAGAATTGAATATGAGATCATTTACCCAAAGTACTCCCATTATATTTGAATAAGCAAAAAGCCAAAACAAAATCAGACTAGAACAACCTTACTCCTTCGATATCTTTTCAACGTGGCTCTCCCTTATGAAACCTTAGCCGCCAAATTAAGAGCCAAATCAACCTCATTGATGAATCCAATAGTATTTCCATCAAAACCCTAGCACGATAATCGAATTTGACTAGACAAAGGTATGTATCTTCATCTCGAGGATTGTGATTGTATTTTAGTTAGATAGAAATTTTGGTGCAATTAGCTTCACCAATAAGTGGAAACTTTTTTATTCTTTCCCTTGATCTTTCCTTTTTTTTTTTGGGTCAATTATCTTCTAATTATTGTCGAATATTTGCCCTTAAGAAGTCCTAAGCATTACCTTGAATTGATGCTTTACATCCTAAAGAAAAGAAAAAATACTTAGCTGCTTGTATGTTGTTTCATTGAGAAACCAAAGCATTACAAAATTTCACCATTGCATGAAAAAATAAAAATTTACTTACTTTACATGCCTTAAATGACTTGTGCATTTGTTGCTTTCATTGATGAAAAAATTTTACTTGCTCCTACAGTAATTTATGGTAGATATACTAATTGCCACACTTTACATACTTTTGAGAATTTGTTCTATCCTCCTTTTCCATTTTAATGAAGTACAATATTTTTAATGTGATGCTAATCATACTAGAACTAGTTCACTATATGTATTTTATTTTAAGGGAAATCCTAACAAAGAGACTAAAAAGCTTCTTCCTAGAATATGTAGGAGGATGGAGTTTCATATACTACTGAATTATTCTACAATAAAAAAATATGGCTAGGTAACTGTTTTCATTTTAATCCTTTAAATACAATTAATACATGATATGCATCTATGTTTGTAATCATCATGCTCATATAAGTGAATTATAGCCATGTCTTGCATAATTTGAATATTTTACAGTAAGTTGTTATGCCGAGCTGCTCGGATTCAATTACATCGTCGAACTCAAAAGAGAGAAACATAAGTTGTAGTCGTAGTGAACAATTTGTAGTTGTAACATCTTATAAGCATGGATTGTTTGGGGAAAGGTTTCGTGGATGTCCAAAATTGTAGGTATAATTCTATTCCTAATCAAAGTGATCGTATGGACTTATGTATCAATTTGCTTAACCTTGTGCTCTTATAACATGTAGATAAGAGATCCTCCAACTTATTGTTACAGGTGAGAGTTTGGAAGAAAGGTTTTGAGTTAGATTAAGAGGTTGGAACATTAAATAGAGGATATTAACACGTAGTATAAGGAAAGGAAAATTAAACTAGAGCACAAGTTATAAGTGTTACGAAAAAGAGAAAGGTTGCTCCAATGGGTTGTCAACTTTTATGACACTAGTTATCTTTGTAATGGTTATAATGTACATTGTACATGGAAGGAGAAACAACTACAAACTTGAGTATCAATGTCTAGCGTAATGTTACTCATAGCAGTGGTGCTTATTGGGGAAGTAGGAAGGAGGATGTATAACTACCAATTCTACACAAAAGGGTAAAGTAAATATAAATATAAACTTGAAAATAGTCTTATTTTATAGGATTAATGTTTCATTCTAATTTATTGAGTATATACCTTGAAATATTTCGATTGGTTATTGGTGTAGTTGTCTAGAATGGGCTTCTTCTAAAGATGGTTGCTAAGATATACTATTGTATTTATATAGTGTGGAAATACTTAATAACTTTCTAACTCTGTTGAAATTATGTTTTACTACCGTAATTTTTGCATGATGGGTAAAATGTGTAAGAATATTGCAACTTACTCATCAATCAGCGTGTCTTTGGATGCATTCAACCCTCCCATACTCTCTAATACTTACAAAGTTTAAATAATGCATGCTTACCCATTCTTAATTGCTCAATACATGTCATGTTATCACTCTTGACAAGCCTCCTAATGTAATGCCTATGTTGGTAGAAATTTAATTTGTAGGATTGAACTAAAGGACAATAAGTATACAGGACTAGGGCATGTAACATGAATAATAAGCTATATGCAAGATTCCAATATTTTACCCATAATATTAAAAGCAGGTAAGCAAATTTCTTTCTCTTTTGTGATTCATTAACATATAACTTCATAAGATCCATCACTAAAAAAAGAAAACACCATTGTTGTAGAAATTATACCATGCACTTTACTACTACACACTATATGAAGATGAGGGAAAATGAAGTAGTTGGCTTACATATGAACATATTACTACTGGTACAAATCCATTCACAAAGTTAATATTTCTAATGACGAATGAAACATCAGATTATAGCAACAATAATGTAAGTAAAGTGCTCAAACTACCAACTTTTACAAATTGACCCCATAAATCATTAGATATCATTATATTTAAAAGATTGTGAGTGTAGTAGAAATTTTCACATTGTATTCAATAGAGCACCTACAAGATTTGATTCATTTAAACATTCATTGGCGTGTTTTCATATAAGTTGTCAATAATTGACAAAAAAGTTTTTCTATACACATAATAGCAACAACTATTATCGCACTTGCCATTCCTAACATGTCTACCGATCATCAAAGAAGGAGGGTAATTATAGTAATGCAAGAGATCTACAAATTGTGTTCAACATAAGATTTTACAATATAGTCAACAATCTAAATGAGAGGCTTTAGACATAAACAACCATGGATGGTAAAAGAAGTTGTAAAATTGAACAGAGGCTTCGTTCTTACGGTAAAAAATCCTAGTTTGAAACATCGTATAATCCTCATTAAACATATAAATGCAAAACAAACTTGAATGATAACAAGGAAAAATCTAGTTGTACAGTAAAATGCAAGAGGCATAATTGTAGGAAAATAGTTTCAACAAAGCAAATGGTATAATCAACTTAGTACAGCTTGAAAATTAAAGTAAAAACCCCAGGTTGAACTAACAAATTAACTTTATCGAACACAAAAACAACATAAGCGAAAGCCATAGACATTAACATACCTTGAAGAATGTGATGAAAACCTTTGGTTTCTTTGATGGGTAGAGAAAGAGACAAATACACTAGGGGGAAATGTAATAGTTATTCCTTATAAGTGAACATGTAGAAAGTCATAAAGAATAACCTTAACGAATAACTCTGCTAAGTTTAAAAGATGGTAAGGTGGAACCATTCATTATTACCTCAATAAACATGGATGAGATATAGAAATCAATTCTACCTATTGTGATGGGAAATTCAAACCCTTAAGACACCAATGAATAGAATCTTATTTGATGGAGTCATATGCTTTGTTTAGGTTAAACTTAATTACCATATACCCACACTCACTCTTTTTCTTATAAACAACTATATGAAACTAATAATAGAATGATACCGTTAGTTACTTTATGTTTGGAAATGAAGCTAGCATGATAAGGATAGATGAAGGAGTTAAGCCAATGGTTAGAATTATTTGATTATACATGCTTCTCCCTATTTGGGGATTAAGACCATTTAACATTTGATTTGAATCATGTGGGATTTTTCTTTTCAAAGAGACTTGAGTAATCAAAGATTTTATTGAATCTCTTATTATATTTTAGTAATCTTAAAAGTAGCATTGTAACACCTAGGAAAAAAAAATGATATAAAGTTATAAATAAAATAAGGTCATAGTATAAAAGTTGATTACTATTAAGAGGGGTACCGCAATAATTAGTAAAGGTTTAATGAGGGGCAATTTTGGTAATGCATAAAAATTCTACCTAATCAGTGCATAAAAGCACATCATTCTTTTCTAGAGGCTCATTTAGACTCCTTTGCTTTACAGTGTTAGAATGCTCAATGGTAACCTTGGCAAACCCTAAATGATAGGAATTAATCTTCGACTATATCTAAGTTGAAGCCGACCCGTTCCAAGTTGAGGCTGATCAACTCTTATCGAGGTTGAGCAGATGCTAGAAGGAAGAGAGGAATAAAAGGAACTACTAAGCATTAAGTTTATCGTTTGTCGAGAAGCTGAGATATCATATGGCCAAGCACTCGAGACTAAAGAATTGTTCGGTACAGCATAAAGAGTTTACTGCTGATTAACTTTAGAACTCGGCAATTATGAGCCAACATTTCTGGTGTCTCGACCAAGCATTGGAAGACTTCGGAGACTCTTTTCCGAACTTAAGACATCCAATTGCTGACCTTGCTCAGTTTGGATCCTGCTCTTTCCAAAATAAGCCAAATGATTGCTTATCGACTTCTTCTATTAAACATACAATTTTGTATTCATATACATTTTTTTTTTACTTTATTTATGGGCACAGTTCTTTAGGGTTAAGACCTTCTACATTATTTACAATTTTACCATTAAGGTTTAGGACTTACTATAAATAGCAACATTTGTAAACAACAAATATATAATCATTAAACAGTAAAAGAATATTCCTACACTGGGAACTTTTCTCTTTCGAGTAAGGCTACTTTTGAGTTCTTAAAGCTAGCATTGCTGGATTATTGAGCGTTGATCAATCTCTTTAATCTTTCCCTTGTTTTTATCGATTTTGTTTTAAAGATCATGGTGAACTCTTCATTTGAATGAGTTAGTAAGTCGCATCTAACCTCTCATTTGAAACCTTGAGCAACATTTGGTGTTCGTAATTCGTATCAAACCCTATTTCAAGCTCATTTCTTGATTGTGTTTGTGTCTTTGTGCATAGTATTCATATACATTTACCGTCGAAATCAGCCATTTTACTTTTAGTTTGTTATTCCCACTTGAACCTTGATTACCTATTTTGAGTTCATGATCTGCTGCTGCATCATCTCGGTATTAGAGCTTTGGGAAGATACGCGTGTTGGTGTTCTTCAAAGTTTGATTCATAGTTTGAACATTTTTCTTAATCATTGTTTTGTAGTGTAGTGTGGTGTTCATGTTCTTAGTAGTCGTAGTATTGTTCTATGATTAAGTCTAGTAAAATTAATTTTAATAGCTGATTCTAGCTGTTAGGGAAGTGTTTGTTAGTAGTGGTAGCTATAGAAGCCGAATAGTAGTCGTTTCTAGGTTACTGTAGTTTTGTTTTTGATGTAAATCATGTTTGTTCAATTTCATCTGGAAATTACTGTATGGTCAAGAATGTCTGAAGATAGTGTCAATAACAGTGTTGATAGCCTTCGTAGAAGCTTAAGGAGATGCATTGACAACTTGGAGTATCAAATTTAGAATCTTACTAACTTTATCTAGAAGCTTACTGGTTTAGTTAGAGGTCGTAGCCATGATGACCGAGATGAAAGAAGGGAAGAGAAGTTTATTCGGCATCCTGCCCTGTGCTCAATGTTTAACATCGAGGACGACTTCCTTTTGAACTTATGGTAATGATAGGAATTAGCCTCTGACTATGTCCAAGATGAGACCGATCAACTCTTGTCGAGGTTGAGTAGATGCTAGAAGGATGAGAGGAATAAAAGGAACCACTCATCATCAAGTTTATCGTCTGCTGAGAAGTTAAGATACCACACGGCCAAGCACTCAAGACTAAAGAACCATTCGGCATGTTATGGAGAGTCTAATGCCGATTAACTTTAGAACTCAATATTTATAAGCTGACATTTCTAGTATCTTAGCCAAGCACTGCAAGACTTCAGGGACTCCTTCTCGAACTCAAACATCCAACTGCCGACTTCGCCTAGTTTGGATCCTGCTCATTCCAGGACAAACCGAATGACTACCTATCGAATTCTTTTATTAAACGCATATTTTCGTATTCTTGTACATGTTTTCTTTAGGGTCTAATTCTTTAGGGTTTAAAGCCATGTACATTATTTACAATTTTGCTACTAGTGTTTAGGATTTACTATAAATAGCAACATTTGTAAACAACAGACATACAATCATCAGACAGTAAAAGAATATTCTTGTACTTAGAACTTTCCTCTTTCGAGCAAGGCTACTTTCAAGCTCTTAAAGCTAGCATTGTCGGATTATTGAGTGTTGATTAATCTCTTTAATTTTTTACCACGTTTTATCGATCTTGTTTTAAAGATCGTGGTAAACTCTTCAGTTGAGCGAGTTAGTGAGTTACATTTAACCTCTTATTTGAAACCCCAAGCAATATTTAATATTCATGAGTTGTATCAAACCCTATTTCGAGCTCATTCCCTAGTTGTGTTTGTGTTTTGGTACATAGTATCCATACACATTTACCATTGAAACTACCCATTTTACTTCTAGTTCTTCATTTCCACTTGGACCCCGATTACCCATTCTAGGTTCATAACCTACTACCACATCATTAAAGGTAAGGCTTGAAATTTTATAAGGTTTTTGTTGAAAATTATAAGTCTAATTATGATTCTATTGGTAGTATAGGAGGAAGGTATTGGTGAAGGGTAAGCTCACAAGTTTAGTAGCAACTCTAAAAGGATTTGTTAGTAAATGTCATATCGATTATGGATTATTAGTATTGGTTTTGACTTTAAAGAGTGCAATTTTGATTTTTAAGGTTTTGATAATCAATTAGATTGAGAGAACACAAAGGAAAGCTCTGGGGTTTCATTAAGTGTTAAGTTAATGCATTCCTCTAATTGCAATCTTTTATCTTTTGTAAGATTCATGGAGTTGAGTGTATCTTGGAGATGTTTTGATGCAAAAATCGATAAGCAAATGAGGGATTATGGTGTCTGTGAAATGAGGATGTATTTGGGAATATGGATCAAGGGTTGGATGGATTGTTCTTGGTGAAAAAAGGGTGAAGAACTGCAAAGTAGCAAGATTACGGATGAGAATCACGGACATAATCTTGACCGTAATCCCTATTGATGTATTAAGAGCAAGGTATGGGCGTGGAATTTAAGGAATTAAGTGGTTGAGAGGATTACGGCTAACATTCATAGCCGTATGTGATCTAAGGCATAGTCATGTTGTTTTGCAAAGGAGAATCATAGCTAACATTCACAGTCTATATTCCAATGTATGAACTTGTTGCTTTATAATAACAAAGGATCATGGACATGATTCCCAATCGTATTCCTCTAATTATTTACATTTATTTTTCCAGCCTTAGTTTAGTTGTTTTTGGCCTATAGTTCTTGTCTTAGACTCTTAAAAAGCCTATAGGAAGTCCTAAAATCTTGTTAAGATAGTTTTATCTTTCGTTTTCTTTGTAGATTATTCTTTTAAAGCTAACTACAATCAGGTTCTTTCAGCAGTTCTAAATATGTGACATGTGTTTGTTGTATATAGTTAGGTTAGCTTAGCTAAAATGGATTAATGAATACTTGGTTTAAATTATTATTTGTTACTTGTGCTTAGCCTGTCTTAGAGACTTGGAGTGGTAGATCCCTAGGAAGCAACCTTGATGATCCATATGACGCATAGTCCCTAGTCGAGTCTTGCATAGAAAAGATCTGAGGTAGATTACGATATAAAGAGACTTAAAGTAGCATGCCTTATGTTAGGTTGTAGAGGGTTATAAAGAGGCACGACCAATGCTATGGGACGTAATGTGAAGAGGGTTATGGAGACCTTCATTGTATGTGTTGCGTGATTGGCTAAAAATAAAGATAATAAACTAGTTGTATGATATTTGCTTTGCATATATTGCATGTGATCTAACTCTATAGTTTACATGCATGTGTTTGTGTGTTACATACTAAGCATTAGCTCACTTCTTATTTTTCTATAATTGCAGGTCAATGTGACAATTATGAAAAGTATATAGGATATGAATATTTAGGTTATGAGAATTAGGGCGATACTTAATATTATTAAGATGATAGTCATGCAAATTACTATTAGGATGATGAGGATTTATTTTAAATTGGTGACGATTTCGGTTTTGGTTTAATATTTGTTTAAGAAGATGATGTGTTGTCTTTGCATTAATTTCTATCGAGGCGCTCGAAGAGTCAAATGAGTTATTATTATTTTTTTTTTGGAGAATTTGTAGAAATGTTTTAAATTAATTGTAACTGGAGTTTTAGCATTTAATAAAGTTAGTGAATGTTACTTTCTTGTGAATTAGAGAATTTAATAATAATTTTAGAGCTTGATGTGTTATTAGATTATTAGGGACACATGATAGTCAGTAAATATGGGAATTGTTGGATGGTAATATCAATACTAGTAGATGCACAAAGCGAGAGATGTCTTCAAACCGCGAAACGAGGAGGGAAAGCAAAATTCAACAGGTGCTTCGGATGCTTTTCCTTGTTTATTCGCGCTTTGTCTTTTCCATTATTTTTCTTTCCACTTTGTTTCGAGTGAAAACTCATAACCCACAAAAGGGAAAAAAAGTATTCCATTTTAAAGACCAATCATCTTCCGCTAATCGCGCAACAAACTTCAGTTGCAGTCTTGCACTACTTCCTAGATTAGAAAAGAAAATTAAATTAAAAAAGAAGTCTATTAGAAAAATAAAAAAAGAGAAGTCTCAGTTTCTTTGTCTAACGCGTAGATGGATTGAAAAAACAAAAAGGTTTATATTTGTATAAAGTGAATACGGATATTATTGGTTACTTGTTAAAAGGTTAAATATTGGTTAAATATTTCATCTCTGTATTTTTATGTCCATATATTCTCGTATAAATTCATCAAAATTGAAAAAATTATGAAATATTATATTAGATTTTAAACAAGTATTCCATAACAAGATGGCTCTATATTGAATTTCTCTCTCTCCTTCTTTTTTTTTTTCTTTTAATGTTATGATATCTTATGATGAGGATGAGGAATTCGAATTTGGTATATATTATTGAAAACCAAAATTTATGCTACTAAATTATAAGAATTCTTAACTTTATATTGAATTTCGGTATCTTATAATTATGTTTTTTAATATGGTTAATAAGACTAGGAGAAACTCACTAGTTTATTTGTTTTACCTTCTACTTCTTATAATTTTAAAACTTATGATAAAACACTATCTCTTTGTCCAATATGAAATGGCGCGGGGATTCAATACGGCTGCTTTATTTTTTTATAATGAATGCTGGAATAATTTTTAACAAAGTGTATGTGAAGACATGCATATAAAGACGGGCCAACAACTTATATATGTCGTAGTCTTCTTCTTCTTCTTCTTATTTTTTTATTTTTTATTTTTTGGGAGTATCTTAAGTAATGCCTTGAAGGCATTTCATTTTTTATATATTTTTTTAATAAAACCCTAAACATAAAGATAAACATACACCCCAATTGTGGACAATGTTGATATGGTTATTTTGACATTACATAAAGAATGGTAGTCTTTGGTATTACGTACATAATTTTTTATAAAAAAAAAAAAAAACCATCGCTATTTAAAGCCTACAGAGTACTACCTTCAATAAAAATGAAAATATAAACTTTTGGCCACTCTATGATAATTATAGATATGATCACAATGTTCTACATGCAATTTGAGTTCAAATAAGTCATATTTATCTATTCAAAAGAGTCCATAAGTCTTTAATTAATTAGTCCATTTTAAAAGCACTTCCGTGAATACTTTGTATAATGCACTCAAAGCTTTTTCTAAAACACTTTCCATATATTAAAACCTTGTATATCCATTATCATCCATTAAAAATATAGAAAACCTGTTCAACTACAGCATTAGACCTCAATTACATGTATTCTAGATTTCATCAAGAAAAAGTAAGAACAATCTACAATGCCGTAGAGTTGGTAACTTTATGCTGGATCGTACGCCATGTACGTCAAACTTGAGCCTTAATAGTAGATACCTCATTTGACGGTGCCCATACTATATGCCATAAATTTCCATGCATTTTGTTGCTCTAGAAACATTGGAAAAAGGATAAAATAAAAATCCTTAAAAATACTGTTTATGTAAAAATATTCTCAAGAATAAAGCACTTAAGATGTGATTTTGGATTGAATTAAAATTGTCTTTTAAGAGGCTATTTCAAGTGAGGTATTTTTGAAAATATTTTTTTAGGATTTATATTTTTGTAATTTCTTTTTCTTTCTTCTTTTTTTTTTTGCAATTTTTTCCTATTTCCCCATAAACATGGCGAGCTCACAATTCAAATTAATAATAATAATAATATCTAGTGAGTAATATGCTATGTGTGAATTTTGGTAGCAAGTAAAAATATATAAAATTTTAATATCTATGTCACTACGGTAAGAAAATTATTATAGCTGGTGATGAAATGCTTCTATATGTTAAGATTTTATTAATTAGTATCTATCTTTAGGAAATCCATGCAGTGTAATACTTCTAGTGAATCTTTTCTCACAACTCTCAACCATATCTAGGGTTTTTCCACTAATATTTTCATCAACAGCAAAAAGCTCTGCACCAATGAAGATTAAATTTATGTTGTTGAAGCGTTGGCTTCAAGATTTAATGCTAAAGTTGAAAGGATATGTTAGGAGTAAGCTTTGGTGGGGTAGGGTTAATGCTGCCTTATTTGGGCCTGTTAGAGAGTAGCTAGCCAGCTCTTGGGAATTAGATAGGTTACTCTCCTAAGTTGCCGGCTTATTAACCATATGTTATATTTTTGGCAGTTTGGTTGCACCAAACGTCTGTGCTAGGTTGAAATTCATTAGCTATTGACTTTCCTCCCCTCTCTCATCGTACTATTACGATGAATATATTAAGATAACAAATTTATGATGGAAGAGATGGAGTTTCAAGATCCTTCAACCTTTCCTTTCCTTTCCTTTCCTTTTTTTTTTCTCTTTTTAAAATCATAAATACATGGTTACTCTATGTGCCGATAACCCTTTGATATTGAAAAATCGAGTATTTTCTCTCTTTTTTCCACTTAATTTTATGTAATATTCTTTCAATTATAGTAAATATTAATAAGATATTGATATATATGATGATGTATATAAATCCCAAGTAATCATTGATTTGAAAAGTATTCCTTTTATTATTATTTATATTAACATTTTATTAGTATTTAAATGTCATATGTGTATAACAAGTTACCTGTAATATTTAATAATTTTTTTAAGGTACATTTTAGATTTTAAATACTTAATCTCAAAGTAAATATATGTATATTTACAATTTATCTTCATTTTACTTGACCAAATTAGAATATAAGAATTTTCTTTAAAACATTCACCATATGTTAAAACAACCATGAAAGCTTTTCTACTAAAGGTAAAAGGCATCAATTTCAATCCTTCGAAAAGTTTTGTAGTTATTATAGTATTTTGTTTTTGAAGTATAATGACATACAACCTACTCTACACCTGAGGCCTCCCTACTACCTCCAAAACAAGGGAGCTTTCATAGTCTCATCCTTCATTTTGGTGACATTAGTCTAATCTTGTATTCCATCTTTAATTTACATTTCTTTGAATCTAGATTATTAAATTTTACACATAATTCAATGGTTCAAATTTAAAGGAATGCAAATTGAGAGCTAGATCGATCTTGTTAAAATAGAAGATAGAATTATAAAAAAATCCTCCTAACACACACATACGTATATATATATATATATATATATATATAGATTTTAAAGCCTTCCATGGATTAGTAACTAAATTCATCTTTTACACAAAGGAATGCTACCGGAGTGGATTCGTAACAAGTTTTGCAAAACCCAAACCTAAACCGATACCTTATAGGCATTCCCAAAACTTTAGAGGGTTTTGTAAAACACGTTTAAGACTCGATCCAACTCGTTAATGTAAAAAATAAAAAATTAATTCTCTGATGCACCAAAAAAAAAATCAAATGGCATATGATTTACTTTAAATTATAATTTCATTTATTTATTTATAACATGCTTAAATAATCCTTTTACATATTATTACAATCATATAAAGAAAAATTATAATAATATGAAACAACATCCAACATCTTCCTCTTTAATGAGAGAAATTCACAAACCAAAAATTCATTTACAAGTCTCTTCTTTTGTAAGCCAATGTAAATCATAGAAAAAGTCCTTTCATTTTTTTTTCGAGCCATTTATCTACTTATTTGCTCAGTCTATAAACAATGTATAAAAAATAAAATATTGGATTCATATATGTATATATTATTATTTTTAATCGAGTTCGGATATTTCATCAAATTCTTTTTTTTTTTCTCTAAATTTCAGAATTTAACTTGAAACCTTATAGGGTTTAGGAACCACTTCCAAAATCTGTCCAAAAATCTCGTTTTTAGCATATTAAAAGAGTTGAAAACCCTATGATGAACCTCCCAGTAGCATCCATATTCACGCAATCAATTTTGTCTTAGACCGATTTGCCTCACATACTAAGCTCTTTCGTGTTATATATAAAATATGGATGATTGCGACCTTTGCTCTCTTTCCTCCTCCTCTATCTATTGAAGAAAAACAAAATTACTGCTCTATTCCCGAAATTATGCTTATTATTATACCTCTCATTCATCCATATTTCACGGACATTACAGGAGAAATTCAAATTTGGTTCAATCCGATGAATGACTTATATTTATATTATTAAATTATAATAGTTTTAGCTACTTAAAATTTAAGACATCATATTTTGTATTCGAAATATATTGTGGAACTTCTTTTGTCCTTCGCAGAAGATACCTTATCATCCGGATTCAATTTAATAACGTTAGCTGATAATCAGATAATATATCATCTAAAATCTATTCAATTTTGTCATCTATATATGTTAAAGTTAAGCGAACAGGATCGCCATGTTTAGAACTAAATGCAAGCATTAGATAAGAAGTTATTTGCGGCAAAAAAATAATAATAATAAAAATAATCGGCATTATAGTTAAATTTTTTTTTTTTTTTGGGCCAAAGTTGCAACAGTGGCTTGTGTGTGAAAAGGACGGGGCAGGTTAGTTGCATATGGGAACATCAAGGTATAAGAGGGCACATGCTGCGTGCACTAAGTGCTATCATGTGCATGCCCCACCAACTCCTCAATCCACGCATTATTACTCGGCCACTTCCCTTTCCTAATTCCTATTCCTAAATTCCTACCAATTCTCACGGAATTATAGCCAAAACTTTTATACCCTTATCCCGTTCTTATGAGCAGAATATACAGAATTTAATACAATATTCCATCCCCGTTATATGCGGAAACTATCTCAGAGTGCTTATCCTATAAGACTTGTAAAATTCATTTTGATTTCCTTTCTTAAATGTGCTATTATTTGAAACATCACGATCTTTTCTGTTTAAAACTTGTAATTATCAAAATTGTAAGCTTAATCTTGTTGAGAGATAAATTACAAACTCTAATTATAACAACCACAAATATAACAAATTAGTTCATTAAAAGACAATAAAAAATAAAAAATAAAAATTGCGATCAACTGGTATAGCTTAAGTGGCTCATTTGTGGGTTTTCTTTCTTAAACATTTATTTTGTAGGTTAGACTTAATTATATTTGTTAGCATAGAGATAGAGGTCATTTTATGATTGCCTAGATAGGATCATCTGATCTTATTATCATAGCACTAAAATTCCCATTGTATTAATTTTTATAATTATCTAAACAGTCAAATAATGTATATTGAATTATCTAACCTATAGACCGTAAAAATCTATTATCTAAACACTTCAAATATCTATTTTAAAACCTGTCCAATCGTGTCCTACACTCTATAACTCATCCGTAATTTATACTTTTTCCTCTTGCTTCCAGTCCTATGTGCTAATCCCATTTTAGGAAGCATAATCTACTCAAGGACAAGATTAATGCCCAATCCAAGACCTAGGTAGGAAATTTCTCAATAGTATACTAGTTTTGTCTATATATGGTTTTCCCGCGTTGCGTTGCCGTATGATGGACAAATATGAAGAGAAAAGGTAAAGGAAAAAAACATAAAAATTTTCGGTGATTTTTTTATATTTCATGTTACTAAATTCACCAATATTGACTATCATGTCCACAAGGATATGACGAACGATGTGTGCTGTTTTCATCTTGCAACTTGCAACAGTATACAATGAAATACTAGATATAAGATTATTATAATACAATCGAAAAATAGTAAAAATAAAAAATAAGGAAAGAAAAATTAATAATACAAAGATTTACATGGAAATTCCTTGATTAACTTAATGAAGAACCAAAAGAGCGAAGCAACAAATTAACTATGTTGAGAATAGTTCTGTTTTCAGAACATGGAGCGATTTACTCTCTAATATTTAAACTTTACTATGAGTTTATATATAATATATATATATATATATATGAAGAGAGCCCAAAAAATGAAAAAAAAAAAAAGAAGCATGGTGCTGATACATAGAAAACAAATCAAAATATAAAATTTTTTTTATCGTAGATATACCTATTGTATTGCCAGGATTCAATAATCACCTATTATAGTCATAGATTAAACTCTATCGTTGTCAATCAACCGCTGGCCCTCTTCCAATTCATTCGCTAATAAATTAGTTGAATGCTAACCATCTAAGCTCCTAATCGATCAATATACTCTCCTTTAATACCAAATATATTAACTTAATTTTGGATTTTACAATCTCCAACTTATACAAACACAAATCCATTATTAAATCAACACTCCGATATCAATCAATTTGATAGAAATGGGTATATCATTAATAAGTGATGAAGGGTACGGATAAAGAATATATAGAAAACTAAACATTATTTATAGGTTATATATGTATAGAAATGCCATGACCAAAGTCACATGACATAATCTCAAGTAAAAAAAACCTAATTTCAATTTTTATTTGCTCATCAAGTACAAAATCAAGTTAATTTATTTTCCTCTCACATAAAGTGTATTGCAACTATGTCGAAAAGCAAATTAAGGACACAGGAAATTACCATAAAGAAAAAGCTAAGGAACTCTTTACAAAAGTTTTCAACATGTGTTGGACCGCAATTATTATCCATCCTCCCGCCCCAATCGCACCTAATTAGTAGAAAAAATTGGAGAGAGAGAGAGAGAGGGAGAGGGAGAGGGTTAGGGGTCCCCTATATAAATAGTACAAGCAAAGCACAAAGCTCACTTCCATACTTCGCATTGACACTATTCTTGTTCTTGTTTATTTGTTACTATGGCACTTGCAAAACACCTTCCTACCACCTTCCTTCTAGTCTCCCTCTTCATCTCCCTCAATGTTGATGCTAGAGAGAGCCAATTCTTTAGCAAGGTCACAAACACTAACAACAACAACAACAACAATGTTGTTAATGTCCAAGAGACACAACTGACCAACAACAAACAAGAAACTAAAGTTGAGAACAAGCTCAACAAGCAAGGAACACAAGAGAACCAGCCCACTTTCATCCCTAACGAAAATGGCTACGGTCTCTATGACCACGGAACCGGCCAACTCCCTCCCGAGGCGACCTTCACCACCGTCCCCACCACCGTCACCATCTCACACGAGTCCTTGTATAGTAACCCCAACTCCAATTTCAACAACAATAATATGAACAAGTACAATGAGCGATACAACTACAACAATTATTACGACAACAACAACAACTACGAGGAGCAATACAACAAGGACTCCTATGTGACCGAGGCGGAGAAAGAGCAATTCGGCGGTGCCCAGCTCCAGCAGACCGACAACTACGCCACCATGAATGGCCAGAACAAATACTACACCGGTGGCAATAGGTACTCAAGCAATGTCAAGCGAGAGGGCATGAGTGACACAAGGTTCATGGAAAACGGCAGGTATCACTACGACATAAACAATGAGGAGAAATACCTTCCAAGGTACAACCAGGCCACGAGGGTAGACACGACATATCAGTACCCAAATGAGGGCAATTTCGGAAACAGGATGAACAACGTTCATGAGTACAACAACTACGCCAACAACAACAACAACAACCAGGAGGAGTTTCAAGAGACTGGGGAGGAGTTCATGCCCTAAGGCCTAAGAGAGCTCGATGGAAAAGTAAATTAAGGCCGTGAAATTATGGTTTAATTTTTAATTACATGTTTAATATTTAAATGTGGTTAATTAGTGGGGAAGGATGGAACAAAAAAGAAGTAATATATACTTGATCTTGTGTTTAATGTTTTAATTTTGTGTTCCTCGCTTTTGTTCTGTTTGAATAGTCTTCTTTGTTTGAAAAAATCAAAACATGAGAGCATGGGGATGTATTTTGGTCAAAACTCGAGAATGCCGATTCAATAAAGTGCACGTGCCTCGACTTACATATATTTATAACTATATTATACCATATTATCGTTGTAATGCTAGCACCTTTTTTTATGGGTAATTTTATTTTTTTTTATGAAATAAATAAAAAAAAATTAAAGGAAATTATAGCGCTCTCATCAAATACATTGGGGTTGTTCAAATAGGCACCGATTATCTAAATATTATCTTTCATATTGATAGGGAAAAATATTTAAGCTACATAATTAATTGCATCGAGACAACATATAAAAATGTCATATAAGCTAAAGATTACGGTGAATTTTTCTTTTATATATATATTGCTCTACAATAGTTTCCATCCAACAAGATGGATCTACTTAACAGCTTTCATTACTACTGTATTAGATTATTTTATTTTTTTTAGCCCCTTGGTTATGGAGGCATGCGTATGACTTGAAGTTCAAATGCTAAATGGTAAAAAAAAAAAAAAGACAATCGAAAATTTAAATGCTAAATAGTAATAAAGAAGACAATCGAAAATTCGCGTTTATTTTTTCCTACTCTCCGTGAATCATGATGATGATGGTCAAAAGCATGCGCGAGGTTTGTTTGATCTTATATTCGGGATGTGTTTTGATTCGCTTAAACTATTGAAATTAAGTATTGATAATAATGGTGGAAAAAAAAAAAAAAAGGTGGAAATGATGATGTTAACTAGTGGGAGCAATCGATTTTGGTAGGGACAGTTGCAGTGCACGATAAATGGTGGCGGTCCCGTGGTTCATGCCCTAATGAAGATGAAGATAAATATATGGAGGAAAATAAATTATCTGTTGTTATATATATACAAATAGACATACATACATATATATATATATATATATAAAAGGTCGGATTTAGGTTATCCTTAAGAAAATATGGATGATATATCTGCAACATGCGTGTATAAAATAAATAAAATTATTTAATATAATTAAATATATTATAATATTGATAAAAGATAATAATAGATAAGGAATAGAGAAAGATGAAGATTGTAGGGAAAAGAATAAGGAATAGCGGAGATGTTAGAAAAAAGAGAGAGAGGGGGTAGTAGAAGGATCGTTGGAGGACAGAAAAAGAGAGAGAAGAAGGTTATATTTTTAAAAAAATTTTAAATTATTCTATATATATGATTAAATGTATTAAAGAAAATTATTTATTAATAATAAAAATTTTATTTAAAAATTTAAATAAGTAAAAATAGTCAAGATATTATTTCGATGGTTACTTAAATCTCCAAATATTTTAATAATATAAATAAAAGTAGGATTTAGCTTGTCCTTCTTGAGAAAATGTGTTTTACATTGTAATACATCCATATAATATGACAAAATAAGTTCTCCTTTGGTTTGAATTTTGTTTCATAACACCCATTAAAAATTTTATAAGATAAGTTTAATTTATCCATTTTCTAAAATTTCCAATACATACAAGATTTTGTGATAAGTATTAGTCCATCCAGAGATTTTTCGGTTGCATCCTTTGTTTTGCTTCGTTTAGTTTATTAGTAAGAGTTTTCGCGGTACTTCATAGTGGAACCATTTTTAATTTTCCTAAAGGAAATTGAAATATGTTTCATTTGCACCTTCCATGTAAATAATAATTAGTGTAAATTTAATTAAATTATTATTTGATAAGTGGAGTAATTTATACTAAATTGTAAATTGAAAGAATTAATAAATCATGTCCAGGTATTCTTTCGACTTCTCCATATTTAGTAATCAAACAAATCAAATATGAAAATGTCATTTTCTACGGAGCATTCGGCTCAAAAAATCGGTTTTCTCCAAACGATTTCCAATTTAATGAAGTAGATCGCAGAATTCATTTTTCTTTCTCAAACTTCATCCTCCAAGGCCTACCAATGAGGACAAATCACAAATCCTCTAATCTCTTCATTCATCCACACGAACCAAGCTTCAGGGTGGCCCACCAGGAGAACAACTAACAGACGAGAACCGAGGGGGAACATGCAAAAACATTTAGATGAAGCATTTAATGAGACGAGAATAAAGGGTTTCTCAGAGACTTCTATGGATGCCGTTTTGTGAACATTGTCCCCGATGTCTTCGATCAATTAGTGACCAACTCGAGTATCCTCGTTTTCTTGGATTTCGGGGAAAAGAAAAAAACCATTGCTGTAATTTCCCATAATTTTCGAACAAATTGTCTAGTTAAATCTCATAAAAAAATAAATAAATAAACAAAAGAAAGAAAGTAGCTCATCAATATTTAAGGAACTTCTTTAATCCCATGGATAACAACTTATTATAAGAAAAAATGTGAATCAATTGGTTATGTATAAGAGTGTAAATGAATCAAATCAGTTTATAAATTATTCAAGTTCAACTAAAACTTTATTCGAATTTGATTTAGTATTAATCAAGTTAAATTCGAGCTCGAGCTATTTAAATAGCAAATCGAGCTAAGTTCGAGCTTAAGAATACTAAACTTGTCAAATTCATAAGTTTAATCAAATTTAGTATGATTTTTAATTTTTTAAATATAAGTGAGTATGAGGTTATATAAGAAAAATTTATAAAAAAATTGAGTTTAATTAAGATAATCAAACCAAACTTAAGCTTACTATATATATTTCTGAGTCTAAGCTCAAACTCAAAATTTAAAACTCAATTAACTCAAGTTTCAAATTTTTAAATCAAGCTTGAACTTGATGATAATATTGTATTAGTTCAATTTGACTTAATTGGATTCCTAGTTGAGCTAAAGTTTATGTTTTATAATTTCTACGTTGTGTTTGAAAGGCACCGTAAATAACTTCATTGTAATCATATGGGTTTTAGTTCTTGGTATCCAGTAAACGTGCCGTTAAGTATCTGGCGACCCTTCTCAATTTTCTCTGTCCATGGGAGTTTATGTTATCTAAACCATCACCGTTAAAGGAGAATTCAATTAAAAAAAGGAAAAAAATTTAATGGGTTTCATGTATATATAAGCGATTTGTAACTGTGAATTATATTTAAATATATATAATAATATAGATTATAGCTCTTTTAAGATTAAAAAATTATCCAATACTATTATCACATATTAAAATATGACTAGTAATTACATGTCATGTGTAGTGGCGTGTATTATATTCGGTGAATCTTTTCTTATAGAGAAGGGAACATTTTTATGAACACAGTATTTATATTGTAGACCTAATAGCACATGGTATGAGTAACACATGTAAGATACCAATACTTTGCCCTCATAGTTTATAAAGACCAAGCCTATATTAAAGTCTTCGGTAAAAAAATATATTCTCAACTTATAAAGAGATAATAGATATAGGTCTTGTTGGGATTGTCTTTATATTTTTATCTTTATCTATTTTGTATTTGATTTATATCTATTTAAAATTTACTGTTTGAAAAACTATCTTATTTGTATCTTATTTATTTGTATTTCATAATTATAATGAAAGTAGTGATTAGATCATTAAAGTTGGAAAATAAAATTTCATGTATTTTTAAGAGCAAATATTTGAAAAAAAAAATTATATTGTATATATTAAAGATGATTATTTTAATTGATATTTTTATAAATATGAATAAAATAAATGGTAAATAAATTCAACTTTATTGAGATTTATTGGATAATTAATCTTAATAGAGGATATATATGAAATTATATTCTATCTTTTTAATATCTTATTCTTACCAAAAACAAAATTCAAGTAGACACCAATAAAATGGAAAAAAAGATGAACCAAACAAAGCCATAAACTTATAAAATTTTCATCTAATGTTGTGTATATATCTACGTGTAATCAGATTATCTATTTGTTTTAGAAATATGCAACTCCATTAAACTTATATATATAAGATTATATATATTAAGGATTATTATGTGATCCTGTTGTTGTTTTTTAGGAATGGGTCTTGCCCTCCATCGCACCATTGAATTATATTCCTCTAAATCTAAATTATTAGATAAATTATGAATTTAATGGTTTAGATTTAAAAAAATATATAAATAAATAATAGAATAAAAGATAGAACCAGTCTTATTAAAATGAAAAATAGAACTATAGAAGCTCCTAAGTAAAAGACAAACCTAAAGATCGATTCAGACAGGGACATATATATCTTGTGAAACTATTACGTCGGTGGGTCAATATTTTATTGATATTCAATTTTGAATTATATGTTGGAACATTTTAAATTATTGTTCTTACTGACATTAGAGCAAATATTATATTATGATTACAATGATGAAATTGAATAATCAAAATAGAAATGTTTTTGGGTCTTGAATAATAGAAGAAATAGAAAAATTTATAAAAAAAAAACACAAGTAAAATCCAGAGAATATTATTAAGATGAAAGGTGAGTTTATATTAATCGGTACGACTATATATTGAAATATTAATGGAAGTTACGGTTGTAAATCGACGTAACCGAGCCGAGTGCAGCTATTTATTTTTCCTTAGTTTAGAAATTGCCCTAGGTAATGAAAACTTCTGTAAGACTAAATCTGAAAAATAAAATAAAACTTCTATAAGTAGAAGTCAGATAAGGAGATACCACACGGCAAGATAGTCCTTGTCCATCAACATCTCCAACTCGTCACCGTTAGGGCACCACAATTGCCATCGATACCCGGTAACATGCTATGATTTGCTTTCTTGGGACCCATCTTGACATATTATATATTATATCTATATAGTATATATTAATGACACAAAATGGAATTTCCTCAAATTTAGAATATTAAATCATTTTATTTCCATTCTTATCCATACTTAATATCATTTTCATTAAGCTAAAAACAAAATAATGATAGGGACACGCACGTTTGGGATTTGGGATTTCCTTCTCTCTTTCCTTCCAAATCAGCAATCAAAAAGGAACCACAAATATGATAATATCATCTTTATGACAAAAATCAAATTAATAATATTCATCATTTTGAAATTATCCCATAAGATAACAAAAAATCAAATTAATAAATGAGTTTTGGCTTGATATTTGCTCGAGTTTGATTCCATAATATTTTAGTTGAACTTTTCTTGAACTACTTAAATAATTTATCAAGTCTATCAGCTTGAACTTCACAATATTTAGATCGACTCATTTGTAAGTCTAACTAACTTTAAGCGGAGAGCATATATGTTAATTGATTTCTAGTTGAATTTGAATATTAATATTATTTTAATTAGAAGATAAATAATGTTTAAATAAATCAAATTTTAATATGTTTAATTAAGTCAAGCTTAGCCTCATTAATTATTGCTACTTTGAGTTAAACTTGAGCTTAAATGCTAAGCTCGATTTATCTTCAACTTTAAAATTTCAAATCAAACTCAAGGTTAAATATTGTACAATTTTATTTTGGCTCAGTTCATTTTGTTACTATTTTATTTCGAACCATTATTTTGGAAGAATTACCAATTTTTTTTTTTGTATTTTATGTTTTTATTCTTCAAGTACAATACTATAGAGAGACTTATGCACCACAATATGCCTATATATAGCATCCTCAAAATATTTTTCAAGCCTCATAAATTTATAGGGCCAGCCAATGAAAAGCGTACGCAAAATGTAATGCTTCGTATCCAACTATATTCGTGGGCATTTATTATGAAAATGAAATGACTTTATCTTCTAATCAATTAACCAACCCAATCCGGATAAGTTAGGGTTAGGAATTAACAAACTTGTCACCGACTCCATCTTTTTGGTCACCTAAGCCTTTTGACAAACTTTAAGAAATAAGGATATAGTAGATAGCTTAGCTCAAGTCTTCAATACACTTACGTTGGCAACAGTATTTGGTACTAGTTCTAGAATGTAATTAATTATTCCTCTTTTTTTTTTTGTTTTATTTCTATATTTTGATATTTTTACTAGTTAGTATATGAATCTTTGGAGAGAAAAAAAAAAAAGAAAGAAAGAAAGAAAAAAACCTTTGATTTAGGAGGTGTGTTTGTTTTGTTGGGAAATATATATATATTTTTTTGGATTTTCTCAATTTTTTTTTTTTTTTGTAATCAAAAGTCTTATAATTATTAAATATTATTGCAGTAATTTCAAGAATTTGTATCTACTAATAGCTTTTAGCGGCAGCTAATGGTCATAGGCAAATGTTACATCCAATGGTCACGTTTAATGGTTTATTTAATCGAAAATGTCAAGGGAAAATGTGAAAAATGATTTTTATTTTTTAAGAAAAGGCAATAAGCTTCTTTTTCCTCCAAAACCATCACTTCTGTTTAGACGCTATATTGCCGCACTACAGCCACTAATATCGCCATAATAATATTTAACAATCATAAAATTTTAATTGTAAGAATGGAAAAAAAAAATTAAAAAACATTTTTTTTTTTTTTTTTGTAAAACAAACACGCCCTTTATGTGCTACTTAAATTTGGAGAAATTGCTAAGACACCGGTGCAACAAGACAAATTTCAAGATTTCAAAATGTTAAAACTCTAAATTATAATTTAAAAATAGATACTAATTTAGAAATGAGGAAATTTTTATCTGTGTCAATTAATTATCATCATTCTCGGCACCATGTAAGTTCTCCATATGTGGCATGTAAAAAGTATGTATGCTTTGTATATGTATATGTGTGTGTATATATTTATGTATATATAGATATACATGTTCTTAATGGATGATAGTGCAGGCACTTGTCAGTAATGTCCTTTTGCTTTATAGTGCATGTATTATTTAATGGGGGGCAAATGGAGAGTGTTTATTTATAAGGTGAAGAAAGCGTGAAGTATCCGTTGGCTTTTAAAAGAAAGTGGGCCATTCTTATAAGCTATATGTATATCCCTATTAACATATCCATAAATAATGGAGTTGTATTTTAGTGGTTAAAATCTTAGTCTGATATAATAAAACATGTAAGTTCAATTTTATGAAAAAAAAAGGTATAAAAAATAAGAATAAATCTCACTGTTTTTTACTTGCTGCAAGCAATTGGCTAATCGAATCTTTATTCAGCCACCAAAAAAGAAAAAAAAATGATAAAAAAGAATAAAGATAAAGTGATGAAATTTGAAAGTAATATTCTTGACCAATTTCCCCTTGATTGAGGGACTGAACAGTCTTCAGTTCTACAGTGCGTGCAAATTGAAGCTCACTTGTCACTTAGGATGTTGTAGTCTCTTTGACTTAGGAATAGAAACTGCCTTCTCCTTCTGCCGAGGGTAATTTAATTTGTTAATGTGTCATTTGTCAACTCTCATGTGTTTTTTTGGTACCTGTATTGTCAAGTCATTGTCTCACTGTCATGAGCTCATGACATAAATTCTTCTAATACTTATTTGTTGCTTCGAATACTTATATATTTAATTGTGATTGAGTAAGACATCATTTGGAATGGGATTTGAGAGACAGTTAATATCCATTTACTAGAAAATCTCATAATTAAATGTGGATATATATATATATATATATAAATAGAGGGAAACAATAGTTTTTCACATAATTTATTATATTTTATGCATTCATTTATAAAAAAAGCGGTATATATAATTTAAGTGGAAACAAGTTGAAATAGAAGTGTGATTCTAGGTCTTATTTCTTTTCCTTTTAGTTGGATGTAATTCTACAAGCTAAAATCTTGATTCTTTAAAATTATTGATTTGATTCTTTAGAGTCATTGATTCCTTTAAGGAGGATTTCGATTTTAATTTTAAAGAGCCAAAATTATAATTCTATTTTAACTTATTTAATTCCATTCTATTCTATTTTATTGTATTTTAATCTATTTTTCATATCAAACATGATATTTTAGAGATATAAATGTCATACTGTTTGTTTTTTCTATTGTAAAATAACCACCATTACACATTGATTTTTAATTAATTAAATTATCTATGATATTATTAAAGGTATTAAGACGAATTTAAGAAAAAAGAATAACGGGATACAAAATATATATGTTCAGCCAACTCAACTGGGGCTTTTTTTTCTTTTTTAAAAACAAAGAGAAAAAAAGATAAGATCTTAGGTAGCATAGAGCAGGGAATCACGAGTCACGACTATCCGAGACCACTCTGAACCTTGGCAGGAAAAAAATAAATAATAAAAAAGACCATCCTATTTTAACACAGCTTATTGGAGAAAAGATTATTCGAGTACATGCCATGCTTTATGTATATATACTACATAATTATTAATAAAATATTAATGTATAGTGTGTATAAAATAAGAATTATAATTGTTTTAAAAATTAATATAAAAATTTTATTTCATTTATAAGTCATCTATAGATATACATGGTATATAATATGAATATATCTTCTTTTCGTTAAACTAGGATTAAAGATTTTATAAATGAATCGCCATATAATTGGAGCGAAATAATTTCTTAAAGTTCTTGAGAACCATCATGTATATCTTATATTTCCAAAATCTATACCTTCTATAGAGATCCTATATATTATATGAATACGGAACATTTTTCCCGTAAAATTTAGATATATTCCTCATTTATAACTAAAATCATAATATTTAAATAGCTAAATTTCAAATGCATTCCCTAAAATTATTGCCTACTACGGATAAACACCTTCCCTTAGTTTGTGAAAATACTTGTCCCATAGCTACTGCTAAATCACAAAGTAATCGTTAACCGTGGGGAAAAAAAATTCACAAGTAAAACCTATTAAATCGATTTTTAGCAAATTTTGGGAGCTCCAATGGTTATTAAAAGAGTAAGTATATAGTTTGAAAAATATAGGGAGGCAAACAAATATTGTGAGAGTCTAATTGAGTTTGCTACTTGATTAAGTTTTAGGGTGAGCTTGTAATAATTCCTTTTCAAATTACAAGGCAATTGCATTTAAGGACAAATTACAAGAAACACAAATATAACAAATTGGAATTAGAAAAAAATAAAGCGACAAAAGCTTGAGCTACAATATCAAGTTAAATAGTTTATATGTTAGACAAATTTGGTAAGAATTTTCACGAATATAGTGATGACAAAATAGTAATTATGGGAAGGTTATAATAGTGATAAGGGTTCGATTGTGGACGTTATAGTAATGCAGTAACTTTTGCAGTTATGGTAATAGTGATGATGATAATATTGCGATAATAACAATATAGGGCAATGGTAGTAGTAGTTAAAGTGATATATGAGATTTTTTATGGTTAATAATAGTAATATAGCGGTTGTGGCGCAAGCAATGTTGGAGAGATGTGATTGTAAAAATATATATATATATATATATATGGTGATAGTAGTGAAATGATAGAGGAAGTGACCTACCTACTATAGCTAGGTGGCTCTTTCTTCTCACGATAAGAACTAGACAATAATCTTTATCCTTGATAGCTTATAAGTATCCATCTTAGATAGATATAGTTTCCATTCGATTTATTCTTTGCAGTCATTACTCAAATTCTAACAAGTATACCACATCTTCTAAACTAAGTTGACGAATAATTCATTCTCATGAACAAACATAATGTCTATACATACCTATTGTTACGCCCTGAAGTAGTAGAGTCATAACAGTCCCGCCGTGTAAACCATCATAAGATAGAAGTTGGCCTTACAACCACTATTTTAGACCTGATCTACATAAGGCGTCCACGACTAACCCGCTTTGAAGTAAACGGTTTGTAATTTAAATAAATCATTTACATAAGAAAGTAAGGAAATATATATATACACTATAATTCAATTATTGCAATTAAAGTTTACAATATTTCTCCGTAATATATTTCCTTTGTTATTACATTATTCAGAAATGAGAAATAATTCTAAAACTTGGACCTTAAAAATATGGGTTTATTCTTCAATGTTTTTCTTCACTCCCCAGGGTCCAACAGTTGCTAGCTTCAGAGTAGTTGTTTGCTGCTTCTTAGCCAGCACCTGCATGACGTCTATAGGGATGTGAGCAACCACAGCTCAGTAAGTTAGGATGGAGGACTTAAAACTATACCACAAATACAACAAAGTTTTCAATCAACTTATTAAGTGCAATGCATGTGTAAGCAGGTACAATGCATGTGCAAGCAAATGCCAGTACAAGCAAATGCCATCGCACGACATTGTCCGGCCCGTCGTGAGATTAGAAAAATTGCGCTCGCCCTAATCCGGGTTGAGGAGTTGTCATTAATGCAACAGCTCACGACCAAACTCAGGCTTGTGCAATGGAGACCCCGTTCCTTTCGCGACTACCTCCGAACCACTGACTTCACCCTCGCCGCGACCTCCTCTCCTGTCACTTAGTTCGGCTAAGGATGAAGAAGAGACCAATTGCAATTCTACGCTATCCCTCTCGAAGGGGTCGGTATCTGGCCAGGGAGTCCTAAGTTCCTCTAACGGGTTGTCATGCATGTCCGATTATGATTACTGGTCGTATATGTGATTAAGTCCAGTTTAGGGTGATCAATCATTTCATACAAATCATACAATACATGTTAGAGCAACAAATAGAATCATAGCATCACCCATAATCAAGCACATGCACACATCCATCTATCTAACAAGTACAACCAAGCATAATCTCAAACCTCCAAAAATACAGCATTGTATTAATCCCAACTTACCTCGACTCCTCGCTCGCTCACTCGAGGTTCGACTTACTCAGGTCATCGCCGATCATCCCTATAACACAAATGTGGTTTCAGTTTTCATATAATGATTATAGGTTCATTTTCTTCGATAACGCTTATTGTTATGTTTTATTTAGGGTTTAATATACCTAATTATCTAAGTCTTAAGTCTTTTACAATTATTCTAGGTTTAAGGTTAGGTTCGGATTCAGTTTCCGCATCAATTTTTTAAAATTAGGTTCTGGTTCGATTTCTAAGTCCTAAATATGTTTAAATCCTAATGTGAAATTAATCACATTAAGCTCGAATATTCAAATATTCTATTAGGTCTTAATTTAGTATTCTAAGCTATTCGGTACACACTAGTCCTAATTAGGGTATCGAATTTATCCCCGATGTGAGAAAATCTTACTTTTTTATATAATTACCTAAAATTCAATCTTAATTCAGATTTAATATTATTCTGATTTTTACTTTAATATTATCTAAATAATCCTAATTTATTAATTTACAATTTCACATATTACTAATTTCTTATATTAATTACCTAATTTCCTAAATTAACCATGCTTAATACTCCAAAGGCTAGGATTAGGGTTCCACATCAGAGATTAACATCCCTAAACATCTAATTACTATCTAAATTAGTAATTAATATTTTAATCACCTAATTAACCCCTAATCACCCAATTTTTCCATCATTTTAGGGCTAAAAATTAAGTTAAAAATTTCAAAAATTAATTTAAAAAAAAAAATGGCTTCATAGCACTGTTCTATATCACATGAGCATCTTACAGAAAAAAATTAAGCTCCAAACTATACTCCTAAGCCTATTTATTTCTGGTTGCTATCATGCTCGGTTTTGATTAATTTGTTAAGGACCCTATATTTTCAGACATAATTAAACTAAATTACTATTTTTCCCTAACTTTACATACAAAAAAACCTCAGAATAACAAGTTTCATAATTTTCTGGACAAAATAACTAATTTTACAAAATTATTCAAAATCAGAGCAAAGGAGGGACTCATTGGTCTGGGTGTTTCTGGCCACCTCCGACCGCCGTAGCCTTGTCGGCTGGCCTGAGCGCTGCCACCGCCGTATGGTAGTGGTGGCCGTCTACTCCCAGTTGTTCTTCTTGTATGGGTTCCCTTTAAAGGCCCTATCTGCACAATTTTCTTTTCTCTTTTTTTTTTTCTGAATTTTCTCTCAAATTTTCGAATCTCTCTATTTTTCTCTCATTCTAAACTGTCCAAATGAGTTCTGAAAATTTTTCCCCTATTTATAGAAGATTTTTGTAATTATTATGCATTAATTAGACATGACTTTGCCCAATTTCCTTAAGTTTTGGCATTTGTATTGTCTAATTTTTATCTTGCAGATCTTATCCAAATGATTTTTGGCTTTTGTGTATTAGCTCCTTACCAATTATGAATTTTCTTTAAGTATTGAGTATTATTTTAGCACATTTCATGTATTTTAAGTAATTACGCGTATTTATACCTACATGTGAATTCATATATAGTATGAATAAATATTCCTAAATATTATTTAGGTTATTTTATAATTTTTAGTATACATATAATTTATCTCTAGCTATTCGTTAAGTACCGGAACGCATTTTACGAATTTTCAATAAATACTATTTTATTACTTATTTTCTTAAATTCAAACTTACGAGATCAGTTTACTAATATTTTTAGCTTTACTTTATAATTTAGGCTCGATTGGATCTTTCAACCAATCGAAATCTCGGATTGCTAATTTTGGAGCTTACACTTAAGAGTAACCTTTTCTACATATCCATATAAAATTTGAGTAGGCGAAATAAGGTCCTATGCTCCTTGAAATAAATGCTTTGTTAGGTTCAACAATTCTCAATTGGGTTAGGCAGTTTTTGTAAAAAATGGAAACTACATCATATTAGGAGAAGACTCTAGTTTGCTCATAAGGTGTATGTTGATCCAATTGGTTTATCTAATGGTTTAACTTTGTGGTAAGGAGCTAATACACATGTTGATGTTCTATAAGTTGTCAAAATATAATTGATATGAAGATAGAATATTATGAAAGTAGAGAGATGATGCGTATTTCATGATTTTATGCATATCTAGATAATTCCAATAGAATAATATCTTAGGATAGATTTCATATCATAGCTAGAAGTAAGTCTTTTCCTTAGTGGTTTTGGAAGATTGCAATTAAATAATAAGCGATAAGGAGAAAAGTAGAAGACAAACCAAAAGAGCATATTGCTCATATTCTTCTATAGATAATATTGAATTGTATTCCAATGAATTTTTTTTATCTAGGTTAGGCTTTAGCTTGGTCAAACAAATGATTCGGTAGAGTGTAAGTAAATGAGAGATAGGATAGAGGAGTCATTAGTTCAACATAGCTTCAACTATTTCTTATGACCCAGATTTCCATTAAGCTAGTATATGGCGTAAAACTACCCTTTGCTTTAAGAGGGAAAAAAAATAATGAGGTTAGAGATCTAAAATTATTCAAATTTGAATAAAGTTGGTTAAATGTTTATAGATGTAGTGAAGTGATAATAAGAGCATGGCAAGAGGTTGTAAAACTAGCAAATGTCTTGAGGTTGATGTGCAAGTTGAGAGCTTGTTGTCAACTTCTAATCAAGTGAAGCAAACAAATGTGCAAGTAGTACCAAAGTGCTTTAAGTAATACATAAATATCTGGCATCTTTGCAAAGAAAAAAGGTAGAAGATTAAGTAATGGAGAAGGAAATCCTCTTACTCAAATGCATTAGTTTTGTATAACATTAAGAGGAATAATATTGGCATCAAAGACTAAAGATTAATTAGCTAAAATACAATAATAAAAACAATTTTTTTTTTACCAATATGCTTTGCATAAGAGATTTACAATAAAGCGTATGAGATTAAGAATAAGGGGGACATGTGGTAAGGGGAAACAAAATTGGAGTATATGTTAATTTCATGGAATTCTTCCGAGAGTCATATAATTTAGAAGCTGCTACATTTAGATGTTGCACTTAATCAGATCAACTTCACTATTGGAGGAGAAGAGAATGAGTGGCTAGTTAGGTTTGTAAAGAATGTGAAGTTAGAGAAGTGGTACTCCAGCTAGGCAAATCGAAAGCTCCTAACCTCAATGGAGATGGACCATTTTACCAATTGTAGTGGCATCTAGTTGTTCCTTGTTAGTGAGGTCGTAAAGAACATCATGCACTCAGTACTTTTTTTAGTTTTTTGTAAATAATAAAGGATCCATATCGAATACAAGTGGAAGACTTCATTCATGCAAAGATTAAAGCTACAAATGTCTTAATATCCCTAACAAAGAATAAGTTTTCTCTACTTTATCCATAATTTTTGTAATAGGTTTTTTTGTTCTCCTTGCAATGGTGAGTTTATTATGATGATGAAATGGACTTAATTGTTTGGGATATTAGGTTGATGGATTCATGATATTATTATGTTAAATATTTGAAAATTTGGTGCTTCTAGATTTTTGGTTCATTGAGCATGTATTCATGTTAGATTGGGTCAAAATCTAAAAAGAGTAGAATTTTCATCAATTTTATAACAAGCTAACACCCAATGACAAGTAAGATATAGGAATATGTATTGTAATTGGTTTAAGGTTAAAAATATAAAACAAATAATACTAAATAATCTTGTTTAGAAATAAAAAAACTGACTTAATTAATTAGAGTGAATTGATATGCTCTAATATTTTGATAACTTGAAAAGAAAATCAAAGAAAATAATCTAAAACCTATCAAGAACTTAATAATCATTTAGTGCATATTAACATCATGATTATTAACACCAATCACGTGAGTTTATTGATTTTATCAATATAAGTGTAGTATTCCTATAATTTAGATTAATTATGAGAAGCATATGATTTTAAAAATTTACAAATTTTAGTTTCTCTATATAAGCAAACGTATACACCAATTGAGTTGCATTTTAAGGGAAAAAGGGATGAGCTGCAGTGACTAGGTTTTATTCCCATCCCGTCAGTCAGTTTGTTGTTTTTAGATTGATGCTGTCGAGCCCGAATGATTGATGTTCAATTTGCTATCATTTAATGAATTTATCTTTGGAGAATTTTTTTTTTTTTTTTAAAAAAAAGATGGACATTTTTATCATTTCAATTCTAATTTATAGAGTATGAAAAGGAAGAATCATATTTATTTTGTCCTAGCATCGTACAAAGTCTTTAACTACTTTATCCCGTTGAAGCACTTTATTGTATCAAAATCAAGCAAACATCGTATTTGGATGAGCTTGAAGACGAGGTGACTCGATGGGCCTAACGCAATGCATATTGGGCTATGAAAGATTAGGCTGAAACAACTGTGGGCTCATCCCCTAAAGCTCTACATATGGATGCTGGGCCCCAGCATTGTTTCAAGGAAAAAAGAAAGAGCTGCGCTCGATAAACTAGCCCAAATGGCTTTAGCCCATGAAAACCAGTACCATTATTTTTATAGCAAGCCTCACTGGATAAGCTCTTTTAATGCTCGATGATGCATTATCCCATGAGGTTTTTCTTCTTCTTTTTTTCCCCTTCCTTTAATGATTTAATTTCAAATAAAACTGAATTTAATTAAAAATTAGCCAACATTGAAAAACAGTATGCAAAATTTAATGAATTTACAAAAAGAAATATCAAAAATCATTTAATATCATGTCCGAAGTTGTAAACTATGATTTGAAACTCCGAAGTTCCAATCATTATTTAAAGAACATATACAACGGCAACCTATAAAAACCATGAAAATAATAGAAAGTTGTTGGACTTCTAAAATATAACACTTGTAATGCAGAAAAGATTATTTTTATATACAATATCAAATTAGTCTTTTATATAAATCCATGCATGTAATTATATTATTAGATTGATTAGTTATTTGTTTATAAAGTTTTATTAATATAGTTAATATTTTATCTGTTAAAGTGTCAAATCAAGCAATCGTTGGCTTCAAAAAATTATTATGATTGTAGATTAATATGAAAGCGAGACTTGGTACTTATATTTGATGAAAATTTTTTGCACGTTGATACTTTTATAGATCTTACTGTAATTTATCCTCAAATAAATCATATTCAAACTAACTGTTTAAACCTTTCCTTTTTTTCAGTATTTAAAGATTGAAATGTAACACTTTAGTATCTTAATTTCCAAAAATGCACCCAAAAAAAAAAAAATAGTGTCTCCATATTTGTTTTATAAAGTTGACAAATAATATATGTAAAAACTTCTTTTAGAATATTATGGAGAGAAGAATGACGTGGCTAGTGATGAATGACACTATATACAAAATCTCGTCTTCAACTTCTTTCCCATTAAGACACCATTTTGATGTATTACATAATTTAATCATACTATATCATATGAATAAATTAACCAAACTTACATAAACACTACATTCATTAAATACCCACTACTTCTTATACCATTCTATCTACATCCCCACTATTTCTCATCTTTGAACTCAATTCCCACACGATCCCGCTATTTGCTTAATTGGTTATACACGATTTCCAAATGCAATTTTCTGAATATTACGACAATTTTCATTCTATCTTTAATTTTAAAGCTCTAAGGATGTTTTGGTATTTCTTATATATTTTAAAAAATATATCCCTCACAATTCCTACAGAATTGATCGCTTATATCATATTCTAAAGACAATTTCTTCCCACTATCCAAATATTTACTAAAAATAATTTCTCATCCCCATCTTTTTATCCAATCTATCCTCAATGTATTAAAATAACGGCCACTTACTTTATATTTTATATCTACCATTACAATTATTGTATTGGCAAGCTAACCTTTATTTATTGCAGACTAAAGTTTATTTTACAATATTGAAAATTATTTAACTATTAGAACTCCGACTTTTAATCTAACTAGTAGTTACGTGATTGCATTATCTTCTGCTAATATTATCCATCTCGAATTTCATTTGATTAGTGTATCTTTACACATGTATTGCTTGTTTATGCAGGATAAGAACTTTGTCGAAGTTAATCTCTCTTGGTTTGTTTTTTTTATTTTTCATTTTTTTCACCTTTAAGTTATAGAGGAGTTCTACAAAATCCAACTCACCCAACCTCATGGATCATTTAGGGAATTTCATGTCTAAGAGTGATTAGGCCTACCAATATTGTAGACCCGGTTTGGATCGCCCCCAACAAAAAATAAAAAAATAAATCAAGGCTTAAGAAAGTGACATTGGTTGTACGCCATGTCTATAACTATTAGTGCTCATGCAAATTTAACTAGCTACTCGCCACTTACTAATACTAGAAAGAAGAATAAATAAAAGAGATATAATCAGAAAATTACAAATGTACTTTTAAAACCATATGTCATGAGCAGATAGATTCTTTAACTTTGAAATCATGTTTTCACCTCTTCATAACTTTGAAAGTAAGTATATACTTTCTAAATATTCATTAATTTTCTCCGATCATTACTCTATATATATAATCCTTCTAGCAACAACTTTGGAGTTTTAACAAGAGGGGTGTACATTCTTAGAGTTTTAGGAAATTGAAATCATACTTTAAGATTTCGAGGGATCTATCTAACTCAAGTGTTATGTTCAAATTGAGGAAAGAAATGAGGAGAGGAAAGAAAATGAGATTTTTAAGAAAGTTTTCCTTGTCTCAAAATGGAGGTAAAGGGGAAGGTAAAGGGAATGAATTTAGAAGGGAATATTTTTCCTTAGATTGATAAAAACTATTTTCTCTAAATTTGGAGAAAACTAAAAGGAATTAACATAAATTATTATTTTATATTTAAAATAAAAGCACTCTTTCAAGTTAGTCTTTTATGACATTTCAACAAAATAATGACGATCTCTAACGAATTGTATCATAAATTCACTAACTGCATGTCAAAAGAAACATAACATCTTGTTTAAAGCATGATGTTGATGGGTTATTTTGGGCACTAGGGCCCCATCACCTATTCCAACCTATCTTAGCTCATGGCCAACTTATTGGGTCCTTGTTTGACTTGTTTGCCATGTTCTTCGACCTATGACTGAGCTTTGTCTTGATCCCTGAGCTACCCATAGCTCGGGTTTTATACTTAGATTACCATGCCTTATGCCCACGCTCCCTTAAGGATTGAAGACCTACTATGATGGTTTAGTTAAAGGATAGAAGGGTGTTGAGCGGGTATGCTAACCTACTAAAGATGGATGGACAATTGTATGCCACATCACCCCATGGATCTCGAGATCTCACCTAAAGTAAGAAGGTTCACTTTCCCATTTAGATGAGATATGCATATATCCGCCTTTTATTTATATCTAGCCGACTACCACTACAAGTACGTGCTAACTCCCATAAAAAAAGGTACTTTCAACTTACTATTGAAATCTTGCCTTTTATATCTAGCCGACTACCACTACAAATACGTGCTAACTCCCATAAAAAAAGGTACTTTCAACTTACTATTGAAATCTTGCCTTATTGTTACTGTGCTTATTCAATAAATATCCTAACTAAAGTATTAGAGTAATCATGTTAAAAAATATTCTAGTGCTCTTTACTATGTTCTCTTTTACAAAGTTTGGATCAACGGTTTAAAGCTTAAGCAAGTACAATCTCTATTAGCAAAATCTATCGACAACACGTGAGATTTCACAATGAATACAACATTCAAATTTTGAATAAGTTTCAATAGTAATTTCTTGTGTCTTTAATGTGTATTATTCAAATTTTGAACAAAGTCGTAAAAACTTTTCGTTGTGTGTTTAATGTGTATTATTCACAATTGAAAGTGATATTGATCTCAACACTCACAAAGCTCAAACTGTATATTGATTTTGATGTCCTTAAAATGGTCTTGAACGTATTCTTCAATAAGCAATCTTCTCAACGGTTAAGAAGAAATTATTATAATAATCCGACTATAAAATTTGTCTAGAATTATTTCGTTTATGGCATTAATACAAAAGCGCTTTTGTCTGTATTTTCAATAAAAATATACTTTCATAAACATATTGACTTGCCATGGAAAAACAAGTACTTTTCATTTCAGACAATCACTTAACAAATTTAAGTACTATAAAAGTGAAATAAGTCCCTCCACATATGGAAATTATCTTTTAAGAAATTAATACTAGTTTTGGGGGGAGTACTATCAATCATTTGACATCAACCGGACTCATCTATTATGGTTATACCGTACCCTCTTTTTTTTTTTTTTTTTGTATAATTACTTATTATGTGAGTTGTTGTAGTGTTATGATCTGTACGGTTACTCTTATTTTGTCGGGATAAATATGACCTCCTTTCTCTCTGTTAATTTATCGAGTTAGGTGTTCAATACAGTTTCGCTTGTGAATATCACTGTCAAAAAATTGTAGAACTTTATCAGTGATAAAAGAAGATTTTCTTTTTAATTTTTTTTTTCATTATCCAAACAGAGAAACATATATGTTACAGCTTGTACACACTTATGCGTTATGCATGTATTAGAGCTATATATAAGTGGGCTAATTAAGCCGATCTACCTCGTCCCGATCAACGGATTAAGTAAGTTAGCTTGCTTATAAATACATGTTAAAATTTTTAATCTAACTTACATTATTGCATGTTGATGGGTTGAATATATTATGTAAAATATTCACATACCATAAATCATTATTTAGGATCTTATTATTTCCGATGTACATAGTTAATTTTTATTTATTATAAAATTTAGTTTTCATTTTATTTTAGAAAAGTAAAGTTCCAATCATTCCAAGAAAATATATACATATATACATTCCCATCGACATGAAAAAGAAAAAAAATCTTATAGCTGGCAATATAATAATATAAGCATATTTATAACATAATAAATTATATGATTTCCATGATCATCATACCAATAGAACTCCTACTACTTCTAGCATCATAATAGTTACATTAAAACCATAAGCAAAAACTTTGAATTTTTTACAATAATCTTACAATACAACAACATGATGATCTTATAACATAATAATACGATGATAATGTCTTATGTGTGAAACTTTAAGATAATATGTATATATACATATATATATATATATTTATTTTTCTTTCTTTTATTTATTTTTTGGGTTGGCTTATAATGGATTTATTTGCTTTAACCCACAAATTAAACGAGTCAAACTAAAAAAAAAACCTACATTTAAACAGGTCAAAGTTTTTTAACCTCACCCGTATTGCTGCACTTGTACAACTGTAGTATGTACACATCTAATAATCTATGCACTCGATATTTCGACAACAATGAGCAATTAATATTATCAAGTCTAATCTTCCAACTAATTTGAAATGCAAAATGAACAGACATGACTTAAGTAGACCAGACTCTGTATGGAGGATAAGTGCTCATGTTCACATGCATTAAGTGCTAAGTTTGATGAATTAGTGGTAAACATTAGGGGAAGATAAATCAGTAGGGACATTGGAAATGAGGACAACGTCGTCGGTGCAGCATGGGACCTTCATTTTGGAGTTAATGTTGGCAGCGACCAAAACTATACTTTTTCCTCATTAACCACAAAATCATCTGTGAATTTAGTCAAATTTCCGTAGACCGACAAGACTTTTCTACTTCCCGGCCCTCCCAATTAATGAAGGTGGTGGCAAACTTGTACCGGCGGTCATATCGGTTGTTTCATTTCTTGTCGAACTCCTATTGGTACAATCACGCATCTCTCTGTAAATCCTGTCAGGATTTTTTTTTAAAAAAAATAAACAAACTCATTTCTTTCCCTAAATAATATACATTTCAACTATTAAAAGGGGAAATTAAACCTTAAAAGCATTCATAATTTGATTCTCTTCAATTCATTTAGTTTAGTTTGATTCGATTTAAATCATTTTTGAAAAGCAGAATTCGTTTGTTAATAATATTAATTATCAGATCCCAAGCTCGAAAAATCGTAATAATCTCACTGGGTAAATTAATCTAAATTATAAACCGATTACCTTAACCACAAATAGTAGATATAATTTATACAAGACGAACTCAACTTAATCGGCTTTAAAGCATTCATATAGATATATGTAACATAGATAACTTATGGAATAGTTTTGCAAAACACTTTTTTTTTAAGTATAGATAGTTCCTTTTTTCCATTACACTTATAAATACATCAAAAGTTCAAGTTTACCAAAAGAAACCTTACAACTCCAAAAGTGTACATATTTAAATAGATTTTATATCAACCAACAGTTTGGAAATTATATGACCTCTTAAGAAGTCCCTTTAGTTTTCGCATAAAAGAAAAACAAAGCAATAAAAGAAAAGACTAGATAATCCATTTATCTTCTAGTCTTACTCCCCAACCCACTAGATATTAACCTACGAATGATTGTAATATGGCATCTTTAAGTACTGTCAACACCTGCAAAATAGTTTATAAGGATGTGAAAACAACTCACTTCTTAAGGAGGGATAAAGTCATAAAGTGCATCAATCAAACAAGGTTATTAAATATTAATCAAGTACAATGCAATATGTAAATGGAATTCATAGCACAATGTGTTAACCACTCTATTGTGAAGTATAGAAATTACATTTGCTTTAACCTAAATTGAAAAGTTTTAATACGACACTATCATACCAATTACAAGTTTATGCAATAGAGAATACTCTCCTTCTTAGACATACTTCGAATCATGGTTTCCAATCTTGCTACAACCTTTTCTCTAATCACTTAGTTCGATTAAATGTAGGAAAATAATTATTTCTACTATCCTCATCGAAGTGTTAGTATTTAATTCAATACCTTAAATGTTACCTGTAATGGGTTGCCATGAATGTTAAGTTAAAGTTTAAAGTCAAGTTAAGATTAGTTCAATTTATAGGTGATTAACTAAGTTCCAAACAAATCAATTAATATAGTAACAATAAAAAAACACCACAAAGAGTTCATCTTCGAACCAGCAAAACAATATCTCAAATATACACATAGCATGCGTGTAAACAATCAAACTACAACCATAAGAAAGTATTCTTATTCATTCAAATATCTTAAAATAATACTCTAACATGCCATGAGACACCGATCTCAACTTACTTGATGTTAATATATGTTATTCACCTTACATCCCGTACTTGTTTCCTTCACATTTCCCTAATATTCAACATAATTATTTCAGTTTTCACTAAATACAAAGTTTATGAAGTCATTTTAACAATTTAAGGGTGTTTGTGATTTATAGAATTTACAAAGAGCAATTTCTAAAATCTCTAAGCATGCATGGATGAAATGAACCCATTTTCTCTCCACTAATTCCTTTTATACCTCTCCCATTTAGCCTTGTTAGGTATCTTAGCTTAGATATTTTACTTTAATAGCCGACCACTTAATAACCTATGCCTTTCCCACTTAATTCCAGCTATCTTGGTTAATTTTTACTATTTTCCATTAATTTTTAGCTAATTATATATATTTCGAGTATTTTAGGAAATTTCGAATATGTATTTGTATATAATAATTATACCTAAAGTGCATCAACTACTTTTACATATTATTTTATATATTTCTAAAATTTTATAGTCTAAATAATTTACCTCTAAACTTTGGTTAATTTTTGTTATTTAAACCCCATATTATTGATATGTAAGATATAACATAGTGTAATATAGTAAAATTGACTTTTTTTGTTATAGTATTATTATTATATTATATATTTTTATATCATGCACCCACAAAGTATCCTCGACTCTATAATATTAATAGTATCAAAGCTTTCAATGTTAATGAGGAACATCATCCAAAAATTAAAACTGTAAATATTATTTCATGGTGACATTGCATCTTAAATAATAATAAAAGCGCATAAGTTTGCTAGAGATAGGAAAAGGAGGATAGTGAAGGCTTATAATGAAATAATAAATAACAAGAAAAGAAAAGATAGATTGGACTAAACTGAAATGTTGACAAGGTTTTAAAAACTAAAAAATGCTTATTTTCTATTTTTTAATAATAATAATAATAAAAGTTTTAGTTAAGGTTTAAGTAATTTGGTTCAACTCAACCTCTAAAAATGTTAGGCAAAAAAAAAAAAAAATAACTTGTAGAACTAAACCCAAATCAAATTGCAGATTGTCTAGATAATTTTTTAATTGAATTGTGAACCGAACCAAAATATAAAAAAAAAAATACACATTTTATGGTTTGTTTATTAGTTCAACTCAATTTAATTTGATAAACAACTCCATTAAACTCGATCTATATGTTGAAAGATTAATATCTATATCACTAAGTATATTTAATTTATTTCAAGTTTTGCTTCTTTCTTCTCCTAAAACAATATATATATATATATATATATATACACGGTATAGTTCTAACTTATTTTAAGTTTAGACCTGTTGTATGGGAGATTCCATGATATTTGACTATTTCTACCTTTATGGAAGGCTTGCCAAGGCTATAGGTGATAGCGTTAAAAATGTGATTCTTCGGCATTTGATTCATCGGAATCCGAATAAATACTATGGGGGTGTAAATCAAATTTTATGTATTTATCAGTAACGCCTATGCTGACATCAATCCTTATAATTATGCCTCATGGAACCAACCATTATGTGAAATGCTGAGGAAGATTCACATTACATGTATCTATACATAATGTGTAATTAGGCTACTAATTACAATTAAACATAAGAAAATATGAATAATGAATTTTTAGATAATTATCTATTATTATTCTATGTATTTGAATTCAATTAATAGTTACATATTATGTATAATTACATATAATATATATTACTTAATAAATCTTTTTTCGTAAAATAAATTGAAAATGTAAAACAGAAGTTATACTATAATCCACAGAAACATCAGAAGTATATGGCACAACAAACACCCCATATAGTGAAAGCAACATAGAGGGAGGTCATAATTTAAAAAAAAAAAAAAGAAAAAAAGAAAAAGAAAAAGAAAAAGAGGGAGAATACAAGAGACTCTTAAAGAGTATTATCCAACTATTGTAATGAGGCATAAGCCAAGTAAAACCTCAAAAACCTTATTTAAAAGTCTATATTGAAATAAGAAACAAGAAAATATGATTAATTCCAAGTAAAAAATCATTGTTCTTTAACTATTTACCTAGTTTGGCCGAATTGCACCAACTTTGGCTAAATGTGGCTTTGTTCAGTCAAATGATGACTCGGTTTGGTCGATCGATCTTTGCTATCCAGCTTCATTAGCCATAAATTCTACTTATCCCTGTTCATATCAACATATCAAAAAGACATTAAAGTCGAATATGTATGAGAATTCACAAACATCAAAAGTTTCATTAAGAACACGACAGAATTAAATAAGCCACACCCAATAACACATTCCCTTGACACGTGGGTATCTTGGCAAACGTTCACAAAATTTCAAATAACAGATAAATCACAAAAATTAAGGTAGGTGGGGAGGATTCTTAGGGGCTTCGTTTGTAAAATCTTTGACAATCTCTTCCATTTTTCCATATTTGTTTTCAGAAGTTGCAACCCATCTTTCACTCTTAGCTGTTGATTACTTTGCTTATCCTCTCAGAGTCATGAAAAACCCAACGACATTAGGATTCGAAAATTGGCTGTAAAGTTTCAACGGTTAAACTGTTGTTATTATTGGTCTGAATACTTGTGATTTTCACGACTTGGGCAAGTGGGATGTTGTAGTGTAATGTAAACTCTACAATTACTTGCACAACCACAACCACCTGACTTGAAAGACCAAAAACCCAAGTGGGACCCACAAATTAATTAAAAACCAAATTGAATTTTCTAATTCTAATGCTTCAAGGAAGAACATTTTTTGAGACTGGTGTCCAAGTCTTCATTGGTCTTCCCAAAACGAACAACAAAAGAAGTTTCTCTTCTTGCTGCCTATGTATTGTCACTAGCATAACATCTTCAACTTCAACACCACAAACTTTTTAGTTTCATTCCTCCAAGTATCCATATCCCATGAATTCAGAGGTTAGCTACACAGCATCTCAATTTGATTCCTTTTTTTTTTTCCTTTTTAATTTGCTATGTCCAATTCAGCCTTTTATATAAGACAGTTGTGTGGTGCTAATCTTAACAGTTCATATTTTTTTTTTTTTTTTTTTGTATATACGATCATCAGCATTACTTGGCACGTGACTTCCTTACCCTGTGCATTATGTTATTGTGAATGAATCAAGATGCCTTGAACTTTTATTGACGTTCTGGCTATGAAATGCTGTTCTTTAGTTCTATTGCTTCCTGGTAATTGCAGAGTGCTGACTGACATTTTAAGATGATGAGTTCATATAATTCTGGGCTAGTTGTTGTATATTAATTGTCTCATTGATCGGAATCAGCACAAGCAATAGAAATATGCTGTCTGTTTATTCTGTTCAAAGTGTGAATACTGAATGGGCCATTTTCAATGTATCAAAGACTTTCCAATAAAGAAACAGATAATCTGCGCTTGGTTTCATGGTCAAATAGTTCTGAATTATTCATTTCTTTGTTCATTGAAGTGCTGATTTTACTATTGATTGGATCTCTCTGAACAGATATGCATCCCCTTTTGCTCTTTTATGTTCATCTTAAACGTATGTCATTGACATGCTGATTTCCCAGGACCATAATTTGCCAATTGGATGGCCACTTGGGCTGGAAATCCTCACTTCAAGACTAGGAATCATCGGAAATTCTGAAGATGATGTGGTTGAGCCGCAATTAGAGTCTCTTCTTGCACCCACTTCCAGTTTTTCATCATTCTCATCTTCGGCTCTTGACACTGAGGTACAATTGTATAACAGACAAACCTAAGAAAGAACATTTACCTACTCAAATAGAGTACCTTTCCTTCTGTATCTGTATGAATCGATATATTTTAGAGCAAGGAAGAATTAATCACAGATGTACTGATTGATTCATTCACTAGTCTTCTTCACACCTTTGCGTTTTTGATGACGTTTTCTAACTTCAGAAGATATTAACTGGTACATCATCTTGTAATTCACTTATCTTATTTTTGCCCTCTGCGGAAAAGCTTGTTAACTGTTCTCTTCTTACTCGTGTTATATTGTTGCTTGCTGTACTTGTGTAATCAGTCATCAGCATCATTCTTTCGAGACAGTAGTGTACCTCTCGGTCGGTTAATTGGAATCAAACCCGGCGATGGAGGCAGATTATACTTTTCAAACTCAATCCGATATGAAGGACCAAGGATGAAATCTAGACGCCATGACTGCTCTGAACTCTCTGGAGGAAATGGAGTGGAAGTGTCTCAAGGGATCTGCCTACCTCTTCTAGTAAGCATTATTGTAAGAATAAACCGAAATAGGAACAGATCAAGACAATAGAATATGCAGCTTCTCTGGAGAAAGTCATTCATACCACAGAGAGTTATACTAAATAATGCATATTGAAAAAGTCTTTTGATTGCTTACACCAATGCATACTTGTATGATTTAAATTTATGCTGAAAAAACCAGTGGCTATATAGCCCTATCGTGTGCACATTCACACATTCATCTTTTATATATATAATTTCGGAAGCATTTCTTACTTGTACCTTTTCAAAAATAGCCAAAACCAGAATTATAACTCCTAATAGAAATTCTTTGAAAAAATTACAAGGGAAAGTCATAAATCAATAGCAAATCCAATAAGAATCACTAGATCACCTACACCAATCTGTGTATACTCTCGTAAATTAGAAGCAGAATTGCATTATTGCATGCAAATTCCTCACAGATGGGTAGTAGGATGTGATATCCTTAAGTGGAGTGTGATGGAGCTCTTAATGATCAAGGCACCATTAGTCTAATGGCTTGTGTTTATCAGAACTCATTGTTAAGTATGCTCAATGGATAACACTCCGGTTAAGCATGTATAGTGATGAACTCAAGGCCCTTGCACCAAAAAACATCCAGTTCCATTACACTCTATTTGAGCGATTCATATAGGGCATCTAGGACTTGTCTTGCCAGAGTCGTAAAGATTTGAATGAGGCCATCACAATGTCTGTTTTGAATTGGATAAGCTAACAAGATCAAATTTGCTTGTACTTTTTTTTTTTTTTTTTTTTATCCTGATGTAAATACCGGTAGAGGAGAGCTGTGAAAAGGTTTTATATAACATCATATGCTAAATTTCTTCATCCTCTCATGTTACGGCACTCAATTTCGCGTTAATGTTTCAAATGAAACTGGACATGAATGCAATATATACATAAACGAAGCAATATATGCAGAGTACCAAAAGCCTAGCAGGAAAATACTCTGTTGATCATTCAGGCATAAAAAAATAAGGGGTACAAAAGATATAGAATGATGAAATTAATCAACAACTACAAGGTTTTGATACTCTTCTCCAGAGATGGCTTGATGCATGACAGCCTCGGGGTCAATATCCCCATTGCCACCCAAGAACAATTTGAGCAAGTTCTTTGAGAATCCACTCACAAGGGCCACTCCATTTTGGTTCCCCATAACTGGGGTCGATCTTGAATCCCTCAAATTCCAAAAAACTATCTGAGGTACAACATTTCCATAACAACATTCCCGGTATTTCCTAGTGATTGCTTCATAATCAGTTTCCCATGGATTAGCAGATGCTTGATCAAACTCCATGTCACTAAAAACGAACACCGTCTTTATCATATCATCTTCCTTTAAATGCCCTTTCACAGCCACTTGCAATATTAGGTTGAACACCTTCTGGAAATTTGTATTGTAACCCCAATCCATGTGCCTCACAAACTCGGTCTTTTCATGAAGTGAATCGCCTTTGATCAAATGAAGCTGTGGATCAGCACTGAATGATATAACTTTCCCTTTCCATGGCTCTCTGCTTAGTTCCGAAACCAGAATTCCCAATGCAATAGAGACCTCCATCGGTATTCCAGACATACTCCCGGACACATCACATACAGCGAGACAATTCTCCAATTTCCCTCCTTTCAACAAATCATCCACCATTCTTTTCCACTGAAGCTCTGCAACTTCTCCTCCGTCCTCATAATCATTTAAGGATTGTATGATCTCGTGTGGAAGCACTGCTCCAGCAGCAATTTTCGCCTTACCCGACTTGACTTCTGAAAGATAATGCTCAAACCTCTCTTTATCGTGTTTCAAGAACTTGTCCTCGTAGAGTTTCATGGCCACCGAGGCAACTCTATTGTAAGGAATAGACCCCCATTGGTTGGCACCTATATATACTTCAGGCAATTCCAGGACCTTCCTCAATGGCACAAGGACTTGTTTCCTCAACCGATCACGAATTCTGTATGCATAGTGTGCCTCTTCAACTCCTTCATATTCCGGGTATGATTCCCGGGGGAACACTAGCCTTGCAATGCTCTCACAAATCAATGTGGAGCGGTCGAAGGAAGAATCAATGGAGGGACACCACTTTGCAGAAAGGCTGATCCTTTTCAGTTCCCCTGAATTCAGAGCCTCCATGTCTGCCTTCAAGCATTGAGCGAAATACTCTGAAACATTATCATATAGGAAGTGAAAATCGGAATCACGGGTATATCTTTCAATGACCTTTTTAGCCATGACAATTCTTTTATCCTGTCTCAAAGCCCTTGCCTTCTCCTTTTCCTGTTTAGCCTTGGCCAACCCATTAGATATCCTAACTTCCCTAGACAAGGAAGATTTCGGGTTTTTCGTTTTGTTGAATCTTTTCGATGTTCTCCTCTTGATGAACTTTCTCCTACCGTTCTTATGCTTCCTCTTCAACCATTCTTCTTTCTGGATACGTCTGACGTCGGGGCCCTCAAGGAGCCGGTAGAGAATTTCCAACAAGTCCTTGAAGTACCCGAAATCGGCGAAAGACCCCACATTGCTAGCAAGGGTTCTAGGATGATTCTTAAAGAGCCAAGACGCTGCTGCGTAGAATCCTTCTTTATCAGATTTCCCATTTCCTCGAACACCTCTCAGGTTGCATATCAACTTGAGCGTGATCAGAGGGTCATGAGACCAAGCCAGCTCGAGCCTTTGTGTTAGTGACTCGGATGGTGTGTCGGGTACTATATGGAAGAAGAAATCTAGACATGGGTTTCCTGTTGAGGAAAAAGTTGCGGAATTGTTTTCTGTGCGTGTTTTTGGAGGCTGTTGTGTCATTACGTTGAAGTTTTCCACCATGAGGTCTATGAAAGGGTGGCTGGAGCTGGAGGTGGAGGTGGAGGTGGAGGTGGCTGTGGCGGTGGTGGAGGACGGTGGTGGAGGACGGTGGTTGTAGACGGTGGAGTTCTGGTGGACCCAGGAGGAGAGATGGAGGAGCCATTTGATATAAGGAAAAATAATAAGGGTTGACTTTTGTAATTTGATGTGTTCAAGTGTAATGTTTTTATGGGACTGCTTTGTGTTTGTGATGAAAGGGAGGCAGTATTTATAGGATTGCATTCCTTGAAGACCAAGTTCTTTTTGATTGATTCAAGGGGCTTTCCCTGGAATCTACATGTACCGGCTTTGTTAGTCGGCATTGTCCTTTGAATTGTATATTGGTTTATAGAGGAGTTGTTTTTTTTTTTTTTTTTTTTTAAACAAGTGGTTTCTAGAGCAAAGTCCCTAACATTCTTTATAACTTTCTATGACCCATTTCAGATTTGAAAAAAATAAAATAGAGTTAAATTTTTAAGAAATAAAATACGCGAAATAACAACTAATTTTATAGTTAAATATTTTAAAAATCATTTAGGGATAGCTATTTTTTACCCCATAAAAGAATATAGAACGATTCTTAGGAAGATATTCAATCAACCAAATGGAGAAATATATTTATAAAAGAAAAATAACTATTCTATTCCGTTGATATGTATTATCATTAAGATTTTTAAGATTGAGTACTTTTGTTTTTCATAATGCATAGGTCCAATTTTTTCGCTCAAATTTAGTAATCTAGCTAGATGGAAATTTTGAAGTACAATATACGTATAATATTAGTATTATATGTCTGAAAATGTGATATAGGGTTGGTATTAATATATTCTTTTTTATATAGTTGGTATTTATGTAATATTTATTTATTTGATTGATAAACACAAAAATTCCTTGTATATATAGTAATTTTCAACAATATAACAATTTATATTGTTATAATTGATTTCCACTTATGCTTTTAAAATATTTAGGTTTATATCAAATTTTCCATCTAAGGAGGTGGTTAATTTGCAAAAACTAAAATATAAGAATATAAATCACATTCCAGTGTTTGCACAATTATCAAAGTTTTTACAAATGTCTTTTTTAACTCAATGTATAAAGACTGATATCTCAATGGAATAAATCAAAGTTTAAATATTTTCTTTCTTGAAATTGTAGAGATAATTTAAATAAAAATAAACACAATACATGGCATAATGAGACCCACGGACCCAGTTCATCAAAAAGGTCTAAATTGCAAGACTTTAAAAGATGATTTTACATATTCATTAAATGTTTGAAAAGATTAAGAAATTTTTTGAAACACAAAGTAAACCCCATTACAAAGTAAATGCTGATTTAAGTTTCCTTTTTAGATATGTTCATTTTTCACGTTTCAGTCCGTACAATCCCAATCAAAAGTAAATCCATTACATTTGAACATGGTACGTTTGAAAGGCCCACATTAAAAAATAATCCAGACCATACGAATTAAGTTTAATTTCTTTCATCTTCAAAGTTGTACAATAATTGAAAGAAAATATATATATATATATATATAAAAGCAAATGATTGAGTTTCTTTCTATGTCATGTCATTCCTATTTGGATCTATATAGCTCCAATTTTATGTCTTTTCCCTTCCGAAACACTAAATAAAAACCATTGCTATCTGCGGTTACTGACTTAGAAATATACTAATTGATAAAAATATTAAATTTTACACAAAAAATTATCACATTTAACAAAAGATTTACACAACTGAATTATAGATATAAAATATATATGTATAAATAATATAATATATCATGAAACGATGAGTCACCATCATGAGCACAAGGAGAGATGTTGTTTTGTATTAGCAATTTTGAAAGTCATATAACTTGTACGAAAGGATATGCGTTTTTTTTTTTTTTTTTTTTTCCCTCCCTCTTCTTCTTTTCAGTGGAAAAACATCACTAGCAGAATAAAAGAAAATACAAGCCAGCTAAAACTCCATCAACCAACAGGATTAAACACTCTCTCTTGCCTAACAACATGAGAACTGGATAACAAACATAAGTCTTTCAAAACAACAACATTCAAAAAAACTTGGAATAAACTCCCCCGAAATCTATCTCGTTTTGTTCCTCTAAGCCTTTCTTCGCCAGCAAATTTGCAGCTTAGTTTTATTCACGGTCGGACCAACAAAGATCAACATCAGTAAAGAAAGACATATCAGATTCACGATTTGTTATTCAACAAGCTCAAACTCAATTCGATTAAACTTATCAAAAAATATATTTTCATCTACTTATTTATATTGAAATTTAATTCAAACTCAACTCATGTTTATATTTAATTCAAGTTCAATTAAGCTTGTGAGCTAGTTAAGCAAAAATTCAAACTCAATTTAATTAACTAATTCAAATAACTCGAGTTTAAACTTAACTTATTGTTCTCCAGTGTAGTTCGAGTAAAGATCAAGTTAAATTCTAGTGTTTTGAACTTTCTTTATGATACAAATAACCACTAAAATAAAGAATACGATTATCGTATCACTAAACTCCACGTAATCATTATCAATGGTTTTCCTTACCTAATTATTTTTTAAACTCTCTTTCATTCTAATAATGTGTATTACAAATTTGAGAAGGGAAATCGGATTTTAGTCCATTTAGCTTGTTTGAAGATCAGAGTTTATTTTGACAATAAATTACTAACATTTTGACATCAACAACTAGATAATTGATTGTGCAAAAATATTTGGGTTTTAACTTAACTGATTTCAATAGATTTTAACAAAACAAGTAGAAGTGGCACCGGTGTTACAGGTGCTAAAAAATAATAAATGATTGTAATAACTGAAATGAATCAAATTACACATAAAAATGCTTATAAAAATAATGATTATCCTCTTTTTTTTACCCTTAATGAAGAATGGGGCATACATATTTAGCAATAGTTGATTACCTCATATTAATTGTCATGGAAAGTCGAAAAGAAAAAATTACATAATCTCTTTATAAAAGCGATATCTTAGGCTAGCAAAGATATATATAGCTTCTAAAATAGTACAAACTTACAAAAGAATAATCTTTTTTCTTTTTTCTTTTTTACAATTTTACTACCCTTATCTATATCTATATTATTTAAATTAGAAGGATTTTAATTTAACATGATTTACACTCGACCCAAAAGAACCATGATTAGCATAATAGAGAGGACAAGCAAAAAACACACAACAGCAATACTCAAATGGAAACTTTGAAAAATGATTATCCCAATAAAAAAATTTTCTTATTAGTTGAATATAATTTCTTAAGTATAACATAATTTCTCAACATAATGCCATGTTACTTCGACAATAATTTTCCTTCGTAAAAGCATCAAAAGCCTGGAAATCATATGCATGTACAGTGGCAAACATGATTTGGTGAAAAAAAAAAAAAAAACAGATTGCCAAACATGGGCGGTTCATGCACAGAATGTGGACTACATGGCAGTGCCAAATGTTTCAAAAAAACCTGTATTGAGCGTGAGAAGCGGCGCGGGGAGAGAGAGAGAGAGAGAGAGAGGTGGATTATGTTTCATTGGAGTCCTGAATTTGCCCATAATTTGATATATTAAAGTACGTTATTTTATCTTATTTATATGATTTTTCTAACATCTGTCTATATTTTTATAAAATTTTTTAAGATCTACCTATATTTTTATAAAATTAACACTATCATTTAAGTTATTAAACCAATTATATTTTTAACCGTATAAATCTAATAGATAATAAATAAATAATAAGATGAAAAGTTAGATTAATCCAATTAAAATAATAAATGAAATCATAAAAGTTTTTTTATTAATAATTTAAATTTTATTTAAAAGGATTAAAATTTTATTTCGACGGTGCATGACGTCAAATTTTATATTATTGTTTCTTCTTATGAATGCTGCGAGAGCTATAAACAGGCTTTATATAAACAACATGACATAAAATGAAATTACATCCGACCTGGACACTCGAATGCAATCCATACAGAGAAGTATTAACATATGCGAAGCCCTAAAAATTTAACAGGAAAATATTTGGTCGATCATTCATTCAATCATAAAACATAAGTTGAATGCAAGACATAAAACGATGAAGTTAATCGACGACGACAAAGTTTTTGAAACTCTTCTCCAGAGATGGCTTGATGCCATGACGATCTCGGGATCAATATCTCCACCGCCATCCAAGAACAAGTTGAGCTAGTTCTTTGAGAACCCACTCACAAGAGCCACTCCCTTCTGGTTCCCCAAAACCGGGGTCGATCTCGAATTCCAAATACCATAAACACTTTCCCTGTATTTCCTAGTGATTGCTTCATAATGAATTTCCCATGGATTTAGCAGATGCGTCATCGAACTCCATGTCACTAAAAACGAACACCCTCTTTATCATATCATCTTCCTTCAAATTCCCTTTTACAGCCACTTACAATATTACGCCAAACACCTTTTGGAAATTCCCTTCACGCAGGGAATCGCCTTTTATAAGAAAAAAAAAAAAAAAAGTGGGTCTATGATTCTTCAAGCGGTTGCCGGTGGGTCGGGCGATCTCTCCAGTCGTGAGCAACCGCTTATGCCTATTTTTTCAAAGGAAAAGAAAAAAACTAAAAGTGGAAATCGTTCAAGTCGAATAATCCAATTGCGGCCCAACTAGATTTCCTTAACTTTTCTTTTCCCCGAAAAAATGGTTGTAGGTGGCCGCCCAAAACCACAGAAGGCTCGCGCAACCTTTCCCTATCTGTAGGCAACCCTCCACGGTTGCTTGGTGGGTTGTCGATACACCTTTTTAAATGAGTCGCAACCAACTTTATTTTCCCACCACACCAATGCTGAAGAATGGCCGATAGTCACCCGTTGTGCGCCCCCTCCCATATAGCTGTCGATTACCCGATTTTTTTTTTTTCTAATTTTTAGTTAATTGTATCATTTTATGTGTTATTATATATATTTTTTTTATTTTGTTGTTTTTTATATTTTTTATATTTCATATTTCTCTTATTCTTTTCTTTTATTTGTGAGTGTTGTTTTTTCTTTAACTCGTCTTGAAGGTTGCAGGTTTATATGTTTTAAGACAATCAACAATGTAGATTTGGTTAGTCTTAATATTCCATCTAGATTTAACGTTATTTTACTAATACTAAAAATATTAATAAATAGACAATGAGATATATAACCTAATAATAATTTAAAATAAACTAATGAATCTAAGCAAGTAACATATAAATTAGCACAAAAAAAACCTGACTTTCTAGAACTAAAGTATCTTAAAATAATGTTACTATAAAACCAATAAATTGTACACATATTGAAAAATTATTTTGAATATCTAACGTAACTTAATTTATCGAAGCATATAAATAATTGAGATCTTGATATCTACATTGTTTCACTTAGTTCTTAACATGTATGGTGAGATGAGAATGATAGAATAGGCCAATAAAAAATAAAAGAAATTTTTCAATAAGGAAAAGAAGATTTTAAAAGTTTTTCAAACACTTGCATTAGCTAGGACATACAGCATGGCCATAGCTTATCTATATATGAGACTTCTTATTGGACAATATAATTAGAATAAACTAAAAAGCAAGTAGTTTCAACCTTAAGTAATAGGGGTAATCGGCTAACCTTATCATACAAGGTATCTATCCGAATCTTTCTCTATTAGGTAAATTCTAGATGGGTAAAAAGGATTATATGATAGGTTTCGGATAGTAGTTTCTTATAACCTGCTCTCATAAGGTAAGCTACAGAAATGAAATCAAAGTACCCTATTCTATCTTGGAAGTTATATTCTAATGTATATGTGGTATAGGTTCTTTGTATCTTATATTTATTTTGTAATAATAATTAAATAATATGAATAAATCAATGAATAAAATACTATTGCTTTTTTTTATTTTAGTTTGTAAGAAAATAACAACAAAACCCAACTCATAATAATACCCTAAGACTATACATAACTTATGTATACTATATAGTTTACATCTCTTCTTCTTCTTCTTCGTAAAAAAATTGTCTCTTCTTTTGTTATTTTACTTTCTCTTGCATTTCTATTCCTCTATTATTAACTTTAAACTAGTGAGGTCTTAAAAATATTTCAGTTCTTAACTTATCATTCAATATATTATATTGAAATTGTTTATATATGATTTTTTATATTATATGTATAATAATCTTATGGTTTGATAAAAAATTTATTTTGATGATTTAAAAATAAGGACAAAAATTTAAGCATAACTTAACTAGAGGTTTCAACACTTCCAACTATAAAAATATTTTCTATTTTGCTTACTAAAATTTTATATTGTTACAACTTAAGATACATTGCAACCTATAAAGTTATTATTAGCGAATCTATCGATAGTATAGTTATAATCTTAATATGGGTTATGCATTCAATACAAAGTTATGAAGAAAGATTAGAAAGAAAAAATTACAAGCTCAATAAGGTACCATATACCTTCTAACCTTTTCAAGGTATACAATACAGAGTGATTTTAAAAAGTAAGTTTCGAATATAAAAATTTGGAAATCCGTACTTATAAAGTAGGGTATGGATAGGCCTCATACCCTACCTACCCTAAACTTATTAACCCTTATTAAATAAACCTCAATTGTTGATCATATCATAACTTTGAAAAAAAAATCTATAAATTGATACTATGATATTTTTCAAAAAATTTTATTCTATAATCTACGAGGCAATTGCATAGCAGCTGCATATATTTCAAGAACTCGATGGGCCTAAAGTCCAATTGGAGATCTTGGAAGTGAAGACTTGCATCCAGTTTCATCATTAGCAACCCAAAAATCAATGCAATCAAAGATGTTTAAAAACACCTAAAAATTACTACAATCTCAGGAGAAAAAAGAAGAAGAAGAAGAAGAAGCTCATAATCTATCTTATAAATAGCCTTACGAGATTTAAGTCGATTGCATAGTGGTTGCATTCGAATGAAGAACTCAACGGAATTAAAATAGAGCTCGTGGTCTAATTAATGGTAGAGGTCTCACCATCAGTAAGACAATGGAGGAGATTGCTAAAGAGAGAAAAAGAAAAGGAAGTGATAAACATTATAATTTAAGATACTAAATTTAATACAAATAGCTGTTATTATTATTGTAATTAGTAGTAATAATAATATTGACAAATATGGAATATGTTATAATGGCAAACTATTTTACTTGACAATTATAACTACAATGAAATAATATAAAAGCATGTATTATAAAGCTATAAATGGTAAATGACATGAAATGATAATATTTTGAAATGGTGATTTAGACAAATATAAAAAGAGATCAAACCCCTCTACTTGTGCTTAAATAATATAGAGATAACCTTAATGAAATAATATAAAAACATGTATTATAAAACTACAAATGGTAAATAACATGAAGTGATAATATTTTGAAATGGTGATTTGGACAAATAATAAAAGAGACCAAACCCCTACTTGCGCTTTAATAATAAAGATAAAAATCCTGATATTATTATAGAACCATGTTTAATCTTGGAAAATAAGTTAATTACACATAACATTGTATCTATATTATTAATAAAAAATGGGTACACGAAGTAAAATCTAAAAAATGAGAAATAATGAGACTATTAGACTAAAGAAACCTTCATGATTGCTTTTCTCTCTACAAGGGGTTCTAGTCTATATGTTTGCACTTATAGTTGACTGATTATGCTTATTTGGAGTTTTAGAACTCTTTTGTAGAATTAAGATGTCAATTACTTATTCTTTTATATGATTATAGTAACTGAAAGTATTTTTCTAATCTATAAGAAAATTTTGGATATATAACTACTTTTGTGGGATGATGTATATGTTAGACTAAAGTGAATTTATAACTATTTAACTTAATAAATGTATTTGATGAGTTGTTCTTGTTAGGTGTTGTTAGACCTATAGTGGGCTTGTGATCTAGAGTGAAGTGGTTGATAGCTTTAGCAGTGAATTGCAGTGTATAGGTAAGTAGATTGTGGATTTAGTAGCTACTCTAATGTAGGAGATGATACGAATCGCCGAGAAGGGAGTAACACACGGCCATTGATATTATACGACTACAGAAGGATGGATTTGAACCTAAAGATGGTCCAAAAGATAAATGGTAGTCGAAAATTGAGCATGGGTCCCCGTGCATCGACAATAGATATGACTCACCAACATCTTACATGAGCTCAAATTACACTTAATGATGAGAATCATGAGTATGTATGAATCTCCAGAGTATTCAACTATGTAAAGCTTTGAATTCTAAGTTTCAATGGATTTGGGAATGTTGATAAAAGAGAAGGTGGAGCTGGAAGAGAAGGTAGAACGTGTGTTTGATTATTATCAATACGGGGATTATGAGAAAGTGAGAACTGCTGCTATTAAGCTTTCTGAATATGCTGACATGTGATGGAAGAATTTTCAGGCCATAAGAAGACGAGAGAGGTACCAAAAGATGAACACTTGACCTAAGATGAAGAGAATACTTAAAAACAGGTTCATACTGGAAACATACCTTCAAAATACATTCACTCAACTTCAGAAGTTGAGATAAGGAGGCTGAACTGTTGACGAGTACGTTTAAGAATTTCAAATACTTATGATGCGTTGCAAAGTAAAGGAACCACCAGCTCGAACAATTTCAAGGTTTATTACTGAGTTGAGAGGAGACATTTGAAATGTTGTAGAGCTCCAATGATTTGACACAATAGATGAAGCTGTTAAGATTACCCAGCGAGTAAAGAGGTAAAGAAAAAGCTGAGTACTGGTGAAAATACCGACTAGTCGACCCAGATAAGCAAGTCACCAAGCTCAGTCGAATATAGAACCGAGCAGAAAGGCCGACTAGATGATGTAGTGTCAACCCGAACGTATGAGAAGGGACAAGGGTTTGGCAAGAAGACCAGTCAGATTAAGTACTGGGGGTTTAGATACATAGCTACTCAGTGTTCGAATCAATAGACAATGGTCATCAAGGGAGATATTCTGAAACTAAAAGTGGAGAGTACGGATAAGGAACCTAAGGAGATTGAGGTTCCTACTTAGAAAGAAAGTGCTGAGAAAGAGCTAATTCGAGAGGACGTGTTTCCTAATGACTTAGATCAATTACTTATAGTTGTTCAATGCACTATGAACATAAAACCTTTACGAAAGGAAGAGTAAAGAGAGAATAAGAAAAATTTGTTCTATACCACCTGCAAGATGAATGATCAAATGTGCGCTCTCATTATGGATAGTAGAAGCTTTATAAATTTAGTATCAGCCGATCTTATTTCAAAACTGAAGTTGCTGACTGTTTTACATCTGAGGCCGTACAAGTTGCACTGATTAAGTGAGAAAGGAGCGTTACATGTCACTAGGCAGATATTACTGCCGATCACTATTGAGAAGTACTCTGACCAAATTCTCTACGACGTCCTATCCATGTGTGCTTTCCACGTATTGCTAGGTAGGTTATGGTTGTTTGATATGAAGGTCATCCATAAAGGCTAAGGAACACATACACATTCGAGAAAGATGACTGGAAGATTACACTAAACCCAATGCTGTCAAGAGAAGTCAATAAGTTGCAAATGAAACTTGCTTACGGATCGAAGAAGGTTCTGGTGATGAGTAGAGCTGAGCTCAGAGAGACCATCAATGCTAATAAGCCGACCCTCTTGTCGATTCGGCGACTGTTGGGAAATGAGGGAGCGGGGTGAGTTATCCTTGGAGATCAAAGAGTTGTTAGATGAATATGTTGACTTGTTTCCAGAACAGTTACCTAAGGGATTTCCCTTAACTCGAGGCATAAAGCACTGCATTAACTTAATACCCAACGCTGTACTGCCTAATAAGTTAGCTTATCGTATGAATCCCGAGTAGGCTTTTGAGCTCTATCATCAAGTTAATGAATTGCTGAAGAGGAGCTATGTAAGAGAAAGTCTCAACCTTTGTGCTATGCTTACACTTCTAGTGTCGAAGAAGGATGGAACCTGGCAAATGTATGTAGACATTCGAGCCGTAAAGAAAATCATGATCAAATATAGATATCTGATCCCAAGGCTAAAAGAGATGTTGGATGAACTGAGTGAAGCTAAGATTTTCAGTAAGAGTGATCTTAAATCCAGCTACCATCAAATCCACATGAGACCAGGCAACGAATGGAAGACCGTATTCAAGACTTGACATGGACTTTATGAGTAGATGGTTATGCCCTTCAGCTTGTCAAATGCCCCGAGCACTTTCATGAGATTAATGAATAATGTGCTAAGACATCTCATAGAGAAGTGTATCGTGGTGTATTTTGACGACATCCTGGTTTACAATGCTAACATGTCGAGTCACTGTAAACATTTCAATGCAATCCTGGATATCTTTCGCATTGAGAGACTATTCGGCAATTTAAAGAAATGTTACTTTTGCCAGGAAGAAGTGGTATTCTTGGGCTATATAGTCAATGGAGGAGGCATGTGAGTTAATGATGAGAAGATCTGAGCAATGGTCGATTGGCCAAATCCTACTACTTGTGCCAACGTGAGAAGTTTCCATGGACAAGCTTCATTTTACAGAAGATTTATTAGGAATTTCAGTACCCTCATTGAGCTACTTATTGAACTAATGAAAAAAAACATCAACTTCCGATGGGGAGAAAGGAAGGAGAAGAGCTTTGCCGAGGTAAAAGAAAAGTTAACTTCTGCCTCAGCGTTAGTACTACCAAAGTTAAACAATATTTTTGAGCTAGAATGCAACACATCAGGCTTTGGAATATGTACTATCTGTCATGCCCTGAAACAGCAAAGTCGTAACAACCCCGCCGTATAAACCATTCTAAGATAAAATTAACCTTATAACTGCTATCCTAGACCTGATCTATACAAAGCGTCCACAACTAACCTGCTTTGAAGTAAACAGTTTATAATTTAAATAAATCATTTACCTAAGAAAGTGAGAAAATATATATATATACACTATAATTCAGTTATTACAATTAACGTTTACAATGTGTTAGCATAATATATTTCCTAGTTATTACACTATTTAGAAATGAAAAATTCTAAAATAAAAACTTGAACCTTAAAAATATATGCTTGTTCTTCAAATATTTTTCCTCACTCCCCAAGATTCAGCAGTTGCTAGCTTTAGAGTAGTTGTAAATCGCTTCTTAGCCAGCACCTGCATGATGTTTATAGGGATATAAGCAACCACAGCTCAGTAAGTTAGAATGGAGGACTTAAAACTATACCATAAACACAACAAGGTTATCAACCAACTTATTAGGTGCAATGCATGTTCAAGCAAATGCCATCACACGACGTTGTTCGACCCATCGTGAGATTGGAGAAATTGCGCCCACTCTAATCCAAGTTAAGGAGTTGCCGTTAATGCTACAGCTCACAACCAAACCCAGGCTTGTGCAATCGAGACCTCGCTCTCCCTATGACTACCTTCAAACCATTGACTTCACCTTCGCCACAACCTTCTCTCCTGTCACTTAGTTCGACTAAGGATGAATAAGGGACTATTATACAATCCCGCGCTATCCCTTTCAAAGGGGTTGGTATTTGGCCGAAAAATCCTAGGTTTCCCTTGATAGGTTACTTTGCAGGTCCAATTATGATTATAGGTCGTATATTTGATTAAGTCCAGTTTAAGGTAATCAATCATTTCATACAAATTACACAATACAAGCCTAAACAATAAACAGAATCATAACATTACTCATAATCAAGCACATGCACACAACCAACTATATCATAAGCACAACTTAGCATAATCTCAAGCTTCCAAAATATAGCAACATATTAATCCTAACTTACCTCGACTCCTCGCTCACTTACTCAAGGTCTGATTCGCTCAGACCATCGCCGATCATCTCTATAACACAAACGTGGTTTCAGTTTTTCATATAACTATTATAAATTGATTTTATCCTATAACGCTTATTATTATCTTTTGTTTAGGGTCTAATATGTCCAATTATCTAGGTTCTCAAATCTTTTACAATTATTCTAAGTTTGGGGCTAGGTTCAGGTTCAGTTTCAGTATCGATTTTCTAAATAGGTTCTAATTCGATTTCTAAGTACTGTTTATACCCGAACCCTAGAAACTCGTTTCAACTCAAAATGTAAAATTAATTACGTTACTTCCAGATATCCTAAATACCATAATTACCCCTAATCAGTATTTTATTCGACTTGATCAGATTTATTATATATCCCTATTATTTATAAAATATCAATTTTTATCCTAATATCTTCTATTTATTATATTTCAAATAATTGTATATTATGTACCATCACTTATTATATACATAATACACATCTAATATTTCTATCACTCTAGTTATCATCTCCCAACATCAATTATTATTTTAAAATGTCTGCATTCATCCTAAATCAGATTTTACACCTAATTACCCTATTTTACAAAATTAACTTAAAATTTATTATTTTTCCCTATTACTTATTTACTACATAATTAGCCTAATAATTATATCTAACACCCTAAATGCTACAAATATCATTCTTCATCAGATTTCAACATCTTAAAACATATAATTATTCACTAAATCAGTAATTAACTATTTAATTACTTAATTAACCCTAAATTACCCATTTTATGCCTCATTTTAAGGCCTAAAAATTATCTAAAATTTTCAAAAATTAATTTTTGAAAACGGGTTTCATAGCACTATTCTATATCATCTAAGTAGTCTACACAAAAATTTTGGACTCAAAATTACACTCCTAAGGCCATTTATTTCTAAACCAAAATATGTTTAGTTTTGTATAATTTCTTAAAGACCATATATCACAGAACATATTTTTATCAAAATAATAGTTTTTCTAAAAACTACATACTAAAATATTTTAGAACAACAAAATTCATAATTTTCTAAAAATATTTACTATTTTTACAAAATTACATAAAATAGGGTTGGAAATTGAACTTATCGATTTAGGTGGCTCCAGCCACCGTTGGTGGCCATGGGTGTATCGGCCCACTTGGGCACTGCCACCACTGTGTGGTAGTGGTGGCCATCCACTCCCAACTGCTTATCGGGTCTAGGTTCCTCTCTAAGGCTCTAATTGTACAGATTTAAGAAATTTTTTGTAATTAATTCAAACACTTTCAGCTCTCTCTATTTTACTCACTCTCTAAACTGACCAAATGAGCTTCCAAAATTTTCTTACTATTTATAGAGCATTAGGGAAATTATTCTATATTAATTAAACAAGACAATTGTCTTATCTCTTCTTTTTTTCACTTTCTATTTGTTACATTTTAATTGGTTGATTTCCTTCTTTAATTTTCAGATTGCTACGCCCCACTTCTGTACTTTTCCTCATTTTTCTATATTTTTCTTGATTTTTCCTTAATTAATTATGAATTTTATTTAATTATTTTAATGCATTTCGTGTATTTTAAGTAATTACGCGTATTTCTATCTACTTGTAAATTCATATATAGTACAAATAAATATTCCTAAATATTATTTAGGTCATTCTATGATTTTTAGTATATATATAATTAATCTCTAGCGATTTATTAATTATCGGAATGCATTTTATGCATTTTCAATAAATAACGAGTTATATACTTAAAATTTAAAATTTTATATTCTTTTATTTTATTACTTATTTTCTTAAATTCGAACTTACGAGATCATTTTACTAATATTTCTAGTTTTTACTTTATAATTTAAGCTCGATCGGAACCTTGAGTAGATGGTTGTGGGGTTTACACTATCTTGATACAAGAAGTCCGACCAATTGCCTTCTACAGTGAAAAGCTCTAAGAACCCCAATTGAATTATTTTGTATATGAAAAGGAACTTTTGGCACTGATTCGAGCAATGCAAGTATGCCAACATTATTTGTTGTCGAGAAAATTTGTTATATATACTGACAACGAATCGCTAAGGTACCTTTAGAGTTAGAGCAAGCTATCAAAGTGGTAGGCGAGGTGAGTTGAATTCTTTGATGGGTTCAATTTTGTAATTAAATACAAGTAAGGAAAGAGTAATGTAATTGTTAATGCTTTGTTGAAGAGATGTACGCTTCTATTAAAACTACAGACTAGATTGTTTGGGTTTACAAGTATCAAAGAACAATACTCTAAAAATCCATACTTTGGACCCATAATTTCATGATGTGTAGATGAATATTATGTAGAAGATGGCTACTTGTTTCGAGGCAGAAAATTATGTGTGCCAACTTGTTCATTAAGAAAGTTACTAGTCAGGGAAGCCCACAGTGGAGGTCTCTCCAGACATTTTGTGGAAAGGAAGACCTATAAACTAATAAATAGCCAATTCTTTTAACCAAGAACAAGGAAAGATGTGTCGTGTGCAAGAAAGCAAAGTGCCAAGCTGAGTAAGGGAAAACAATACCCTTACCTATCCCAAAAAGACCATGGACTAAATTGAGCATGAACTTTGTTCTCGATCTACCACGAACCACTCAAAGCAGGGATTCTGTAATGGTCATTGTGGATCGGTTAAGTAAGATAGTACACTTCGTACCTTACACCAAAACTAACGACGCTTCGGCTATTATTTCTCTTTTCTTGTAGAAGATTATACGAATACACAGCATATGAGAAGTGTAATCTCCAACAGAGACTCGAAGTTCTTGAGTCATTTTTGGAGAATCATGTGGCGTTGGCTAAGAACCAAATTACTTTTTAGTATCTTATGTCACCCCCAAACTAATGGCTAAATATAAGTAGTTAATTAAACTTTGGGGTCACTACTCTGAGCTGTAGTAGGCAAGAACTTGGCTGATTGGGACGTTTACCTACCGGTGATCGAGATTGCCTATAACCGAATAATACATGACACCACTAAGTAGAGTCCCTTCGAGGTAATCTATGGGTTCAATCCTGAGTTGCCCATCGACTACGCCCCTGTACTAATACCCACGTAAGAAGACCCTAACGCAACAGCTAAAGCACAATTCTTTCAGCACATCTACGATAGGGTCACTCGACACATTGACCAAGTTTCCAGAAGAATGCGAGAAAAGACTAAGGGTAAAACTAAATGGTTTCAACTAGGAGACGTAGTATGGTTACACCTCAGCAAGAAGCGGTTCCTGAACAAGAGGAGAAACAAATTACCTACAAAAGTGGAAGAACCTTTCAAAATCCTCTAGAAGATCAATGACAATGCCTACAGGTTAAAGTTACCTGAGGACTATAGGGTTTCTAATGCCTTTAACATTGTCGAATTCAATCCATATCACCCTGATGGAGAACTGAGTGAACACCATTCAGATTTGAATACAAATCCAAAACAACTCGGAGGGAATGATAGGAATCAGGCTATTGAACCTATGACCCGCAGCCGAGCCCGAGGACTAAAGGGGCTGGCACGACGAATCCTTCTGTTCCAACCAACCTCTGCCAAGACCAAATAATTCCTTACCAAGTTACCCTTCATACCGTACTGTATGACCGCCCATTTTTCTACATTATGCTGAGTTGATGATTACTCTCTAACACCGAGCCGACCAATTACTTGGTATCTTCCTTACTAAGAAGCCAAGAGAGAGAGTCCAGACTGACTAAGCCATCCCTACTTTGACAAGCCCATCTTTGTCCGTATCTTCTAATCACCTTACCAATATAGCATCGTCAATGTAAAGTATCATGTACAGAATCAATTGCACTAATGATTATTTCTCTTGTATATTCATTTTTACCCCTTTGTATCTTGTACATTACTCTCTTAAGAAATATTATTTTTGTCTTTTCCTTTTTAGGTAAGTTTCCCTAACTTATAAGTATAAATATCCTTATACTTATAACTGTGAGAACATCAAATAATTCTTAATATACACTCTTTGAGTACTTTTTCCTCCTTGCATAAACACTATTTATTTACTCTCGATATCACTCTTATCATTTCCCTTAAGCAAGGTTAGGTAGCGAGTAACCTCACTGAACCAATTTGTACATTATATCAAATTGAGCTTGAGTCCTCGGAAGTTCCATTGGTGAGTCATCTCCTCTGGAGCTATTTATAGGTTTTGCTTACTACTTCATTCTTCAATTTTTACCCTTTCACACTTTTCTCCATTAATCCTTTTCGAGCTTTTTGTAAGCTTGGACCCATCCAGCGACCAACCTTATCTGTTCTTGGTCACAGTTTACAACGCTTGATATGACATACAAGTATAATCTAAGGTCACTTGCCACTAGTCCACACTCAATAGTCTAGACAAAATCTCTTCAAGGTCTCGGTCCTAAATGAGAAAACTCAAGCTCAAATAGAATGGAGAATAATGTCTGAAGTTCAAAGTTACTCACCAATACAACTATTACATATTACAAGTATTTATATAACCTAATTAAGGCAAGTCCTAGGTACACATAGATTACAAAAAGGGATCCCTACTAGAAAAGGAAAGAGGAATAGGTTATAAGAGTAAAGTCATAAATAAATGAAAAGAATATTCGACTACAAAAAAGGATAGTACGGATATAAAAAAAGTGGGATGCGTGTCTACTGCTTATTTTGTGACCTAGATGATGCTATATGCCGAATAGAGCTAATTCTAAACATAGTAGGTCAGGTCGATTGTATGGTAGCCTGGCTATTTAAGGTTTGGGAAGGATTGATCTAGTATGCAACCTTTTAACTCATATTCTTTAATGTGGAATCTTCTACATCACCTTTTACTAGGGTCTCCTAGGCTTAAAGTACCTTATACTCAAGTTTCTACTAAAGTCCTTAGTTATATTCTTTGTTTGTTCAACCTTCTGTTTAACCTTCTACTAGTGTTATAACTCATGTTTCATATTAGACAAACCTTCTACATAACCTTCTATAAGAATTTTGGTTATAGTTTTTACATCAAGAAAGCTTTTACTAAAGTTTCTATTGCTATAATTTTATAGTCAACTAAATCAAGTAAGCTTCTACAAGTCAACAGTTTACACCAGCATGTACAAGAGCTTCTACAAGACTTTCTACTACTGCCAACTCCTTTACCAATTCATCTAGAACTTCTATGGCACCTTCTATAGGTATCGCATTCACCTCATTTTGCCAAAAACTCCACTTTTCTTCACTTTTTTAAAGTTTAACTCAGTTGAGACTCCGTCAACATTGACTCGCATGCCCCAAGACTCATCCATATCAACATGTAAAACCCGAAGTTCAACCAAAAAGAGAGTTAAATACAAGTAATTAACTGATATACCTAAAATACATATGTTAGGTAAAAAATTCATGGTTTTTAGTGTGAACATTATTTGCATATAGCAGCTAAAATTTTCAATTTATTACTAATTATTAGTGATTTTCCTACAAAAATTATTAATTTAATAACTTGGTGAAAATCCCAATAAGCACTTAATTACTAATCACCATGTTTAACTTTGGAAAATAAAATCTCCTAGTCCTACTTAAAAAATTAAGATCAATTTTTTGCATGTAACCAAAAATTACTCAAAAAGTGGTAGAAAATCATATCTAATAAAATTATTTGAAAGATAGTTAATTTTCCTTAAATTTCAACTTAGCGGTTCACCAAACTAAAAAATAGCCATAATCAAAAGAGAAACTTTAAGGAAACTTTTTATATAGTAATTACCTATATAATATAAGATATTTATAGAAAAATTTTGAAAAGGAAACTAAATCATTTGGGTGTTTGAAAATTAAATTGAAAATTGATCCCGAATGACCCATTTCTCAAGAGTTACATATAAAATAAAGATTTTTACAAAGAAAATAATAATTTTTCACAAAAATGCACTTAAAATTATGTAAGAATAAATTTTTCTAGAATTTTTAGACAAAATTAGATATTTTTAACAAAAATTTGAAATTCAGATGGAATATCAAACTCACTAGTGTTTAGAGATTCGAAGGTTGTTGGAGGTGGGCCTATTGTTGACCAAAAGGGGCGTTGCTCTCTCTTCCAGATGGTGCTAGCCACTTGTCAACGAGTTACTTCTAAATTTGGGAACCCAAAACTCGCAAATTTTAACCTAAATTTCTTGTTTTCTTAAAATTGCTCTAAAATCCCTAAAAATTTTCCATGAATCTTCTTCACTCTTAGAGTGTCGTGTCAAAAGAATCTAAAATAAGGGTGGAGAAAGGTTTTTATAGTTGGCTAGATGGGGAACAAAAATGCCAAGTGACAAGCAATTTTACAAAACCACATGCAAATGTTATGGTTCCCATAATTTAATAAAACTATATATATCCATGGTTTTTTAGAATCCATTGCATCTATGGTTTTCTAAGATTATGTGTATAATTAATTTATTATTTATTTAGGTATACTTTACTACATTTTAATTCTTAAGTTGGTTATTATTTTTATATGGAAGTTTCTATTAAAGCTTATATAGCCTATGCTCCATTAATTAACTTAGTTATATATTATTATTTTTAATTATTTTATTAAAATGCATTTTTTAATAACATTTGCTAGTTTTCTTGTTTCCTTAATTTACCTCTATTTCGCACTGATTTTCGATATTCTAGAATTTTATGAAATAAATAAATTAGTTTTATCGTTTCAATTTATACTAATATTTTGATATTCCACTTCAAGATTTAAATTTAGGGAGTTTTTTTGACCAATTTTTATTATCTTAATACTTATCTTGAGACTATTCATGCTAACTTTTCGCATATCCTTAATTTGAGAGCTTCAATTCTACGATGTTAGTTAATTAAGCCTTTTACATATTATACTAACCATTATTTTATTTATATATATATATTATCTTTTTTTTTTTTGTCATCCTGTTAATTTTTTTTTTTTTTTTACATCATTAGCTTATGTTCGATATCTCATTGATTTAGTTATAGAGTTTAACGATATTCTTATTTTTTATGGATAACGAATAAAAATTTAAAAATTTTAACTTTTAACTTATATTTATATTTTATTATTATTTTCTCTTAAAGTACCTAAATTCTTTAGGTTGTTTTAACAAATTCGTAACCTAAACATAAATTTCAAGTTATATGAAATAAGATTTCATATAAATCCTAAATTTTATTGCTAAAGTTCGGGTCTCAGAGATGTTATGAAGGTTGCTATGATTGTTTGGTTTATTTGGAAACAAAGGAATGAGTGCTGGGCAAATAAGCACAATCCTGTAATCTCCATTGTTACTGTAAGGATAAACGCGGCTATTTTTGAATGGGAAAACGGGAAACAGGCCCATGTTAGAGATGGGATGACGTTTGCTGATCATATGCGGATGGACCCGGATTTTGCGCATCCATGTTCTTTATCCGTAGAGGCAAATGGAATGGAGAGCAATAAGATTATTCATCCGACGACTCCAAACCCAGATAGAGTAAACTAAATAGTCGATCTTTCTGTATCTAATCAGCCACAGCAGTTAAATTGTCCCATTAGTATCGAGCTGATTGAGAATCAGCTTGCAAATTTCTGCTTCGGACAGCATGTTGATGAAGAAATGGATGAATTTGGAAGCATAGCACGACAGCCGCATGTTGTTGAAGCCGTCTCGGAGCAGAACATGATGGCAAATGCTGTCCTAGCATGTTCTCGGTCGGATTCTGCAGTACAAGACCCTGCATCGAGGTCCATTGCGCAGCAGTCGGTCCTTTTCAGTTGGAAGCCGCTAGCCATCGGTATTCTTAAAATCAATCGCGATGCATCTGCTTCTTTGAAGAGGAACTCTGCAGGAATAGGTCATGTGGTTCGTAATAGGTTAATGTAGGCATGATTGAACATTTACAGATAGGAAACAGTGGCTACATATGCATAAAACATTCAACTTTTTACAATTCGGTATTCAACGTCGACAAAATTTGGAAAAAAAAAAAAAAAACTCCTCTAGGGTACTCATTACAGCATACATAACTAAAAAAAAATTATTAGTTCCAAAATATCGACCATATTTTATACAAGACAGACAAGAACATTAAAATATATAATTTTGTTTTTTAATTATGTAATAAAATCCTTATCAACATTTTATAATTACATTCTCTTATATTAAATACTCGTTCATGAAATCCTCATTATTATTGTTAATGCTATAGATAGCCAGATAGACAATGCCGGACGGTCGGTCGGTGCATTTATATTTATAAAGAATGGATGGTAAAGCGTTAACATCAATAGAATATAAGCTTGGCCGGTCGCTAGACATTCCACTCACCCTTTTCCATTTCTCTCTCTCTCTCTTTTTTTAAGGAAGGAACAGATTTTGTACCATCTCTAAGGACAATTTTTATGTAATATATAAAATATTGGTTCGGGAGATTTTTTTTTTTTTTTTTTTGTAAAATACTATAACAACGATTATGAAGAGAGAGAATCGAATAGAATTTAATCTATTTTATTAGAAGACTAATATTTATACTACATGACTACAAAAGTCTTAAGGGATTATTAAAAGCTTAAAATTGAAACTATAAATGAAGGATTAAGATCCTTGTAAAATTATAAAACCTACACTATATATTATTGTTGATTTGGAATATACTTAAGTATAAGCAATATATTTACTTGAAATGTCATTACAATTAAGTTAGATACTATTATATAATCATAATATAAATACAATGTATATTAAATTTTTTTTATTTTTTTTTGTAACAATGAGAGAGAGAGAATTTAAATCATGATCTATCTTGATAGAAGATCGGGGATAATACCACCAAACTACAATAGTCTTTGCATATATATTAAAGTTCTAGATGATTTGTTAAATGGTTTTTCACAAAAATGATGCAAATATTTAGGAAGGTAATGTAATGAATATAAGAGTTGTGTTGTTTTTACTAAATCAACTAAGATTACTATACTAAAAGTTGCATTAAATCAACTGTGCTATTAAAGTGAGATGCCAATTAAATGTAAATTTTCAAAATTATGTACATATATGCTATTAAATCAACTAACATTGCTATACTAAAAGTTGCATTAATTGCATAAAAGGACGTGCCAATTAAATATAAAATTTTTTTCTTGGTCACGAAAAAGAAAAAAAAAAAAAAGGTGAGAAGCCTAATTTTGAAGTCTTGCGATTTTTTTTTTTCGTTTTATAAAAAAAAAAAAACCTTGAATGTAAGGATGTAATATTTGAATAATGAAAATATTTGATGAAGCGAGTAGTAAGATAAAACAACTGACTATCCTAAATAATTCCCACTATCTCTTAAGTTACATTTAGTGTTATGAAGAAAAATAGGAAACTAGACATAGATATATCCTGTGATTACTTGTACTTTTTTATCAAATTATTTTCTAGTTAAATGCACCGCAAGTGCATTATTTGCTGTAATATATATATATATATATACACGTAAATATATAAGATTTATTTTCAATTGCACAGTATCTATATGAAGCCACTTTTTCCCCTATTCTTGCATTAATGGCAAATGAGAACAATACTTTCAACGCACATGTTAAAAACGAAAAAAGAAAGAAACACGTCTGTCACGGGTGAGTGGACTCGTGCCAGTACATAAAAAAGCTAGGTAAAGAGGTTAGTGGTAGCATATAATTATAGGATAAGAATAAAATAAAAAACAACCCTCACAACCCCTATTCCACAAATTCCATCACGGGGGAGTGGTATCGAGAATTCCCGCATCTCCGTCTCGCGATTATAAAATTGATTGGTGCGCAAAATTAGATCAGATAAAAAGTTGAGATTTTGGATTTTATCCTTTCTTTTTTTATATTTAAAAATACATTTAAAAATCTTGAATCGATATTTCTAACTTCATGAAGATATTCGATTCTATTTTCAAGAAGGTATCATCGATTATTGTATTTTTTTTATACTTATTATTATTAATTATATTAATTCAATTATGATATTCAATATTTAAAAATATTTTTTACTATTATTATTATATACATATTTAATTTCATCTAATTATATATATATTTCCAAACAAGGAAAGAATATATCATTCTTCTTCTTATTATATTCCATTCTATTTTATTTTATCTCAAACAATTCGTACATATGAAAATGTAATATTATACTAAAAATTTTAGTTATAAAGATGATCTATTAAATGTTGTCGTAAATATAATAAAAATTAATATAATATATATTTTAAAAGTTCATAATACATTAGATGAGAAAAGATTCAATACTGTTATTTTATCAGATGTAATATAAAAATATCAATAGAAGTATATAAATTTTTAAAAAATTATTATTTATATTTAAATATATTGAAATTTTATCGGTATAAATTTTATTACTATCCCATTCATTCATTGAAGTGCCAGAGTCCGGTGCATATGATAAGTATGGCTTTCCACGTCAGTACTTACTCGAAAGCCCAAAAAAGTAAATTCACCCGGCACCGTACAGGGAGAAAAAGTCGTATCTGGTTCCGTTGCATGTGTGTTTGTTTACAATTATAAAATATTGGATACTTCGTAAGGAAGCAACATAAGTTTGGTCTGTCTGTTTTACAGAGATTACATCACAGAAGAAGAGGAGAAGATGATGGTTGAATTGTTTGTGTTGGGGTGCACCGGAATGGTGGTGTTCCTTCATGGAGCTAATTTCTTCTTCCATATTCTATCACAACATCTTGCGGTTCGATCTTTAAGGTATTCGGTTTTATCATCTTCTTCCTTAAGTGTGCATAAGGGTTTGCAAAAGCAATTTCATGTTTATCCATCTTGGGTTCAATCCATTGACCATTTTTTTTCTCTGTTGCGTATATAAATCTTAACTTGATACTGAGTATTTGGGGCTTGCAATTGCAATTCATCTGATTGTGGGTTGATCACTCGTTTCATGTCAAATTCGTATTAGTGTTAAAAACGTATAAAATTAAATAGAAATCACGCATCGTGTCGATTTCACATTTTGTCTCTTCAATAATCTAATTATTCCCAATCCTATCATGTCGTATCGAAAATATTCGATCATAATCTTCGCTAATTGTTTGTTAATCTGATTATTTTCGAATTATGTGAAAATAATTTGTGTTCGAGAAAAACCGATGTTCATGTTTGTTGATTGCAGCTTCCTGGGTTTTGTTGGCTGGTAGAAAAAAAGAAGGAGAAGATTGAAGTGGAAGGTGTAGTAATATTCTTGTCGGGCAAGTGCAACATTCAATGTAAGATAAAAGGAAAAGAGTTAGTTACCTGCTACACCATAAAGATTGTAATGATTGTAGATATCTAATTAAATAATGTTCCACATGACGGAGTGGTCGAAAGTGGAGGAGAACTGTGTATCTATAAATTGTGATTGTAATTAAGAGCACAACATTTTGGAATCTCAATGATAGTTTTACTCAAGCACGATTAGGTATGCAGTCCTTAGAAGTCATCGTGGAAATAGTAAACCATTATAATGTTTTGCTATCACTCGTATTATTCTTCAAAGGGGAGATATGGGAAATGGTGTGCTCCGTTTCTTGATTTTAACGAATTAAAGTAATATCTAAAAAAAAAAAAAAAGAAAGAGGAAAATTGTTGTCTTCGTGTAATGTCCAATTAGAATTATTGATTTGTGCGCATGATTCCAATTGTTTTTACTTACTATCATAGTTATAAGATAATTTTTCAATAAAAACAAATTGATAAAATCAGATCATTCTTCGAGATTAAAAATTAAATATTAAATTATTTCGATTCTTTTTTTTAGCTAATTCATCGAAACCGAAGAAGCGGAAGAAAATCCAAATCTTTCGTCACTGTGCGGCAACAAAAGCTTGAAAAATAATCTGCTGGCCGCTACAAAATCCGAAGCAAATTAATAATTTTTCAATTCTCCTCCTCATGGCTACGGAAATCGGAGAGGATGTATATATTTTCTCGTCTCAGCGTGCGGCTTCGAAAATAAAAACCAAAAACTCCAATTGAAAAGATTCTCCCCCTTGGGCCAACGATAATGATTTTTTTTTTTTTTTTCTCCCCATCTCCTCTTTTGCGTGAATAGATATCTTCCTAAAATAAATCTCTCTTAATGAGTCTCTTCTTCGCGTGTCATATAGGCTTTGTCTCCAACATGTAGGCTCTCAACTGGACGTTGGACATGTGGTTGGCCTTCCAAAATTCTTGCATGCATTTGTAAATTGTGGGCTCAGATGGAACGTAGGGTATTAAATTATTCATATGGGCCCTACAATGAGGCTTCACATTTTCAATCCGCAGCACGTGGGTTTCTTTTCGTGGATTGGACCGAGATACAAATTGCTGTGGACTTTCAATTTTCTGAGACATGCCGATCATTTCTGACCCAAAAAAAAAAATCTTCGTTGACTCCACAAATTATACGTATGGCGCTGAATGGTCTTCATCATGACTCTAAAGCATTGGCTATTAACTTCAATTTTTTTTTTTTTTCATTTCTTCTTACGATATTATACTTGTGTGTAATTTTCTAAATCCATACGATTCCCTATTAAAAGTATAATATATATATATATAAAGTCAAAGATAAAATTATATAAAATTTACTCTTATCACAAAATAGTAAGATCTTGATAAATTTGCTAGTTTGGATATTATTTGTGGACTAAGGGTGAAAGCAACTATAGTGATCATCAAGAACAATGTGAGCAAAACAATATTGCTATTAGGAGGAGCACCACAATATGGTGAGTTTCCACTTAAAAGTATAAAGGTGGAAGGGAAAAAATTGAGATGAAAAAAAAAAAAAAAAATTGCCTTCACATACTATTTTGAGAGGATTAGGTTGTTTCTTAGGATATTGGGATTATTTGTCATTTCAATAGATACTATACTAAGATTTTTAACACATTGTGTCAATCATTGATGGAAGATTCAAACTTTAAACTTCATAACAAATCCATAACTACATCCTCAAATTCTTGTCAAGGAATTGAAAAAGCCTAAAGAAATCCTGCAAGAGATGTTATCATGTATATGGTTTACATGATACACGTGGTAGCTCTTCACAAATGTTCTAAATGGTATTTCAAGATCTTCAACACTACTATAAGATAATAACAAAATTGTCAATGCCTAGAATCACAAAAGATTATAGTGGTATAAAAGCTCCATCATCAAAAGTCAGTATTTCATCTTAGAACTTTAAAGGCTAAGGTGGTTGACCTTACATTTATAATATAATTCCCACTTTTCCCCATCCTAATCGTGTTAAATTTATTAAATGATAATGTTTTAAAATCAAAAGAAGTCATTGAAAAAGTATAGAAGTGTAATTCCTTAGTAACTTTCCTCAATAAAGCATATACTACTTGATTTTCTGCCTCTAGCTCAAAACCCAAATATTAAAGTAGTACACTAAAGTTCAAACGTTTGAATGACATGAGTAAGAATCTTGTTAAACTCTTTTTGGTCGATATGGATTATGAAATGCTTCCTAATGAATATTGTTGGTTACTTCTTAAGTACATCCACCATAGCAGCCATTTTGCACCCATAACCATTTACTTTCTATTGCTCAATATTTTGTAACTTTACTAAAGAAAGCTATTTGTTGAGACCCTTAATGCAACTCAATCCTAATTCCTACTTTAAATATTTTTACATCGACATAAAATGTTTGTGAAAAGGAAAAGCAGCAACATACATAATCATAAGAGCTCGTTTCGAGTTCTAAAATTATAATGGGGCATCTTCATTCCATTGGAGAGCATCTTTGTTAAGTGAATTTGTTTAAGCTATTGCAATAGATGCATAATTGCCAACAAATCTACCAAAAGACCTAACTAATCCTAGAAATCTCCATCCACCAATTACTTTTACCTTATCCAAATTTAGAACAATTCCTTATGAACCACATGTCCTAAGTACTTTTCCTCTTATGCATGAAAGAGCACTTGCACTTATCTAAGTAAAATTTGATGAACCTTAGAGAAGTTAAGTTGCTTTTTAATGTCATCAATGCTCCTCGAAAAACTTGATATAGATTAATATTTCATCAAAGAAAACAGTGATAAATTCACATGAATAAAGTCAAAGAGTTATTTATTAAAACTTGAAATTGTAATAGTACATTCAAGAGCCTAAAAGGTATCATCAGAAACTTATAGCGACTTTCATTAGTTATGAACATTGTTTTTTGAATATTCTCATAAATAGTCTACTTTGATGGCATCCACTCTTAAATCCAATCATAAAAGCATTGTGGCTCAATCTAGTTTATCTACTAACTCATCAAATATTATTTTGATCAAAAGCTCCATAATAAATGTAAAGGAATTAACAGTTGTCCTCCTTTTTCACTGATAATACTTGGGAGAATAAATTGGTACTAGACTAGATGACTCCATGATCTAGCATTTCTTTTACTAGCTTCTCTATTTTATATTTCTAGAATTGGGGTTTAATTGGCTATAACTCATGTTTCGAGATGGACATGATATTGGACATCTCTTAAAGGTAGAATAATGTAAGAGTCACAAATACCACGATAAGGCTTATACAACTATATTACTAGTTTTACCAATAAATGAGTTATTCTTTTGAGCCATTAACCTAAAGAAGCTTGTCATGTGATCCAACTATACCAATTTGTGGAGCTAAATATACATAATCAATTTAGAGTTATACATGTTTTCACCTAACAACTTGATTCCACTCCATTCTCCTAAAATACAATTATTAGTACGTCATAATCAATTGTAAAAAAGGCCTAAAGTTTTTAACCATCATACTTCTAAAATAATGTGAGCTCTTAGGTAAAATATATGAATTCACAGACAACACTAAGTCATATATAGCCAAAGGAACACTACAAAGTAATCTTTCAATCTTTAATGTTTCTCCATTGCCAATTTTAACATAAAACATAGGAAAAGAAGTAATCACTAAAACCCAACTTTTTGTTGTACATTATTAAATAAAAGCACAAGTGCTTCCTAAATAAATCAAAGCGATGCTTTTTTTCTTATCAATCACACTTCACAGTACAAGAGTCTTAGGATTAAAAACCCCGCTAATGCACAATATTTTATCACTAAGGCATAATCATGTCTATCTCTATATATTATGCTAATGGATTCTTCCTTCTTAACATTAAAATCTACATAACTCTCTTCTAGTTGGACCATCAATAGGAATTCAACCTTACAAACATGGAATAAGGGTATAGCAAGGGATTGAAGATGAAATGGTTACCCAATTAAATTAATCCAACTAGAAAGAAAAAAATAAGAAAATAAGGGGCACTTGTTAAGTGAAAAATTAAATAAAAATACTTAACAACACTATAAATTTAGCAAGTCCCTACTATAATTTATTTTGGTTAATTAGTAAGCTAAAAAAATAAAAAAGAGACCAAACAGAGAGTAGTAACTAATTTTACCAAAAATTAGAAAAATAACATGCAAATAGGGCTTATAAGAGGAAACTTCGTCTAACGATCACCTGAGGAAGGATGACCATCACCACTAGACAACATTCCCATTGCCTAAAGTTGCCAACATAGTGGTAGCTACTACTGGTGGTTGGAGATTCATCAAACAGTGAGTACAAGTTTTCCTTTCAATTTTATTTTATTTGTTAAAAATATCAAAAATATCTGAAAAAATTATGAAATTTGTTATTCTAAGATATTTTTATATGTAAATTTAGATAAAAATATCAATTTGATAAAATTAGGCTTCAAGATATATTACTTTAAAGAAATAATTAAACTCAAGCTAGTTTTCGATTTCAATTTAAATGACCTTAATAATATAATTTTGACTTCAAAATTTTTGTATAGACTATTTAGGACATATATTATGGTGTTATAAATATTTTTTTCTTAAATTTAATTTTTAAAATTCTTACTTAATTTTATAATTTAATGTTAATTTAGTGAAAATTCTAATTTAGTAGGTAATTAGGTATCGTAGAATGTTAATTGTTGCTATAGGATGATATTTGTAATGTTTGAGGTATTAGATGTAAGTATTATGTAGTAAATATGTAAGAGGTAAAATGGTATGTTTTAAGTTAATTTTATGATTTAGAGTTAATTAAGTATAAATTCTGATTTAAGATATAATTAGACATTTTAATATGTTATTAAATGATGAAGGATAATATATGTAGTATTAGATAGGTAATATAAGTATATAATATGTAATAATGTAGAATATGTATACATATGAATATTAAATAAAAATTAATTGTACTATAATATTTGGAATATGATATAAATCTAATTTGGAAGGTGAATTTATGAAATTATATGAAAAATACAGGTTATTCTTACATTAAGAGCTAATTCAATAATTAAATTATGAATATAGTGTACTATACAGAGTAAAATACTAGTAAGGGGCTAAATACGAGATTTATGATACTCAAGTATACTGTAATTAATTTCACATAATAGTTCGGAATGAGTTCATAGGGTTCGTGGATAAAACTTATAATTAAAAATTGAATTAAAACCTAATTTAGAAATCAATTCAGAAACTGAATTAGACCCTAAGTTAAATTAAGAATAATTGTAAAAGATTTAAAAAATTGAAAATTCAGTATAATAAAACCCTAAACTAAATATAACATAAAGAAATACATAATAAAGCTTATATAAGATAGTTATATCAGTACTAAAACAACATTTGTATTATAAGGATTATCGGGGATGGCTTATGCAAGTCATACCTTGAGTTAGCAACTCGAGAAGTCCAAGTAAGTTTGAACCGATGCTTTACTGTATTTTGAAATATTATTTTATAGTACTTAAAGATTTAAGATTATACTTGACTATGTTTATTGTATAGTTGATCGTGCGCATGCCTATGTGTGTATGTTTCTAGACTTGATTATACAAATCTAGTTTGATATTCTGGATTGAAAGTTGTATGATTTGCTTAAACACTTTAAACTGAATCTAATTAAATATGTGACTTGTAGGTTTAAAATGAAGCTGCATAACAACTAAATAAGGAAAACATTTAAAGTTCTCTGACCAAATATTAACCCTTTCGAAAGAAATAGTGTTGGATAGCATAACGAGTCCCTTATTCATTCTTAGTTGAACTAAGTGATAAGAAAGGAGGTCACATTAAGGGTAAAGTTAATGGTTCGAAGGTAGTTATCAAAGGAGCGATATCTCTATTGTACAAACCTAAATTTAGTTGTGAATTATTGATATGTATGCTAAACTCCTTAACCCAGATTAGAGAAGATATAATTTCTTTAATCTTATAACGGACCGAATAACATCATGCAATAGCATTTGCTTGTATATATATATTGCATCTAACTAATTTGGTTGATAGTCTTACTTGTGTTTAATGTATAGTTTTAAGTCTCCGTTCTAACTTATTAAGTAGTTGGTTGCTCTATCCCTATAGATTTTGTTGCAAATGCTAGTTAGAAAGTAACCTTATAATTACCTTGAACACTAGCAGCTGTTGAATCCTAGAGAGTAAGAAAATAAATCTGAAGAATAGATATATTTCTAAGGTCTTAGCTTTTATTTTAAAATCTTCCATTTTCAAATAAAGTATTACTAGGTAATATCACACAGTGAAACCTTGTAAACATTAATTGTAATATTTGAATCCCAATATATATATATATATATATATATATTCATACTTTCTTAAGTACATAACTAGTTTAATTTATGAAATATTTATTTCAAAATGGGTTAGTCATGGACGCCTTGTATAAATCGGTTATATGATAGTAGTTATAGGGTCAGTTTTTATCTTAGAATGGTTTGCATTGTGAGACTATTATGACTCTATTGCTTTAAAGATGCTATCAAGCCCACTGAATAATTTTACTGTAACATGAACATGCAAAGGTCATACCTGCTATCAAATACATAAATTTCATAAATTTGTACATTCTTCGAATACACATAAAAGTTGCAAACATAATAATTAAATCTATTTGTATCTATGATCCAATAATGGCACTAGTGACACTCCAATCCTAGTCTCATTGTCAAAATATTATCATCACCCAAATTGCAAAATCCTAAATAAGCAATCTATTAAGCCTAATTTATATACTGCATCATACATAAATGCATGTTATACATTGCAGTTTTATATTCATACTAAGTCGATACAATAGCAAACATAAGAACATATAACTTAGTTTTAGTGCCTAAAGATTTAAAATAGTTCAAGATTCCCTAACATATTGACTAAAACCTAAGTGATAATGAAAAAATATTTACAAGGAGCAATCTTGATGTGTCTCTAACATCAGACATACAGAGAGGCACCACAACGAAATGAATCGGAAAGAAACAAAGAAAAGGCTAGCAAAGTTCCGGCAGCTACTGAATGGATATGATACACCACTCAATCCTACTCGGTTGATAATTCACCAAATATAACACACTGGTTCAAATTGAAATATCACTCGTCATTACTTCTTGCTAAAGGGAATAAATAAGAGTTGAATGATAACAAGAACACTAAGATTGCTCAAAATGAATAATTCTGTATTGAAAAGCTGAATGATCCTTGTATACAAGAAAGTAGGGATTTATATACCCATTTATTAAGGTTTCTTTTACATGTATGAAAAGACAAAAGGTATTCTATACTAGGTTACATAAAACATACTAAAAGAGGTAAAGAGACAAAGAATATTCAATATGGAAAAGAAATAATCATTCTAGAACATTGTATCAAAATATACGTGTCACTTGGTAGTTGGACAATAAGGATATAATACAATGTAGGCGGAATCAGGAATGTATTATAGTTAGGGGTTAACCTGATATGAATTAGGTTAGGAGCCATTCAGCCTAGCAAAAATTCAGCTGTCTTGAAGTCAGGCACTAGTAGATCAGGTCAGGAGCTCGGCTTAGCTAATTCTAGGCTGTCTTTTAGATTAGAACTTTGTTGTTGGGCAAAAGTATGTTAGACATACGTAAAGATTTGATAGACAGGTCGGCTAGAGGTCAAATCGGGATAGGAGTCCCTGTCTCGACTATTGCTTAAAGCTATTATTTTCCATGCGAGCCCTTGAAGTCCTCAAGCTTGGCTTCTTATGATCGGTGTAGGGGGTTGATTCCTATCAAATCTAAGTCTACACCGCTAACACTTCTCATTCAGTGTTCATCACTCGTATCATACTATCAAGAATGTAGTCCATATGTAACACTGGAACCAACATCCCACGGCCATTGATTCACCTATTACAATTTTCACACTTACTAACCTAAACCAGTAACACTTTTACCATATAAACTACACGCTTCCGCATAAATATGGCCTCAACACCTAACCACACATCATCCTATAAAAATGTCCTCCTTAAGGTCAGGGGACTTACCTAATTTTTATACAAAAAGTCAGCAATCCAAGGCATAAACCTAGTCCACCATAGGTTTCAACGGAGCCAAGCATAAGAGATAGAATAATTTAACCAAATAGTTATTAGTCAGTTTTCTTTTGTTTCTAATCCTATAAGTATACATAACAAGCAACAGTTATCACGTACCAAAAATCTACTCATAACCTTGATATCATTGTACAATATTTTCACCACTTAATCCAATACATTCAATAGATTAATACACAAGTATGCTTATATATTATAAAACTTAAGTTTAAACTTGTTTTTCTTAAAAATATAAGTGATTATAGGTCATTGTAATCAACTATGATCACTAAAGAAGTCACATGATTGAACTAAGGACCTACTAAGGTCAACCTCAAAAAAATACAAAGGGGTAGTCAATCTTTAGGTAGGTTCCACAACACAGTAGCGATCTATGACATTTACTACTAGTTCCTTTGTTCCTTTTTAAAATTTACTTTGATTGATCATAGGATTCTAAAGCAAAGACCCTAACTTCAAAAAACATTATCTAGGATAAAAAGGGGCTTAATCTCCATTTTTCTTACCGTTTCTAACACTTTTCTTATCAAGATCCAACTCTCATGCGTCCTTAACTACATCATATCTAATTCTATGATTCTTGATTTCCAATTAATGTACATCTTCTTATAACATCAACTCCTATTCATAATTCATATTTGCAATCTAATTCCATTAATTCCCTTGTTAACATTAACATTAATTAATGGTTAACAATCCAAAAAGATTTAATATTTAAGAAAAGAGAGAATGGTTTACACATTTTAATAAAACAAACTTTTAATGTAGAAAATTTCATATGGAATTCCTAAATCAATTGCCTCACGAATCATTTCTTTCATAGTAATGTAATTATGGTTAAGTTTCTAGGTAATGATTGAAATTTAAGATTAAAGGCTTAGTTTAATTACGCTTTCTTCAACATCCTATAAGAAATCCTTATAATCACTACCTCATCGAAGTTTTCAATTAGTTATTCACCACTTTAAATACATTAGAGAGTTTTCAGTTAGTTTATCATCAATTTCCTACTAATGACAAAAAATAACTTGGGGGAAAAATCGGATCTAGAGATTATTTACTCTCTATGGTACAAATGCATATATAATTCATGAGCTTAGAGACTACCACTTAGATAAGAGGGAAGAAGGCAATATGAAAGGTGGAGGGAGGTGGAGGGAAGAAGGGAGGGAGAGATGGCACAACAAATGAATGAAGGAGAGAAATTAGATGGCGTAAGGTTTCTAAGGTTTATAATTTATTTTTATATAATGGAAAACTCTATGAGTGAAATGACTTCCTTTCCCTTAATTTTAAATTGAATTTCTAGAGTACTTCATCATGATGGTTTCAACCTTATATTATTAGCTTTCAAGAATCATTACCAATGATGCAGAAGTTATCCATCTATTGACACCAAATTAAGGCATTTGCTTTTGTTGCAAATGACGCCATTATGACTCCTATTTGTAAGGACTTTGATGGCAATCAAAGAATTCGATTATCAAATCTTAATAAAAAAAATGGACTTGAAATTCATTAGATATGTTTGTTGCATGGATCTAAAAACTAGATGAGAAAGATCATGTATTTGTATGTTAAGTATGATGAGATGAATTATCCATACCGTCATACTATCCCTATTGTATATTACATTCAAGCTACTATTTATGATGTTAAGTCTTTAATTACTTATCTTAGCATTGACAGGAGATTTTGGATATGGATCCCTTAGACCCATATCAACCTCTTTAAGCTTTTAGCCAACATGTTTAGACCTAAGATCGAAGTAATCTCTTCATTATTGACCCAAATGAGGAATCACTAGATAAGGACCAGACGTTATTCGACTTTTGATTTTACCTCAAATCCAATACAACGGCTACATGTTAATAGATAAGGCTCTAAGATTCAATCAATAATAACTGCTATATATTAGGGACACAATGATTGGCACATCCCCTATCCTTTAGGCTTAGTGGATGCTATAACTAGCAAGACATGCCCTTACACTCGCTAGCCCTTCTCTATAAATAGATGAAGCTCATCAATGGTAAACTCACCTTAACTTCGTTATGTGCACTAAGCACACAAGCTCTCCCACACTTTTACAAGCTCTCTTAAGCATTAGAGAGCTTTTACTAGACAATATTCCGGCGTCCCTTTCCATGTTCTCTTTTATCGGCTTACTTACAGCTCTCTCAAGGTCTAAAATGCTTATTCTCTACCAAAAGAATCCTATTAAAGATACTTAGTTTTTACTTCACCTCATTAATTAAATTATTGAGTTGGGAATACAACTAAAAAATTTGTCCCTATTTAATCATTTTAAAAAATAGTTAAAAATTATTTAATTATAGTAGTAATGAGGATATAATAGTTATACTATTTGAACTTTCATTCCCTCTACAAAGGAAATAAAAATTACACATTTTCTTAAGTAACAACTATTTCTAATAGAATTCCTTACAAAAAAAAAAAAAAACTATTTCCAACATAATGGGAATAGAAAAAGTCTTAAGAATTAAAATTAACCATTATCAAGTAAGCAAGATAATATAAAATTGAGGCAAAATAGATATTCTATTACTTATGTATTACCTTCAAGTAAATGGGCCTGTTAGGGTTTTGATAAGGAAACCCATTGGCACTTAATTTATTTATGCATGTCTAAATATAGAAACTAAGATAGTTGTCATTTCGAGTATAAGTGACTCAAAGAAGATGGAAGTGAAGAGGAAATGTATTTAAGAGGACAAAGAATGATATCTCCTTATCTTTTGATCTTAATATTTATATTTGTACGTAATTCTATTACATTAGATTGAAAGTTTATTGTACTACTGTCATAATTTTGTAATGCACAAACTATCTATATAACATTGTCATCTTCGCTCTTTAGTCGAGTGGTTTGTCTTATTAAAAATCCAAAGTGTATGATATAATATATAATAGTTGGAACCAAAAAGATTTTTGCTCTTACAAGTCTTATAAAACAAGTGTAATTCATATTTATTGACTTAAAAAAAATTATATAAAAAAAATTACCAAACTATCAATATTATATCATACCTTGAAAATACAACATTACTATTTATATTAATATCGTATTTTCAAAATGCGATATAGTGATGTTACATAAAAGTTAATGTCTATTTGTATCAATATTTTATCTTTAAAATATAATATAAGTATTATATTAGTATTACATTTTAAAGATCTAACAATAATAGAAATAGTTATGTCATATCCAAATAAAACCTCAGTTCAACCAAACTAAATAAAATATTTTAAATGGAAAAGTATTGATATATCGAGATCAAATTTGATGCAATTTAAAAACTTCCAACAAGTATAAGTTGGATTGAATATTTTACCTCCATAAAAGCAATAGGATTTTGACAAACAATACCAAATAAAAAGAAAAAGTTAAAATCCTACTTATCCTCTCTATTTGTCAGTCCTACCAATACTTGAATCCACTTATTTTTTCAACACCTCCTCCTCTTGCAAATGAAACAAATTTCACTGAAAAAAATACAAATAATTTCTAAACTTTCATTTGGATAGAGATATAATCTCAAACTTATATAGTCTATTTTAATACTACTAAACTCTCACAACTTAATAAATAATTTTAGAAGATTATAAATAACCTTTAAATTTTGATCAAGTGCAAATTAGACGAAAGTAGACAATAATAACTTTGACCTAGATGAATCATTTTGGATGGACAAATTTATGAGAGTTTTTCATATTTTTTGTCTAACTATTATAATTGCAACAATTATATTATCAGTGTTTATACCGCTTTTCATAATATATTAAAATAGATTTCATAAATTCAAAGCTAAATCGACAACAAAATCTGAATCAGGGTCGTATTGACTTAAAAAGAGAAAGATAAAAGCACAAAAACCTCGTTCAGTGATCAAATGGGCTATGAAGCCTTTGAATCTCTGTTCAATTTCCCTCCAAAAGTCAAGTTTTCAACGAACTTACCTGTCACCAAAACCATCCGCTCTTTCATACCACTTCTTCTACGATAAATCCATCCAAACATGCCCTAACATCGCTCAAGGACCTTCACAAACTACACCTCTAGTAGGTCTAACAGTGATAAAGAAGAACAATTTCACACCTACTTTCATACCCTATACTAAGCTATTATCACAATGTTGTGCATTCAAATCTTTACTTCAAGGGAAAATAATCCATGCCCAGTTGGCAAAATCCGGTCTTTCCAAAGACCCGAAACTCAGAATTTATCTAATCAATTTGTATGCGAAGTGTCAGGAATTTGGGTGTGCCCGGAAACTGGTTGGTGAAAGTCCAGAACCAGATTTGGTCTCTTGGTCTGCTTTGATTTCTGGGTATGCCCAGAATGGACGCGGGAAAGATGCAGTATCCACGTTTTCTGAAATGCATAAATTGGGTCTTAAGTGTAATGAGTATACGTTTCCGAGTGTGCTCAAATCATGTGCGGCTACAGAGGACTTGGTGTTAGGGAAGCAGGTTCATGGTGTTGTGGTGGTTACGGGGTTTGATTTGGATGAATTTGTTGTGAACAGTTTGGTTGTTATGTATGCCAAATGTGGAGAGTTTGGGGATTCAAGGAGGTTGTTTTACTCTATTCGAGAAAAGAGTGTTGTTTCTTGGAATGCCTTGGTTTCGTGTTATGTGCAGAATAGTTATTTTGAGGAAGCTGTTCACTTGTTTGAGGAAATGGTTTTGAGTGGTGTGAGCCCCAGTGATTTTAGTCTTTCAAGCATATTGAATGCCTGTGCAGGCCTGGGGGATGTCATTCAAGGTAAGAAAGTTCATGGCTTTATGATAAAACTTGGATACAATACGGATCTCTTTTCAGAGAATGCTTTAGTTGACATGTATGCTAAAGCCAGTAGTCTTAAAGATACAATTGCTGCTTTTGAGGTCATTGCAGAACCCGACATTGTCTCTTGGAACGCTGTTATTGCTGGTTGTGTATTGCAGGAAGAACATGATTGTGCTTTACAATTATATATGCAAATGAAAAGATCAGGAATACATCCAAATTTCTTTACTTTATCAAGTGTTCTTAAAGCTTGTGCAGGAATGGAGATTAAGAAAGTTGGTAGACAGTTGCACTGTGATGCAGTAAAGTTGAATGCTAAATCAGACACATTTGTCAATGTTGGACTCGTAGATATGTATTCAAAGTGCGACTTGATTGATGATGCAAGAATGGCTTATGATTTGATATCTGAGAAGGATTTAGTTGTATTGAATGCTTTAATTTCTGGTTATTCACAGAACAGAGAGGACTTGGAAGCTTTATTAATCTTTAAAGAGATGCACAACGAGAATAGAAGTTATAACCAGACAACTCTATCAGTTGTTCTCAAGTCAGTTGCTACTTTGCGTGATATTAGTTTCTGTGAACAAGTGCATGCACTTCTTCTGAAATCAGGATATGAAAGTGAAATTCAAGTTGTAACAAGCCTTGTTGACACCTATGGAAAATGTGGCTACATAGATAATGCTGAAAAAACTTTTAAGCTCTGCACAACCAATAATTTGATGGCTATCACCTCTATGATTGCTGTGTATGCTCAAAATGGAGAAGGTGAAGAAGCTTTTAGGCTGTACAAGGATTTGCAAAACAAGGGCCTAAAGCCAGATCCATTTGTTTGTAGCTCTGTACTGAATGCTTGTGCAAGTTTATCAGCATATGAACAGGGGAAACAAATTCATGTTCACATTATAAAATTCGGATTTATGTCTGATATCTTCTCCGGGAATTCACTCGTCAACATGTATGCTAAATGTGGTAGCATAGATGATGCCAACCACGCTTTCTCTGAGCTCCCTGAGAGAGGTATAGTATCTTTGTCTGCCATGATTGCTGGGTTTGCTCAACATGGACATGGAAAGGAGGCGCTGCGATTGTTTGATGAGATGATTGAAGACTGTGTTCCTCCCAATCATATTACATTGGTCAGTGTCCTTTGTGCATGTAATCATGCTGGATTTGTTGATAGAGCTAAAGAATATTTTTACTCTATGGAAGAGTTATTTGGGATCAAGCCTATGCAAGAACATTATGCATGCATGATTGACCTCCTTGGACGAGCAGGAGAACTTGATGAAGCAATGGAAATCATCCGAACTATGCCATTTGAAGCTAATGGCCATGTTTGGGGAGCAATCCTTGGTGCTGCTAGGATCCATAAGAATGTTGAATTGGGCCAACAAGCTGCGGAGAAGCTATTTGCTCTTGAGCCAGAGAATTCTGGTACACATGTTCTTCTTGCAAATATCTATGCCTCCAAGGGTATGTGGGAAAATGTTGGTGAGGTGAGAAAACTCATGAAACACAGCAAGGTCAAGAAGGAGCCTGGAATGAGTTGGCTTGAGATCAAAGATAAGGTCTACACCTTCATAGTAGGAGATAGAAGCCACACCAGAACCGAGGAGATATATGGAAAGCTAGATGAGCTGAATGACCTAATGGCTAAGGCTGGATATGTGCCCATGTTAGAGATAGACTTGCATGATGTGGAGAAAAGTGAAAAGGAGAAGCTCTTGTATCACCACAGTGAGAGACTTGCAGTTGCGTTCGCTTTAATTGCTACCCCACCTGGAGCTCCTATACGGGTTAAAAAGAACCTTCGGATCTGCATGGACTGTCATAATGCATTAAAGTTTATTTGTAAAATTGTCTCAAGGGAGATAATAGTGAGAGACATAAACAGATTCCACCATTTTAGAGATGGAACCTGTTCTTGCAGAGATTATTGGTAAAGGACAACTGTCCTCAGTGTTTAACCAGACTTATGCACATCCGAAATCACATTCTATTAACTTATGGCTTCATAGTTTGAGTCAAAAAGCTGAAGGCCCCAAGACCAGTTCCTTCATATTGTCATTTTTCCAGTTACAAAAAAAGAGATTTGAATGTATGCTCCTTTCTTTACAAGATATGATTTCAATGTTTCCTGCAATCCATGAATGATGCATTCAACTGAAAATCACAAAGATGTGAAACTTTGGAATAGAAATGGATCGTTTGGAATGAGTTCTTTGATGTCCCAATGGATACTCACGGTTGTTCTCAGTGGTTTTCCATCCAAGGAGAAGAGTTCAATGCTTGCAGCCACATTGATTGTGGAATTAAATGTTCTGTTGGACCGGTGCTTCCAAAAGGCCCAGTTTAGCATATGTTCTTACTGACCTTGAAAAATGGAGCATATTGTCTTGTCGAAAGATGTCTTTTGTTCTTTTTGCAAGTTTAATTTAGATGATTTAACTTGAGCTTGTAATTTTTTGTAAATGAATGAGAGACACATTTTTGCATTCAATGTATGAAATATTTTCGTTGCTATGTTGAATGCTGTATAACAGCAATCGGGGATGAAAATATACGAGGATATCTTTATTTTTTCATTTTACATTTTACGTGATTTTTGTTGATATTATTAGTTCACATTGTATAGGTATGGAACATGGTTTCCTTTTAGATTTGTTTTGATTTCCTATACACCATTGTGTCGGTCCTTCATTTGGGAGCTTCAACCTTTGACCTGGGATTTTGCTTTTTCTACTCTTATATTGCCAAGAACACTCCCCATTGTCAAGGAAGCTATTCTCTACACATTGTTGCTGTTATGTTGGTCCTTATAAAATCTAAATGCATAAATGAATAATACATACATGAAACACTTTAGCTTGCACAAACTTTTTTGAGTATCGGTTTGGACCATCAAAACATTAGGCACAAGTGTAGTCCAGCACAGTGGATATGGAGTCTCTAAGGTGGTGATTCTCAGCATGACCAGGTCATTAGTCACTGCATCCATTGCATTTGGTTGACCTTAAAAATAAAACTTCTACAATCTAGTGATTTGTTGTCAAGAGCAAGTGTAGTATCGCATCCACCAAGCGGCTCCTTTGTTGCATCTGGGGTCTCACAATATTATGCAGGAATTCATCCTCCAAAATCAAGATACCAAAGTAAGACCAGATGTGCCAAAGGAAATGGATATTGGCCATTTCTCTAAAATGGCATCTTTCGGCTCTGCTTAGGCATAATGTACAAGTCAAAATTTACAGCAGATCAAAATAATCAATTGCTTTTGTTGCCTTTATTTTATTCACATCCACATCATTGACTCTTCTGATATTATGGTTAACAATGAGTACTTTGCTTTTATGGAGATTCTCCCACCTTCTACACAAAGCTTGGCTCCAGTGACAACCCAATATCCGGGTGGATGTTCTGGTCCCCTCACCATTTCCTTTGTGTCCACAAAGCTTGTCATCTTTGGTAGCTTGTTCGGCAATGGCGGTCCACCAGGAAAAACTGCAGAATTCAAGTCCACTTTAGTTGGCTTCTTAGGCGGATTCAGTCCTGCGCTGAGCCTTGTGCTTATTAATAATGAGAAAACTCCTGATTTACGTGATAGCGTCGATGGCCCATCCCATTCTGATCTACGGATCTTTGCCGATGCTACCATGGAGAATCCAAGCCTTAGGAACAGGACTTTTTTCATACCGATAACCTTGACCTCAAACCAGGCCTTTGTGACAATGGAGGCAGAGTCATCTATTCTAGAGCCTCTGTGCTCAACTGCTTCTGTGCATACATGTGAGAATATGCTCCACTTAACAGGTTCTAAGTAGCCTTTGTCCGATGGTTCTTCAATGGGCTCGTAAGTATGGTCATCTGAGATTTCAAGGCTTTGAGGAAGACTTGAAAGATGTTGGAGATGGATGGCTAGATGATCACTTTTCCTGCCTTCCAAATATAAGCGTATTCCTGTCACCGGCCGATTATTCGTATCCACCTGAAAGTTGTGACTATTAGAGAAACGATTTGACTGGTGATGTTTCTACATTGAGGATAATTTTTTAATAATATAATTACAATTAAAAAAAAATTAGGCATAAAAGTCATAGACTCTCGATTACAGTGTAAAGGCTCATATTGCGATCAACCTTAAGGGGAAACTCCCCTTATTGTTAGCATGGTGCTTTAAGGAAACATAATGAAATACTCAAAAGAGAAGTCAAATGCTTCTACTTCTGAAGTACCATGCATAAGCATTCTTTACACAAACTGATTATTTACCTTCATTGTGTTTACATAAAGCTTAGGACCCATAAGAGTAAACTGAAGGGATGGGGATCCATGTCTACGGCGTCTATGTCCAAGTGGGAGGTCAGCATAAACTGGTGCCCACTGCCGAGGCAAATGAAATTCTAGAAATTGGTGAAGCTCTTCTATTGGGGGTTTATCTGGGTGTCAAAAATTAGAAAATGTTAGTTTTAACTTCAGTGCTGCATTCCAAGAATTAGGCTTAAATGGACATAGCTTCATGAAATCAATATTCCTAAATTGATAGCTAACTTTGAAATAAAGCACCTATAGCATCTCTTTAAATATGTCAATTCAGTCATCAATGGAATTAACAGGAGATATAACAATATCATTTGATTCTGATGCCCCAGATATATGTAGTTTATGCTAATCAATTTTTTCAAGAACGAATATCTTGAGCTGAACCACCATATACAAACACTAACGGACATTTAAGTTCAGTTATTGTGTCATAGGATCGAGTTTGTGCTATCATTTTAGGACATTCTCAGGTAAATCTAACGGAGTTTCCCTCAGTTTTTCCTCCTTTTTCTCCTATGTACCTATTCCGTGCAACAAAACTAGGGCTCAATCAAGAAAGAAAGTCCCAGACCTCTTGGTGAATTCTTTTTTTTCTGCAACTGCCTTCTTCTTTCTTTTGATTTCCAGAATATATAAAAGTTACAACAGTAACTGCCTTCCACCATTTTAGGCAATACAAATGCCTTACAATACAAATGACATACAAGAAAAGAAACATGTTGCATAGATTAGCATGCCAGTAATTTGTCCATGTAACATCATATCCTACATCTGCCCAGCAAAAATCTAACATGAGCAACATATAAGCAAGAAGACGCCTAATAACATAAACTGCAACATCAACAAATTCATAATGGATAAACAGAAGCAACACATTATCTTATATAATTTTCCCAAAGCAAAGGAGAGTAAATTAATCTGACTTCTGACTGTGAACTGAGGCATCTAACATTCTCCTGCCCTCCAAAAATGCACCTCACCTCATGCGCACGTTTTCATACCTCTAGTTCCTACTTCCTCCCTCTACTGTTCTCATTATTCCCTGCTATAGCATCCATCCCTCTATCCAGAAAAGTTTCTAGCATCTCTGACTAATTTGATGTGGTTCATCACAGTTGAAGAAAGCCCTTTTGATCATCATTACTGCATTTCAACTCGTTTAAGTATTTTAATATAGGGTGTTTGCCCCTGCTACAATGGCTATAATATCTCCTTCACACACGCACTGTCGTAATCCATTTAAAAGTCCCATCATTTACACAAACTTGCTAAACTAGTAGCATGGTTTCACTCTTCTGGGTGATGAAGCTCTACTTCTGTGGCAATAGCCTCTCTTGATCCACTGATAAAAATTACTAACCTGTCTTTGCATCAAAGTACTGGCTCTTGCAGCCAATCATTCAACCTTAATAGAAATTCCTCCTCAGTAATTGCTCCAACTTCAAAAGTTCTCCCAATTTATTTCTCCTTAATGGTGGACCAAAATGAAGGTGCAACTGCTCCTTAAATTCCTCCACATCAAATGCGGTTGATCTTATTCCCTAGTTTTAGGAACCAAAATCATGTGCCACCGTCCTAGTGGAATGACACAGGCCACTCTGTTATCCTTCCAAATTCTCTGGTGTCAGAAGAAATCCTCATAGCGTCTTACCTTTCCCATCCTAAAGGATATGAATGTTTTTGATGCAGAAAATCAAGTTTCAAATATCTGAGTTTTCCCCTCCCAGCTGACTACCAGGGGCAGTTCGCAGCTTTCAAGTCTCTGCGACACCGTGTGTTGCTGTCTTCCCAGGAATTTTGATCTTCCAGACACATCTGTTTTTCCTTGGACAAATTGTCAATTTGATGAGATGTCTCTTATTGTTTTGCCTCGAGAACAGGTTACCATGCTCTAGCTCCATTCTATCCCTGGCCTGATCTTCCTGGTACGTGCCAACAAATGCTTTTTACTGCTGTTCAAGAGAACAAAAACCTACCGTAGTTTTCAGCTCCAATACCAATTTGTTCAAGGATCAAGTTTGGGATCTGGTTTCCAGAAGTTTAAGGTAAAACACAAAGAAGCTTCCTTTGGCTTTTCCATCTCTTTTTCTGCCTAATTTACCTATTTTGTACTATAAAATCAGGGCATTAAGATCTCTGGTGGAAATTTTTCTTTCTGCATATATCTACATTCTTTCTTCTGATTGCCAAAATGAATAGCAGTCATAAGAGTTAACTGTCCTCCACCATTTTGGGCAGTAAAAATGCCTCACAATAAACATGACAATTTTAAGAAAAGACACGCTTCACATTATTAACTAAACTACTGCTAGCGATCTGTCTGGACCACATCATAGTCCTACATCTGCAAACAATAATCTACCATAACCAGCATATAACTCACAAGACATCTAATAACAAAAACAACATTGACAAATTCATAATAACCATATTCTGATATAATTATTCCCAAGGCAATAAACAGTAGATTTGCCCGTCTTTCTGTGAATTGAAGCACCTAATGTTTTTATAGTCAGCTTATGCTTGAATAACTTGTCCAAGGGAGTGATCAAAATGCAGGAACAATATGATGAACAGCTTCAGGAGAAAACTATGAATTCTTCCATTGTGGGGAAGCTCACCTACATTATCTTAAGTATATTCTAAGACATCTCTTATGAAGTTCTTACTTCTCTCTTTGAACAAGAAGGAAGGATTAAGAACATGCAACCTAATCCTCAACATATCTCATTCAAATTTATGAACAAACCAAGCACCAAGACTGGAAATGCTCATGACTTCAGCCAAAAAGGACTTAGATTCAAACACATGCATCATCTCATACAATTAGCTCTTTAGATGAAGGGCACTTACACCGAAGGTAAAGATTAACAGCATGGCTTAAGAATCCATTGCCACGTATGCCATTTAAAAGTGATGTTATAGGCAGAAAGGACATTGATATTACATTAGGTGACTGTGGTATGGTAGAAAGCCACTCATTATGACTCTGGCCACTGTCAACTCCACCTCTCCTGATGCAAATGGTGACTGTGTCCTGAAATTTGGATCAGTAATGAAAACAAAAGTTTCAGTTCACCTACATTAGGGTTTTATCAGAGGCCTTGAGAGGCACTCGTTAATTGACAAAAAACCCTCAATGGTTTTCAAATGATAAATTAAGGAAAGTTGCTGATCAGTGATTCACATCCAATTGTAACAATTATAGAGAAACTTCTGAAACAAATAAGAAGAAATGATAAATATCTTAATTCTGTCAAACAAGCTACTGCATAACCAACTGTTCAAGAGACTAACGTTAGAAGAGATTAGGAAGAACTTACATTGTTTTTTGAGGGAATAACAATGGGTGGCCTAACCGATGCTGCAAGTGCCGCATGGAAATTCCCAGGCATAAAATTCTCATCCTGCACCAGTGCACATGAGTACAAAATTAGAATATAAGGCTCGTGACATCCTGATACAATGTTGAGAAGTACTTGTTGAGCTGCGTTTTCTTTTCTCTAATCAGCCTCATATGATTCTCTGCAATCTACTTTTCAAAATTAAGCAAATTTTTGTGTGGAAGCTAGATGGATCAAAAAGCATGATGCAAAAAGAAAGAGACTAAGGGAACGATGATTTTTGTGAAAAAAACCTAGATAAACTGCTTTGACTTCCACAATCCACATTGAAATAGAATACAGTCCAGCTATGCAATAGCTAGTCATTACAAGGTCTTTTGGGAGATATATGTAGCTTGCTGTCTTATATTGAGTGTCACTCCATTATGTAAGTGTTCCTTCTTACGACAATCTCATTATTTATGTTGTATAGCCAATAAAAGTCTTGGAATGTCACTTTTGGCAAAGCAAAAGTTTCTAGCAACAACAATAACTGGATATATGCACAAAATGCAGTAAAGAACTATCACCGGAAATTCATCTTATCAGGGAGGGGAAAAACAAACATGATTCTTGGTGGAGCAGAAGACAACAAAGTCAAGAATCGATTCAAATGAACACAACAATTCAGGTGGATATTTTGTTTGATTGACAAACAAAGCTAACCAGGAGTCTCAATCAATACTTCTATATTAAAACACAGAAAAGGTGGATTCCATCCATTCTCATATCCTACTTTGGACAGGACAATCAATTGCTAGAAATTAAGCAAATAAGTATGCAGTGCATGCCTTTTGAATATATATTTGGATTTCTTCATATGCCACTTGAATTATGATTATTTCATTATATATGGGGATTTTTTGCATTACCTTCATATTTCCTGAAAATTGAGCTGAACTGACGAGAAAATTTCCATTTTTGTTGTCTGAAAACCTCTCATCAGCAAATTGCTTTAAATATTTCTGCACCTCCCCAGGTTGTAAATTGGAATTCTGTAATTGTTTTATGTGAACAACATCTTTACCTCCCATCTTTACCCCAACGACAATATGGGTACCGTATTTTTCAATAAACCTGGAAGATCGATCAGCAATATCATTACAAGGGAGCATAGAGAACAATGATTCCTTGCAGAAAACACTATGAAATTGACGCAATCAATTGCTCCTGATTTCTGAGGCTTACTCAGCAAGGGCAGCTGGATCCCACGAAGATGGCACTTCTTGTTTGATCTGCTTAGCAAGTGTTATCCGGGATCTCGTTAGCTCAATGTTATACAAAGTGATAAACCAACCATCAAAAGCAAGAGTTTTAGTAGCAGACGCATCCTTCTGCCAACAACTTTTGAAGTCGAACATGGCATTGAACATGCCCGATGGAATTTTACCAGATAAAGAAATTTCTTGATTGAATTGCTCCGACATCTGCAGTTCCAGAAACCATTTAACTGAATAAATCTGCCCTCAAATCAGTGACAAGCAACCATGGACGCATTATATTGTTTACTCAAGAAAACATATTAAATTATATGTCAAGTCTTTCCTTCTACTAAATAATCGAAGCAAAAGCATTAAATCCATTTCTTTTTAATCATGACTCTTTTCTGCTGTTTCCCCACCTTCCCGTATGAATGATAGGAGAAGGACAGAAAAAAGAGCAGACGGCAAACCTACTGCCAATTGACTTTACTTGCCAGAAACTCACAAAAACAAGACGTAGCCTGAATCTAGAGAAATTCTAATATAGACTCCATCATGTAGAACCATTTAGAGCAAAGTACCCCTACTTTCTGCAATGACTGCAAGCCTAATCCCTGTTAGAAGCTTAACTAAATCTGGCTGCAAACTGCTGCGCACATTGCACAGACATGGAATTGCACATTGTGAAGTTAATATCTATCCGAAAGTTCTACTGAAACCACGGAATTCAAGTACTTCTACGGGATTGACCCCAAATTGAAGAGTAACAGCAGCAGGTGATCGAGTTCAGTAACCAATTTCACGACGGAGAATTGTTTTACAACAACAACACTTGCAGACTAAAAACTCCAATCGGAGCGCGAAAAAACTACCACAACCAATTTATGAAACAACTGAAGGAATCAAAATTCTAAACAATCATTGGACATGTTTCATTAATCACTTGATCATATAAGAACATAAACATATATAGTTGACCAAATGAAGAAGAAAAGCAATCTCACCTGATTGAAAGGAAGAACATCAGAGCGAAACCTGGTACGTTCACCTTTGTCACACCTAATACAACTCGAAACGTCCTTAACAACAACACCGCCAGGAACAACCAAGTCCCTGGTCAACTCCTTATCAAGCTCTATCAATCTGGACCCTGTCGGACCCGGTTTGCATGACGATAACCGGATATCGTTAGCCAAGTCATACCCGAATCCTATCACTGAAACAGCCTTCTCTGCAGCTGCTGCAGGGTCCATCTTCATAGGAATGTTTGTGTCTTGTTCTGATCAGGCTTAACAAATTATCATCAAAATAAGACCCAGAACATGAAGAATATTAGTATAAAAAACTGGAAACAAAGAGAACCCACAAGTTAAGTTGTGGAGATTGTCTTTGACACGACTTATTTACTTATTTATAAGTATGGACATTGTGGACATGTTTGTTTTGTTTTGACCTGTGGAACACGACTTAGAATGAACAAGTTCGTTGGTTTTGGTTTGTTATTTGATCGTGAGGGTAAAAGAGGAAACTTCCTCCTTTCTAAATCTAAATTTATTATATACATCCGGTAATTTACCGGTATAAATACGAGTCTCCTCCTTATAAGATGGACTTTATTTGAATGCTCAATTTGTGATGTAGTTGAAAAAAAAAAATTCATTAATAAGTTTTTTTTTTAATTCTTAATAAGCGAGATAAAAAGGTACAAACAATACTTTCCTCATTTATAAGTATTATATCTTAGACAAAAAGTATTTTGAACTTTTAAAATCAAATGGGTATCTTTGCATAAAATATGATTTATATATTTTTCGTTAAAATTTTGAAAGCACAAAAATATAGTTATTAATGGTGTTTTTAGCAATAAAATTATAGTCTAGCAATTATTTATCGATACATATATTTTTTTTATCAATTACATTTCAACTTAAAAAATAAAAAATTCAAACTTAATCCATTTAAAAAAAATAATATTTATATTATTAAAATACAACAATCTTATTAAATCACAATAAAGCTACAATATTAGTATCACCTGAAGAATAATTTAGAGATGGATTCACGGTTAGTCTGCTTGCTTTTCTGCATCTATGCTCTTTTGGGAAGTTGTTCAAAGATTCAAAGTTTGGACTTTAACACTCTTTTTCTCACTCGTAAATTAGAAGACATTCAAATTATTATTATTATTATTTTAATTTATTTCTTTTTTGCCAGTGAAGACATTGAAATTAAGAACTCCGTGTTAATGTAAAGTTACGTCGGCAGATGAAAGTGACTGAAATCTGGACCGTATGGACAAGAAAATCGGGCATAAAACCAGCAGGCGGCTAAATAAGTGTGACCGTCGGAATTTCATATGTAGACACGTGGCAATATATTGTGGGTTTTGATTTCCTTCCTTCAATAAGATTTATAAAATTTACTACACATCCTATAGTTCCATTCGTAATTTTTTTACAAAATTATTATAACTTTTCTTATCAATGATATATTATCCATTAAATCTACGCTCTATATTTTCAATTGTTTAAACTTAATACTCATTATATTAATGATAGGATAAAAGATTAGACAAGTCCTATTTTAAATAAACTACACTTGTATAATGTATAAAATAAATAAATATTCCAAAAGTCAAATCATTTAATAAAAATGTACTAATCATAAAAGAGAATGAGAAAAAAAAATAGAAAATCAGAAAATAATAAAATCATACAATAGGATATTAGTAGCAAGTAGTTACTAATATAATGATGGCTTTTAAATATTACATGTTTGTAGAGAGATTCTATGAACTAATCCATTTGATAGGTCAATATCTCATTATTTATTTTTATATTTTATATCTCAACTATTAAATTAACAGTTTATTTAATAGTTTAAATTTTAAAATAATTAAATTAAGGGTGAAATAAACGACGGTACCAGTTTTGTAAAAAAAAAAAAAAAGATAGGAGCATAAATAAATCCCATATTTGTGTTATGTGGTATAGAAAAATACATAGATTCTTTATTTGGTTACTATTATCTTTTTAGTTTCTCTTGGTTGGCATATCAAGAAGTTGGAATCCATCAAACCCAAACATTATATAATATGATTGTAAATAGTTTCTACATGAATAATAAATGGATCCAATTATTCAAACTTATACATATTAATTAAAAAAAAAAACTTAATACATATTTATAGTCAAATCCATTTTTAATATATACATCAATTTATGAATCCGTTTATTAATGAGATCTTGCTAACCAAATCATCCGAATCCATAAATGCCGAGTTAGTAAACATAGAACACAGTGGATTCAAGGACTTAGAATAGTATTTTAAATCTAATTGAACTGCTCCTGATTCTTACAAGGACTTAGAATAGTATTTTGAATCTAATTGAACTGTTCCTGATTCTTGAATAGTGCAATATTGACTCTCAAGCAAGCCAATGGCAAAATTCATGGCATAGATCTTTCTTATATTTATTTTAACTTCCAACGGTCTGTGTGAATTTGAGTTTTAAGGAAACATTAGCTACATGTGATGAAACGTTGTGTGACACTTAACCAGTTATAGAAGAGTGTATGAAGATATATGACTATAGTATAGAAGTTTAGCTTTGGATTTGGAATTTCATTATGTCATATCCGAGTTTTTGAGTTTTGCTAATAAGTGTTCGATGATAATTAATAAATTAACTTTTAAAAAGTCTACTCTTTCTAAACTATTGACACACTTCATTTAAAAAAAAAAATGGTGGAAAGATATAACAATTTTTTTCTTTTATTGATTGTCCATGGGACACCAACATATCCGATAAATGTTGCTGGACACAATGGATATTTCATCTAAAACACAATATTAAAGGGTAAGGTAAGTGCTATAGAGCTTACCTCATTGCCTAAGGATTTACTCAATTGAAAGGTACTAGAGAATTTGAGATTATATCTAATACTATTCACTTTGTCATTGTTAACTTGACATCAAGAATACCTTTCTTTATGATCATGGTCATTTCACTAAAACTATCTTCATGAAATATCCTTCAAACTTTACTTTTGTCATATTTGTTAGCTGATAAAGTTTCTTTATGGTCTAAAAGTAGCTCATGAGGCCTAATTTCGTCACTTTAACAACTTTGGCTAAAAAATTTCTCTAAGGTTTTCAATAAAGGAAAGCCGACATGTCCATATTCATACTCAATAAAGGGGACATATTAGACCTTCTCCTCTAAGTTAATGATATTATCTTCACCAATAGCAACACTCCTCTCCTAGATCATGTAGACCTTCTCTTATCAACTTATCACGAAAAATCTTAGTGATCTACATTTCTTCCTTAGAATTTGTGTCACTAATACTGCTTAGGCCATATATTTGCATCGATCTCAATTCGTTTATGATCTCCTCCAACATTACTATATCCATCTATTAAGCTTGTTAAAACACCTTATATGCCTTGAAGTCATCTTAGTGCTTGTGTTTCTCCTGCATTATCCAATAGCAATGCCTATCGTGAGATTGTTGGTACATTATAATATCTCATTATGACTCGACTAAATATCAACTTAATTATGAATCGATTTAGCCAATAAATGTATCTACCACACATAAATCATATGTAGGTAGCAATGCATCTTCTTCAATATTTTCAAGGCACAACATTGAGTTTCCCATCCTTCGTACATCACGTATCCTTTTTATTATCTTTATATATGTTGACTGGATTAGTTATCTAGATATTCATTTTTCTACCATAAGTTATAGTATTTATCATGGGTGTAATTAGACTTATTCGAAATCGATATTTCATAAGCCTTACTATAGCTAAATTGTGACCAGCCCATGAGGAAGTAGTTTCGAGCTGATTCAACCAATCTGGCAATGTTTTTTTCTTAATTATTATTTTTTTATTAATTTCTCTTTCTAATATATTAATAAATTTTAATAACGTAACTTCCTTTCTCTTTAATAATTTTTAATTTTTTAAGTGTACTAATTCATCAATAATTTTTTATTTTTTTTATTAATTTTCAACTTAATGCGATTCAATTTTTTTTTATTTTTTTCTTTCAAATTTTATCTTTTTTCTTATAATTAAGTTCGTAATGTTTGATAAGTTTTACAAAAAAACCTTACGTTAACTTAAATTAAATTTTAGATCTATCATTAACATATAATTAATTTATGATTGATCATCTACTATTAGTTTGATGATAATATTTTAAAAAAATTGTTCTCTATCATTACAAAGGAGATAATTTTAATATGTAATGACCTGATAGATATAATTCAATTATATTTTTATGGTTATCTATATAAGGTTACTGTAGTTATTTTCCCTTTATATTATTAAGGTTTTGTCCCTATAAATGCTCCATGCAGCGTTCTATAATTCAACGCTATCAATAATATACGGTTATTCAATTGTATAGCATACACTCGTACTTGAAAAAGGAAACGAAAAAAACAACGAAAGAAAAATTAGCTTCCACCATGGCTGTGTGGCTTGTGCCCAACAAATATCGAAGAGTTCAAACGGCCACATCTCTTTAAGCATTAAAATGCGACCACCCTTATGGTTTGTGAAGGAGTTTAGGAAGGGAGGGATGATATGCAAAGATCGAAAATTCTATTTCGGGTGCACAGTTTGACATAGGGAAATCACACACACAAAAGGATCAATATTGGAGGTTGAATTTAAATAAAGAATGAAATTTTCAATTAGTTGAAATAAATAATTAATATTATAATAAGTTATTCAAATAAATGACTAAAACCTTAATTTTATTCATAACTTCTCTAATTTTAATTCTTTATTTAAATCGCTTTTTATGATATCGATTATCGATTTAAATTACTTAAAAGTTAAATTATTTATTTAGATCATTTATAATATAATATTAATTTTTTATTTTAACTATTGAAAATTGATATGCTTTCTTATGTGGATTTTTTCTATTAATGTATGATATTATTTTGAGAAGGAAGTTTGCTGCCTTTCCTCTTATTCCATGCAAATATAGGCATAGGTATTGCATTGATATTATATTATATATAAGACGATGTAAGAATGTACGACCACGTTAGCTGGATAACTTTTACTCGTTCTTTTATATTTATTGAAAATAGAATTTAGTTCCAATCCAACGTTTGCTAGAAGTTAGGGAAACAGATTTATGCTGTCGCTGCATTAAATACGTTTTGAGTTTCGCGAGAATGCAGAACTTTCCTAGGAATTTCTCTTTTTCCACTCAGTATACGACTCATTCAAACGCGCAAGAATTTTGTTTTTTCTCCCTTTTTAATTATGCTGTTCTCTGTTAAAGCGATTTTATTCTCGGAAAGGGAGAATTGAGCCTAATTCATCTTGAGAGATCAATATATTCGTATTATTTGATTAAAAAATTCCATTACGGTTTGATTTACATGTTAAAAGTTAATATCAAAATAATATGATCGAAAAGTATAAATTAGTATTATTAGTTTATATTTATTATTTGACAATATAGATACTCTATTTCATAAAATTTCAATTGAATTTTATAGATATAAGAAAAATAAAAATGGAGCACACTGAATTTTTAAGATAATAAATTTATAGGATTTGCATTCTCTCCATTTACCATTTTCTCATTTTCCTTTCATTTATAAATTAATAGTCAAAATTATTTAGATTTTTTAAATTAATATGATATTCTTATATTTTTTATAATCTCAACTACTCATTACGTGTGATAATATCTTAATAAAGAAAGGGTCGAGAAATCAAAGAAAAAAAGTAAGCGACCCATTTCCGAATATATAACCCTTGTAAAATAATAATAATAAGTTCAGATTTAACGGCATATGCTCATAAACACCAGCTTAAGTTATAGCCTAATAAAACCGAAAGTCCTGCCGCTTACTTGATTGTGCGTTGTCTTTTAGAACGATTACTCTACTTTACCTTCACATACTCGATAATGCGTTGTCTTTGAAGCTGTTATTGAACGTCTTCTATCCTTATTGGATACTCAAAAGTCAAGTTAAGCTAAGTACGAGGTTGCTCCAAATTCTCATAAGACATCATATTACTTAGTTTAGTTCATTCGAGGATATTTATCATGAGTGACTTTTCAATTATTTCTTTATAAGAAAAAGTTATCAGCTTTTAGAACGTGGAATTTCTCGATCTCTCTCTGCAACAATTATGCTCTTTATTAATAAAAGAAATTAAGTTATTCTCCAAAAACACCAAATATGGGCATATTCATATATATTTTTTTAATAATCCCAATTTAATAGTAAAGGCAATGAGTTAAATAAATACAAGTAATTATTCCTTACAATTAAAAAATTATACAAAGTAAATACTAAATATAAATTTCTAGCATATTTCTATTAATATTCACTCTTAGAACATAACTTTTATATTCCCAACAAACCTCAGACTAAATTGTCCAATTAAAAAAAACTAGCTATGCCCTATTGCCTAATATCGGCCAACATTTTATAAACGATTTTTTAACCAACCCTTTAGAGAGGTTTCTTTTCCACCAGCAAGACGAAATTGAAATTAAAAGCTAAAAGCACTTTAAACGTCCTTTTACTTTGAAAAGGCAAAGGAAGTTTAACGCAAAAAAGAGGAGAAAAGTCCAGACCTTAATGATCAGTGAAGCAATACGAAACACGTTCGGGGTGGCACAAGACTAATTAATGGCGGCTACACATCATCTTGACGGATCAGTTCAGAGTTTGGACTTCCGCCCTCATTTCCATTTATAATTTAATATTTATTAAATTTAAACTATTAAAAATTCAATTAATTTAATAATTTAAATCTAAATGAATATAAATTAAAGGTTAAATTAGACTTAAGCAACATGAACCCAACCGCAGAGGTTTGACACTTATAATTGAAGTACTAAGTTGATGGGTCGAGTTCAAGTTAGTAATCGATGAGATCTATAAGCTCAGTTTTTGAACCATCAACATAAAAAAATAAATAAATAAGATAAAAAAGAAAAGAACGAGAAAAAGTACAATAGAATTAAATTAAAATTAGAAAATAAAAAAATTGAATATTGAAAATTTTAACTAATTCCATATGAATAAAAAAAAAGTCATTTCACGTTTACAATGTTTATTACATTGCTACATTCATAATATTTAACGCATTGCTATGAACAATATAGTAATAAATATAATTTTCAAAGCTTGTCTAGTTTGATATTATAGATTTTTATCAAAAAAACTAATTATATTCTTTGTAATGTAAGACTAACTTTTGTTTTGTCTTTTTTTTTTTTAAACTTATTTGTAACATTTATATATTTTGCCCTACATTACATTTACATTTATGACAATCAAGTTGAATATGCATGTATATAAATAAGTGTGTTTTTGCAAATGTAAAATGGGCTAAAAATACCATTTATCCCGGACTCTAATAATTTTAACTAAAATCTAAAATTTGGTATATATATTTAACTTTTAAATTAATATTTTTAAGAGAATCGGTTCAAGGCTCCTTAAATCATTGGTTGAACCAATGGATTCGATGAATTAGCCTATGAATTGTGCCTTAGTTTAGGTGGGACGGAGTATTAGATCGATCTTTTTAAAAATAAGATCAAGACAATAGAAAATTCTCTAATTATATAGTTAAGCATTTCATTATATTATAAGAAATTGGAAATATTTCCTTAAATATTAACCTTCTCGTGTAGGAGCAGATCTAAGAAGGGCGATAGAGGCTACAGTTCCCCTAAGCTCGAAAAAAGTTAATATTTAGATATTTAGAAAATGAAAATTATATATTAAATATATGATTTAAATAGCAAAATATGATATGAGATCAAGTATGGCTTAGTAGTTAGGTGTTTATTTTACAAATATGAGGAATTATGTTCAAATCTCAAGTTTATCTTTTTTCTTTTTAAAGATACATTTATTGCTCAAATGACAATTTTTTTTTTTGTATTTATTACATATTTTTTTTCATAACAACTAATAACATTAAATCAATTAATTACAAATCGTATTTAACTAAATAAATTCTCTTAAATTGCTAATTTTAATAATTGTAGCACAAAAAATAATCACACTTCATATTACAAGTATTTTGGTCTTATCACATAAATTATTAATAGATCCTACCAATTATATGACTTGGTTTATTTTTTTTTATAATTTATATTACAAAAATGAATGTAGCTTATTGAATAATTGATTGCCTAATAATTTGTATTCAAAATAATATTCTTTTTCTTTTAATATTCCTAATGAAAATTATGCAAAATTATCATGAAAAAAATGACACAATACTTTTATCTCTATCAATTTACTCTTTTGTTGTATTTATAATTTTCCATTCAATTGTTTTTTCTAATCTATTTTTGTTAAAAACAAATATTACACAAGTTATATATATATAAACTTAACTCTTTTAGCTTCTTATTTAATGTACTAATCACCCTTAATTATTTTTTTAAAAATAAAATTTCATCCTATTAACTTTAGGAATCGTTGTTCATTAGGTCATTAATAAGGTCCTTTTACATATATATAAAATACAATATAATTAAGATAATAAGCAGCTGTTGTACTATCAATAATTTTAATATTAGCTCAATTAATGCAACTTATTTCAAATATTAAAAATAATCTCCTAGATTCTAATAAATTAGTAAAATAAAAAGCACTATGCCTTTTTAATTAAGAAAACTCTCAGAGGATGTTAAAAATAGATTTTGGTAAATTCAATTGGGTGTTTCCACATAAAGTTAAAAAATTAAGAGTTTATTTGCAACCTCCAAGTATTATTTGCTAATTTATAAAGTTAGGAGATCATTTATAGTGTTTGAAGTTTAAGGATATGTGCACATCAAGGTTAATTTAAAATTTTTAATTTTGTTAATTTTGTTTTGATATTAAGATAAATTTAAACCTAAAGGACGTTTGAATTTTATGATTGAGTCTCGAATCCTTTTAGATGTGCAATTATGCACTAAGTGTTTTGAGTTTTCAAAAATTAATGCACAAATAGCAATTGTATTCATCTGATATTTTTGAAAACAAAAAATAAATAAATAAATAAAACAACTTAGATTCTATATCTTTGGAAAAGTTTAGTACTTAATTAGCAAAACCTATGAAGATTTGAGATTGGTAACTAGCTATGATACATTGGCTTTTCTATTTGGAGCCATATGAAGTGTCTAACTTCAGCAAACACAACATAGATCTGATAAGCGATCGACAAAATATCCATAACATTTTTATGAAAGATAAAGAACATCAAAATGAGCATCACACACTTTGATGGCACCATTTGCTTCCTTTGGAATAAAGGAGAAAAAAAATTTAAGCAATTCCAATCTCATTCTCCATAAAGCCAAACAAACGAAATATTCCACTTTATATGGTTTGAAATGAAATAAATTAAAATGAGATGGAATGAAATTAAGATTGAAATCATAAATACATTTTTATATTTAGAAATATATAATGGAATTTGAATACAATAGTATTTATAAAAAATACTCTTACTTATTTGATGTTATTGTTATGTTTAAAATTAAATAAGTAATTTTAATTAATAGTACTAGTGAAGGTGGAAATAAAATTACGATTCTATCTTAAATTGAATTCTTAATCACAATTCTGCATTTTAAGTACACTTCTAGATATGTAGAATAAGAATGAAACTCGAAATCGCAATTTTATTCCGATTCATTCTCACATACCAAATGTGATTAAATTCCTTTTGAAAAAGGAAAAAAAAAAGTGACTAAATTCCTAATCCTACCCTCTCTATCTCTAAATTTGTCCCTTACTCCACCGTCATCTTCTACTCTAGCATGCTGTCATTAACAAAATAAATCTCGAGGGTGAAAGATTAATATTGTATTTCTTTGGAGATACAAATTTCGTGATGTGATTTCTTTTCTGAAGAAGGATTAAACTAAATTAGATTCCCAACATTTCACTTCTTTATAGTTTATAAGTCTTATAAAGCTCATTATTTGTGTTGGCTCTAACGTTTTTATCTAGTTTTAGTATATCTCAGACGAATTATTTTGTTTTTAATATGAGCTTACAAACATAGATTAACAAATAACATATCACCAACAGATATTAAAGTACAATAAGATAAATAAATACATTTTTTTTTTACAATGTATAGAAAATGTGTCACGTCTTACTTTTCATATGAATATCATCATCTCGCTCCTCAGTATTTTGACAAATCATTATTGACACGTGCATGTTTGAACATCATAGGTAGTTAAAAACTACTATACAAACATACATAAAATACATACATGCCATTATGACTTAAAATATTCAGAAAAATTAGTAGGTTATAAGTTTAGCTCTAGTTAAATGTTAATTAAATATTAGGGGTCTTACTTAATAGTATAAATAGTTGTTTATGTAGTTAGATATTAACAGTGTGATCAAACTCAGTTCAAGTGATTGATTCAAACATATGAGAATATAAAGAATTAAAAGGAAAATCGAACATAACCAAAAGTTGAACTGAAGTTGAATAAAGTCAAATCATAGGGTTTAACTCGGATATGACAACACCGAATATTAGTGGTTTACTTGATATTATAAATAGTCATTCATGTAATTGTAAACATTTATTAATTCGTTTCAATTAATCAAGAATTTGTATTTTTTTTTTTTGGAGATTTTCTTTGTCTCGAATAGAAGGATTTACCGATTTTCTTTTACTTCTTGTTTTCCGACTTCATGAGCTATTATGTATTACAAGTAGAAGTATGCTTTCTCTATGGCTTATTCTAAAATCATGTTTCCTTCATGTGTATAAGAAGATGGCAACTCTATTTCTACTATATTCCTTATCAAAGGCTAAGTTTTGTGTTAAATTAGATGAGTGTCTAAAAAAAAAACGAAAACTTAATAAGTAATAGTTATTCCTTACCAAATAAGGAAATAGCCTTTCAGGGGCTATTTTATTTCTTGCTAATGCCAATATAGCCTTAGTAAGGATACATTATATAATTAAGCCACCACTAGAACCTATCGCTACCTAACCCATTACTAGCCAACCTACCCCACTAACTAGACCAATTAAACCAAGCACTTACATTGCTACCGCCCAACACATCTAGCCATTAGAGCCTCTTGGTAAACCAACTAAAGGCGCATGCTCGAATCAAGTTTTAAAACATTAATATACTTCTCAATTTAAGTCATGAACTAACTACTGTTTGCACCTTTTAGATCTACTCTCAAACAAGAACAAACGTGCGCGCGCACACACACACACATTTCACTTATGCCATTTAGGTGCCAAAGTAGTTGGCTTATACTGGCTAATAATTAAGTGCTTTAAATAATTTATAATGGCTTAAGATAGAGGCACTAAATCATTCGCATAAATGAGTAAACCAAACGAAGCAAACACAACAAATGAAAATGACTTTCGGGTTCTTAAGAAGGTTCACTAAAGTCTACCTTCATTTGCATAACTTTAATTTGGTATTCGGTAGATTCATTTAGACCCAAGCCTTAGTTCAACAAAAAGCGTTGGGTTAGGTTCAATTGGCTATAGATTTAAGAATTATCGATAATATATATCCGGTTAATGTTGATAGGCTATTTTGAATGAAAGTCTCCAACTCTAAGCCAATCTCTTTTGAGCATAAGTTGAACTCTTATTGTCTAGATCGATTTATTCAAAGCTTAGTTTGACCTCATCGAAGTCTAAAAAAGTTTCCATCTCCAGCCACCAAACCCTAAACTAAGCTCCTTACCTTCTTGAAGCCTCATCTAAGTTCCTGTGTTAGACTTGCTCCTTTGATCTTAGATCTCTAGGCCCAAATCGACAATACTCAACCTACAAGTCTAAAAGAAGACTAAGAGGAGTAGCTCTGCTAGATAAGGAAAGTTTATAATTGGCACGCACTTGTCTTCAATATCCTCCCAATAAGATTCTAAGTCAAAGAGAAGATATTGAGATCCTTATCTCCTCCTAAATATAGCTCACTAAAGTCACTAATAAATAGCAAATCAGCATTATAAGGTAAAAAATTTCAATTTTCTCACTCTTCCACCCATATATACTCATCCCTTTGTCTTAATCATCTCTTGAATTAAGTATCGAATAGTCATGCTGTAATTACCTTCATAGTCTCTTTTTAGCTTATGTATGTTACCTTATTCCGATACTCTATAACCTAATAGGTGTAGCACCACACATACTAAAAACAATCATCTCCATCAATCTTTATTCACAATTTGAAATTTGGTGAACTCAAAGTGACAAAGAAACTAAAGTTAATGGACTTATGATGTATACATATTTTCTACACTCAGTTATCACCGATATTAGATAAGTCAAATATTGAATAGATCCGAAACTATAGGCGTGAAATGAACATCTTGAGAATAATAAATCCCAATTTAATAATGCAAAATCAACTTATTATATAAATATATTTGATACGTGAGTTCAAAAGTACAAGCCCCAAGGAAAAACATGAACCATGTCAGTTAATACGCAATAGGTTGTCCGATCTGAAGAATCACATTCACGGATGGACCATGCTTTTGACCTATGGTATCACTAATGTGGCGACATCCGTGAAAGATCAGAGGCACATGGAAAATAGTTATCCATTTTTTGAATTATGTTCATACCAGTATACCCATTTTACATACATCCTCAACGCATTATGTCAATGTGTGATGCATCGATTTGTAATCAACAAACTAGCGATTGTTATCGTCAATGACCCAAATGGCTTGTATGGAGAAGTATGAGTTGAGATGGTAAAGTATTAGCTTCTTAAGTTTTAAGTTAGATTGAAAGATTGAAAATTTAAACTTGATCAACTTTTTAAATTTAGGTCACAATGGTATTTGAAACGCTAGGACTTAATTTGGTTAAACTCATATTATAGTGAAAATTTTTATTTTTCTTTTAATTAAACTCCCACCGAAAGCTTACATTTAACTTTCCTGTAGTTTAAAAGGGTTTCTTAGCTTAATTTCTACTAAGCCTATGTTGACGATTACCTTTCAACCTAAGACTCTAAAGGCCTAAGCCCATCACCAGGCCCAATTGACATCTCAAAGTGTCTCTTTCGGCCTTGCTAAATGATTCCCCCACTAAGTGCACAAGTCAACTTAGACAAGTGTGCTGACGCCACCTTCCTTACCTAAGGCATAAGCTAAAGCCCAAGTGGCCCTCAAACAACTATTACCTCCCGAACCGTTCTTTAGATTCAAACAGTTAAAGAGCTTGCAAGTTCCTCGTGGGGGGAGGGGATCTTAAAGTCCCCTGAACACTCTTGAATTAAGCTTTGAGCATTCAAGCAGTCCATCACAATCTAACAACCCACTATCCGACAGTAAGGAATAGGCACACCCCCTACTCAAGGTATCCTTCAAGGGATACATTCCTTAATGAAGCCGAACTCCCCTTTATCCATCTCTCTCTTCATTAAATACTATCATAATTGTTAAAATTGCGATTCTATTCATGCGATTTTACAAGTTTATAATTTTAGAAAACCATTTCGAATTAATTCATGTATAAGCCCTTTTTCATGTAAAAACTTAATTTTTTAACCGAGTTTACCGATTCTATATATCTAAGTTGAATATGCTAAAAGATAGAAAAAAAAATACAGCTGAACTTTTACAAGTCATCAATTATCAGAGTATTCCATCATCTTTCCTATCCTTTTTTTTTTCCCTCTTTTTCCCTCTTTTTCTCTCTTTTAGTCCCTTATTTTATATTCATAGTCTTTACCTAGGTTTCAACTCTAATAACAAAAATTATAAGAAAAAACTATATAATTCAATTTATCATTAGTAATTTGAAATGAGTCGAAATATTTTATTATCTTTAGTTCGTTGTTTTTTTTTCAAAGAAAATAATGAAAAAATTTAGTTTCAACTTTATTTGTCCTTATTCCGTACATGTTTAATTATATATTATTAAGAATTTTTTATCAAAAAAGAATTTAATCTCTTCATTTCTGTGTTTGCATGATATATTTCAAATTTTGAATAATTACTATAAGCATCTCTAAAATTTTTAAACCTATTTTATATAGTTTGTAAAAACTTACATTTCTATATTTCAATTTCATATTCCAATTGTATTAACTCTCTAGTGATTTTACATAAAATCATAAGTTTGATAACCTTGAATACTACATGACATCTTGACGTACAACTTAGCAGTCTAAACTTCAAGCTATAACAGCTACCTACTCAGATGTGATAAGCTTTCTTCCCAAAGCCTATTAACAAGCATAATGGACAATACCTTCACCTTGGATTGTGTCCAAGCTAATCTTCACGCATTATGTGGGTGAGGAAGTTAGCTTCCTTTCTTATAAATAGGAGATAAAACTCTAAGTAGAAGGATTGGATTTTTTTGACTTCTTTCAATCCATCCCTAATTGCATTCTCTTAGATCAACTCTCAATTACTCTGTTCGCTAACTTGAGCATCGTAGAACTCTTATTGGTTACGTCAAATGGGACATTTAACAAATCTACCATTATCAATGACCGTCGAACCATTGGAAGTACCATCAAGAGCCACACTTATGATACCTACTATCACCAACAACAAAATCATTGAACCAAAATACAAAGTTAGAGCTTGACTTGACAAAATTTTCAAATTATTTAATATTGAGCTCAATTGGTTAAAGTTACACAAACATTGAATTGAACTCGAATAATCTTGTTTCTTCCATTCATTAATACTCTATTTGTATTGTTTGTTGTATTTGTTGTAGTAAAACCATCCTATTCACTTACCTTACATGCATGGCACATGGATTCTTGTTTTTTGTTGTTCTCGAAAACATTTGCAAGATGCTTGAGTTCCCAGAGAATTCCCAACAGGTATGGAATGTGCTAAGTACTATTATTGTAATTATGTTTTATTAAATGCTTTTATTAACGAAGGGAAAAAAAGAAAAGAAAACTATGATCAATACTCATTCAAATCAGCTACTATGAATGGTGAATAAAAACATCTATCAATTTTTATCTAAAGTAGTAGACTAAATGGATCCATCAATCCCTCTAATTTTAAAAATTTACAAAATCTCAATTAGAAATTTTATTAATTTTCTTAAAAAACCATATTATATACATCTAATTTATATTCTTTCTATAAATTTTGCACTTCTATTACCTTGAATCTTAAAATATCTTACATGGTTAAGATAATGTTTGATTGCATAATTTTTATGGTATTGGACTGAATAAAAAATTTTATCTCATATTTTATTTACAACTTTCTTTGATGAATTGATAGACTTAATAAAAAGTCTAAATTTTATCATATCTATATCATGATACAAAAATAAAAGTCACTTAAAAAAATTGTCTTTTAAAAAATATCACTCTATATTGTAATATTGAGTTAATTAATATTATTTTTATTAAATATTATAAAATATTTTTTATTTTATAATATAAATAATTAATTTTTTATATAAATTTTATATTTAATACTAATTAAATCAAATATAATATAATAAATTTATACTATTTAATCATCTTTATATTTATTACGTAACTTTTCTTTATCTAATATAACCTCCAAAAAAAAAAAAACCTCAAAACAATTATCTTTATAATATCATTCGACTCAACCACGTGTATCCCAAAAGTCGAAAAGAAGTCACGTTCATCATCATTCATCTCAACCCAATTACCAATTGACACTCATTATTGCTCCTTCCTTTATAGGTAATAATGAAATTCCATCTCAAATCACGAGAATAATGTCACCGCTCTCTATCTTGGACTATATTGGAGCTTGTGAATTCTGTGACAAGTTGGCCTCCTGGTTCACTTCTTTGCTTTTCTTTTTCCTTTTTTTTTTCCTTTTTCCAATTGAAAATTCAAATTGCTCTAAATTATATTCATAATCTTCAAACATTACAAATATCCCCATTAAACTTTTATAAATGAATAAATAATCCTTTAAAGTTACAAATAATTCCATAAATTTAAACCTTAATACTAAAATATCCTATTAAATTTATCAATATATATTTTAATACTTTCTAAATTTTAATCTTAATGTGTCTTATAACTAAAAAATGTCAACATATTTTTTGTTATCAATTTACCAAAATTTTGAGATATTACTTGTAATATCTAAAAGTTTTGGAGGTATATCCCTCTAAGGTCAATATTAAAAGGAATATTTATAAATTTTCCTTTATTCCTTTCCTTTTGATGTGTTCGAAATCGAAAATCATTTCAAGTAAAACCATCTTTAACTTATGAAAAAAGGTTAACATTTTTAGATATCTACTACAATCAAAGTTTTGTATTTGTTGAATATCATCATAGTCACCTTATAGGTTATAGCTAATATAAGATAATGGTACAAGCGTACCACTAAAAATATTAGTGGAAAATAAATTTTCAAAAATAAAATTAATTTTGTCTCCATTTTTAATTTCCATTTTCCATAATGATTAATCACCATCGCAATCTTCGCCTCTTACCATTAGTAGTAGTTAAAAACTATTAGTAGCCATAATATTATGATGTTAGGAATTATTCTAATGGTTTAATTATAATAAATAAATAATATATAAATTATGATGTTTGATATATGATGAAACCTATAGCATAAGCCCATGTTAATTTAAGGTACTCTCAATGGGCTTCAGATAAGCATGGGACATAATCGTGGGCTTGAGGCTACTGCGTTTGGGCTATCATCTGAACATTTCCAAATTCAAGAAGAAAATAATTGACAAATTAGATTTTCGCATCTTGCGTATTTTCTTCAAGAGGGAATTAGAGCTGTACACCAGTTAAATACACTAAAACATATGAATTGTCATTAGCTACTTTCTTATTTTGGCTTGTAAAAAATCATATCATAAGCAATATCTATTCCTTATAATGCTGAATAGATAGAAAATTCCTATTCCTTCATTTCACTAGAGGAATTGTTATTCCTAATAAAATGTAACTGTTATTCAAAAAATGATCCAATTATTAAACAAAATAATATCAAAGGAATTTTTTTCTTTTTTTCCTATTCTCATTCTATTCCAACAAACCAAACATAACATAAACTCAATTAATCGACAACCGAATTAACCTTGAGCTTTAGGGTATTTTACTTGATAAACTTGCAGACTAAATCAATCTCAAATTGAATTGAAATAATAATTGAGTTTGAATTCAAACTTCGTATTCATTTTAATTGGAAAAAATGTTTTTTTTTTTTAAGTAATAAGTTTAATCAAGTTAAACTTAAATTTGTCGAACATCATTTTCAACCGAACTAGAAATAAAAATCATTAACTCAAGTTTTAAAAGTTTGAATCAAACTCAAATCGTAACTCAATATTATATCATTTCAATTTCATCAATTTACACCTTAGATTCAGATGGGAGTAGCTAATATACTGAATTGTAATATTAACCATTTCTAATAACAGGATAAAAAATGGTTCGGTTATGCTACGAAAAGCACGTGGCACACATATACTTAATTGCTAGACTTTTTTTTTTATTGTTTTTCATTTTGTTTTCTCTTTCTCTTTGTTTACTCTATGATTCAATAAAATCCAGTATCATATTATATTTAACTTAAGTGGCACATCTTAAATAAAAATTTCAATGCATTATTTTCAATTAATTGAAATTGAATTCTTTTTTTTTCTTTTAATCTTCACCAAATTATTTCGATTTCCGAAAAAATTAGGAGTGACAAATCTATATTTCTTCTTAGTGCAATTTACAGAAACAAAATTTTCGCTGAAGTTGGAGGATCCAAGAATTAATCAAACGGAGGTGTGTATACGGTATTACACTATTTATAAGGGTTTTTTTTTTTTGTGATGTGAAAATAAATACGATTCCATGGAAGTATGAATTGGAGCATGCAAAATGTGGTACGGTACAATTTGAAAGTCGAATTGAAACCGAAACACTTTAGATGACTGAAATCTGGACCGTATGGACAAGAAAATCGGGCATAAAACCAGCAGGCGGCTAAATAAGTGTGACCGTCGGAATTTCATATGTAGACACGTGGTAATATATTGTGGGTTTTGATTTTCTTCCTTCAATAAAATTTAGTACACATCCTATTGTTCCATTCATATTTTTTTACAAAATTGATATAACCCTTCATCCTATTATTAATATATTATCCATTAAATCTATACTATATTTTCAATTGTTCGAACTTAATGCATGCTATATCAATGATGAGATAAAGAATTAAACAAATCCTATCAAAATAGAAGAGGGAACTAAATAAAACCACACTTGTATAATGTATAAAATAAATAAATATTCCAAAATTCAAATCATTTAATAAAAATATACTAATCATAAAAGAGAATGAGAAAAAAAGTAAAAAATCATAAAATAATAAAATCATACAATAGGATATTAGTAACAAGTAGTTACTAATATAGTAATGGCTTTTAAATATTACATGTTTGTAGGGAGATTGTATAGACTAGTCCTTTATTTGATAGGTCATTATCTTACATTCATTTTCATATTTTTTATATCTGAACCATTAAATTTACAATTTATTCAATAATTTAAATTTAAATATAATTAAATTAAAGATAAAATAAACGGCAGTATAAATTCTATAAAAATAAAAAGGATGGAAGCGTAAATAAATCCCATATTTTTATTATGTTGTATAGAAAAATATGCAACTTCTTTGTTTGGTTACCATTAACTTTTTAGTTTCTCATGGTTGGCATGGTAAAATCAAGAAGTTGCAATGGATCAAACCTAAACATTATATAATATGATTGTGAACGAGTTTCTACATTAATAATGAATGGATCCAATTATTCAAACTTATACATATTAATTGGCAAAAAAAAAAAAAGACTTAATACATATTTATAGTAAAATCCATTTTTAACATATACATCAATTTATGAACTCATTTATTAATCAGATCTTGCTAACCAAATCATCCAAATCCATAAATGCCGAGTTAGTTAACATAGATGACAGTAGATTCAAGGACTTAGAATAGTACTTTTGAATATAATTTAACTATTCCTGATTCTTGAATAATGCAATATTGACTCTCTAACCAGCCAATAGCAAAATTCATGGCATAGATCTATTTTATATTTATTTTAACTTTCAACGATTCATGTGAATTTGATTTTTAAGGAAACATTAGCTATATGTGATGAAACGTTGCGTGACACTTGACCAGTTATGAAAGAGTGTATGAAGATATATGACTATAGTATAGAAGTTTAGCTTTAGATTTGGAATTTCATTCATGTCATATCCGAGTTTTGCTGGTAAGTGTTCGATGATAATTAATAAATTAACTTTTAAAAAGTTCACTCTTTCAAAACTATTGATACACTTCATTTAAAAAAAAATGGTGGAAAGATGTAACAATTTTTTTTCTTTTATTGATTGTCCATGGGACACCAACATATTCTATAAATGTTGTTGGACACAATGGATATTTCATCTAAAACACAATATTAAAGGGTGGGATGAGTGTTATAAAGCTTATCTCATTACCTAAGGATTTACTCAGTTGGAAGGTACTGGGGAGATAGAGATTATATCTAATACCATTCGCTTTGTCATCATCAACTTGACATCAAAAATACCTTTCTTTGTATTTATGGTCATTTCATGAAGACTATCTTCATGAAATATCCTCCAAACTTTATCTATCCACATTACTTTTATCATATTTGTTAGCTGAAAAAGTTTCTTTATGGTCTAAAATTAGCTCATGAGGCTCAACTTCATCGCTTTAACAACTTTGGCTAAAAAAATTTCTCTAAGGTTTTTGATAAAGGAAAGCTGACATGTGCATATCCGTACTCAATAAAGGGGACATATTGGACTTTCTCCTTTAGGTTAATGATATTATCTTCAACAGTAGCAATACTCCTCTCCTAGATCATCTAGACCCTCTCTTGTAAACTTACCAGGAAAGATCTTAATGATCTACATTTCTTCCTTAGAATTTGTGTCACTAATACTGCTTAGGCCATATATTTGCATTGATCTCAATTCATTTATGATCTCCTCCAATGTTACTATATGCATCTATTAAGCTTGTTAAAACACCTTATATGCCTTGAAGTTATCTTAATGCCTGTGTTTCTCCTACATTATCCAACAACAGCAATGCTTATCGTGAGATTGTTGGTACACTATAATACCTCATTATGACTCAACTAAATATCAACTTAATTATGAATAGATTAAGTAAATACATGTATCTACCACACATAAATCATATGTTGGCAGCAACACATATTCTTCAATATTTTCGAGGTACAACATTGAGTTTCCCATCCTTCGTACACCACGTATCCCTTTGATTACCTTTGTATATGCTGACCGGATTAACTATCTAGATATCTGTTTCCTTACTACAAGTTATAGTATTTATCATGGGTGTAATTAGACTTATACACTGGGCCAGCTCGATCCTGAACTGACTTGAAACTAACAATTCATGAGCTTTGCTACTGTTGAACCGTAACTTGCCCATGAGGGAGCAGTTCTAAGTTGATCCAGCTAACTTGACAGTGTTTTTTTTTTTAATTATTATATTTTTATTAATTTCTTTTTTTAATACATTAATAAATTCTAATAACGTAACATCTTTTCTCTCTCTCTTTTTAAGTGTACTAATTCATTAATAATTTCTAATTTTTTTTATTAATTTCCAACTTAATGTGATTCAAAATTTTTTATTTTTTTCTTGTAAATTTTATCTTTTTCTTATATTTAAGTTCTTAACGTTTGATAAGTTTTACAAAAAAACCTTACATTAACTTAAATTAAATTTTCAATCTATCATTAACACATAATTAATTTATAATTAATCATCTACCATTAGTTTGATGATGATATTTTAAAAAAAATTATTCTCCACCATTACAAATGAGATAATTTTAATATATAATGACATAATGGATATAATTCAATTATATTTTTATGGTTATCTATATAAGGTTACTTTAGTTGTTTTCCCTTTATATCATTAAGGTTTTGTCCCTATAAATGCTCCATGCAGCGTTCTATACTTCAACACTATCAATAATATACGGTTATTCAATTATATAGCATACACTCGTACTTGAAAAAGGAAAGGAGAAAAACAACGAAAGAAAAATTTGCTTCCACCGTGGCTGTGCGGCTTGTGCCCAACAAATATCGAAGAGTCCAAACAGCCAAATCTCTTTAAGCATTAAAATGCCCTTAAGAAATGGAAAAGGTTACGACCACCCTTATGGTTTGTGAAGGAGTTTAGGAAGGGAGAGATGATATACAAAGATCGAAAATTCTATTTCGGGTGCACAGTTTGACATAGGGAAATCACACACACAAAAAGGATCAATATTCGAAGTTGAATTTAAATAAAGAATGAAATTTCCAATTAGTTGAAATAAATAATTAATATCATGATATGTGGTTCAACTTCAAATAGAGAATTAAATTTTTTAGTAGTAAAAATAAATAATTAATATTATAATAAGTTATTCAAATAAATGACTAAAACCTTAATTTTATTCATAATTTCTCTAATTTTAATTTTTTATTTAAATTATTTTTTATGATATCGATTACCGATTTAAATTACTTAAAAATTAGATTATCTATTTAGATCATTTATAATATAACATTAATTCTCTATTTTAACTATTGAAAATTGACTTTAAATGATAATGCTTTCTTATGTGGATTTTTTCTATTAATGTATGATATTATTTTGAAAAGGAAGTTTGCTGCCTTTCCTCTTATTCCATGTGAATCGCTCATTACAATCTGAATGCAAATATAGGCATAGCTATTGTATTGATATTATATTATATATAAGACGATGCAAGAATGTACGACCACGTTAGCTGGATAACTTTTACTCGTTCTTTGATATTTATTGAAAATAGAATTTAGTTCCAATCCAACGTTTGCTAGAAGTCAAGGATACATATTTATGCTGTCGCCTGCATTAAATACGTTTTGAGTTTCGGGAGAATGCAGTACTTTCCTAGGAATTTCTCTTTTTCCACTCAGTATACGACTCGTTCAAACGCGCAAGAATTTTGTTTTTTCTTCCTTTTTAATTACGCTGTTCTCTGTTAAAGCGATTTTATTCTAGGAAAGGGAGAATTAAGCGTCATTCATTTTGAGAGATCAATATATTCGTATTATTTGATTAGAAAAACCCATTACATTTGATTTATATGTTAAAAGCTAATATCGAAATAATATAATTGAAAAGTATAAATTAGTATTGCTGGTTTATATTTGTTATTTGACAATATAGATACTCTATTTCATAAAATTTCAATTGAATTTTATAGATATAAGAAAAAGAAAAATGGAGTACACCGAATTTTTAAGATAGATTCTCTCAATTTACCATTTTCTCAATTTCCTTTCATTTATAAATCAATAATTGAAATTATCTAAATTTTTAAAATACATATGATATCGTTATATTCTTTATAATTTCAACTATTGATTATACATGGTAATATTTCAATGAAATAAATGAAGAAAAATTAGAGAAAATAAGTGGAAACTACCTGTTTTGGAATTTATAGCCCTTATAAAATAATGATAAGTTCAGATTTCTTAAGTTGTAGCCTAATAAAACCAGAAGTCTTGCCGCCTACTTGATTGTGTGTTGTCTTTGAAGCTCTTATTAAACGTCTACAATCCTTATTGGTTACTCAAACATGACTCAAGTTAAGCTACGTAGGAGGTTGCTCCAATTCCAGAAGACTTCATATTACCTAGTTTAGCTGGAAATTGATTTAAGGATATTTATTATGAGTGGCTTTTCAATTATCTCTCTATAAGAAAAAGTTTCGGCTTTTAGAATGTGGAATTTCTCTATCTCTCTCTACAATAATTATGCTCTTCATTAATAAAAGAAATTAAGTTATTTTCCAAAAACACCAAATATGGGCATATTCATATATAATATTTTAATAATCCCAATTTAATAGTAAAAGTAATGAGTTAAATAAATACAAGTAATTATTCCTTACAATTAAAAAATTATACAAAGTAAATACTAAATATAAATTTCTAGCATATTTCTATTAATATTCATTCTTAGAACATAATTTTTAAATTCCCAACAAGCCTTAGACTAAATTGCCCAATTAAAAAAACTAGCTATGCCCTATTGCCTAATATCGGCCAACTTTTTATAAACGATTTTTTAACCAACTCTTTGGAGAGGTTTCTTTTCCACCAGCAAGACGAAATTGAAATTAAAAGCTAAAAGTACTTTAAAAATCGTAAAAAGGGGAGAAAACAAAGAGAAACATCCTTTTACTTTGAAAAGGCAAAGGAAGTTTACCGGAAAAAAGAGGAGAAAAGTCGAGACATAAATGATCAGTGAAGCAATACGAAACACGTTCGGGGTGGTCCAAGACTAATTAATGGCAGCTATACATCATCTTGACGGATCAGCTCAGAGTTTGGACTTCCGCCCTCATTTCCATTTATAATTTAATATTTATTAAATTTAAGCTATTAAAAATTCAATTAGTTTAATAATTTCAATCTAAATGGATATAAATTAAAGGTTAAATTAGATCTAGGCAACATGAACCCAACTGTATAGGTTTGATACTTATAATTGAAGTACTAGGTTGATGGGTCGAGTTCAAGTTAGCAATTGATAAGATCTATCTGCTCATTTTTCTAACTGTCAACTTAAAGAAAAAAAAAATAAAAGAAGAAAAGAATAAGAAAAAGTAAAATAGAATTAAATTAAAATTAGAAAATAAAAAAATTGAACATTGAAAAATTTAACTAATTCCATGTGAATAAGAAAAAAATCATTTCATGTACAAAATGTTTATTACATTACTACATTCATAATATTTAATGCATTGCTATGAACAATATAATAATAAATATAATTTTCAAAACTTGTCCAGTTTGATATTATAGATTTTCATCAAAAGACTAATTATATTCGTTACAATGTGAGACTAACTTTTATTTTGTCTATTTTTTTTTAACTTATTTATAACATTTATATATTTTTCCCTACATTACATTTATGACAATCAAGTTGAATATGCATGTATATAAATAAGTGGTATTTGCAAAGGTAAAATAGGCTAAACATAACATTTGTCATGGGCTCTAATAATTTTAATTAAAATCTAAAATTTGATATATATTTTAACTTTTAAATTATTATTTTTAAGAGGATCAGTTCAATGCTCCTTAAACCATTGGTTGAACCGATAGGTCCGATGAATTAGCCTGTGAATTGTGCCTTAGTTTAGGTATGATAGAGTATTAGATCAATCTTGTTAAAAATAAGATTGAGACAATAGAAAATTCCCTAATTATATAGTTAAGCATTTCATTATTTTATAAGAAATTGGAAATATTTCTCTAAATATTAACCTTCTCGTATGGGAACAGGTCTAAGAAGGGCGATAGAGGCTACAGTTCCCCTAAGCTCGAGAAAAAGTTAATATTTAGATATTTAGAAAATGAAAATTATATATTAAATATATAATTTAAATAGCAAAATATGATATGAGATCAAGTATGGCTTAGTAGTAAGGTGTTTATTTTACAAACATGAGGTACTATGTTCAAATCTCAAATTTATCTTTTTGCTTTTTAAAGATACATTTATTGCTCAAATAACAATTTTTTTTTGTATTTATTACATTTTTTTTTCATAACAACTAATAATGTTAAATCAATTAATTACAAATCATATTTAACTAAATAAATTCTCTTAAATTTCTAATTTTAATAATTGTACCATAAAAAATAATTATACTATTCATATTACAAATATTTTGGTCTTATCACATAAATTATTAATAGATATGACCAATTATATGACTTGATTTATTTTTTTTATAATTAATATTACAAAAATGAATGTAGCTTATTGAATAATTGATTGCCTAATAATTTGTATTCAAAATAATATTCTTTTTCTTTTAATATTCCTAATGAAAATTATGCAAAATTATCAAGAAAAAAATGACACAGTACTTTTATCTCTATCAATTTGCTCTTTTTGTTTTATTTGTAATTTTCCATTCAATTGTTTTTTTTAATTTATTTTTGTTAAAAACAAAAATTACACAAGTTATATATATATATATATATAAAGTTAACTCTTTTAACTTCTTATTTAATGTACTAATCACTCTTAATTATTTTTTTAAAACTAAAATTCCATCCTATTAACTTTAGGAATAGTTATTGATCAAGTCATTAATAAGGTCCTTTTACATATATATATATATAATATATAATTACAATAATAAGCAACTGTTGTCTTATCAATAATTTTAATATTAGCTTAATTAAGGCAACTTCTTTCAAATATTAAAAACGAATCTCCTAAATTCTAATAAATTAGTAAAATAATAATCACTATGCCTTTTTAATTAAGAAAACTCTTAGAGGATGTTAAAATAGATTTTGGTAAATTCAATTGGGTGTTTCCACGTAAAGTTAAAAAATTAAGAGTTTATTTGCAACCTCCAAGTGTTATTTGCTAATTTATAAAGTGAGGGAATCATTTATAGCGTTTGAAGTTTCAGGATATGTGCACATCAAGGTTAATTTAAAATTTTTAATTATGTTAATTTCATTTTGATATTAACATAAATTTAAACCTAAAGGACGTTTGAATTTTATGATTGAGTCTTGAATCCTTTTAGAGGTGCAATTATGCACTAAGTGTTTTGAGTTTTCAAAAATTAGTGCACAAATAGCAATTGTATTCATTTGATATTTTTGAAAACAAACAACAAATAAATAAAACAACTTGGATTCTATATCTCTGGAAAAGTTTAGTACTTAATTAGAGAAACCTATGAAGATTTGAGATTGGTAACTAGTGTAAGCCCTACAACCAATTACTCAAGGCTTCAATCGGTTGAAAGATTCAATCGAGTTTATTATAAATAAAGTTATAAATATTAATAAAATGATTCTGTAATTTTGAATTTAAGAAAATAAGCAATAAAATAAAAGAATATAAAAATTCCGAATTTTAAGTATATAACTCGTTATTGATCGAAAATGCGTAAAATGCATTCCGATAATTAACAAATCGCTAGAGATAAATTATATGTATACTAAAAATCATAAATAACCTAAATAATATTTAGAAATATTTATTTTTACTATATATGAATTTACATATATGTAGAAATACGTGTAATTACTTAAAATACGCTAAATGTGCCAAAATAATAATAAATAATTAAAGAAAATTTATAATTAATTAATGAAAAATCAAGAAAAATATATAAAAATGTGGAAAATTCCAGAAGTGGGGCGTGGAAATATGATATCGAGAAGAAAAAAAATCAACAAATAGAAAGTGGAAAAAGAGAAGAGATAAGGTAATTGTCTTGTCTAATTAATGCACAATAATTTCCTTAAAGTTCTATAAATAGCAAGAAAATTTCAAAAGCTCATTTGGTCAGTTTGGAGAGTGAGAAAAATAGGGAGAGGCAAAATTGAGAGAAAAATTAGAGTTAAGAAAAAAAATAAGAAAAAATTATGTAATTAGGGCCATAAATGAGAACCCACACCAGACGAGTAGTTAGGAGTGGATGGCCACCACCAATACATGGTGGTGGCAGCACCTAGATCGAACGATAAGGCCACGGCGGTCGGCAGTGGCTAGAGCCACCTAAACCGATGAGTTCGATTTCCAACCCGATTTTGTGTAATTTTGTAAAAATAGTAAATATTCTTAGAAAATTATGAATTTTGTTATTCTAGAATATTTTTGTATGTAGTTTTTAGGAAAGATATTATTTTGATGAAAATATGTCCCATGATATATGGTCCTTAAGAAATTATGCAAAACTGAGCATGTTTCGATTTAGAAATAAATGACTTTAGGAGTGTATTTTTTAGCCCAAAATTTTTGTATAGATTACTTAAATGATATAGAATAGTGCTATGAATCCCGTTTTCAAAAATTAATTTTCAAAAACTTTAGATAATTTTTAGGCCTTAAAATGAGGCATAAAATGGGTAATTTATAGTTAATTACTGATTTAGTGAAAAATTATATGTTTTAGGATGTTGAAATCTGATGAAGTATGATACTTATAGTATTTAGGGTATTAGATTTAATTATTTGGTTAATTATGTAGTAAATGAGTAATAGGGAAAAATAGTAAATTTTAAGCTAATTTTGTAAATTAGGGTAATTAAGAGTAAAATCTAATTTAGGATGAATTTAGACATTTTGAAATAATAATTGATGTTAGGAGATAGTAATTAGAGTAATAAAAATATTAGATGTGTATTATGTACATAATAAGTAATTGTACATAATACATAATTATTAAAAATATAATAAATAGAAAATATTATAATAAAAATTGATATTATGATAATAATAAAAATATACAATAAATTTGATAGGAAACTTGAATTTATGTAATTATATGAAACATGTAAAAATTTCTTACATCAGGAGTAAATTCGGTACACTATTAAGGATTTAAGTATAATGGATATAATAAAATACTGACTAAGAGTAATTATGGTATTTAGGATATCTAGAAGTAAAGTGATTAATGTCACATTATGAGTTAAAACAAGTTTCTACAGTTCGGGTATAAAACAGTACTTAGAAATCGAACTAGAATCTAATTTAAAAATTGATGCGAAAACCGAACCCGAACCTAACCTCAAACCTAGAATAATTGTCAAAGACTTAAGACTTAGATAATTAAGTATATTAAACCCTAAACAAAATATAACAATAAGTGTTATAAAATAAAACAAACCTATAATAGTTATATGAAAAATTGAAACCACGTTTGTGTTATAAGGATGATCGGCGATGGCCTGAGCGAGTCAGACCTTGAATGAGTGAGCGAGGAGTCGAGGTAAGTTGGGATTAATACGTTACTGTATTTTGGAGGCTTGAGATTATGCTTGGTTGTGCTTGTTAAATAGTTGGTTATGTGCATGTGCTTGATTATAAGTGATACTATGATTCTGTCTGTTATTCTAGCTTGTATTATATGATTTGTATGAAATGATTGATCACTCTAAACTGGGCCTAATCAAATATACGACCTATATTCATAATTGGACCTACATGGCAACCCATTAGGGGAACTTAGAACTCTCCGGCCAAATATCGACTCCTTCGAAAGGGATAGTGCAGGATTACATAATGGTCGCTTCTTCATCCTTAGTCGAACTAAGTGACAGGAGAGGAGGTCGCCGCGAAGGTGAAGTCAATTATTCGAAGGTAGTCGCGGGAGGAGCAAGGTCTCCATTACGCAAGCTTAGGTTTGGTCGTGAACTGTTGCATTAATGGTAACTCATCAACCCGGATTAAAACGAGCGTAATTTCTCTTATATCACGACGGGCCGAACAACGTCGTGCGATGGCATTTGCTTGAACATGCATTGCACCTAATAAGTTGATTGATAACCTTGTTGTGTTTATGGTATAGTTTTAGGTCCTCCATCCTAACTTATTGAGCTGTGGTTGCTCACATTTCTATAGACGTCGTGCAGGTGCTGGCTAAGAAGCGACATACAACTACTCTGAAGCTAGCAACTGCTGGATTCTAGGAAGTGAGGAAAAATATTTGAAGAATAAACATATATTCTTAAGGTCTAAGCTTTTATTTTAGAATTTTTCATTTTTGAATAACGTAATACCTGAATTATAGTGTATATATATATATATATATATTTTCTAACTTTCTTAGGTAAATTATTTATTTAAATTACAAACTGTTTACTTTAAAGTGGGTTAGTCGTGGACGCCTTATATAGATCAGGTCTAAAATAGCGGTTGTAAGGCCAACTTCTATCTTAGAATGGTTTACACTGTGGGGCTGTTACGACTTTGCCGCTTCGAGGTGTAACAACTAGCTATAATACATCAGCTTTTCTATTTAGAGCCATATGAAGTATCTAACTTCAGCAAACACAACATAGGTCTGATAAGCGGTCGATAAAATATCCATGACATTTTTATGGAAGAAAAAGAATATCGAAATGAGCATCACACACTTTGATGGCACCATTTGCTTCTTTTAGAATAAAGGAGAAGAAAATTTAAGCAATTCTAATCTCATTCTCCATAAAGCCAAACAAACGAAATATTTCACTTTATATGGTTTGAAATGAAATAAATTAAAACGAGATGAAATGAAATTAAGATCGAAATCATAAATACGTTTTTATATTTAGAAATATATAATGGAATTTGAATACAATAGTATTTATAAAAAATACTCTTAATTATTTGATGTTATTATTATGTTAAAAGTTAAATAAGTAATTTTAATTAATAATACTAATGAGGGTGGAAATAAAATTACAATTCTATCTTAAATTGAATTCTTAATCATAATTCTACCTTTTAAGTACACTTTTAGATATGTAGAATAAGAATGAAACTTGGAATCACAATTTTATTCTGATCCATTCTCATATATCAAATGTGATTAAATTCCTTTTGAAAAAAGAAAAAAAAATCCTACCCTCTCTCTCTCTAAATTTGTCCCTTGCTCTATTGTCATCTTCTACTCCAACATGCTGCCATTAAAAAAATAAATCTCGAGGGTGAAAGATTAATATTGTATATTTTTCCTTAGAGATACAAATTTTGTGATGTGATTTCTTTTCTGAAGAAGGATTAAACTAGATTAGATTCCCAACATTTCACTTCTTTGTAGTTTATAAGTCTTATAAAGCTCATTATTTGTGTTGGTCCTAATATTTTTATCTAGTTTTGGTATATCTCAGATGAATCTTTTTGTTGTTAATATGAGCTTACAAACATAGATTAACAAATAACATATCACCAATAGATATTAAAGTAAAATAAGATAAATAAATACAATTTTTTTTAACAATGTATAGAAAACATGTCACGTCTTACTTTTCATATAAATATCATCATCCCTCTCCTCAGTATTTTGACAAATCATTATTGATACGTGCATGTTTGAACATCATAGCTAGTTAAAAATTACTATACAAACATACGTAAAATACATACATGCTATTATGACTCAAAATATTTAGAAAAATTAGTTGGTTATAAGTTTAGGTCTAGTTAAATGTTAATTAAATATTCGGGGTCATACTTGATAATATAAATAGTTGTTTATGTAGTTAGATATTAGCAGTGTTATTAAACTTAGTTCGAGAGATTCATTCAAACATATGAGAAAATAATGGATTAAAGGAAAAACCGGACATAACCAAAAGTTAAATTGAAGTCAAACCATAAGGTTCAACTTAGATATGGTAACACTGGATATTTGTGGTCTACTTAATATTATAAATAGTCATTTGTGTAATTCATTCATTTCAATTAATGAAAAATTTGTAATTTTTTTTAAGAGATTTTCTTTGTCTCAAATAGAAGGATTTATTGGTTTTCTTTTACTGGATTTCTTGTTTTCCGACTTCATGAACTATTATGTATTACAAACAGAAGTATGCTTTCTTTATAGCCCATTCTAAAATTATGTTTCCTTCATATGTATAAGAACATGGGAACTCTATTTCCACTATACTCCTTATCAAAGGCTAAGTTTTGTGTTAAATTGGAAGAATGTCTAAAAAAAACATACGAAAAAACATAATAAGTAATAGTTATTCCTTACCAAATAAGGAAATAGCCTTTCAGGGGTTATTTTATTTCTTGCTAATGGCAATATAACCTTGGTAAGGATACATTATATAATTAAGCCACTACAGGAACCTATCGCCACTTAACCTATTACCAACCAACCTACCCCATTAACTAGACCAATTATCTAAGCACTCGCATTGCCTCCGCCTAACACATCTGGCCATTAGAGCCTCTTTGTAAACTAACTAAAGATACATGCTCGAACTAGGTTTTAAAACATTAATATACTTCTCGAATTAGGTTATGAACCAACTATTGTTTGCACCTTTTAGATCTGGTCGCAAACAAGAACAAACGCGCGCACATACACATACATTTCACTTATGCCGTTTAAGTAGTAGAGTAGTTGGCTTATACCGGCTAATAATTAAGTGCTTTAAATAATTTATAATGGCTCAAGTCAAAGGTACTCGATCATTCGCATAATGGAGTAGACCTAACAAAGCATACACAACAAATGAAAATGTCATTCAGGTTCTCAAGAAAGTTCACTAAGGTCTACCTTCATTTGCATAACATTAATTTGGTATTTGGTAGATTCATTTAGACCCATGCATTAGTTTAACAAGAACGGTTAGGTTGAGTTGCGTTCAATTAGCTATAGATCTAAGAATTATCGATAACATATATTCGATTAATGTTGACAGGCTATTTTGAATGAAAGCCTCCAACACTAAGCCTCCAACTCTAAGCCAATCTCCTTTGATCTAGATAGATTTATTCGAAGCTTAGCCAAGCTCTCTAGAGCTTAGTTTGACCTTATTGAAGTCTAAAAGAGTTTCCATCTCCAGCCTTACCAAAACCTAAACTAAGCTCCCCACTTTCTTGAAGCCTCATTTACGTTCCTATGCTAGACTTGCTCCTTTGATCTTAGACCTCTAGGCCCAAATTGACAAGACTCAACCAACAAGTCTAAAAGAAGACTAAGAGGAATAGCTATGCCAGATAAGGAAAGTTTATAATTGGCATGCGCTTATCCTCAAGATCCTCCCAATAAGATTCTAAGTCAAAGAGAAGATATTGAGATCCCTATCTCCTTCTAAATATAGCCCATTAAAGTCACTAATAAATAGCAAATCAGTATTATAAGGTAAAAATTTTCGATTTTCTTACTCTTCCACCCATATACACTCATCCCCTCTATCTTAATCATCCCTTAGATTAAGTATTGAGTAATCGCACTATAACTAGCTCCATAGTCTCTTTTTAGCTTATGTATGTTACCTTGTTCCAATACTCTATAACCTAATAGGTGTTGCACCATACATGCCAAAAACAACCACCTCCATCAATCTTTATTCACAATTTAAAATTTGGTGAGCTCAAATTGAAAAAGAAACTAAAGGTAATGGACTTATGATGTATACATATTTTCTAAACTCCGTTATCACCAATATTAGATAAGTCAAATATTGAATAGATCATAAACTATAAGCATGAAATGAACGTCCTGAGAGTAATAAATCTCAATTTACTAATGGAAAATCAACTTATTATATAAATATATTTGATATGTGAGTTCAAAAGTACAAGCCCCAAGGAAAAACGTGAACCATGTCAATCAACACGCAATAGGTTGTCCAATCTAAAGAATCACATCCACGGATGGACCATGATTTTCACCTATGGTGTCGCCAATGTGGCGACGTCCATGAAAGATCAGAGGCACATGGAAAATAGTTATCCATTTTTAAATTATGTTCATACCAGCGTACCCATTTTACATACATCCTCAACGTGTTATGTCGGTGTGCGATGCAATGGTTCATAATCAACAAACTGGCTATTGTTATCATCAATGACCCAAATGGCTCGTGTGGAGAAGCATGAGTTAAGATGGTAAAGTATTAGCTTCTTGAGTTTTAAGTTAGATTGAAAAATTGAAAATTTAAACACGATCAACTTTTTAAATTTAGGTCACAATGGTATTTGAAATGCTAGGACTTAATTTGGTTAAACTCATATTATAATGAAATTTTTTATTTTTCTTTTAATTAAACTCCCACCGAAAGCTTACATTTAACTTTCCCTTGGTTTAAAAGGGTTTCTTCGCTCAATTTCTACTAAGCTTATGTTGACAATTACCTTTTAGCCTGAGACTCTAAAGGCCTAAGCCCATCACTAGGCCCAATTGACATCTCGAAGTGTCTCTTTCACCCTTGCTAAAAAATTCCCCCACTAAGTGTGCATGTTAACTTGGATAAGTGTACTGACGCCGCCTCCCTTGCCTAAGGCACAAGCTAAAGCCCAAGTGGCCCTCAAACACCTACTACCTCTCAAACCTTTCTCTAGATTCAAACAAGTAAAGAGCTTGCAAGTTCCTCAGGGGGGAACTTAGAGTCCCCCGAGCCTTCTTGGACTGAGCTTCAAGCATTCAAGCAGTCCATCACAATCTAGCAACACACTATCCGACAATAAGGAAGAGGTGCACCCCCTACTCGAGGTATCCTTCAAGGGATACATTCCCTAATGGAGCCAAGCTCCCCCTTATCCATCTCTCTCTTCATTAAATACTACCATAGTTGTTAAAATTGCGATTCTATCCATGCGATTTTATAAGTTTATAATTTTAGAAAGCAATTCCGAATTAATTTGTGTATAAACTCTTTTTCATATAAAAACTTAATTTTTTAACCGAGTTTACTAATTCTTTATATCTAAGTTGAATATGCTAAAAAATAAAAAATAAAATTCAACTGAGCTTTTACAAGTCATCAATTATCAGAGTATTCCATCATCTTTCCTATCCTCTTTTTTTTTTCCTCTTTTTCTCTCTTTTAGTCACTTATTTTATATTCATAGTCTTCACCTAGGTTTCAATTATAATAACAAAGATTAAAAAAAAAAACTATATAATTTAATTTATATCATCAGTAATTTGAAATTAGTTGAACTGTTTTATTATCTTTAGTTCGTTGTTGTTTTTTTTTTAAAGAAAATAATGAAAAAACTTAGCTTCAACTTTATTTGTCTTTTTTCCATACATGTTTAATTATATATTATTAAGAATTTTTTTTATCAAAAAAGAACTTAATCTCTTCATTTCTGTATTTCTATGATATATTTCAAATTTTGAATAATTACTATAAGTATAGACACCTAATTTTTGCCCTTCCATAGTCTTAATTTTTATTTTTACAAAAAGGGTCCTAATTAAATAATAATAATAATAATAAATTAATAAAAATTAACAAATAATGAAAATACAAAAAAAAAGAAAAGGAAAAATCATAAAAATTCTGTAGATTTTTAGGAAGTAATTTATATTAGGAATAATTAGTTTTAGTGTTAATTTTAGTTTTAGATTAGTTAAAAATTTTATTTTAGTGATTCAGATAGTTTAAATATAATTTAATTGTAATAAATGTCAAGGCACAAGCTAACGGCCTAACTGATAAGTAGCGGAGTATTTGGGTGGATTTAGTTGGAGGTCACGGGTTCGAGTCTCAGCAGGTACCTATATTTTTATTTTTCTAACTTTGCAGAAGCGAGACAAAAATCAGTTTCATATCTAATTAAATCATATGAGTTTAGTTAAATCAGATTTGAATTAAATTTGAATCTAATTTAATTAACGAATCAGATATAATTACATAAGATATGATATGATACGATACGATGGAGATTATATAAACACATACAAAGGCTGCAGCAGACACGAAAAATAAAAACCCAACAAAAAAAAAAAAACAGAAACAGCAGCATAACCAATCCACCCATCTGCAGCCAACGTCCAACATCCACACGCTTGCAGCAACAGATCAGCCTTGTGTCTCCATCTTCAATCCCCAGCAGAACAACAGCCCATACAACAGCAGAACAGCAGCCCACCGACGCCTGAAACAAATCCCCCACCGACGCCCGTCCTCAATTAAGCCAATGACAGCAACAATTTGGGCCAATATTGTTCCACATCTACTGCCCTAAACATTGGCCTTGAACAAAACTATTTTCCGTCTGACCAACGACAAGTCCACAACCCAAACAGCAAGTCACAGCACCATCGCATAGTGAATAGCCAAGCAAGGTTCAATTTCTTCTAATTTTATTTTATTTTATTTTATTATATTATTACCGTTTTATTATTATTATATTATTAGTTAACATAATATATCATATAGGAATATATCGATTTAGGAGTTTTAGTATTAAATGTATCATATGGAACTATTTTATTTTGGTACATAGTTATATATATTAGTTTAGTGGTTGTTAGAATTGGTTATCTTTTTAAATTCGGTTTTGCTTAAGGATTTATCACATAGAAAGTTGTTTTTCTTTAAATAAAAATTAATAAAAGGCCCTTTTAAAAATAAGATTGTTAAAACATTTTTTTTTTAAAATAACAGCACTCAAGTGTTAGGACCTTTTAATTTTTTTTTAAATAAACCGAATAAATTAAAGACGTAAACTTGGGCAGTTTTTAAAATTAAAATCAATCAACACATTAAAGATATTTTGAAAGAATTACGATTATCTAATCCCGGCTAGCGGGTACGTAGGCACCTTCGGGCCGACGATAAAATATGTAGAAACTTAGGTTCTTTTTTTTTTCCTTTTGATTTTATTTATTTATTTTTTAAATATTATAATTAGAAAAATAATCCTAATTTTGGTAAATAGATAGTGGTACCCGTTAGGGTTTAATAGGTTAACCCCCGAACTTGGAACCCTCTGGTTCTTCATTTAAAATTGAAATCAAAGACCGGTAGTCAAAATCGTAATCAATCTACCTAATTGGTTAAGATTTCTTTTCTTTTCCCGACTTCGGTCGGATGGCGACTCCAAAAAATTATTTTCAATAAAAAACCAGAATTTCTCAATTCCTTTAGTCGAGGATTAATATTAAATGGGTTAGGGTTTAGTATTAATCGAGAAATGGGAAAATTAATTTTAAATAAGAGAAAACAAAAAAATCAGACTCGACAATAAGCATCTCTATAGTTTTTAAAGCTATTTTATATAGTTTGTAAAAACTTACATTTCTATATTTTGATTTCATATTCCAATTGTATTAACCCTCTAGCAATTCTACATAGAATCGCAAATTTGATAACCTTGAATACGACATGACATCTTGACGTACAACTTAGTAATCTAAACATCAAGCTACAGTAGCTACCTACTCCAATGTGATAAGCTCCCTTCCCAAGGCCTACCAACAAGCATAAAGGTGTGTGTTCTATCTCATACTGACAATACCTTCACCTTGGATTGTGTCCAAGCTAATCCTCACGCACTAAGTGGGCGAGCAAGTTAGCTTCCTTTCTTATAAATAGGAGATAAGACTCTAAGTGGAAGGATTGGATTTTTTGACATCTTTCAATCCATCCCTAATTGCATTCTCTTGGATCGAATCCCAGTTACTATATTCGCTAACTTGAGCATCGTAGGGCCTTTACTGGCTACGTTAAATGGGACATTTTACAGGTCCACCATCGTCAGTAATCATCAAACCACCGGAAGTACCACCAAGAGCCACACTTATGATACCTACTATCACCATCAACAAAATCATTGATCCAAAATATGAAGTTAGACCTTAACTTGATAAATTTTTCCAATTGTTTAATATTGAGCTCAATTTGTTGAAGTTACACAAACATTGAATTGAACTTTAATAATCTTGTTTCTTCCATTCATTGATACTTTATTTGTATTGTTTGCTATAGTGAAACCATCTTATTCACTTTACCTTGCATGCATGGTGTCACGGTCTGAGACTTTCTTTAGCACAGAAACAGACCGTGCGGCGCTTACTATCCTGCCTTAGCAGTAGTAAGCAAGCTTAACTCATACGCAATGTTAGCCAACAATGCCTAAACCTGGAAGTAACATAACCAAGGAAGAAAGCCAACAGATTATAAGGGACACAATCACGAATGGAAAAAGGAATAACACACTTTTATTAATTCCGACAGTAATACAAGGCTGCAGTATGTGTGCATGGGGGTATAATGTATGTAACAGGTGTCGTCAGTCGTGATCAACCAACGTGGTGAGTAAGAGCTTTAATCTAGAAGAGTACTCACACCTCCGTAAAGAGCTTTACAGACATTATTGGGATTGGCAGGATTAGACATTAAAACTAGTGAAATGACACTACTTTCTAAAAGTGGAAATTTCTAATAATAGTAAGGCCCTAACTACATAAAAATAAAGTCCCCCCCCCCCCCCCCCTCTCATGTTACAATATGTACAAAATAATGGCTCCTTGTTAGTATAAGTATCTTACAAAAAGGGATCCTGACATCCTCCCCCACTTAATTCTATTGATGTCTTCGGCAATATGTATTGGAGCTTGGATCTGGTGGCGGAGGTCTTCTGGCTTGCAAGGCTGACTTTTTCTCGGATAAGAGCTTCAGATCTTCTTCAGTCTCCCAGCTAATATCTTCTTCTCCTCAATCTCTCCACTTGACCAAATATTTTTTTCGTTCTTCTCCAGTGGAGGGATCTCTAACTTTTCGCTCTACAAAGATGTCTTCCACGGCTTGACTTAGGTTAAACTTGATATTGACGTGTGACTGCGTGGACACATTGTGAGATGGCTTTTCCATGTCTAGATAATATAGCTTCAAGACGCTGACATGAAAAACTGGATGGACCTTCAACCACGCAGGAGGCTTGGCCTTCTAGGCTACTCTTCTAATCTTCGATATGATAGGAACTAGACTAATGTACCTTTAGATCAATCTTCTATCTTTGTTCCTCACTGATCTAACATGTTCTGGAAGAAGTTTTATGAGGACTTGATCTCCAATATTGAACTATCTAGGTCGGTGATTCTGACATGCCCATTTCTTCATTCTCTTGGAAGCCTTTTCAAGGTAAGCTTTTGCTATTTTTGAACTTTGCTTCCAATCCCTGGTGAATTGATAAGCTCTTGGGCATTTCCTAATGTATGGTGCTGCTACTGTGTCACGCCCCGAAGCGGTAGAGTCATAACAGCCCCGCCGTGTAAACCATCCTAAGATAGAAGTTGGCCTTACAACCGCTATCTTAGACCTGATCTACACAAGGCGTCCACAACTAACCCGCTTTGAAGTAGACAGTTTGTAATTGAAATAAATCATTTACTTATACAAGTGAGGAATTATATATATGTTATAATTCAGTTATTGCAGTTAAAGTTTACAATATTTTTCTATAGTACTTTTCTATATCATTACATCATTCGGAAATGAAAAATAATAAAAACTTAGACCTTAAAAATATGTGTTTATTCTTCAATATTTTTCCTCACTCCTCAGGATCCAGCAGTTGCTAGCTTCAGAGTAGTTGTTGCCGCTTCTTAGCCAGCACCTGCACGACGTCTATAGGGATGTGAGCGACCACAGCTCAGTAAGTTAGGACGGAGGACTTAAAACTATACCATACACACAACAAGGTTTTCAATCACTTATTAGGTGCAATGCATGTGCAAGCAAATGCCATCGCACGACGTTGTCCGGCCCGTCATGAAATTAGAGAAATTACGCCCGCTCTAATCCGGGTTGAGGAGTTGCCGTTAATGCAACAGCTCAAGACCAAACCCAGGCTTGTGTAATGGAGACCTTGCTCCTCCCGTGACTACCTTCGAACCACTGTCTTCACCCTCGCCGCGACCTCCTCTCCTGTCACTTAGTTCGACTGAGGATGAAGAAGGGACCATTTTGCAATCCTGCGCTATCCCTTTCGAAGGGGTCGGTATTTGGCCGGAGAGTCTTAAGTTCCCCTAACGGGTTGCCATGCATGTCCGATTATGATTACTGGTCGGATATTTAATTAAGTCCAGTTTAGGGTGATCAGTCCTTTCATATAAGTCATATAATATGTGCCAGAGCAACAAACAGAATCATAACATCACCCATAATCAAGCACATGCACACATTCTCTATCTAACAAGCACAACCAAGCATAATCTTAAGCCTCCAAAATCAGCATCGTATTAATCCCAACTTACCTCGACTCCTCGCTCACTCACTCGTGGTCCGATTTGCTCAGGCTATCGCCGATCATCCCTATAACACGAACGTGGTTTCAGTATTTCATATAATATTATAAGTTCATCTTATCCCATAACGCTTATTGTTAGGTTTTGTTTAAGGTTTAATATATCTAATTATCTAGGTATTAAGTCTTTTATAATTATTTTAGGTTTGGGTTTAGGTTCGGGTTCCGCATCGATTTCTAGGTACTATTTTGTACCCGGACCTTAGAAATTTATTTCAACTCATAATGTGAAACTAACCACATTATTTTCAGATACCCTAAATACAATTACTATCCCTAGTCAGCATTTTATTCCATCCGGTACACTTAAATCCGTATTAGTATACCAAATTTACTCATATTGTAAGAAATTTTTACATTTTTCATATAATTACCTAAAATTGAATTTTGTTTCAGATTTGTTATGTTCTGATTTTCATTATTTTATTATCTAATTAAACCTAATTTTTCCATATTTATTAATTTTTAATTCTACATATTTCTAATTTTCTACATTTACCACATAACACCTTCATTACTTATACTTAACACTCCATACACTAGGATCAGGTTTCCACATCAGAGATTAACATCCCTAAACATCTAATTACTATCTAAATCAGTAATTAATATTCTAATCACCTAATTAACTCCAAATTACCCAATTTTTCCATCATTTTAGAGCTAAAAATTAACTTAAAAATTTTTAAAATTAAATTTAAAAAAATGAATTCATAGCACTATTCTATATCACATGAGCATCCTACAGAAAAAAATTGAGCTCCAAACTATACTCCTAAGGTCATTTATTTCTAAACCGAAATGTGCTCGGTTTTGCATGATTTCTTAAGGACCCTATATTACGGGACATGTTTTCATCTAAATAATATTTTTCCTACAAACTACATACAAAAATATCTCAGAATAACAAAATTCATAATTTTCTAATTATATTTACTATTTTTACAAAATTTCACAAGAATCGGGCTAGAATTTGGACTCACTGGTTTGGGTGGCTCCGGCCACCGCGGGCCGCCGTGGCCTTGTTGGCCGGCCTGGGCGCTGCCACCACCGTATGGTGGTGGTGGCCGTCCACTCCCAGCTCCTCGTATGGTGTGGGTTCCCTTTAAAACCCCTAACTGCACAGTTTTCTTTTTTATTTTCTGGATTTTCTCTCAATTTTTTCGGTGTTTTGATTTTTCTCAAATCCTAAACTAACCAAAGGACTTCTGAAATTTTTTTCCCCTATTTATAGACAATTTTAGAAATTAATGTGCATTAATTTGATGGGATTTTGCACCAATTCCATGATTTTTGGCTTTTTGTTTGTCAAATTCTTATTGGTTAATTTTTTTCTTGCTGACCATGACCTTATCTTGTTGCAGCTTATCCTCTTCTGATTTTTGTGATTTTTCTATAATTATTTTGTATTTTTCTTTAATTTTTTACTTAGTTTTAGGCTAATTTAGGTAATTACGTGTATTTTTATCTACACGTAAATACATGTGGGGTACACGTGAACATTCCTAAATATTATTTTGGTCATTCTAAAATTTTTAGTATACATATAATCTATCTCTAGTAATTTATTAGTTATTTCATTACACTTTTCGCATTTTCGATGATTACTACCTATTATGCTTAAAATTTGAAAATTTTATACTCTCCTATTTTACTATTTATTTTCTTAAATTTAAGTTTACGGGGTCATTTTTACTAATATTTCTCTCAATAGTTTATAATTTTGGTGTGATCGGATCCTTTAGCCGGTCGCCTTAAACCTTGGGCTCTAAGTTCAATCCTACAATTATTTAGTTGAACTTTGGGGCTTACATACTGTGTGGGGTAACAGTGGTTACTAACCCGTAATGATCTCTATAAGCCTTTTGTTAGAGGAAGAGCTCCGCTGGATGTTGAAACAGAACTGGGCGATATCCAACAAGTCAACCCAATTCTTCTGGTTGGCAATGACAAAGTGCCGAAGGTATTCATCTAGCAACCCATTGAATCTCTCTGTTTTTCCATCACTCTGCGGATGGTAATTGGAGGTCATGCTCAGCTCAGAACCCAGGAGTTAAAACAACTCTGTCCAAAACTTCCCTATAAACTTGGCATCCCTATTACTCACAATATTTTGGGGCATACCCCAGAATTTCACCACATGCTCGAAGAAAAGCTGGGCTGTCTCTTCTGCACTTGAACTCTTCGTGGTAGGAATGAAGGTAGTATACTTAGAAAACCTATCAACAACAATAAAAACAGATGAGCACTCCCCTACTTTTGGTAGGGAAGTGATAAAGTCTATGGAGACGCTCTCCTATAGACGAGATGGCACAAGAAGTGGCTCCAAGAGGCCTGCCACCTTTTGTCTCTCAACTTTGTCCTGCTAACAGGTTAAGTAAGTCTTCGTATAAGTCATTACATCCTCCTTCATATCTGGCCAGTAATAGCCCTGCTTCAACAAGTTCCATGTCTTCTGCCAACCTAGATGTCCAGCCCACAAAGTATCATGGCACTCTCTCATAAGTGCCCTTCTCAAGTTACCCGCCTTCAAGACATACAATTGGCGCCCCTTTGTATAAATGAGGTCACCTTCTACCCAAAATCTGCGCATCTTTCCTTCTTCAACCAACTGCTTAAGATTTTTGGCCAATAGGTCTTGACCTATGTGTTGCTTGATCTACTCTTGAATTGAAGTTGAGATTTGACTTGCCAACTGGTGTGCAATTTGTGCTAAGGATGCTAAATCAGCTCGTCTACTTAAAGCATCTGCCACCTGATTGGTCCGTCCACTACGATATTCAATCTCCATATCAAGCTCTGTAAGAAACTCTTGTCATCTTGCTTGTTTGGCTAAAAGCTTCGGTTGAGTCAATATATGGCTGGCAGTAGAATTATCTGTCTTCACTAGAAACTTAGATCCTAATAAATAATGTTTCCAGGTCCTCAGACAGTAAACAATTGCAAGTAACTCCTTCTCTTGGGCTGAGTACCTGCATTCTATTTGATTCAACTTCCTACTCTCATATGCCGCTGGATGACCCTCTTGCATTAACACTCCACCCAATGCAATGTTTGAAGCATCCGTGTGTACTTCAAAAGGCTTAGAAATGTTAGGAAGGGTGAGTACTAGCTCCTCTGTCACTACATGCTTCAACTCCTCGAAGGCACTCTGACATATCTTATCCTATGACCATGCTTGGTCCTTCTTCAATAGATTTGTGAAGGGTATAACTCAACGGGAATATCCCTCAACGAATCTTCTGTAGTAATTTACGAGTCCAAGGAAGGACGGCAACTCCGTTACACTCTTAGGCACTGGCCATTGCCTGATTGCTTCCACCTTTGCCATATCCATGCGAATCCACCCTTCTTCAACAACATGGCCCAGGAAGTTGATGCGCTTCTGAGCAAAGGCACATTTCTCACGCTTCATGTACAAAAGATTTTCCTGTAGCTTCTTGAAAATCATTCGTAAGTCCTTCACATGGTCTTATAATGTCCTGCTATATACAACAATATCGTCTAGATAGACGACTACAAATTTGTTGAAATATTCACGAAATATATTATTCATTAAGGTACAAAATGTTACAGGAGCATCAGTGAGACCGAAGGGCATCACCAAGAACTCATAAGCGCCATACCAGGTTATATATGTTGTTTTAGGCTCATCCCTCTCAGTAATGCGAACTTGATGATAGCTTGAGCGAAGATCTAGTTTTGTAAAATACTTGGCCCTACTCAGTTGATCAAACAGATCAGCAATTAGAGGAATCGAGTAATGGTTCTTCACAGTCAACTTGTTTAGAGCCCGGTAGTCAATACATAATCTCAAACTCCCATCTTGCTTCTTTTGAAATAGAACAGGAGCCCCATATGGTGCTTTTAAGGGTCGAATGAAGCCTGCCTCTAACAACTTATCCACTTGCTTCTTTAATTCCGTAAGTTCAAGAGGTAACATTCTGTAAGGAGCTCTAGCAGGTAGTTTGGCACCAGGAATCAACTCAATCTCGTGGTCCACCGACCTTCTAAGAGGTAATTCCTTTGGGAGCTTGTTAGGCATCACATAATCGTACTCCTTTAGGACCCTCTTTATTACCTCCAATATCTTCATCTTTCTTTCTTCCTCTTTCTTTGTAAGGAAAGCCAAGAAAGTTGGCTCTTGATGTTTGAGCCATCTCTTAAATTGGAGTACTGATAACATCATAGCCCCTATATTCTTCCCTTCCTTGCCATCGTTGTTTACCCTGTTCCTCTGAACTGTCACACAACAAGTCTTTTCACCAATGAATAATAAGCAATTTGCTACGGGCATGGGAGTAACTTTGTTTTGTCTCAAGAAATCTATTTTAAGGACTATGCTGAAGTCATCTAATGGAACAACTGTGAAGTTGAGATTTCCACTCCAATCTCCAACCTTCACTTTCACTCCTCTCGCAACTCCTCGGACAGGGCGAGCCTTGAAATTAACAGCTTTAATCTGGTTAGTGTCCTTAGCAAGCACTAACCCCAACCTTTTCTGCCTCAAGCACATCAATGAAGTTATGTGTAGCACCGGAGTCTACCATTGTACTAGTACTCTTGCCATTGATGTTCAACTGGACATACATCAACTCATTATTGTTCTTGGGCTTACGTTACACTGAGGAACTCTTTCCAACAGCCGACAAAATGTGCAATGCGCCCATTCGGGGTTGATCCTCTCCATCATTCCCCGACTTATCATCTTGGTGGACACTCTTTACTTTTTGTGCCATAGCATTAAGTGCTGCCCTATATGGAACTCGGCTACTTTGTGTAGGCCATTACACAAAAAACACAAGAATAAGGGCTTCTTACCTCCTTTGGTTGCCCCACTCTTTCCGGATTGGTGAGAGTTATAGGATTTCCTTTTACTCCCTCCAATATTACTACTGTTGCTACTTGAACTTGGGGCTCCCCTACTCTTGGGATTGCCCGACTTGATCGACTTTCCACCTTTGTGTCTTATTGATACATTCTTCCTTTTATTGTCATGAGTGTAGTTAATCAAGCGCTCAGTGGCTGCTTGTGCTGTAGCCAAGTTAGTAATTCCTTACTTATGCAACTCATTCCTGGTATAAGGCTTCGGTCCTTTTAAGAAATAGAATAACTTGTCATCTTCAGCCATACTCTTGATGTCCAACATCAATGTTGAGAACTTACAGACATACTTTCTAATGTCATCACTAATATCAGGCAAGTACACCTATCGGTTTTAATATAACGGATGTGAGTCCGAGTCGATCCCTCAGAGACTTCGAGTATTAATATTAACCTTAGCTTTATTATCTAACCAGAAAATTGTGATGGGTTGAGTGAGTTAAAAATACTAAAATTGACAAACTAAACTAATTATGAGACTTGATTAAGCAATTTAGAAAGCGATAAAACTAAGAACGATTTCAAGAATGTAAGTAACGTATTTAGGAATTATTTCCCCTAGTATTTAACATGTGACCGTTTAAAATATATCCAATTGAATTTCTATTATTCTTGACCGAAGGGATTCACAATTAAAGTTAATACCATTCTCAAGCATATTAACCCTAATCCTAAATTATTTATCGGAATCTCTTCATTTAGTAATATAATTTAGAATTGCATTAATGTATAATGAATTCCCACACAAACAAATAACTTTCCGGAAGAAACATGTATCTTATCTCTAAGTATACATGTAATTCTCTCCAATTATGTAAAGATCTTATTACACATGTAATTTCTCAATCATCATGCATAATATCATAAATTGATACTCTAGAAATATCAATTAACAATTAAATAACATAATTGAATCAAGAAAAGATAGAAACTTTATTGAAAATTACCAATCAATCCAATAGTCACATGAAATCCTAGGTTCCATAATCCTAAATACAAGAATCTTAAGCTATCATAATGAAACTAAAAACGAATTGCAACAAAATCAATAAATAAAACATGAAAAACCCCTTTTGTTAATGATAAATCTCTTCAATCTTGAAGTTGAACGTTGCTTTCGTCTTTTTCCTCTCTTTCTCCTCAAGCCTCTTATCTTTTGAATGTTCAATCATGTATGCGAAACCCTAGTATGTCCTTTTATAATGTATTGAAAGGTTTCCGTTTTCATCACCAGACACGCCCTGGGACACAGTCGTGTCCCCAGGTCGTGTAACTTTCAGACCTTAGCATATTTTCCTGGATGGATGCAGTTGTGTCCCAGATTGTGTAATTTCAAAACTTTATAACTTCTTCATTTGAACTCCGAATTGAGTGAAACTTGATTCCTTTTCTTTGTTTTCGATCCAAGAACGTGTTCAAACCTTGAAATCAAAATTTTACACAATTAAGTATCAATTTTTTTAAAGAAAACAAAAAATGTAATGAAAATACTATAAAATCACCATGTAAAATGTATTTAAAATAAGAGTTATTAATTACCCTGTCGAAGTTCCCTCAACTTCTTTCAGGCATTGTACTCAACATTCTCAGGGAAAAACTGAGTTCGCAACTCAGCCTTCAACTCAACCTATGTATCTACATGAGCGTTGCCATTTTGGATATCCTCATATTTGGTGTGCCACCGCAGTTTAGCATCACCAATTAAGTACATTGTAGCCATGGTGACCTTTGATCTCTCATCATTTGTCTCCACAGCAGTGCACTATTGCTCCATATCAAATAGAAAGTTGTCCAACAACTTGGCATCCCTCATGCCAGTGAATGCCTTGGGCTTAGACATCTTTAGATGTTTTGCATGAGTAGGAACATGAATGCGGGTAGGGATAGGAGCATTTCCCACAGCCCGAGTTAAAATAGCTATTTGTGCCTGTAACTCTTCAATAGTCTCGATTGAGGCACGAGTAGTAACTTGTCTTCTCACGTTTTTTTACTTGAGTCTCTAAGTGTTGTCTTGCCTCATCGGTCGTTATGTGCAATTCTTCTTTGAGGGTTTGTACTGTAACACCGAAATTCTTGGTCATCTTAGTATCCATCTCCTGATGATTGGCCTCAACTTTAGTCACTCTTACTGACAATGCGATCAAACCATCTATCCGTTTAGATAATCCCCTGAGGATTTCCTCAAGGCTATCTAACCTCTTGCTCACTTCCTCTTGTCGTATCATGGTTGTTCCCGTTGGAATAACCTAGGCTCTAATACCAACTGTTATGGTCCAAGACTTTCTTTAGCACAGAAATCGACTGTGCGGCGCTTACTATCCTGCCTCTACAGTAATGAACAAGCCAAACTCGCACGCAACACTAGCCAACAAGGCCTAAACCTGTAAGCAACACAACACAACACAACCAAGGAAGAAAGCCAATAGATTATAAGGGATACAATCACGAATGGAAAAAGGAACAGCACACTTTTATTAATTCCGACAGTAATACAAGGTTGTAGTGTGTATGTATGGGGGTACAGTGTATGTAATAGGTGCCGTCGATCGTGATCAACCAACGTGGTGAGTAAGAGCTTAAATCCAGAAGAATACTCACACCCTAATAAAGAGCTTTACAAACATTATTGGGCCTGGCAGAAGGAGACATTAAAACTGGTGAAATGACGCTATTTTATGAAAGTGGAAATTTCTAATAATAATAAGACCCTAATTACACAAAAATAAAGTCCCCTCCCCTCCCCCCTATGTTACAATATGTACAAAAGAATGGCCTCTTATTAATATAAGTATCTTACAAAAAGGGACCCTGACACATAGCACGTAGATTCTTGTTTTCCATCGTTCTTGAAAACATTTGTAAGATGCTTGAGTTCTTAGAGAATTCCCAACAAGTATGGAATGTGCTAAGTACTATTATTGTAATTATGTTTTGTTAAATGCCTTTATTATCGAAGGAAAAAAGAAAAGAAAAGAAAAGAAAAGAAAACAAAAAAGAAAAGAAAAGAAAAGAAAACTATGATCAATACTCATTCAAATCAGCTACTATGAATGGCAACTAAAAACATCTATCAATTTTTATCTAAAGTAGTAGACTAAATGGATCCATCAATCCCTCTAATTTTGAAAATTTACAAAATCTCAATTAGAAATTTTATTAATTTTCTTAAAAAACCATATTATATACATCTAATTTATATTCTTTCTATAAATTTTGCACTTCTATTACCTTGAATCTTAAAATATCTTACATGGTTAAGATAATGTTTGATTGCATAATTTTTATGGTATTGGACTGAATAAAAAATTTTATCTCATATTTTATTTACAACTTTCTTTGATGAATTGATAGACTTAATAAAAAGTCTAAATTTTATCATATCTATATCATGATACAAAAATAAAAGTCACTTAAAAAAATTGTCTTTTAAAAAATATCACTCTATATTGTAATATTGAGTTAATTAATATTATTTTTATTAAATATTATAAAATATTTTTTATTTTATAATATAAATAATTAATTTTTTTATATAAATTTTATATTTAATACTAATTAAATCAAATATAATATAATAAATTTATACTATTTAATCATCTTTATATTTATTACGTAACTTTTCTTTATCTAATATAACCTCCAAAAAAAAAAAAACCTCAAAACAATTATCTTTATAATATCATTCGACTCAACCACGTGTATCCCAAAAGTCGAAAAGAAGTCACGTTCATCATCATTCATCTCAACCCAATTACCAATTGACACTCATTATTGCTCCTTCCTTTATAGGTAATAATGAAATTCCATCTCAAATCACGAGAATAATGTCACCGCTCTCTATCGTGGAGTATATTGGAGCTTGTGAATTCTATGACAAGTTGGCCCACTCTCTTGGACCTCGTGGTTCACTTCTTTGCTTCTTTTTTTTTTTTTTTTCCTTTTTCCCAAACGAAAATTCAAATTGCTCTAAAATATATTCCTAATCTTCAAACATTATAAATATTCCCATTAAACTTTTATAAATGATTAACTAATCCTTTAAAGTTACAAATAACTTCATAAACTTAAACCTTAATACTAAAATATCCTATTAAACTTATCAACATATATTTTAATACTTTCTAAACTTTAACCTTCATATGTCTTTTAACTAAAAAATGTAAACATATTTTTTGTTACTAATTTACTAAAATTTTGAGATGTTACTTGTAATATCTAAAAGTTTCGGAGATATATCCCTCCAAGGTCAATATTAAGAGGAATATTTACAAATTTTCCTTTATTCCTTTCCTCTTGTTGTATTCGAAATCGAAAATCATTTCGAGTAAGACCGTCTTTAACTTATGAAAAAAGATTAATAATTTTAGATATTTACTACAATCGAAGTTTTGTATTTGTTGAATATCATCATAGCCATCTTATAGATTATAGCTAATATAAGACAATGGTACAAGCGTATCGCTGAAAATATTAATGGAAAATGAATTTTCAAAAATAGAAATAATTTTGTCTCTATTTTTAATTTCCATTTTCCATAATGATTAATCACTATCACAATCTTCGCCTCTTACCATTAGTAGTAGTTAAAAACTATTAGTAGCCATAATATTATGATGTTAGGACTATAATATTGGATTATTCTAATGGTTTAATTATAATAAATAAATAATATATAAATTATGATGTTTCATATAAGATGAAACCTATAGCGTAAGCCCGTGTTAATTTAAGGTACGGCCTGACATACTCCTAATGGGCTTCAGATAAGCATTGGGACATAATCGTGGGCTTGAGGCCACTGCGTTTGGGCTATCATCTGAACGTTTCCAAATTCAGGAAGAAAATAATTGACAAATTAGATTTTGGCATCTTGCGTATTTTCTTTAAGAGGGAATTAGAGCTGTACACCTGTTAAGATACACTAAAACATATGAAATTGTCATTAGCTACTTTCTTATTTGGTTTGTAAAAATTTATATCATAAGCAATGTTTATTCCTTATAACGCTGAATAGATAGAAAATTCCAATTCCTTCGTTTCACTAGAGGAATTGTTATTCCTAATAAAACGTAACTGTTATTCCAAAAAATCCAATTACTAAACAAAATAATATCAAAGGAATTTTTTTTTCTTTTTTTTCCATTCACATTCTATTCCAATGAACCAAACATAGCATATACTCAATTAAACAACAACCGAATTAACCTTGAGCTTTAGGGTATTTTACTTGATAAACTTGTAGACTGAATCAATCTCAAATTGAATTGAAATAATAATTGAGTTTAAATTCAAACTTCATATTCATTTTAACTGGAAAAATATTTTTTTAAATAATAAATTTAATCGAGTCAAACTTAAATTTGTCGAACACCGTTTTCAATCGAACTAAAAATAAAAATCATTAACTTAAGTTTTAAAAGTTTGAATCAAACTCAAATCCTAACTTAATATTATATCATTTTAATTCCATCAATTTACACCTTAGATTTAGATTAGAGTAGCTAATATACTGAATTGTAATATTAACCATTTCTAATAACAGGATCAAAAATGGTTCGGTTATGCTACGAAAAGCACGTGGCACACATATATTTAATTGCTAGACCTTTTTTTTTTTCTTTTTTTTTTCCTCTTTCTCTTTGTTTACTCTATGATTCAATTAAATCCAGTATCATATTATATTTAACTTAAGTGCTACATCTTAAACAAAAATTTCAATGCATTATTTTCAATTACTTGAAATCGAATTCTTTTTTTTTTCTTTTAATCTTCACCAAATTATTTCGAATTCCGAAAAAATTAGGAGTGACAAATCTATATTTCTTCTTAGTGCAATTTACAGAAACAAAATTTTCGCTGAAGTTGGAGGATCTAAGAATTAATCAAACGGAGGTGTGTATATGGTATTACACTATTTATAAGGGTTTTTTTTTATGTGAAAATAAATACGATTCCATGGAAGTATGAATTTGGTGCAAGCAAAATGTGGTTCGGTACAATTTGAAAGTCGAATTGAAACCGAAACACTTTAGATGACTCATTTGGTTTTAATTCGAAATGCATTTCTTTTTATTAATTTTTTGTTTTATCCTTTCTTTTATGATTATATTTTGATATATCTTGTTTATATTTGTATTTCAATTAACTTCCAATTTATCAATTATGCTCTACTAAAAGAAAAAAGGAAAATGCAATTAATTTTTACCCTTGTGGTGAACAATCATATATCAAGATGCATAAATATTAAAATCTTAGGGTCACATTAATTTAGATTACCAATCAAAATAGAATTAATCATGTAGCTAGAGGAAAGGAAATACTTCCATACGGGTTAGATATCCTTGTTTTTTTCTAAATAATGCGATTTAGATTAGTTTAAAATAGTTATCTTCATACCGAATTGCTTTGAATGGTTTACAAAGTCAAACCAAACTACATTACAAGAGGGGAGCATTTACTCTTTGATTTGGTTTGATAAGTGGTGATAGTGTATAGTTGGTCTTCTAGTGGTTTCCTAATGGTCTAGCAACCATATGTGCAATGGACTTACAAGAAAGGCCCTTGTGGCATTGATAGTAAGGGCCCTTTAATGCTAAGGTCAATAAGGAGAGTTTTGAAAAAAAGGAAAGGAAAATGTTTCGAGTGCATAAGGAGTACTTAAGAGTTGGATCATTGTATCTGGAGCTTCATACCCTATTTGTATGAAGCTTACTTGTTAGAGATACGTGCCAAATGAGGAGTGGCTCATACATGGTCAAGGAATGGAGGCGTGCTTGATATGAGAAAGAACAACAACTTTTTGTTACTTAATGGATCTCTAGAATGGAATTTGTCACATCAACATAGGCAACCACTATAACTTAGATGGCTAAGCTCTTAAACTATACAATAGACTATCACATAACATTCAAGGAGGAGAGAGAAGGAAGATGAGCAAAGTAGTCCCAGCGTCATGCACTTTGGCCTAAGCGCTAAGCATCAAGAATGTACTGGGGGGATCAAAGTCAGTGTAAATCGGTAAGATTGCAGTCTTAACTACCCTAAGGACCTAAGGTCCTCAAGGCCTAGGGTTGAGGAATCAGGCACTTGAGGACCTTACTGAACCCTTCAAGCTCTTCTGTTGGTTGAAGACAAAGGAATGCTTAGGGTAACCCTAAGCATGTCGCGCTGGCGCCTAATGCATGGGTCGTTTGGTTACACCCGAATCTAAGCCAACCTATTCATCGGGCGATTAATAGGTTAGTATGTTAAAAAGGGATCAAGCCTTCGGTGTAGACAGATGCTCAGGAGATCTTAAGCATGTCGAAACACTTAGGTCTAGCCCTCTAAGGCTTGGGCCAAAAGGCCTATCAATAATAAGTATCCCAGATTCCTAATATTAGCTACTTTTATAATGGATTTGCAAAAATATTCACATAGACCATCTTTGTTTTGCAATGTGATAATTTATTTGCTAAATTTACTCAAATAAATTACAAATTAATTATATAGAAGGTGAAAAGGAAACTTCGCAATAGAAAGTAATAGCCCTTTTTTTTTTTTATCTTTTTTAAGCATTGCTGTTTAATTGGATTCCAAAACTATTGAATTCACACAAGTCCTAAACTTAATTGTTTTAAGCAAGTCAAGAGGTTTAACTGAATTACAAAGTGAAATGACCATATCCAACAATTTGATTTGATCTAGTTCTATGAATAACCAATGTATTCGTAGAGAGTTGACCTCGGCATATAAGTGATCGGTGACTAGATAAGAGTTTGAGCAAAGCAAAGTGTGTTCAAGCTGGGACCTTAAAGAGTGTACTCACAACTCTTCTATATACAAGAACTTATCTTGACATGCTAACAAAAGAGTATCCTCCTTATAAGAGATTGTAGACCTCAAAGGTAGGTACAAGTGAATGGTCCAAAGGTCGGCAATCTATCATAAATTGAGAACTATTCTAATGATTTGCTACAAAATCTTTAAATCCAAGATGGTCTAAGTACATCTTTTGAAACTGAAATGGTCATTAGCTTTAGGTCTACCTCTAACCTCTAAATAAGTATTTAACAGAATTGGTAAATGGTCTGACCAACTAGATGCTAGGTAAAAAACCTTAATTTCCAAATACATAATTCTCCAAACCTCATTTACCCAAGCCCTATCAAGCCTAGTTTGGATCAATTCACAAAATTTTTTTACTTTCTTTAACCACGTAAATTTGAGCCCTACAAAGTCTAAATCCATCATCCCACACATATCCATGCACCTCTGACATTTATCAACTCTCTATTGGCATATTGGTTATCCTACCCCTCTCCCCCTTACCCTACTTTTCCTCTTTATAAAGAATTTCATTAAATCACCAATCATTACCTAAGGTCCGCTACTATTATTAGCAAAAGTTTGTGATTCATCCCACAGTCGACATCACTCCTAAATTTCAAGCGTAGCTTGTTGTCTTGGTGTGACTCTCTCTCTGATCACCTCATCTTCCTCATTCCATAATGTCACTATTCCTACCTTGAAACCATAAGCTTTTGCATAGACATATCGTTGGCTTCTATATGTTCTTGTAGAACCTCTGCTCCATGTCACCCCATCTTTGTCTCAATTATTATGACAATTTAAGGCTCATATAACATCTATAGATCATGGACCACATGACTTTGTTGATCATAATTTGCCCCTCTTGCATTCCATGCAAAGATTTTAAAAGGTTTAGGGCTCATAGAAGATGATAAAGTATCTATTAAATTAGGGTTCGATAAACTACAAAACATACGAACTCACCTTTCTTGAGAGAAGTCTTCATTGACTTCCTCCAACTCCACCCTCCACTTACATGGTGGAAAGGTCGTCCATGCAAACATGAATAGTTTTGTAAATGGAACTCATTGGACATCCATATTGCTCATCGATCTTATTAACACCACTTTTGCCACCATTTTGCAAGTGCCCTCCATGATGTTGAGTAAATCCAGCCTCATCACGGTGTCCCACATCTTCAGCATCTTTGCTACCATCATCCCCTTCACTATTGTTCAAATTACTTTTTGTCCCTTTAAATAACTCATTCTTATTGGGTGTGTCAGGCTAAATAGAATCTCTAAGATATGGTATTTCTTCTAAGCTACACTGTGTATTGTGATGTCCTCCACTTCCACTCGAAGGACTTGAGAACTCCATGGGGTATGAATTTCCCTAAGTTTTGTGTCTAGTTGCTCTTCATATTGCCGAATCTCATCTCAATACCTAAAGCGAGAACTTGACTTCCAATATGTGAACTATAGTTTCTCGCTAGTTTCTTTAGGGAGAATGAATTTTTCTTTTTGATGTGTTTTATCGTAGTATGAGTTCTTTTCTCTTACTAATGAGAATGCAGAAGATTTCTCTCGGTACTATGTCTTGTTTGTTTTTAAGAAAATAGAAGTAGTGTGTCTTTTTGTTGATATGCTAATTGAGGCATTCAAATCTTTCAAAGGGATTCCTATGCCATTTGGCAAATATCCCTCTCCTTCAAGAGACACATTTTTATTTTTCCTTTCTAAATTTTCTTTTTCTCTTTTTTATTTTTTGTATTATACCTATACACATTCACCCGAATCAATTAACGTATTTTCTCTATCAGGCTTTTCTGACTAGATACTTATGAAGTTTAAAGTCTCCTCACCTCGATTCACACATCCCTCTTTAGCATACATTTACCATCACCTACATCAATAACTATAGGTAAGTTAACTCCATTCTTTTCCTAGCAGCTCCCCTTCATTTAGTAAATCTGATATTTTATTCTCAGCTTACTCCTTTACCCTTTCATGCTCACTACTATCAACGTCTCCTGCTTTAAATTTACGTGTATTCTTATTATGATTAATCCTACCCTAGTACTTACATGCCTCGGGAAGACCTTTGTATAACACTATACAATACACCATTAATAAATGATGGTGTGTTTTAGTAGGATATTTATATTCAAATGAATATAAATTCACACAAATCTTCCCCTCTACAATCCAACGATAGAGGAATTATTTCGCAAAATAGGCTCAATCTTTTCCCCTATCCACTTAATAGCTAATAGGGAATAATATTCTGCAAACAATCGAACAATCCTTACCTATGCCGCCACAAATTCCACGATGTTTGGTCTAAATCCCGTACCCACTTTTTTAAGGCTAAATATTTACGATCCACAAACCACGGTCTCTTTATAATCCACTAATAGTCCATACTATTTTCCAAGGATATTAAGTACTATTCTAATCCTGTATGAATAGTTTTAAAAAAATCATTCCCCTCTACATTTGATTTAGCCTTTCCCAAAAGATTTTATACCATAGATTTTGTCCCATGACCTTATCACTAAACACATTCTTCCACGAAGCACTCAACATTTCTATTACCATATGAGAGAAATTCACATAGCAAACACTTTAGGCTGCATTCTTATTCAACTTGTCCTCCTCCTTTGTTTTCTCAAAATCATGGTCCATGTTTATAGATGGAGAATCATCCTAGAAATAGAATCTTTTGTAAGCACCCGAAATGTTGGTGATTACCGTGTCCTAAAACAACATTTTCCTAGAATTGGGGTTTTCAATCTCTTTTCCTTTAATCACAGTTTCATATGGAACAAGTGTGTTTAATCTCATCTTCGTTTGTTACTGCTAATCATTTTTTAGTCTTGTGAAGAAAATCACTATCTTTATTCCTGTCTTTCTGTAGGATTGCTCTAGGGTTAGCCATGCCATAAAGAGAGTCCTCAAAAGAAGCCATAATTTTCATAAAATTATTTAGTCTTTATCCTTTGTTCTTTTATTTGTACTAGTATTCCATATTTTATAAAGTATATTATGTGGTCAATGTATCTACTAAGTAAAAATTAAAAAAAAAAAAAATTGATAGATGATACTAGTAGACTTAGTATTTACCGATCGAGTATATTTGAGTAATATAATGGGATAGGGGATGTAATCTAAGTACATTCCTTTTATTTAATTAATTATGAATAAATTCTCCATTTGGATAAAGTCATCGGGTTGATTTTGTTTTCCTTTAAATAAAAAGAAAAAAAAAAGAAGATTTTTCGAAACAGAGGTCAGAAGAATATGATGGAATATATAAAAAAAAAAAAAAAAACTACAGTTACCTATAGAGTGTATTTGAGTAATAAAATCAAGTAAGCGATCCAATCTAAGTACTTTTCTCTTATTTAATTAATTATAAATAAATTTTCCATTTTGATAACGTGTTACGTTGATTTCATTTTTCCTTTTCCTTAAAAAAAGAAACATTTTTCAAACTTTAGATAAGATAAAGTTGCTACGGCTGCTATTGTTAAATGGGAAATTCTAAATTCGAGCTTAAACCTTGATTTTACAGAAATCTTTAAGATTTATAATCTCTGCTGGCATGTTTTAATTGCCTAAAATTATATCAATATTCGGAAAGTAATTCCACGAACTTTTGTAGTGGATTATTTTGTGTATTATGAGTTAAAGAAAAATTATTTGACCGATCCTTTCTTACATTATTTCAGAATATGATCAAAACATTTCAAGAAGTATTGAAATAAATTAATTTTTTTTTTAACAAATCGTTTCAAAATCTTCTTACCAAATTGAAATTAAATCGTTTTTAAAAAATATGGAGAATTGACTCTTCCCTTTGAATAGAGTCATAGAGAAAAGGCTTTCTATTTTAGACAATGCTCAAACTTAGTTGTAAGTTGGACTTGAGTTAAAATAAGCACGACATACATATCTTAGGAATTGTGAGCATAAGTTGTATGTGAGCAATTATATATATATATATATATATAAATTTTTGAAATCGTAAGCAAAAAATGCAGGAATTCTATTTATAAATAGATTCACAATAATTACCGTTCTATCGACTTTGATTATAAATTACAATAACAAAATTGATGAGAAACACATGGCAAGGTAAATTTAAGTTCCAATTTAAACTCCACAAGATGCAAGATACCTTGTACCGACTTTGATATATGAGGTAGATTATTTATACCTATCCTACGACAAAATATGTTGAGCATGATTTAATTTAATAGATACTCAAAGCAAAATTCCATTAACTCCAAAACAATCCAAACCCTTTTTTTTTTTTTTTCATGTTCCTTCATTACTATGAGGACTCTATTTTCCTTTTTCCGATTTCAAATATCTATCACTTTGTTTGTTATTGGAATAAATTCGATAATGATAACAGGCTAAGTGCTCAACGTAATCTTTCCATCTTTTCATTATTATACTTTACATACCTACATACTTTAAATCCTTATAAATGTTAATTAAAAAACACATGTTATTTTGCAATTGATCCAGCATAACTAATTTAATAAAATAAATCTTGTAAATTAGAGTTAATTAAATATATTCGATATGTTTATTTTATTAAGTTAATTAGTATATACTAAATAAATAATAATTTATACCTCCCAAATAATATCTACTAGGAGTTACAAAACAAAAGTATGTCAACATACGGAGAGAGAAAAATAAGATAAATATAATAAAATAAAAGCAGAGTTATATAGAATATATATTGGAAGAAACGGAAAACAGCTATATCCGAAGTACGAGTCGCTTGAGGTGCAACGCAGTGAGCAGCGCGTAGGATATGTTTGATACGTCAAATGAACGTCACGTTGACCAATGAATCGTCAGATGACAGAGCTGCACGTGTTGATATGACACAGAGAGAGAGAAGGAACGAGTGGAGCCCACATTTTAGCGGGAGATGGAAATGGAAAATGCGGAAAAGCAAGCAGCTTTCGGTGGGGCCCGGAATTTGGTCCCAGAATCTATTGCTGCAGATTTTACCTTTTTTATTTTTTCTTTTTAAAAATGTCAATTTGTCACATAATATAGTAAGTATTTATTTATCCGGTAAAATTATTATTTTGAAAAGTTGTTTCCAATCATGCTGTTTATATTCATTTCAAATACTTGTTGGTTGGTTTCACTAGAATTTGACACGTAGTGGCTTAGGAACCTACACTTCTCCCCTCAATGAACCATCTAGAGCAAACGGATAAAAAAATATCTTCCACTTTTATTTAAAACAAAATTAGTAGAAGAACGTCTCCATTGGACAAATAAACTAGACTTTCAAATCTCACTTCCACTTCTAATTTTGATTATGATTTGGCATTTTCATAATTCATTCTTTTAAGGAGAAAAATATGAAAAATGATAATCCAAATGAGGAATCCTTTTGTCTACAGTTTTTTATTTATTTTTTTAATTTTTAAGTTCTTTATATTCTCTTACTTTATTATTTGAATTCTTCACTTCAAACTTTTTTATTGAAACCGTTTATCCTTTTTTAACATAAATGAGTCATGTAAAGTATTTTAAGTAAAGTTATAAATTCAATAATCGAAATTATTTAAACATCTTATTACATCATAATAGTATTGTTTTCTAATCTCTACCATTAATTACATGTAAAGACATCTCAAATGAATAATTTTAAAAAACTTTAGAGAAAGTAACTTTAAATTATCCAAATCCTTTTATAACTATTAAAATAAGTCTCATCGTCATTTTGTTCAAAGATTGCTTTTAATAGCTTACTAATTTGCCTTTAGCTTTTTTAAGTTTTTTCTATACTTAATAACATAATAATATATAATATGATACCCATATAATTGCAACCCTACATAGATTGTCAAAGGGAATGGTTTATAAGTATAGTAGTTACAACGGGCTAAGCTAATTTAGCTCGACTCGTATTAACATGTGGGTTAAGCGGATTGGCCCACTTGAAAATGTAAGCTAAAATTCACTTCCTTTATGGGTTATGGGTTAAATGGCTAAATAGTACTATCATTAATTTTTAAAGTTAATTGATTTGTGAAAGTAAAACAAGAAAATTTAAATCTTTAGTTGTTTCTCAGCTAAACAAGTACAATGAATAGCATACCATAAATGATCATAAAACTTGGTATTCTAACTTCGTTTAGAAATTGTATATTTTATAGGGATTAGTGGAGACAAATCAAACTTATTTTAGACTTATAGTTACAAGACTTGTCTCGTATTTTAAGTTTAAACAATATGTGTAAACAAATAAGATGGGGTTTTAAACATGTAATTTGAATATTATTTATTTGATAACATATGGATCTTTTGTATTAATCAAATATCGAGAGGTTACTTCCAAACCTCTCAAATTCAATAATAACCAATTCAACGCCTCTTATTTATTGATTTTTGCTTCCAATATATCATTAACGTACTAAGGCCTTGTTGCAACATTAAAAAAATATATTTGACACCTTTTAATTATCTTAGCAATAATAAAAGTTACATATTTAACCAATAATTTGAATTCACAATATCTTTACATATTGAACAAAGCTATAGTTAAAAAAAATTAAAAAAAAAGTTCGATTCGAGCTTTTTCAAAATTAAGATACATTATCAAAAGAAAGGTGTACACAATATACAATAAATAAGTAAGCTTTTCTAAAATATTTTAATCTAAATAGGAATTTGTTTCTCTCTTTCTCTCTCTCTCTTCGTGAGTTTGCAGGTTAACTAGTCCCATAATTAGTTGACCTACTTTAACTTATGAGTTAAAGCAAGGTGGGATAAAATAGCATGCATTTTAGCGAGTCAAAATTTTTTAGCTTGACTCACATCAAGCTCGCATAACCCATCCTGCTTACATAATTTTATTTGTAAGGTTAACGTTATGTCAATATTAGTTAAAAATTTTAAACCAAGCGGTTAATAAAGCTCTTTAGTGTTTGATGGTATAATCATTAGCTATTATAGATGATGTTAAAGATAACCCTCATTAGTAAGTAAATGGTTCGTTGATTGTTTTAACCCAATTATTGAAGGGGTCTAAGAAGGGCATAGAGCATTACCATGTTGTGACTCTTAGTATGTTTTTATGGTGACCTACAAATTGAAGGTGGTAGAAATGAATTGTACACTGGAAATGAGAGAAGAATTGGAGCTAATTATAAGGTTCAAGACAAGGACGTCGTATGTTTTAGGAAAGAGGGGAGATTGAGGGAGAATGTGATATCCCTTTATAATTGTAGTTCTATATGAATTGTTAGAGGCGAATTGTATTAGTTTATAGCACTATGTTATTTAATGTTATGTTAACATTAATTGGAAACTTTTAAGCAAAATGGTAAAAGAGAACAAAAGAAAAAATCTTTAGTATTTGTTATCATAGCTATCGGTTGCTTTTAGCTTGGGTGTTATATATAAAGTGTTTAAAAAACATCTAAATCTTGATCTGAAATATAAAAAGCAACTTATACAACAAGAAAACACAAAATGGGAAACTAACGGAAACACAATGTACTCTTGATTAGCCATATACATCCACTAGCTAAATGCCTAAGGCCAATGGACCAATGTCACTAACCTACTGACCAATCAAAGACATAAGTCATGTAACATGGCTCTACCCTTTTATTAATTTTTTTGCCTCCCTATGCTCCAAAAACTACTCTTGTATAATTGGTTAAAGATAGTATGAAAACTTTATATGAAAATTTAGTTTATTATCTAAATTTTGAGATGCCAAATGTATCACTCAATTATAAGTTTCCTTGTTAATGCTACCACTTATCACATGTTTAGCTACTATCCATCATCCCCATTAATACGTAGTTTGAGACCCAATTTGCTAGGCTAATTTCAAGTGCAACTAAGAAAGAAAACGATCGGACAAAATAAACTAGAAACAAAGCTTGGCCCACAACAACTCATATAACCTCTCCTCGATTAACCTCAGACAATAGTTATTAAGAAATGAGGATGGCAAAGATGAGGCCTCAAAGAGCTGAGGAAGGCCCACTTACTAAATCAAGTTGCATGCCTCAAAAAGGCACTTGCCAAATTCAATTGACTAACAAAAAAAGTACTTTCTTAATTTTTCATGGTATACTTTCCTATTCAGATAGTCAACTCCAATGAGACTTAAACAAGAACTTTCCTAAATAGCACAATAACCATTACCTATAATAGGGAGTAAAGCCTCCAAGTATAGGTATCTTGACTAAAGCTCTCCACAACCTATTATTCTCTTATTAACTTAAGAATCGAAGTGCTCGCATTAGAACAATGTCCTGCGTATTTTTACAAGTATAATATTGACTTATGGCCGGAAGAGAGGATCTAAGACCTAGACTACCATTGCAAGAGCCCTAATCTACCATTGTCTAAGAACTCAGTCAATAATCCCTATCACTATTGCTACCCATTGAAGCTTGACGGGTTACTCCTGTTTAATAGTATGTGAAAAGATGGATATTATTCATGAAAACTTTAAACCTCTATGGCTTCTTCTTCTACCAAATGTTAGTGTTAATTCTAAGAAATGTATCGAAAATCAAATCATTCTTATCCATTCATAATGTTTTTCAATAATATTATCCATTCATGATCAAAACCATTAAATCTTAACTAATTTTCCTTCTTTAATTATCAAACACAAAGTTTTCAACTTTTTTACTCTAAATATGGACTAAAATTTCTCAGTGCAACCTTACATTTGTGATCAAAATAATTTGTTAGGATATATTTTTAGATGTATAAGATAAAAACGAATATTGTTAAAATCTTTGTTATTTTAATAAATATATATTTCTTTTAACAAGATAAATATCAAGAATGGATAATAAAATGATGAACTTAAAATAAATTTTAAATAATATAGTGCCTTAAACTCGAAACGCTGCAACCCATCACGTATCACTAGTAGCTAATAACAACGTTAGAGGTTTTAGCTACACTTTTAGAATCTCCAAGAATACCTACTTTAATTGTAATCATAAATATCAAATTTGCACAAACACACCGAACTTCTAAAATATCATACTTATACTTCTTTAGTAAGGTTAACATCGGGAAAAACTTTTGCTTTAATAAAATGTAAAGTAAATTTTTTTAAATCAATATACATTTGTCATTATATTTTAAAATCAATTGATTGTTATTTTACTCCATATTTATCGATTAAATAGTAACTAAAAAAACTCTCAAATCAAATCATGAATCGACTTAAAAAACATAATTACAAGTACAAATCTTTTCCAAAAAAAAAAAAAAAACCTTGTCTTAGCATTGTATTGAAGCAAAAGGCTTTACTTATCAATATTTTTCAAGGAGTATAAGTGAAAAATTGTTCAAATTTAAGACGTTATGTAATTGCGGTAAGTTTTAAGGGTGATTTAATTTACTGTAAAATAAATTATTCAGTCAATAGACATAAATATGAAACCAGCCATATAATCATGATCCTAAAAATTAGTTTATATATATTATTACATATATAAGAGCGAAGCAAATATTATCAAGATCTTCGTAAGCTTATAAAAATATATTTCTTCTACAAAGATAGATATGCTGAATATTAAGAATGGTGGTTTTCATCAAATATTGTTTTGTTTAGTATAATATTATCGTAAACTCTAAGTAAATTTCAAATACTATATTAACAATAGCAAACTGATACGCCTAATCTCGTAAATAACTATATAATGGAATGTTGCTTATAATTCTAACTTTATGTCTCGTAAAGTTTAAAAAAGAACCATCATTTAGAAAAAATATACATATACATAACTTAGATGAAATTACAAGCTACTAGGTAGTTATTACCCACCATCATGGATAATTGGTCGAATAACCTACAACTTAAGAAGGCCAATTATGGCTAATAAGATTAGAAGGGATCATTCACCAACTTAGCGCTTGTATTTTCCTTTTCTCATGATGTTTTTTTAATTTTTTGGTAATTTTGATAACTTCGATTATACTATTTAATAAAATGAAATGTATTTAATAATATTGTTTTATTAAACTAACTATTATGGGTCAATCAGATGTTGACATGTGTCTACTATTGATTATGGCAAACAAGGGAAAAATACACACACATATATATAAAGTAGCAAAAACTAAATACATGCATGATAATATGGATTTTGCCTTAAATCTGGATGGTTCTCTTATTTATCTCTCTCCTCAACATTATAGGGACTCAAATTAGAGACATTAAATGTTGCAAAGACTCCATAACCCTTGCGTAAGGGTAGTTCAAGCTTGTAAGTATTGTTGTTGATCTTCTAAAAAACTCTAGAAGGTCTTTCTGCTTGGAAGTGAGCTTACTCTAGGAATCGGTGGGTAAAGCGTCGGTAGGGTATGAAACTTTACCAACACCCTAGCTTATAGACACTGTTGACAATTGTCTCCCAACAAGAAGGCTTAAGCCCACTAAGGTACTCAACTTAAGTGCCTGCCTTAGATGTCCCCTGACCTGGCAAACTTGCCAGGGTATTCAATTCAACTAATTGCCTAGAAACAACCCGTAGCTCACCCCTTATTTAAGAACAGATCCCAGGCAACCTAAGGGCACTCCATCTAAGGGCACCCTGGAAAGAGGAAGCTCGTCTCCCTTTTCTACGAAGACTTCTGCCAAAGGGCTCGTAGGAATCCAAGCTGAGAACTTCCCCCATCCTTTGTCTACTTTCTCTTTGAATGATTACTTGTCGTATGACCTACTAACTAGCCACCAAACTAGGGTGACCACCTACCATTGACGGGATAAGCCCACCTCCTAAGTGCTTACTAATCGGTAAAAGGAAAGTCGTCTCATCAAGTATTGGTAGTACCGCTCCCTTAGATTCTATGCTAACCAGTCTCCTTCTGCCATGTATTTGTACAATTCAACACCTCCATCCTCTAAATAAGGATAAGATCCTTAGGTAATGGGAAGATTTTATCCTCATTCTCCTAAGAACTCGCCATTATTACTTTCTTATCCTCCAACTCTCCTTACTAACTTAAGTATCAAAAGGCTCTCATTGGCTATGCCAAATGGGGATTTTTGCAAATCTATCTTTGCTCGCAACTACTAGGCTACTTAGAGTTCACCCAAGAGATATACTGTGATATATGCCATCACTATATTCAATTTCCTTAATTTGTAAAATCGAAATTTGTCTTGTAATACTTAGAATCATCTCGAATAACTATGTTAAGAAATCCTTGAAATCAGGTTATAAACATTAGTTTCTAAATAAGATGACCAAATTTAATCCCCTAACTCCATAATTTTTATACCATAGTTGGCCCGAAAAAATTTGTTAAAAACTATTTTGGGTCTTTTGGTTTTGTACTAAAGGAAAAGACTTAGTATAGAGGAGATCATACAAATCAAAAAGAGAGAATCTCATATAAAAAAGGTCTTGATTATTTCAGTTTTTATAAAGATAGAACCTAACTCGTTTAATAAAAATGAATTCTCGTAGCACCATCAACAATAAAATCTCTGTTCTATTCTCGAAATTTTTATTGACTCAAAATTATGTTGATACTAAACATAATCCAGGAAACGAAGGAGACCATCTCTATTATTTCCCGAGTGTATTGTTCTATAGATATTTTAAGAAATATTGTTCCCGACCCTAGGAAATTAGGGTTGGCTATTAAGTAGGACTAAAAACAGTAAGAGCTTGAAAAAGAGAGAGGTGTAGGGGGGATCGTGAAGAGTCAAATCTGAAATCTGGTTGTAGAGGATGCTGAAATTGACGTCCAGTTGTGTTAAGAGCAGGCGTAGAACCGATGATGGTGCCGAAGGGTGAGTTATATGAAAAAGTAGTGCTGCGTATTTCCAAGTTCTCTAGAGTGATAGAATCTAGGGCCCAGAATTTGCGATCTCTACACGTGAATTCAAAGAATTCAAATATTATGTGATTTAGAGTTTGAAAAACTTAAACATTAAACACAAACGGATCAAATCGATTTAACCACGATCATATTTAGATTTAGGTTTGAGTTAAACTTTCAAAACATAAGATAAGATATATATTTTTTATATATATCTTTTGTTGTGTGAATTATTTCTTTGTAAGTCAAAAATTATAATTAAATATGTAAAATATTTTTAGTTATATATTCTTCTCATTGTATTAAAGCTTAAATGAGCAAAATATTACGAATTTATATATAAATTCTTCAACTTTTCTCTTAAAAATTCGATGTGTAATATGACAGATTTTGAAATTAACACTAATAGTAATACTAATATCTATTTAAGTTATGATTTTATTTTATTTAATGATGTTATGTAACTTAAACTTAATAATATCATATATTCTTTTTACTATGTCATAATTTAAATGGGTAAAAAATTATAAATCTATATGTAGATTGTTTAACCATTTTTTATGAAAATGTGAAATAGTATGATAAATTTGAAAATCAACACTAATAGTAATATGCTAAGGCCGCTATTATCTAATAGCATCGCCACTAGTCTCTCATTTGAATAAATCAAGATTCGAATTCCCCTTTCCCTAAAGTTGTAATTTAGTTGGTAAAAAAAAAAAAAGAATACAATCATAGTAATATCAATATTCATTGAATCCATAATTCCACTTAATTTAGTAATGTTATATGACTTAAATTTTTGAATTTTTTATATTTAGTAAAATTTTACTTTATTAAAAGCTATTTTTTGAGTTGTAATCTTTTATTAAGTATAAAGATACTACAGTATTTGTCTTTATAAAATAAATATTATTATTATTCTTTCTTCTTCGTATTTATAAATATTTTATGAATTTAATTATAACTTTTTAATCGATAAATGCTATCAAATACAAGATATACGAGATATAATATGGTAGCACAAGCCTAATATAAATAACTCCAATCCCAATATGAGACACACTAAGTTATGGGTTTAGATTTTCTCGTACAATTAATAAATAAGTTATGTTTTGAGTTTAGATATTTTGGTTATGAACTTGTTTAGACATGAAAGCAAAACATGATAAGGTAATACAAATTGTTAATTTAATAGAATTCATACTATACATTTTCTATATAGAAAAAGGATATTTAATTCACCGGAAATTTATGATTATATTGTTAAAGGAGATAACATGTTTTGAGATAGTTACTTAGAAAATATAAAGAAATTAGAAAACTATGTTGCGTATATGTTAATGTTAATATGGTAAGATTTATTAAGAATCTTTTTTATGCCTTGTAAAATTAATTAGGTTCTTGCTAATTAATGCTTTAAAGTTATAGGTAAAGAAAAATTACTTCTCATGTTCTTTAATATTAACTATATACATTTTATGTAAAAAAAGTCATAAAAATATTCTTTTATTTATATTATATTATTAATAAGTGTTTTTAGAATGCTTATTAACATTATGCTATCAATTATGCACTAAAGATAAAAGAAAAAAAAATACCAAAAGAACATAGAATGGTAAAAATACTTTTGTTTGGTATTTGAGCAAGTGCTCTTAGGTTTTGTTAACAAATTGCAAATACTAGTTGTTGATAAACCATTTTGGTTGTTGGACCCCTAAGGTCTATCTCAACCTATAAGGACTACAAACCGACCTATCTAGGCTTATGACCAACTTATTTAAGACCAAGCTATTCGAGTCCAAGTCTAACCTTTTGTCTTATGATCTCCATCTAAAGCTTGACTCTCACTTTAGTGGCCAACTTACTCTTAGGCTGGTACTTGGGTTTCCAAAGTTTGGTTCTGTTGTGGCATTCATGCTCAAGACACCTAAAGACTAAAGCATTGCTTAAGAAGCTTAAGGATCGATACCTATACTCTTTTGGTATAAAATTTCATCAAATGCAAAGGGTATCAAAAATGGCTCAAACATCAGTGTGTCTTGGTTCACCTAGGGCCTAAAGCTTAAGGGAAGCATGGTGATAACTTGGAAGCCAATCCATCTTAACGATGCAAAGTCCACGTTACTCCTGTTTATCAGTCATGCCTAGTTAAGATAAAGGTCAAGGAGGCCTCACTAAAAATTAGAACAACTTAAAATACCCCTTAGGATCCTAACCTTACACCGACTCTCCTTATTGATTCCTGGACAATGAGATTCAAGGGACACAAGTATTGATAGGCTATTTTTGGCATTAAGCCCCCATTGTCTATTTCGACTTGTAAGGACTACGAACCAAATATCCTTGTTTATTTTTCCCATTCTCTACTTACATATTTTATTACATAAATGTGCACTGAAAAGTATTCGAGGCTAAGCTTATGATTGAGCTATCTGAGAGCAAGCTCAACCTTTCACCTCATGATCTCCATCCTAAGCTTGACTTCCACCTTGATTCCTAATCTACCCTTAGGTCAATACTCAGGTTTCTAAAGTTTAACATTCATGCCCAAGACACCTAAGGATTGGATACTTGCTTAGGAAGCTTGGGGATTGATACCTAGGCTCAATTTAGTATAAAATTTCATCAAAAGCAAAGGGTACCAAAAATAGCTCACACACTAGTACACCTAAGCTCACCTTAGTCCTAAAGCCTGGGAGAAACATGATGATACCTTAGAAGCTAATCCATCTTGGGTAATGAGAAGTCAACACCACTCCCTTCTAGTAGTCATACTAAGTTAGGATAAAGGTCAAAGAGGCCTCACTCAAGTTAGAACAACTCGAAACACCCCTTAGGAACCTAACTTACGTTGACTCTCCTTGTCACTTGCTTGTTAATGAAACTAGGGGTAAACAAGTCTTGATAGGTTATTTCAGGTGTTAGGCCCCTAAGGCCTATTTTGACCTATAAGGACCATGGGTTGACCTATTAGGCCTATGATCGAATTATCCATGTCTACATCTAACCTTTTGCCTCATGATCTCTATCTTAAGCTTAATTCCCACCCTAATTCTTGACTTATCCATAAGCTAGTACTTAGGTTTTTAGAGTTTGGTTCTACCTATGACATTCATGCCCAAGAGATCAAAGGACTAGAGGCCTACCTAGGAAGCTCGTATAACGAAAACCACAAGAAAAAAGCAAAGATTTCAACTTATGTAGGACTAGTGACTTATTACTTGCTACGTTACAACCGAAGATCTCGAATCTTACCTAAAATAAGAAAATACACTTTCTGACTTAAGTGGAATTTCAATATATCCACTTTCTAAATATATTTCCTCACTTACTACTATATATAAGGGTTCACCCTTAATGGTAAGGCACTTTAAACATGCATTCGCATTCTTGCCTTCTTGCCTTCTTGCCTTCTAACTAAGTCCCATAGCTTTACTAACTTAAATATCGGAGCGACCATGTTGGACAATACCTTGACACTCTTTATGATATTCTTTATAGTAGGCTTTAGGTCCATTGATCAAGGCCTAAATCTTAATTGATACCAGCCCATTCTACAGACAGTGCCAAATAGCCTATCAACACTAGCAAATGTGCACTCCATGATACATGTGTAACTTATTTTGCCAAACGATATGTATGCGAATTTTAAAATATTAAATGCAAGACATTGGCTTCAAGATAATTAGGTTTTTCAACCTATGAGAAGGAGTTAGTAGCATTGGTTTATGTAGTTGAACGTTGCCGACACTACTTATTAGGGAGGAAGTTTATAATTAAAACCAATCATCATAGTTTGAAATATCTCCTAAAGCAGTAGTTGGTAACTACTAGTCAACAAAAGTGGTTAACCAAGCTACTAAGATTAGATTATGAAATTCGGTTCAAGAGTAGCAAGGTGAACCAAGGAATAGATGTAATTTGTAGAGCCAAAGACACTAATTTATTAGCCATTAGGCTTAAGTTAATGGCTCTTAAGTTACTAGATGAGATAAAGAACAACCGGGAGTTATCTAAACAATACCATGATATCATTGAGAAGCTAGCCAACGGCCAAACTAAAGGGAAGTTTACCCTTGAACATGGCATACTAAAGAGGAAGGGTAGAATTGTAGTAAGGCTACAATCATCTTTAAAGAAGAAGTTGTAGAGTATCTACCATGAGGGCACCATAAGGTGTGCCATTTAGGAGCTCAAGTTACCTATAAACAATTGAGTGCAATTTATTTTTGGCCCAAAATGGAGAGGGGGATACGTTAATTTTTTAGAGAATGTGTTGTCTGTCAAAGACACAAGGTGAGAATGTGGCTTATCCGAGTTTATTGCAACTACTGCCAATTCCTAATGAATGTTGGATAGAAGTGATTATTGACTTCATTGAAGGCTTATCTAAATCAATTAGAAAGAGGTAATCATGGTGGTTATAGACCAACTTAACAAATACAAGCATTTTATTGCCCTTACCTATCCTTTTTCAACTTAGCAAGTAGTTGTTGCTTACTTAGATAATGTGTTTAAATTGCATAGGTTGCTCAAAAGTGTTGTGAGTGACAAGGATCCAATTTTCCTAAGTCATTTCTAGAAAGAATTTTTTCAACTGTAGGGGGTAAAATTACATTATTCATCGGCTTACCATCCTCAAAGTGAGGGTTAAACTGAAGTTGTAAATAAGTGTTTAGGGATGTATTTGAGGTGCATGACTAGCAAATACCCTAAATGGTGGAACTACTACTTATCGCTTGTAAAGTCGTATAACACTAATCCATTTGAGATACTCTACAAGTATCGACCCCTAATACATCTACCCTACATTCATGGAGACTCCAGGAACTATAATGTAAAATTGACTTTGACAAATAGGGAGGAGATGTTAAGGTGCTCAAGTTTCACTAGAAACGAGTGCAAAACATGATGAAACAACAAGCTAATAAGATGAGAATCGAGAAGACTTTTTAGATTGAAGATTGGGTTTAGCTTAAGCTTCAAACATACAGATAAATAAGCCTTAAGTCAAGACAAGGACAAAAGCTGATGCTTAAGTATTTTGGACCCTATAAGATACTTGATAAGGTATAAACAATGGCTTATCGACTTGAGTTATCCATAGAGGCTTCCATCCACCCAACTTTTCACATCTCTCAGTTGAAGAAATTTTATTTTATGGCATCCACCTGGTGACACCTCAATACTAAAAAAGATCTTAGAAAGGAAGATGGTTAAGTGGAGGAACTCATCTAAAGCCATGGGTCTGGTAAAGTTTAGCAATCAACCTTCCACAGACGTTACATAGGAGTTTATCGCAAATTTGAGGTTGAGATATCTAGATTCTCCCTTGTGGACAATAGATTTCAAAGGGGGAGGGACTGAAATGCAAATTCTAACTTTTAGGGTTTCGTAAAGGAGGGGGCGTGGAAGAGAAGCTTCTAGGACCTACGGAAGAGGAAGACACGTTGCAATGTCATATCAGGATTGACTGTTGTCATGTTTTAGGAACTTAGTCATTGAGACCGAATAATAGTGGGCCTAGTGTTGGGTTGGATTCCAATTAGAATAGGCTTGTGAGAATAAGTCTAGGCCATCTAGAAATATATTAATTTCATATCAGTAAAAACAAAAAAAAAAATATATATATATATATATATATCCATTTACGTTTGTAATTGTAACAAACTAGTGGATGGAACATGGGGGCACTTACTGGAATATTCTGTATCAGGTGGGAGGGCTAACAATTACATGTATATATAACACTTATGTACAAAAAAATCAGAGTGAAAAATTACAATATAGATATATATATATATATATATATTTCCTCCTAAACTCTGGTATTCGAGAGTCCTCTTCTTGTATTCGGGAATTGAAGTTTAGCATTGGTCCTTTATTGCATGAAACAATTGTTTAGTTGGGTATTCTCACCTATCAAAACCTTATAGAATCATTGTTGTGCTCATTACTCATTATGCATTTAGCTTTTCATGCGTAGCGTAACCGAGGGTACAACTCGTGCTTGCTACTCCTTCCATGCATTTCGGCCTTGTCATCGTTCAAGGGTGAAAAGAGTCGCTTACGCTTCAACGCTAGTTCCTTTCTTCGGAAATTACATTGAAGAAACTCAAGAAAGCATTTATTAAAGATTATCTATAAATTCCATTATTTATCAGAGTCTCTTGCATAGAAGAAAAGAGATTAAAAAACGTTGGTAATAATGCATGTATCGAAGTGGCCTATATTTACTATGGATGCATAGTTTGGTAGTTGTTAATTTAAATGTAAATCACATGTTAAATTATTAAAATTATATTTAAACTGTATGCTCAGATTATACATATATTCTTGAGAATTACTTATTTTTTTCTATTAACAAAATAAGATTATAAATATTTATTATCGGTTTGTATAGCGATTATTCTTAGTTTCTCAATGGAACAATAAGTACCATATAAAACATAGCATGAAAATTTTTTTTTTTTTTTTACTTAATCAATTATCCGAGAAATTATACCGTACGCTATATAAAATACAAATTATGAGATGTTATAAGCAATTGTCATCAATTAACTGAAAGTGTCTTAATGTTAGCAAGTTATAAAAAGAGAAAGTTTGAAACACATCATCTCATAACCTCATGTGAAAATTTTTCCTTCCTTGCCTTTTTTCTTTATAATTAAGATATATATATATATATATAAATTTATGAAATTTTTTTACATAAATATATAATATAGAGCACCTTTAATTTAATATATAACGTTATTTGTAGTTCGACCTGAAGTAGAAGAAAATCGTTCGTTGAACATGATGGGAGAGTTTTTTAGGGTTTAGGCCAAAAGTAGATGACCCATTTCGTGGGTTTTCTAGGATTTTTTCGTACAAGAAATTTTTGACTTTTGAGATTGGACAAAACATGCAAGGGCTGCCATGGTGCTATAACTGTCTGTAGCCCGAAGTCTTCACGTAGATTTGTATTTGATTAGTTGGCACAGGGGAGATCACGAAAATCAAAGTTCCATTACATGGACTATTAACCCACATGAAAAATAATCCATAAACTTTCTTTTCAACTATTGTCACGTGATGCTATTGAAGGAATTTACACGTGCTAATCTCAATCAACAGGCTTCAGAGTATGAAATAAACTAAACTTAACGTTTTACTGCTTTTTTTTTTATCTCAATTTTAATTTTTTATTTATTCGAATCTGTAATGTTTGTAAATAAGTTCTTTTATTAGTGGTATTAATTATTCTGTTAGAGAATGACATGTAAGCAGCCTTTGATTGGCCAAAACAATTAATTTAGTTGTTTTTTTTACCAATTATGGCAATATTACTAAACTATAACAACCTTGATAAATAATTAATTTAGTTAAAAAATAAAATTATTTATATATTAATTAAGTGCAATAACAAAAATTAAAAAAGTCATAAAATAAAAAAGAAGAAAAGTAGAAAATCTTAAAAATAAAAAAGTATTTCCAATCACCTTATAATCACATATAGCCAATAAGATCACTTTAATTAAATAGGTCACAACCCACTTACAATAATATGTTAATTCAACTCATCACCTGAATTTTATTAAAAAGAAAAAATAGAGTTTTGATTCGGTCACATATAATTGATACGGTTTTAAACTTTATTTTTAAAAAAGAAGAAAAAAAAAAGAGAGTAGAAACTAGATTGGGTCTCAACTGGATCATGCATGGCTTATGCCCGAAAACGTAAGTTGGTAGTCCTGTTTTATAACTAATATAATCTTTTCTTTGCATTGGGAAAAGACATTAAGATAAATTAGTCAAGACCCACAGGGCTTATATGGTACAAAATTTTATTTAGTTATTGAAACAAAACAAGCTCGAAGCGCGTTTACATCCTCCAAATAACATAGGGTCGGCTGAAAAATAACCTAAAGTAAATTACTTTGGGAAATAAAAAGGATGCTTAGGTCAGATGCAATTTGTCATGACCTAAGATTAGGAAGATAATATTTATCATTAGCCATCCATATGAATAATTTGCGGAGGCATCATAGAAAAGACAACTAGAGGGTACTAATCATGTACGCTTTCAAAAAGATGGATAGAAAAGATGTGTGCTGGCGGGTGGGAATGTTGCCTGATTAAGGGGGGTGCTCTATATTGGTAAATACCAAATTAGGATGAATTTCTTTTATTTTATTTTTTTTGAGAAAGACAAATTTTATTTAATAAGAAAAAGTTACATTCTTAGAATCATGAAGAATTGGAGGTACAAAAAGCCAATCAGGTTGATTGGCTCATTTTTTAAAAGTCAAATTATCCAACATAGAGAATAAAATTATTCATTGTTGGATAGATTGGCTTTTAAAAGTCAAAATTATAGGAACAAAAAGTTACCCAACTGATAATATATAAAAAAAAAAAAAAAGAGAGAGAGAGAGACAAAAAGTCCATAAAAGAATTACATCATTATTTGATACATTATAGTATACTACTACAGGTTTACCGTTTATGTTAAAGTATTAGACCAGGCATATAAAATTCACTGAAAAGGAAACTTCAGCGGCAGATGATGGTTACCATAGTGCCCTCTTTCCTTATCTTTTCTAATAATTATCTTCTCCGATACTTTCCATAATGTCTTATTGGTTTTATTAATTATTTGCTTACGTATCACTGTAATTATATTTAATAATAAACCTACAATTTTGATACGTAAGCGATATATTTTCGGAGTTAAAAAAGTATAATATAAAAAATCTTAGATGATATAATTAATGACAAATATGTATATTTATACTAGATTTTTATCCATTTTTATAATCAGCCACTGGAAATTTAAAAATATCAACTTATTATTTATAACTTTTCAGAATGAGTTATAGTACAAAACTAGAGATCAACAACAAAAATGAGTCAAGTTGAAGTATTTAATTTGCAATAATGGATAATGTTCATGTAATTAATTACATGTAAAATTCAAGCACCAACATTGTTGATAGTGATTTTGAACATGTACCAACCATATTAGGCCTAAGAATTGGTATTACATATAGGGTCCCTTTTCCTAAGTTGACCTCTTGGATGCCTAGCCCAAGCTCCAAGAGCTTAAGACGGTCCCCTATGAACTAACTCCCTTATAATAGCCCACAAGGAGCAACCGCGACGCCCGGCATTTCTTTATGTCACAAGCCATGCAAGATGGCATTTTGCAAAGGTACCTACCCCTCCTTTAATGAAAAACACATACGTATGTACTTCACTTATACTGAATTAAATGCAATATAATATCTGATGATTTTTCTCTCAAAAAGCCCACGTAGCTAAAATTGTACGACAAGAGATAGGCATAAGACTCAAAGGAATCATTCTTCGACCACATTAGAAGATCTTACCAATCTTGAGTCCCCCAAAACCTAGAACAACATAACTTAAGATGCGTACTAAGAATTGGCAAGCTCTTAAGGGTCATGCTATAAATACTCAATCCTTCTCTCTCTTGATAAGGATTTTACGCACTCACTTGCTGCCACTTTTAAGCCTTCTATTTGTCATATTATATACATCTTTACAAATATAGCTAACTTAAACATCGAATAACCCAACCTAGCAACCCTTGTATGTTCTACTCATACCCGTTTGTTTTGTAAGTCAGTCTTATTATATCTAGCTCTACTCTAATTCAGCCATCTAACTTCGAAAGCTCCAAATCACTCTTCCCACAAAATGTTGAGATGACAATATTGATACTTTAACTTTGTATAGTTAATTATAGTAATAGGTATCATATATTATATTTTTCCTATAATTGATAACTATGGTACCTTAGAGGATTTAGTTAAGTGTTTCTCGTATACTTGTGAACACAATACAAATAGAAATTTTATATTTCCAAAGGCGTTTAAAAACCATATCTTAAAGCATACTTGTTTTATTTCGAAAATTTCATAAATGCAATAGAAATATGCATCACCAAAACTAAGTGGATCCACATAAATACTATGCTTATGGATTTAGAGAAGTCAAATATCGTATAGGGAATTACTTGAGAAAATTTTTTAGAGTTAAGGTATTGTCAAATTCTTATATTAGATTTTACTATTTTTTTTTATTTATACTACTGCTTCTTGTTATCTATCTTAGTATTGATCTCTACTACACTAAAAGGTACAACAATATTACGAGTAAATCAATTCGTGTAATCTTGTTTGGAGTCCATTGCTAACCACTTTAAATAGAAATTTCCTGTTTTCAAATGCCTAAAAGTTGTCAAGGCTTTTATAATCAAGTGTTGTAGATACTGGTCTTCTTATGAGATGGACTAAATTGTTGTAGGAGATGGGCTAAATTTGATTCTTTCCCTCTCATAGTTGTTATGATAGTACGGAAAAAAAAGCATAAAAGTTACTCATAATATATACAATCAATACCTTAAAAGTCACAACTTTCCAATAAATAAATGTAATTAGTGTAAATAGAAAACTATACCATTGAAAATTTATAATATATTTGACTGATTTTATAAGAATGAAATAAAATATTTCCTTTTTTCACAAAGCTATTATGCGATTTGAGAACTAAGTATTCTATAGAATCTCTTTGCTATCAAATAAAGAATTATTATTCCTCCATAGGCTTTAAGGAATAACTAGTTCTCAAATTTTCTAACCTAACTTTGCACATCTACCCATGAATTGGGAATAAAGGTTTTGGGGTATTTAAGTATATGTTTTTAGTATATTGCTAATATTATTTTAAGTGGATTTAAATAAAATAATAGCTATTATTTTTATATTCTATTCCTTAAAAATGATGGTTCTATTTATATTTTATTTCATTTTGCAAGCAAAGGATAGGTGCAGAATTAAGAAACTAATATGGGGGACAAGGGTGGGGGAAGGGAGTCAAGTATACCTCATTCGAGTCGATATAGAATTATTCAAAGGAAATGTCCACTTAGCACTACAATCATGGTATATCTTATGTATACAAAAATGATACCAATAAAAATAATGGATTAGCAAAATTTTGAATATACAAAGGGGTGAGTGGGTATAAGGTTATATCCATATCCTACCTTATAAATACAAGTTCTCAAAGTTTGTTATCCATACCCTATCTAGTGACATTTTAGAATCACCTTATATCTTGTAAATTGTATAGAGTACAAGATACCCTATAAAACCTATAAATCCTTTTTCTTGTAAATTTCAATATATCTAGTTTCTACTTATTTTCCCTTAATTCCAATTTCTTTTATTTATTTTTATTTTTAATTATTTTCTTCATTGATCATTATTATACAAACATATCAATTTTAGTGAAATCTCGATTTCAACTTTAAATACTAAATAAATAATTTTAAATTGGACTCATTTAGAAGGTTAACTTATTTTAGTAATAAGAATATTTCTAAATTATAAATTATAATCTCTTAAGTCATAGTCAAAATCCATAATGATGCTTCATGTATCACAAATATTAAATCATAATCTTTCAACTAGATTTTTTTCAAAAAGGAAAAAGATAAAAACATTAGTCTCAAATAAATTTTAACTTAAACAATACTATATAAATTTATCATGAGATATTTTTCAAATCTAATATAAAGAAATTATTGCATAAAAAATAATTTAATAACATACTTTATTTAAGTGCCCTTACATAGATTCTTTTTTTTTTTTTCAATTTTAGTAGAGTTAGACATTGTAAATAAAAAAAGATAGAGTAGAAAAAAAATGCAATAAAAAAAATTAAGAAGGAAAAGACTAATATGAGGACATCGGATTTAATTTAAGATTCCTCATGATTTACATTCTGTTTTTTTCTTAATCCATACAAATAAAATGGTATTTTTTTTTATTTATTAATTTTATATAATTATTATTATAAAGTAGGTACCAGATACTTTAGAACCTATACCTTATATACTTTACAATATAAGTTCTAAAATGGGTATAAGCTACCTTAACCTCATACATGTACCTTATCCTATAAATATAAGTTATTAAAAATTACTACTCAAAACCTACCTTATAATCTTAAATGCCCACCCAGAAGCTATTTGATCCAGTAGGATCTAAGCGAGTACCTTGTATAACAGGATTATCTACTTGCCTTTATTATACAACAAACATAAATTAAATTATTGATGAAAATTATAGCGAGTAACCAGATCAGTTATAATTATAATTGATGATATGGCAATTGATTGATAAATAACGTATTAAAAATTTTGATTTGATTAACTAATTCTTTTGAGTGATTGAAATTTATTATTATTACTTTCCCTTGAAAACTTAATATATATTACCTAAATAGTTTTACATCTAAAATCCTCTTAAAAAGATGTATGGAAAGTATTGAAATTAATAATAATTTAAGAACAATACAATTATGGAAAAGAAGAAAACGATGAAAATGAAAACATGTTGTTTGGAATATTGTGAAAGAAATAAAAAAAAATTAAAAAAGGGGGAAAATAGAGAAATAAAGAAGGATTTAGATTCTCTCTATTTTTTTTTCACTTGATTTCACTCAATTTAGCAAATCAATTGTTCAAATCATCTAAATTTTTTTAAATATCCTCTAATGTCATCATGACGTAAACTTCTTTTTTATAATTTTAATTATTGATTACATATGACAGTACATTAAAAAAAATAAATCGAGGAATTTCTTTTTTTAAAAAGGAAAAAATAGAGAAATAAAGAAGGATTTAGATCCTCTCTATTTTTTTCACTTAATTTCACTCAATTTAGCAAATCAATTGTTCCAATCATCTAAAATTTTTTAAATATCCTTTAATGTCATCATGATGTCAATTTTTTTCTTATAATTTTAATTATTGATTACATATGATAGTATGTTAAAAAAATAAATGGAAGCTTTTTTTTAAAAAAAATAAGGTAAATTGAAAGGATTCATTTTCAAAAAATAAGGCGAAGAAAGTAAAAGGAATTTGCGAGTGAGTTGGTAAAAAATAATTGGGATGGGAATTGAATTCTTATCTTCATAGATTAAAATATAAACTTTACCCACTAGGTTGTAGTCCTTAACATATCACTTATTGCTTCTAAACATATAAATATAAAACATCTTTTCTTCTTCTTTTTCAAATAAATATAATAATTTCTTGAACCTCCCCGCTCTCCCCAACACACCAAACAGCAACCCGTCCCTGCCATAAGCCAGACATGGCATTATTTAATTCAGTGTAAAAAGATGGCAAAAAAATATAAATAAAAAAAATTAAGAAAAGAAGAGGACCCACAAATATAACATGATTATTTCCTTTATTTAATTAACTTTCTAGCCGACCTAGATAACATAGAAAAATTAATGCACGGACAATATCTTCCAAAGGATGTGCTTTATGAAAGTGAAACTTTGTTGGATGAAGGACCTTGACTAAAGTGGCTTTTGTGATTTTTATACTAAAGGGTCGATGTCATAATGTCATCTTTGTCAATGCAATTCATTTACTTCCTTTTGAATTGTTCCTCTCTTTGGTTGTTTTTTTCTTTTTGCCACGTTAAACATGTTTTTTTTTTTTTTTCACAAATCTTAAACTCCACTACTTTCACAAGCATTCATGAGTTTGACAAATATTATTAAACATATTTTCTTGGAATTAAAGTAATCCAAAAATCCATAGCCATGATCGAATGTTTCGACACTTAAACATTAAATCTAATAGTTCTAATATATTATAGAATAAAATTGATCTTGGGATGATACTACATACACTAAACTAGATTATAACATTAAGAAATGAGGACATCAAATTATTACATACGTTAAATTCGTGAACAATTTCTAAGAATTTTATATAACTATAGTTCGATTATTATATCATCGTATATTCAAAATATGGGTACTGCCTATCAATTAGAGAGTTTGAGCATTGCATGTAATAACAAATTGTGGTACATAGGTTCAAGCAACCAACTGTCTAGTTGACTCCAAAATTGAATAGTGAATTATTTGAAAATTAAGTAATAAGATTTCAATCTAATTAAAATAATGTAAGGTCAGATTTTTATAAAGTATACTAGACACATCAATATGGGCTCATAGCAAACCTAATTAAATGGACCACATGACCCAGGAAATATTAAAAAAAAAAAAAATTGTCCTAGTTGTCCAAATGTTCCAAAGAAAGTCTTATGGGCATTCAAGCTCCTAGGTTCGCAAATCTATGATTCTCCTTCATCTATAATTCATAAACAAGTGATAGCTTAGCTTTATGTGCCTGAAAGAACCATATATAACTCTTCACTAAGTTAGACTAGCATAAAATGATGGAAGATTTTTTTTTTTTTTGTTCTTTTTTGGAACACCATGTGCATGTAAATTGTTATAAAAAATTACATTTGGCCCCTCTAGTGAATTGAGTTGATAATGACTAAACGTGATTTCATCAAGATCTATACGTGGTTTGAGTTACTTTATGTTCAATCAAACTTAACTTATTTTGTGGTCTTCCATTAAGATTAGCCCTACATGGTAGTGATCATGGAATGGGTATATTTGTTAGATTTATGTTGAACATGCTAGAAGATGCAAGGAGAATGATGAAAGATTCAGGATATTTTAGGAACAAATTTTCTACAAATCTAGCAATCAAAAGGTCTATGGGCATATGAATAGGAAAGAATACAAAAGGAAAAAATTATGAGGGTATTTCAAATATTTGGATAATGAGGGAAAGTAAAATAGATTGAATTTCATACATAATTAGATAAAATGGAATATAGCATAAAATTATTAATATACTCATAAGAACAATAAAAGATAGGGTAAGAAAGAGGTAAAATTGGAATTCAAATAAATTTTTTAACTATCTCTCCTCTTTCTCTCTAATTTAGATGGGAAAAAACTTTGATAGGGTCGATAAAAACTTTTCTCTTCTAAATTCAGCTCACGTTGCTTTACTTCCTTTTTCTAAACAAGAAAAAATGTATTCACTTTCCCTCCTCTCCTAACTCTTTTTTTTCATCTATTTTCCCTTATAAATCAATTCCTCCAACTTCCTTTTCTATAAAAAAAGAAAAAAAGAAAAAAGAAAACAAACAGGAAATCAAACGTACTAAAAACCCGGTTTTTCTTTCTACTTTCCTTTTCCTCCTTATCTTTCCTTCATCCTCAACATAGACTAAAGATTTGGACTGCTGGTAAAGTAAAATCCAGCAAACTTTTATATATATATATATATAACTAGTCACTTCGTGAAGCAAAACCCTAAATAGGATTAGAGGTGTAATTTCCAAAAGAGAAGGCTACGATGTACGTGAAGCAAGTAAACAATAATTGCAGAGATAGCAACAAAACATGCCTACCTTTTGTTATATATCTCCTGGTCTTTTGATTGCTCGGAGCTCAATGTCATTGAAAACCCTAGCTAGACTTAACTTATCCATCTATCTCACCTAATTAGCACTAAAACTTAAGCTATCATGGGACAGCACCAGGAACCAGGACCAGCTAGCTGCACGCAACATAGGAGGTGCACGTACTCACACGCCCACCTTGACTTAGCTGTGGCAGCACGCAATTTGCTTGGACTTTTTCCCCCATCACCTGTCCAAACTTGTCACTTTCAACCTTCTTTAACAGGATCTAGCTTTTTTCACTTTACCAATTTAATGTCACGTGATATAGTGAATCTTTTTCCCCTACCTACCCTTGTTTTTTTTTTTTTTTTATCTTCCATCACAAGTTTACCTTCAATTTTTTTTTTCCCTTTAATTAAAAAGTTCATTTGCTTAAAATATAGATAATATTTCAGTCACTATCACATCCCAATTTTATATGTTTTCTCTTTTTAATTTTTTCTTAAAACTTAAAGTTATTATATATCACACTTAATGAAAATTTTACCTATCAAATTTTACACTTTTAAACTCGAAATGGCTAAATATTGTATCTTATATCCATCATCTTTAAATAGTTGATGTAACAAAGAATCATTGATCAAAATGTACAATGATAAATAAAGCTATAAGTTTGATAATCAAAAGTTTAAAAATATATAACATTTAGCAACTACAAATTTTACATATAACACTAAAAAGTGTCTAAAATTTAGGTAGCAATTTTGATACCATCCCTTAAAATTTCCAAATAATCTATTTGGAAATTGCTCAAGTTTTATAAATGCTTGACATCTATTTCTATTTTCTCTAAACCAGATTAAAGAAAACAAACCTTTGATTTTAGCTATAATAATCAGACCTATAGAACTATTTCATTAGACTTTATTAGACCCCATTTTGATATTTTTCTCTCCTTATATGAAATAATAAAAAAAATATTAAAATTTATTCTTTATTAGTTTTAAGTTTTACTTATGTTTAAGGAATACAATGACAGTGGGGACCAGAAGGCTCTTTTCTTTCTTTAAAATTTGAAGGTCCAGATACTTAATTTTAAGTTAGTATTTGGTCAGTATAAGGATAGCATAATTTTCTTGTATCAAGTTTATTGAGTGCAATTGTGGACACGAATTTTTATGGTTGAAAAATTAAAAAAAAAAATTAATTATTCATACTATAAATTATAATAAAGTACAAAACTTAATTTGGAAACTTGGTGTAGCGTTATTTTTGGAACTTCAAAAAGATATTAATCTTGTATTGTAAAATGGATTTTTGTACCACAAATATGTGGTATAAATTTTTTTTTATTTAGTTTTTTAAAGCCTATTTGTCTAGTAAATTTTGCTCAATGTACAAACCAAAAAATAGATTAAAAAATTTATACACCATAACATTATGAAAATATGACAACCAAATGATATTTAAATATAGATAGAGACTTAAGGAGATATATTTGCAATTCCTTTAAAATAAATGTATACGAAACTTAAACCCGTCATGATCACTTTTACAAGCCGGCTTTGAGCTTAATATTGTACTGCTCAATTTAATTCATTTGCGAGGATAATGAAAGTGCAAAAAGCTATACCTATTAATTGGTTCACACTCCATTACGATAACATTTATAATTTTTAAGATATAAAATATGGATTATTTGTCGGTCATATTCTTCAACATGTTGTAAAATAAATGAATATCTTTTTAGTACAAACCCTCTTACCTTCTTTCCCCCTATTTACATCCTCAGTCCGATAAGAGTTAAACGTTTAAAAATTGAGAAATAGATAGGTCATATTAATATGCTTTTAAAAAATATAATGAAATATACGAGCAAGTATACCGAAACTTCTACGTGGCAAAAGATATATGGGACCCATACATGGATCTCTCTTTTCCATTGGGCAAGAATTTAGAAAAAAAGGGGAAGCTATTCGTAGCCGCTCAACTTAAAAAAGAAAAAAAAAAAAAAAACGAAAATTAAGTTAGGATGTAATAATTAGAATTTTGTTTGGATAGGAAATTGGTCCAACTCAGGGGAAACATGGACCACTGGAGGGACAGGGACAGATTCCAAGAAAGCAAAGGGGAAAAAAGAAAGAGAAATTGACCCAAAGCCGGCACATGAACAACGCTCCCCATTACCATGACAAAAAGCAAAAATATTTAATAATGACGTCCCCCTTCCGTAAAGCAGCTTATCCCCAAACGCCCGCAATTTCATTAAACCACTCCACACGGGCTGTTCAACGTCAAAAATAATTGTTGCGTTTGTCCACCACGTGGAATGCATCTAAGCTCGTCGAGTTAATTTCATCAATGGAATGGAACTGTTCAATTACCAATCATATCGTTAAGTTCTTATTATTTAATGCATGACGTATGATAAAAAAATAATAAAATTACTTAAGATTATTTATAAAAAAAATTAATTCTAAACTTTCATTTAAATATAAATTTATCATTTAAACTTTTAAAGTACATTTCAAGACTTATTAAAATTAATAAATTGATTGACCTAATATTTTGATTATGTTACAGATTTACTTTTTGAATTTATCAAAATATACTTAAAAGTAGTACGATTAACATTTTTTTTTCAATGAACTAAACGCTTCATTAAAAAAAATAAAGTCAAGAATTAACGAATTCATTCGAAAAATCATCACCGAATATATCATTCCTCCCACTATTACTTAACATTAATTAAAAATGAAAATACTTTTTATATTACTAATATATTAAATTTAAAGAGATCTTAAAATAAATATTAAAATATTAATCCACGTCTAAATCAAATCCTTATGGTATTAAATATACCGTAATATCACTCCATTAACATTATCCATTCTACAAATTAAAAAAAAATTCAAAAGAAAAAATATTTCACTGATTAATTTGGTCTGCTCTGACAAATGAGTACTTAATAATTATAACAGATAATAACTATACCAGATATGCTTACGCAAATAGTCCAGCGTGAGGTCACCCTCTCGGGAGGCGCGTAGAAGAATTACAAAACACTCCGAACCCATTTCGATACATCAACATCCATGGTCTCAAAGTAAATTAAAATATTAGAAAAAAGGGACAAACTGAAATCACGAACGGCGCACACGCTTGGCTTGGCGTCGCACACTTCACCAACTAAACTGAACGTAGACGCCGTGGCTGAGCGTGATTCCCACGCGCCACCAATGTCACGCGTCTCCGCTCTACTAATTCCAATCATATTGTTGCCCGATCAAACGCAAGAAATGTATGGGAAAATCAGATACGATGAAGCTAAAAGAAAAACTCGTATCATCGTACCAGCACAAATGCATTGATCTCACGTCTAACGACAAGTGAATGAACATTAACTGCTTGAAAAATTCTTTAGATTCATGAACCATGCAACATTTAGCAAGAGGGCTAAAACCCACAGTATGTCATAGAAATAGAGGAACGAAACCTTAAAAAGAAAGGCATCTATCTACATCAAAGGTTCTCTCTCTAAGATCAATTCCCTCCCTTCCCTTCCCTCTTATCTTTTTTCTTTCCTTTTTTTTTTCTCATTTTTGTTCATAAGTTAAATTAAAACACAATTAATAACGCCAAAACTACAATTAAAAAGGAAAAAAAAAAAAAAGAAGACGAAAAAGTATATCTAAAAAAAAAATAAGGAAAAAACCCCATAAATGAGTAGGTCCAGGATAAGTCTAATCACATCCCCACCGGTGGCGGCTCGTTCAAGTCAATCGGCAACCCTCTTCTCGCCATCGCCAAAATCTCCCCCGCTCCACCACCACCGCTGCCGGCGGCGGTTCCGGGAACCGTCACTTCCCTATTCTCACTTCCGCCAACTTCCTTAAGCACAGCCGTATGAAGAAACTCCCCGAACAAGAGCCTCCGCTGGTTATGGTGGTGGTGTTCGAGGGAGGCGGCAGCGGTGGAAGGGAGGTTAAGGTCAAGACAGACTGAAGGCGAAGGAGAAGGTGAGGAGGGAGGAAGCGGGAAGTTGGTCTTGGCTTTAGCGCCGCGAAGGGAACGGGCGGCGCCGTCGTAGGCAAGGGCGGCTTCTTCCGGAGTGTCGAAAGTGCCTAACCAGACACGGGTCTTCTTCCAAGGGTCACGTATCTCGGCGGCGTATCGTCCCCATGGTCGCTTCCGTACACCCCTGTAGTGGCCTTCGCGAGATGACGCCATGAGAGAGAAAGAAAGAAAGAGAGAAAGAGAAGTGTGGAAGCAGTCGAGTAATGCCAAAGAGGGAGGGAACAGAAATAGTTGGGGGGACACACCGAGAGATAGAGAGAGGGAGTGTGGGTAGTGAATGAGGGATGGGACCCACGACACAGTCACCCGTAATCGTCGGCTGGACGGCACACCACAATCTTTATGTAAATTTCTCTCTCATGGTTTTGTCGCTTGAAGTGGGTGTATAAATAGACGGTGGGGGAAGCCTAGAAGGTAGACTCGTTTGGGCAGCAGCCCACAATTTGGGCAGCAAAAATTTTCCACTAGAAATAAATATATTGGGTAGTTGATTTAATTTTAGTTTGGAAAATATTCGCAAATTCTTTTGGAGTCCCACGACAACAGAGTCCGATTTAAGGAGAGCAGTACAGTATGAATTTCTTGTCTTATATTTGATGCGCTAAATATGATACAATTTGCTTTTTTTTTTTTGTATATTATAAATTAGGGTGAATGTTACTTTTAGTATTTGAATTTTATCTATTTTTATAATTAACTATATAAAGTTATTTTTTTTTAGTCAACTATATTTACATATTATAATTTGAAGAGAAAAATTAGAATTTAGTTTATTCCATTGAAAGATCAATGTTAATGTCATTAGGTTATAACGATTTTGACAATTACTTAAAGTTTAAACGTATCAATTTGCTATAAATAAACTTTCCAAAAACCATTTATAGTATGTTTTCTTAAATAGTTAATTATAAAAATAAACAAAGTTTAGGTAGTTAATTACAAAAATGAATAAAGTTCATGTTATTAATTGAAAAAAAAAGTTAAAGTTCAAATACAAAATTAACATTTTAAATTATAGATAATTGTAAAAATAAGTCAAGTTTAAATATCAAATCTAACATTCACCTTACAAATTATTTAAAAATAACATATTAGAATAACGATTCTAACTATCACAACTTTCATATTACTAAGATTAATCATAAAGTAAAAGGGGGGGTTTTGTTAAGTACTATGCTTGATTTATAAGGCAAACATGCTACAAAACTTTTCACCCTATCTAGTATCTCCAAAAATTGAGAATCAAACGCTACTTAAAATTGTAATTAATTTTAAAAGGGTTAATATCGCAAATGGTACATAAACTTTACCAAAATGTATAATTTACTTCTTACACTTTAAAAAAAAAATCATTTTGCTGCTAATTGAAGTTTTCCTATTATTTATGCTATCTTAACTAACTCTATTAAGTTCATTTATTTACTTAAATATAAGGATGAATAAAAAATTCACCCATTACTGCCAATGGATTGAATAAAATAGATCATAACTCATTTCACGTTAACCGACCACCTAAGATTAGGAAGTAGCTAGCAAACACTTAGTAAAGGGTCACACATCTCCTTATAGGTACCTACAAGATGGATGGAACCTTTAATTTTTAGTTCATTCTTCCATATACCTCAACAAACAAATTTAAAAGAGTTAGTTCAGATAGTAAAAATAATTATGAAAACTTCAATTAAGTAATAAATTAATCTTTTCAAAGTTATGTTTTAGTGATGTTTGGGTACCATTTGTGATATTAAACCATCTTAAAAAGTTAAAAAAAAAACTTTTACTAAGGTCACTTAAACTCATCAATAAATGGATTTTCTTTATTCTAATATGGTATTTTCACCTATTTGCTATGTTGTCATATGTGATAGAATTTCGGTAATGGCAATTCAATAAAGGCTTCACATTTTGCTTTTCGTTTATATATGCCTATACGTTGACTCAACTACACACTCTTACTCATGATAAGACTTTGAAGTCCTACCTACTAAAGTTAATAAATATATGTAATAATGCATAAAGGGCAATAATGGATACATTACATCACAAAATTATAAACAAATATGGAAAATCTCCAAAGGGAAGAAAAAAATAGAGATCATTCTCGAAATAAAGAGGCAACCATAAACTAAGTCTAATATGGAAACTAAAGTCGTTTGTTCATTTATCCTTATACCTAATACTAGTCCAATTGTCAGATCCCTAGCCCTTATAATAGTTAACATCATCAAAGTCCTCTACACCTTTAAACGAAATCCCAATTAAGTGAACTATGAAGTCTAATGAGCACACAGTATCAAAAACACTACATATGCTACAGTTGCATGCAAAGTTATAAGGTAAGGGCAACAAAATAATTTAATATAATTGTTATATATAGAGTTCTTTACTTATATTAGCTATTGAGACTTAAGCCACTACCTCAATAAACAATTGCATCCCATACCATAATAGCATGTTATACTACAATTGCATCCCATTGGCAACTTATCTTCAAATGTCTTAATTGTATTAGCCACATTTCTACCATATAAGCGATACATGCACACAAAACTAAGATGGTATTGGTATTTAATTACAAGCCATTTTTTCAAAGCATCAAACACGTATAGGCAATGAATATCTAGTTTATGGCTCATCTAATCACATATAGTAAATCAATTATGGCTATGTTAGTTTGAACCAATTATTTAGTACTCGATTTACTTAGATTTTGCCCGAACATAGCCTTTTAAACCAAAAGTAGAAAACATTACCTTAGAAAATTGAATTTTAGATCAAACGCTTAGACATATCTAAAAGTCACTTTTTAATAGCTTCTAGTTGGCTAACAAGCAAGGATTATCCATGGATCCTATCGATTAATCACAAGCCTAATGGAGAGGGGCTAGTCGACCATGGTGAGAATTTCAATCAATAACTTAAGTAGCTAACCGCCCTATTAGCTAATCAGTTACCTCCAGTTGACACCCTCCAAAAACTCCCTAGACTAAGGGGATTTAACCAACAAGTCATAATTGATTCACTTAAGTCTAAATCTAACATAAAATGCACCCATACTCTCTAATTTATATTAATAAAAAGAAAAAATCCAAATTAGGAAAACACAATAACTACATCATTTTCATTCAAATCATAAATTTATCGAGAGTTTTTAGTTGAAGCTTAATTATTAAGTATTGAACAAAACACAATAACTTTTTCCAAATCAATTTGTTGTGGACCTATCCAAATCATTTATTGAATAATTAATTTACCTAAGTCAAATAAAAGCTCGACTTTTTTCTATAAGTCCATATAGAGAAATCAAGTATTGATTTCTTCAATTCAAGACAACACAAGTAGAAAATTTTGTACACTACATATACATACAAGCATGTCATATACTTGCTTTTTTTATGCAAAACAACACATGTCAATGACTCGTTTTGATTTATTTCTTAATCAGAACCCCCATTTGGAAGCAGCGTGTTTTAGGAAAAGAGAAACAATAGGGTAAAAGAGGTATATAGACATTTACTTATCATGATTTCTTTTTAAAATCGTGTGTAGAAAAATTTATAAAGTAGGGGAGCACTGGTTGAGAGTGAGAGAGTATTCCACAATTGATTTTTATTTTTTAAGAAGGGTAAGAACGAGGAGAAAATATGTGCGAACTCATTGTAAGAGGCTTTTATTGGTTCATTGCTCCTTACATTAAAATTTTTTCAAATAAGAGTAAACTAGTATAGAGGGGCAGTATATAAGGTCTCATTCATACCCTACTCTATTAGGTACAGGTTCCCAAAATTTGAAATCGAAACCTATCTTCTAACAATTTAAAACTATCTTAAAATTTATATCTTATAAAACTTACAATGTAAACCTACAATATGTACAATATTTGCCCAAAAAAAATAAAATAAAATAAAATAAAGTTCCATAACTAAACAAAATTCTCTTAAGATGCTATATTTATTAATCAATTCCTATAATGTAAATTACAAATATGAGTGCCCTAATTGCTTGTTACCATTTTTTTTAAATAGAATTTTAAGGTTCATTCCCATTTTATTGTATACTAGAAAGGGCAAGCAAGTGGACTTTTGAATCAAATCCATTTGTTTATGTAAAATCTACTATAATTGCACCAAATATGTCCCAGTTTCATGATACCGTGTCCAGCTATATACATAAAATACATATCTATGAAAAAATATTAATTGAGATCCTTAAGCATTATTCATGGTTCTCTAAGAAACATGAAATCCTTGAGTTGCCATAAACTTTTTTTCAAAGGGTTGTTTTGGTTTCAATATTGTATTATGCATCCTATAAATGATATAAATAATTGTTAACGAATTCTTTTTTAAGAAATTTAGAGATAAAGTAATAAATTTTTTTATAAGAGAAATCCTTGATATGTTGATATGCCATATAGAGATCTGAAATAAAATAAAGTCTTAACATTAAACATGGTCTTATAGTCCATTTACATGTACTGCCATGCTCTTACTCTTATGCTAGGTCTATTTATAATTCCAATAAATTCACCCTTTGAGTCTAAGTCCCTTGACAACAGCCATATATTACCCTCATAGGTTCACTCACAATTGAAGAACTTTTGCTCCTTCAGTTGGTCCATCCAAATTTATTATTCACACTCACATATCTAGACTCTTATTAATCATATTACACTACAAAACAAAAAACAAAACTTAAGGATATCTATACCATACAGAAAACGACCATTGCTTATGTTATCATTCAATATCAAGTAATCAAAGTTCAATTCATCAAAGAATCAAAAGAGAAAAATAACCAAAGATCAAGCAAGCAACTAAATTTTTTTAAGATCATGCTTTGATGCTTTGGCTTAGCTATTGAGTTCGATCGAAGCTAGGAAAAAACGAGGTATAAATCATAAGCAAAGAAATAGAGACATAAAAAAAAAAAAAAAGGAGGCAAGGATGTGAAAAAAGACAAGGTAGTTGATCACTATAATAGATGGTTGATCACTAATGCTTTGCAATTGATCTAGCTTACTCATAGTTGACTAAGCATTTCGAGTAGGTCATAGCAAGTTCTTATTTTTTGGTTTTTTTTTTTTAGATTAAGTTATTCTTATTCATGTAAATTAGGGTTTCTAGGTCGTATATTAGATCAAATAGAGATTAGAATTCCTAAGCACTTTAGAGGAAATGATGCTTAGTAATTGTAAGAATAGTCATGCTTTTGTTATTACACTACAATCATACATTCAATCTTATTTATAGTTTCTACCTTGGTGTTTGGGGTTTCCCATGCTAAATTAATTATTTGTTTCTCTCTTGATTATGTATCTATGATCTGTAACAACTCATAATAAATTGAAAAGATGGTAAACAAGTACCACATTAATAAGTTTGATGGATTTGGATTATGGTTGACAAGAACAAGAGGAATCATGTCACATTCCGACATGAAGAAGGCTTTAAATCAATTGTTAGAATCTGTAAGCATGAGTAGTGGGTAGAACTTAACGAAAAGGCCTTACAACTATCCCCTTTTTTTGTTATGAAAATTGTATTAGAAGAATATTAATGGAGAAAACAACTATAAGATTATTGAAATGCATAAAATTCTAAGGCATCACTTATCTAGCGATAAAATAGACTAGAATAAGAAGAAATAATCTAAACAAGCCATAAAGAGGACAAAGAACGAATGAGAGCATTCTCTAAGGATTTCGTTCAAAAGTTATGTGCAAACTAGGTGGTCTGGTCCGGTTCAATTCTATTTACCCTCCACATTAAAACCAAGCCGCATCTTATGGTGCAGCTTTTCTAGACCTTCAAATGAACCATTGATCAACTTTTTTTTTTAATGAAAAACAATACGGTTCATAGTTTAAATCGTCATCAAGGAACTAAGTTATTAGCATCCACCAAAATTAAGTAGATATTTATAAGAGAATATTTGAATCAACAGGTAGCATCTTCCATTGTCGAATTCCACTAGAATTATTCCGTAAATAATCATAATTTAATTGTAGCCAAGTTTTAATCCAAAACAAGAATGCTCTACACTTAGTATATATAGCAAAAAAAAAAAAACTATAATAAAGATGTGATGCTTGTAAATAATTAGTTTTTATATTTGGTTCAATTTGGATAATATGATTTGGCTCGGTTTTGGAACTTGTATTTAACCTCACATCGAATATTATACTGTAATCAAATTGAAATGAAAACAATCAAATATTCGGTTTGATTTGTTTTGGCTTATTCAAACAAAATCCTAGTTTGTTGAAGAGTCTAGCCATCTTTGGACTTTATTTGAATGAATAAAATTTCCTTCAAGATTAATTATCTTTAAGAAATCAACATTTTCAATAACAATTGTCCTTTTTGTTTATTATATTCAGTGTAATTATTAGTTCATCAGTAATTTTTTTTAATACTTTTATTATGCTCTATTTAGCCAAGATAGCATATAAATATTATAATCTATTTAATATTTTATTATAACGGTTCACTAATTTAATATTTTATAATGGAAAGAAATAGATGAAGTATTTTGAAAAAAATAAATAGAATCATCCCTATACAAAAAAAAAAAAAAAAAAATTGTTTATTAATGACCATCACGCCACATGTTTTTAAACCTATTTTTAGCGGAGAATATATATCCCTCCAAACAACTGCATTTTCTTTACTTTTAACAATAACCAATATGCTTTGGCCAAAAGAAAACATAACAAATATGCAAATTCTTTTTTGGGTAAAAAAATATGCAAATAATTGACATGCACTGGTAGCCATGAGATATATCCAACGGCTGCAAAAACACAGGCGCGTGGGGAAGCCAAAGTGGCCAGCCGATAAAAACATGGAAACAGGAGAAAGCAAGACGTGATTGAGGTGGGGTCCAGGTGAAAGAAGCCGCCGCTGAACAATGGACGAGTAGTGCGTGGTTCTTGTTACCACGCGACACCGTGTAGCTGACCTCAGCCTATAAACCATTTTGTACGGTACTACTGTATGCCCCTTGTCCATATTTTCTTTCGAGTTATAATAATTATTTAGGTCGCCTTGTAGATTGACGATATACACAAGTATATTAAAAAAAAAACTATAATTTTTGTTTGTAAATTGAAGACCAAGCTAAGGACAGAGAGTTTTATATTACTGTCACTTATAATCTATAATATTAAAATAAAAGAAAATTTCCATTATCTCATACGACATAAACATTCATATCGATTAAATAAATTTAAAATTGAAATAAAAGAAGTATAGTTAAAGAGAAATTATTTTGAATTGTTTATTTAAATATGTGTATGGCTCTTTGAGATATGATAACCACCATATAGAAAAAAAAAATTATATAGTTTTTATTTGATCAGATATATATCTTATATACTTAATTATTTGTTACATATGATGTGAATAGGATTGTTGACATGGTACTTTAGACATGAATCCTTCAAGCCCAACCGGATTCGACGTTTTTCATGGCCTAAGGCTCACTCTTGTAGACCTAAGCTTTAAACCCTGAATGAACCAAGCCCAGTAAGCCTTACAATAGCTATAACGTACAAAATAATGACGAAACGGTCCTGTCTTGAATAAATGAAACACATCAAGCATAACAAACTCACTCTTCTACATTTACGGGAGAAGGTCTCTCCCACCAATTACTTTGCCATTGTCGACTCTATTCTACTATAAATATTAAGTCGTTTTTCAACGATAAATCTCTTTACACCCTGCGTACTAAGCTTACATATTACCATTGGTATTCTATACTTTTAAGTCTGCTACTAACTTAAATATTGAAATAACTATACCAAATAACCTGCAGGCGTCTCCTCACTGTTTACTATTTCGTAGACCCATTACGTGTAACATCCCAAAGACTACTAGTAAGAACCTTGAAACGACAAAGATGCTTTTTAATTTTAGATGAGGATATAGGGATGGGTAAAGGTGTGTAAGTGGGATTTGACCCGCCAGCTAGTCCTTTTAACTCATTTTTTAAACAAGTTTGGGTTAAGATTTTTTATTCCTTTTGAAAACTAACCAAAGTAACTTAGCCCATTTAATTCGCAGGTCAAAGTAGGCCGATTTAAGTGACTCATTTAATACATTTACATCTTTAATTTGTAAGTCGACCTATTTAACTTACTTTTTAAACAAGTTACCGTCAAGGTTTTTTTGTCAGTTTAAAGGTAGGTTAAATAAGCCTGGCTGGTTTAACCCGGGAGCTAAAATGAATCGAATCGAATTGGTTCATTTAACTCGTTTATACATCTTTATTAATAGATACTCATTGTGAAAATGAAAAAATAAAAAAAAAAGTCTCAAAAATACTCGTTTTAAAAAAATAATCTCATAACTACAACATTTAAATCGACTCTTAAAGAATCAATTTCCATGGCTATCTAATACTACCAAAATAAATATGTGTTAAAACTAAAAAGGTGATTTTATCATATTACTTAAAATCACCTTTTAAAAAAGTAGTTTTAATTGGAATTGAAATCGCTTTTTGAATTGGGGATTATAAGTGCCATAGCGTTGAGAATTTTTTCTAAGGTTAATATTTTTAGGATTTTTTTTTCCTTTCCGGATACTCTTCACATCTATTAAAGGTATAAAATTAATATTTATTAATTATTAAGTAAATGTATGGAAAGATAATATTTCTTTTCTCCTTCTTTTTTAAGCTTTACTCATTAACGGCCTTAACTTTTTCTTTTCTTTTTCCAAATTTAATTGACTCGGACCGAAAGAATGGGCATTGGATGAAGATCGACAGGATTGGCGCATGGTTTCGTGTTAATGGTATTTGTTTGGCATATTGTTTTTGGTGGCTGAGTAGTTCACGTGGATAGTACACTTCCGTGGTGTCTCAATTGGAGGAGACAGTCCCGGCGTCGGAATTTCATTATTCTATCACACAAACCAAGTTATATATTATATATATATACACATGTATAGATATATAGTTAGCATGGACTACTACACATAAATGCCTAAGACGATAAAAAAATAAATCTTAAAACCATGTATCTTTTTATAATATAATTAGAAAATATATGTTGACACTTTAGTTTTATCTCCCTTTTAATTTTAAAAAGAGGTAAAAGGGTCCAAATTTAGAAGAAGAAGAAAAAAAAGAAAATTTAGAAAATAAAACAATATAAAAATTGAAAAAATAACGAAAAAATGGAATCATGGGAAAAAATAAAGGATTTTAGAAAAACTTAAAAAATAATGATAAATTATAATAAAATTTTAGATAGTTCCAGTCTCTCTTTTTTTTTTTTCTTTTAGATTTAAGTGTTTTTAGGGTTTTAATATGGAAAGAGCAATTAGGTTTAGGCTTAAATTCAAATCTAACATATACTAACTTTGTTCATAGGTGCAATTTGATTGCACATGTAAATAAGACATAGGCCAAAGATTTAAATATAAAACATTTGAATATGGCATTAGTTTTAGTTTTGAGGTCTTTAGTTCAAATCTCACTAAAGATATAAAAATGCCTTTTGATTTTTTTCTACAACACACACATGATACGCTACGTATTAGGGATTCATTGTACCACCTATCTTGATACGTGGCTCTAAATGCTTAGACAGCAACTGATATGGCGCTACATATCAAGTTACGTAGCATGACACATATCCTTAATACGTCAATTGTCCCCCACCACGTCAACTACTACATGTCACATTAAGACACATGGCACAATGTCACTGAGCCACATGTGATAAGGATCACGAATTAATCACGCACTTTGGAGCTCGTAGGCTTGCTTAGATGGCTTGCCGATCTGTTTAAGATGAGTTAAGTATTGAGGAGCGATGCATTCCCTAGTCTAACTTGCCAAATTACTCCGTTCTCTACATCATCTAAGAAATTATCGAGATGATTAGTTGTCGTACCGAGCCAACCGCCCCATTACACACCAATCTAAGCATTGAATCAAGATACAATCAACTTGATCTATGCCGAGGCCAAGTTAACAGCTACCAAAAGCTGATCACTCGAGGCAATCCCAAAAATAAGTAGCCATTAAACTAACCCTCGTCCAATCCCAACTATCCAACCTGCCAAGCTGCTAACACCGGCCTAACCTAATCAGGAGAGAACTACACCTACCCTACACACCCCCCCCCCCTTTTTGCCATTGGGACCACAGAATGAGCAAACCACACGTGCATTATCCTTTTCAGACTTCCATACTGTCCTTTTCTGCCACTGAATATTCTTTTTGCACGATTACATTAATACCCTTGTAAATTACTACACCCCCCCTCCCTTTTTTTTAACTAATAGGAATTCTTTTTTGTAATTTACTCTAACCTAAGATCTACCCTAATCGAGTCTTTATAAATCTTGTATATTATAATGGCTACAACATAAAGAATACATTGAATTTTTAGATAAACTCTCTTGAGCTAAGTGTTTTGCTGCTTACTCTCAAACTACTCTTATTTAGCCCACTAAGCATGAACTAGTGCCGAATGATCTCCGGCCACACTTATGTGTTATATCAAGTGCAACCCAAGTTCATGTAAGGCTTAGTACATCATATCTATCGTTAATGCATAAAAACTCTTGTTCAACATTTGATCATCATTTATCTTTCAGATAATCTCGAGGTTTGGACCCACTCCATTGGTTTGCGTGACACAGGACATCTTGTATCCATCCACGTCAAATCCATATCAACATAGCTGACATGACACCATATCAGCACTTTCCTTTCTCTTTCTCCTCCTTTCTCGCATTTTCCTAAGATTTTCTCATATAAAACAAGTCGATCAACCATCTTCAACATCAAATTCAAACCTTCTTTTATTGCAATTTTACCAAATTAATAGCAGACTTACAACCTAGGCATGGCTTAGTTTCATTTTTTACCAAAATCCTATCCAGATTCAACTGATTTCGTGTTCAAAATTGGATTGGAAATTGGAAAAAAAGTGGATTTCACAAGTTAAAATGCATTAACACAATTCAATTCTATTTTCAATTTTTCGAGCTTAACTGAGTCATTTGAAGTATAAATAGGGGATAAATCAATTGATTCTCCATCAAACAATTGTAAAAAAACTCCTCTCTCGCTTCCCCGATCATCTTACTCTCTCTTTCTTTTCAATTCTCTCTCCCTAGCCAATTTCGAGTAGCCTCACCATCATAGCTAAACTCCCCCGACCACTAGCTTCCAAGCCCAACTATGACCATGCCTCCTAGCTACGTCCATAAGCCACTATCATGCAGCCCTAACCGCGACCACTACCTTAAAACACCCTACTCTACTCGAAACCAACACTACAGCCGAACTCCCCATACCTTAAAACCCAAAATCACTCCTCTCTCCCCCCTTCTACAACCACCACATGGCTTAACCAACTCCATCGCTGCAACCATAAACTCAAAAACCACCAAGTCGAGCTCCACTAGCCTTGTCATTTCGCTTACCCCCCAACCCCAATTAGAAACACACAAAAACCCTCTTACCCTCTCAATTCAACACTTGAATTGCCTTGAACCATTCTCTGTAAGTTACTGGTGTCTCCTTTTTCTCTAAACCTAAGTGTAACTCGACGGCTCGACTCAGATTCGCATCCGTAACCTGACCTGATCTCCCAGGTCCAACTTATGCTCCTATTTGCCTTAATCTACAGCATCAAAGTCTGACCATATTCCATTTCATGTTTGTAAATTTCTTTTATTATTTATCTAATTTTTTTTATGTAGTAATATTGTAATTTGTAACTAAAAAAATGAAAAATATTTGAAAAAACAAAAAGAGAAAAAGAAGAAAAAAAAGAGAGGAAAAAACCTAATTTTATTTTTCTTGTTCAAATAAAAAATAATAATAAATAATAAGGTTATTTTATCACCTAGAAAGGTTAATTTTCCAAATAAAGAAAAATAAATCGATCCATTTTCAAAATTATGACACTCTTAGAACTTTTAAAAAATAAAGCTCCCGATTTAGGACCATTTATAAATTCTCTTTAAATAAAATCAAAATGGTTAAGAAATGTAAACTCAGCTACCTTTCAAAATTAAAACGAACCACAAATTAAAGTTTTCACTGAAAGAACTATATACGTCTGATCTCAAATAGCAGGTACCTAAGCATTTCTGAGGTAATGTAAAAAAATGAAAAAACCTATTTTCCATTTTAGTTTAAATTATTCAAATCATTAATAAATTATTGAATTCCATTCTATCGGATAATTTTGAAAGGTGATTTTAAAGAATCAAGTTTAAATTTGGAAAAGTGATGGTACCCATAAATGGGATCGTATTACTATGGATTTTGTAATAGCACTACCAAGGACTCAAGTAGAATACGATTCTATTTGGGTAGTTTTGGATAGGCTAACAAAAAGTGAACATTTCTTATTTTATCAGACCAGTGACTTGATGGAAAAAATGGCTAGGTTGTATATTTGAGAAATAGTAAGTTACATAGTGTGCCAGAAAGTATTGTTTTTTATCAAGATAGTCTATTTGTATCTAAATTTTGGGAGAGTTTACATAGAGCTTTGGGGACAAATTTACAGTTAGGTACAGCTTATCTCCTGCAAATAGATGAATAGTTTGAGTGAACAATTCAAACTCTAGAAAATATGTTACGGGCTTGTGTGTTGGATTATGGAGGTGATTGGGATAAATATTTGTCGTTAATAGAATTTACCTACAATAATAGTTATCATGCGACCATACAAATGGCACCTTACGAAACATTATATGGGAGAAAATATAGATCGCCACTGTATTGGAATCACGAAGAGTATGCCATGATCAATCAATCAAACAAGTGAGAAGATTAAGCTTATTCGACAACGAATGAAGAAAGCTTAAGACCGTTATAAGAGTTTGGTAAATTTGGAAAGAAGGCCATTGGAGTTCGAAGTTGGTGATCATGTTTATGTTAAGATAAGCCCATTTAAAGGAATTAAATGGTTTAGTTCAAAAGGAAAACTAAGCCCACGATTTATTGGTCCGTTTGAAATACTGGAGAAAGTTAGTAATATATCCTATAGAGTAGCATTACCTCCAAGTTTATCGAGTTATCATAATGTATTCCATGTTTCTATGTTAAGAAAATTTGTTAAGAACCCAAATGTGATAGTGGAAACAAAGCCAGTGGAGATAACGAGGAATTTTCAATTTGTGAGGTGGCCCATAAAAATACTAGATAGTCAAGTTCAGAAGTTAACAAATTGAGATATGGAGTACATGAAAGTTCAATGGAATGAAAGTCTAGACCTAGAGATGACTTGGGAGCCAAAAGTAGCAATGATAAAGCAATATTCATGGCTTTTCTAACTTCCAGGTTAGTAAAAGTATGTGATTAACTTATTTGGTTATTTAAGTGCAATTTAGATATATAAAAGTTTTGAGAACAAAAATTTTTTTAAGGAGGATAGAAATATAGGCCCTAAAGATAAGCTAAGTAACTGTATGATCGAATTTAGTACACAAAGTTTAGGGCGATTGGTTAAATGATCCGATTAAACCTAAATTATAAACAAAAGCTAAAAAATTAGTAAAAGTAACCTTATAAGTTTAAATTTAAGAAAATAAGTAATAAAATAAGAGAATATAAAATTTTCAAATTCTAAGTATATTACTTGTTATTTATCGAAAGTGCGTAAAATACATTTTGATAGCTAATAAATCGCTAGAAATAAATTATATGTATACTAAAAATCATAAAATGGCCTAAAGAATATTTAGGAGTGTTTACTTATACCTCATATGTATTTATATGTACGTAGAAATACACGAAATTACCTAAAGTGCCCGAAATTAGCTAAAAATTTACTAAATAATTAAAGAAAATTATAGAAAAAAAGGAAAAATTAGAAAAAAAAATCAAGGAAAGTGGGTAGTGGCAATAAGGGGAATAAGAAACCAAAATTAACCAATAAAAAACAAGTAATAAAAAAAGGCAAAATGGAAGAAATATAGGTATTGTCTTGTCCTAATTAATGCATAATAATTCCTACAAGGCCCTCTAAATAGCAAGAAAATTTACAAAGCTCGTTTGGTCAGTTGGGAATCGAGAAAAATTTAGAGAAAAAAATTAGGCTTTTAGAAAATTTGTCTCAATCTGTACAGATAGGGAAAGAAGGCCGAACCCACACACCACCATCACCCGGAACTGAATCACCACCACCACCACCCCACTCTAAAGCCACCGCCTGGACTGACCGACAAACCAAAACCGATGTTGGAGGCCAAAAAGCCTTCGAACTGAGTAGGTCTCACATTTTCTCCGATTTTGCAAAATTCCTTAAAATTGTTTATTATATCTAGAAAATTATGAAATTCATTATTCTAAGGTTTTATTGTATGTAGATTTAAGGAAAATAGTGATTAAGTTTAATCACGTAAATATAGGGTTCTTAAAAACTTAGACAAAACTGAGTATAATTAGAATTAGAAATAAATAGACTTAGGAGTATAACTTGAAACTCAATTTTTTTTTTTTTGGTAAAATGCTTAAGTGATATAGAACAGTGCTATGAAGCTATTTTTTTAAAATTAATTTTTAAAATTTTTAAGTAAATTTTTACCACTAAAATGATGGGGAAAAGGATAATTTTAGCTTAATTAGGTGATTAAATGATGTGATTAAATGATTAATTACTAATTTAGAAGGTAATTAGATATTTAAAGATGTTAATCTCTAATGTGGAAACTAAATCTTAGTCTTTGGAGTGTTAAGTGTAATTAATATGGAAATTATGTGGTAACTCTAGGAAATTAGGAATATGTGAAATTAGGATTTTAATAAATATGAAAAAGTAGGTTAAATTAGATAATATAATAATAATATCAGTACAAAATAAATCTGATACAAAAATTAATTTTAGGTAATTGGATAAAAAATATAAAATTTTCTTATATCGAGAATAAATTTAATATTCCAATTAGGATTTGATTGTATTGAATAGATTAGAACACTAAATTAAGACCCGGTATAATATTAGAATACTTAAGCTTAATGTGATTAATTTCATATTAAGATTCGAGCGTATTTAGGATTCCTCGTAATTAAAAACAATTTAGAACCAAAACTGAAATCTAATTCAAAAACTAAACTTGGAGCTTATGTAAAGTGAATCATTAGTAAATAATAGGTCTATATAGACAAGTGAGTTAAATTATAACTTAGAATGTATCATTAAAGTATAAACACTGAAAAGACGTATTTGTATTATAAGATATCCAAAGGCAAACCAACCTACAGTTAAATAATTGTGCGACTGAGAATTTCAGGTAAGTTGGGTTTATTACTTTACCATATTTGGAGTATTATTTTAGGGTACTCAAAGACTTAAGATTATGTATAATTGTGATTGTAAGTAGTTTTATGCATGTGTTTGCGTATTCGACTTCGTGTTAAAAATTGTAATGTGATTGATAATTGTAATAACTGAATTGGCATGAATTTGTCTGAACACCCTAAATTGAATCTAATGATAATCTATTCTAAAACCCTAAATTGTAATACATTACAAACCTTTAGGGGATCATTAGGATTCTTCAACCAAATACCGATACCTTTAAAAAAGATAGTGTCGAATAGCAAATCGGTCTTTTCCTCATCCTTAGCCGAACTAAGTGACAAGAGAGGAGGTCACAGTGAGGAGGTCACAGTGAGGATCGGGGCATTGGTTTAAAGGATAGTCTTAGGAGGAACAGTGTCTCCATTGCACAAACCTGGGTTTGGTTGTGAGCTGTTGCATAACATGAAAATTACTCAACCCGGATTAGAGCGAATGAAATTACTCTGATTTTGCAACGAACCAGATTACGTTGTGTGATGACACTTGCTTATTACATTACATGAAAATAATTACTTGATAATCTTGTTTATGTTTGTATACATTCATGAGTCTCCAATTCAACTTATCGAGCTGTAGTTGCTCATACCTATATAGATTCTTTTGTAGGTTTTGATCTCTATATACTCTGAGTAATATGTCACCCTATAATTATCTGAAGGTTAGTCATTTTTTAAGCCTTGGGGATATAAGGATCAATTCACCTAGTAGTTAATGTATATCTAAAGTCTCACTAATAACTTAAGACTGAAAGACTGATATTTGATATGTAAATCAGCTAACTGTTATAATATGATGTAGAATCACTTGGGAATTCTACAGTAATGTACATGTAATTATATATACATGCTAACTTAAAGCTTTAATATTTTCTATAACTTTAGTTAAATTTTTAATTGAATTATTTGCTTCAAAACGAGGAGTTGTTAACGCCTTGTGTAGATCATGTCTATGATAAGTACTGTGAAACCAATTACTATCATAGGATGATTTACACTATGTGACTATTGTGATTTTGGGACGTAACAATCAGCTTACAACCCACTATGCTTACCTTACTTCATAAGCTTCATCTTAATCACCACCACATTAAGTAAGATAATGGGCCTTGACACCAATACCATATTCAACCTATTGATAGGCATTTTGGGCTTAATTTGAAGCCTAATCCAAGTAAGGATCGACTAAGGCCCATTAACGAATGAGAACCGAGCACCTTACCTCCACCTGAGCACTTCATAGTCCTCCTAAGCGCCTCTCTTATGCTCGAGTAGCTTAAGGACCTACTCTCTGTACGCTTGGCTACCCCAAGCACCTACTGGTCTCCTTGAACACCTTGTTCTACTTGAATACCCCACTTCTGGTTACCCACCTACTCAGCCGCCCTTACGCTATATGGCCTTCCTTTAACCTCTAAGCGTGCATTTGCTACACTAAGGATGCCCTTTCCCATGCAAACACATTACAAAAGGTCAGCCCACAGCTCATGGATAAACTGACGCCCCATCGTTCGGAGCCTTAAGTCTCTTATTCCTCTGTCTCTCCTTATTAATTACCTTCCTAGCATTCGTAATACAGCCAGCACACTCGAGAGCTTTAAGAACGTCAGCTTATCAAGTTTCAAACATAACTACTTTTACATTTCAAAGTTGCAAAGTCACAACAGTTCTATCGTGTGAACTAACTTATGATAGTAATTGACCTCACAGTTTCCATCATAAATAGAATTTATATAAGAGATCTACGACTCCTCGCTTTGAAAAAAAAAAACAGTTCAATTAAAATTTATGCTAAAATTTACATAAAAGCCAAAACCTTAAGTCATATATACATAATTACATTTATATTGTCTTATAATCCTAGGAAATCAAACATACTATGGTAGTCTATTAACGAACATTTCACTATAGCCATTCATAAACCTAAAGGTATTGACAAGATATTAAAAGACTTGTTTGTACAACCAATTTATCCTTACTCCCTGTAGCTTCAAAAAGAAATTAACCTCAAGATAATTATATCGCAACATATCAGTTAGAACCTGTAAGAAAATCTATAAGGATATAAGCAACCACAGTTTAGTAAGTTAGCTTGAAGACTTATGAATACATAACAAACACAAAAAAGGTTATCAAATAATTAATTATATGTCATGCAACAAGCAAACACCATTACACAACGTAGTCCAATCCATTGTGAAATCAAAGTAATTCCATTCACTCTAATCTTGGTTAAGGAGTTTTTATATTTATGCAACAGTTCATAACTAAATCCAGGTTTTTGCAATGGAGATACCGCTCCCCCCATGACTATCTTTCAAACCATTACCCTCATCTTTACTGCGACCTCTTCTCCTATCACTTAGTTTGGCTAAGGATGAAGAAAAGACCATTATGCTATCCAGTGCTATCTTTTTCAAAGGTATCGATGTTTGATTGGAGAATCCTAGTAGTCTTTTAAAGGGTTGCATTGCATGTCTAATTGGTGTATTTAAGTCAGTTTTGATTAAATATGGTTTAGAGTGATCAAATAATTTCACACCATTCAATTTACAGCACACCTAACATAGCATAGATTTCAATGCAAAGTCAAATACATATAAGCACATGCATATAACTACTTACAAGCACATGCATATAACTACTTACAAGCACAATCATACATAATCTTAAGCCTTCGAGTACTTTAAAATAGTACTTCCAAATACAATAAAGTATTGAACCCAACTTACCAAAAGTCCTCAGTTAGCTCACTCGATTGGTCACAGGTCACTTGTTTCTACGTATTCTATAATATAAATACCCTTTTAGTATTTATATCCTTATGTTTTATATAAACTTTAGGTTATGATTTAACTCAATTTTCCACATATATATATTATTTATTATCAATTCATTCTAGGTTAGTTTTGGAATCGATTTCCGAATCTAGTTTCGATTTAGGTTCTAAATCAGTTTCAACTACAAGTATTATACGTAAATCCTAAGAATGTATTATAAACCATAATGTGAAAATTAATCACATTATATTTAGGTAACCTAAATACCACTTTTAGTCTCTAGCTAATATTCTAACTTGTACGGTACATCTTAAGCCTTATTTATATACTAAATTTACTTTTGATGTAAGAAAATTTTATATTTTTGTATAATTATCTAAATTTATGTTACCAAATCTATTATATATTAGCATTAATATTATTATATTATCTATTTTAACCTAATATTTTATATTTATTATAATTCCAATTTCACATACTATTAAAATTACATATATTTATTACATAATACTCCTAATAATTACATCTAATACCTTGAATGCTATAAATATCATACTACATCAAATGTGAACATCTTAAATACATAATTATACACTACATCAGTAATTATTCAATTAACCACAAATCAACCCGAAAATAGCTGATTATATATATTTTAAATGGCTAAAATTACTTAAAATTTTTTAAATTTCATTTATGAAAAAGGGCTTTATAGCACTGTCTTACGTGCCCTAAGTAATCTACACAAAAATTTTGAATTCAAAATTACACTCCTAAAGCTATTATTTTTAAATTGAAATATGCGCGAGTTTACACGATTTCTTAAGTATTCTATATTTTCATATATAATTGAATTAAACCGATATTTTTCCTTAAATCTACATGCATAAAAACATTAGAATACTAAATTTCATAATTTTCTGGATTAAATAGATAATTTTAATAAATTAAACAAAGTCAGGTTAAAATTGGACTCATCTAACCATTGGACTTTTGGCCACTAGTAGTGATCCTAAGGTTGTCGGTTAACCTAGGCAACAGTGCTAAGGTGTTTTGGTGGTGGCAGTTCACTTCATGTGGTCGTGAGTTGTAGATTTGGTTTATAAACCTTAATTACATAGATTTTTTTTTCCAATTTTTTGAAAAAACCCTAATTCTCTCTTTTTCAATTTTCTCTAATTTTCTTGCACTTCAAACAAACCAAATGAGTTTCAGTTAAGGTTTGGATATCTATAGAGCTACATGGGGATTTTTTTTTTCATTAATTTTGAAATAACATTTAGCCTTATCTTCTTCCCATTTTACTTTCTAGTTACTTTATTCTAATTGGTTCGATTTTTTTCTTTCTACCCTAACATGCCACGACTTGATTATAGACAAATCCTTACTTTTCATATTTTTTTCTGACTTTTTCTTTCTTTTTGGTAATTTTCTTTAATTATTTGGTATTATTTTAGTATTTTTCGAGCATTTTAGGTAATTTCATGTATTTTTATCTACATGTAAATATATATGGAGTACAAGTAAATACTCCTAAATATTATTTATGTTATTCTATAATTTTTAGTATATATATAATTTATCTCTAATAACTCGTTAGTTATTAGAACTTGTTTTTACACATTTATGATAAATAACGAGTAATATACTTATACTTTAATATTATAATTTTCTATTATTTTATTACTTATTTTTTAAAATTCAATCTTATAAGGTTACTTTTACTAATACTTCTAGTTTCGTTATATAATTTAAGCTTGATCGAATACTTTATTCGATCGTCCTAAATCTTACATATTGAATTTGAACTTTCAGTTGCAGGACTTATAACTACCAGCGTATTCATGGCCTACCAACTTGCAAAGCTATCCTATTACCCTTATAGCACATGTCTCCCATAAGCAATGGGTACGAATGAACCTCAGGTTATTAGGCATCCCTAGTGGTTAAGCTTCCTGTGTTATAAATAACATAAGGAACCAAATGTAAGGGTACTCTATGAGAACATTCCTAGATTACCTATACGTATAGCTGGCTAAGCATTCTCCTTTGCTGAAAGAGGGCTCAAAACCATATACACTCTCACACATTTCATTTTATTTCACTCCCTCCTTGTTATCTTTAATGTTGGAAAGTTCTCATAGATGAAGCTACTAAAGGCTTCTTGCAAATAATCAGGAGTAAGTAGTGTCTTCAATGTCGAAGCTCACTTATACCCTTCTGTGCTCAAGCCATCTTACATCTTTACATTCAATTGATCCGCCACATCAACATAACCTAAAACCTTGAGGTATTAGGTGATAATTCTTCTTCTCGTATATATCTTTTACTTAACTCTTATTTTTCTAATATGGGATTTCCCTACTCATACTTGTATTCCAACAATGTGTGCATAGAAATGTGAAAATTTTTCTTCAACTGGTTTCAATTTTCTAATCGGGTTAACTCATGTCCAATTCCCTTTTCCTATATTCTTATATCTTATGTAGCTAAAAAAAAAAGGTTCTCATCATATATATAATTGCTATTTTTGTTCATATAAGAAAATACATAAATATTCAATACAAAAAAGGGTAATGTCACACGTTAGATAGGAATGAAGTAATCATTCTAGCTCATAGTTGAACACATGGCAAAAACATGTATGACATACAATTTGTAATTGTAATCCACATAATATGAATCATGTTGGCAAGAAAAAAAAATGTGAATCATATGTATTTCTCTTCTAAACTTTCAGAAGGAATCAATCGTCTCCAAATTTAGAAATCATCTTAATTTGTAAAATCAAAAGGGATTCCTAAGTTTTGTAACCTCTAAAATAGTCCCCAAAATACGATATAACTAGCAAGTACATAGTTTGTATAATTTTAAGCTGTATTATATGGCTTGAAGTCATGCGATGCACTAGCATTGATTTACCTCCTAAACCAGTGTCATGTCCAGATAACCATAAGCATCAACCTTTTGTGTAATGTTTGCACTTGAAATTTTATGTCCTAAATAAAGGTGAAACACAAGAAACCAGCTTATATGCACATGCATATAAGACTTCATATGCTTTTTAATAGATAAACTAGTGTATAAATTATAGTAAGCAACATAAATAAGGTAATGAATTATCTTGCTTTAGGTTAGGGGAAATAAGCATAAACAAACATAACATCTTAGGATTGGATTCTTCTACCCTTAGAGTCATTGGGTAGATTTATATTCTCAATTCCAATAAAGTCAATAGTCAAAATTATCCCATACCGGGTTCTCTACTTATAAAAGCCACTAAATAGCCAATCACCACTTTGTTAGTGTGATGTACACGAGTGACAATCAATACCTCTTTATCTCATTCATTATGATCACAATTTGCATTAAGTTGTGGAATTGCTATAAGATCTTTCACTATTAATAAGTGTTCAGCTAAATGCTCAACGTGGTCAATTACATCTCACTATGAGTTGCTAATTGTGTAACAAATATGTGGGTCTCGAGCACTGCGCTCATCTTCATGAGAACTGTGGCTTTCGTATTAGGATTGAAACTCAAGTGTAGCATAATGCTTAATCCACAAAGGAAAGATCCTTCAATAAACATAAGGAAGATTTTTAGTAGAGAAAAAATATTGAATCTCTAGAAAATTATATTAAATTGATGAAAAATGTCCAAGAAAAAAAAAAATGTGATGAAGCATATGATATGTCATGAAAAGAAGTCTTATAAATTAAGAAAGTAATGAAAACTTAAAACATATTTATCAATTATGGTTTTGGAAGCTTTTTATCAATCATGGTAGGATTAGACTGAAACAAGGGCTTCAATCAACTAATGGGTGGTTTTGGTCAACCAGTCATAAGTAGAATGGTTGCCTACTTTGATTTATTGAAACCTATTTTCATTCACTAAAGTAGGCCAATCATGCCCTTGTCATTGTTAAAATTAAAAGATTACATGTCGAAAAATGAATGTTTGGTTTAAATTCAAATAGAAGATGAATGATTTTAGGAAAATGAGGGTGAATGTCATTTAAAGTGAAGTAAATGGAGATATCATTATTTCACTAATTAATATATATTAAATGTCGCTGATGTGACATATTAAGTGTAGAATTTGTTGCCATGGCATGGGTTACCTAATAATTTTACATAATGACAACGTAATCCCTTGCCTTAATAAAAGTTCACCCAACTAAACACCCTATTTCCTTAACTCTAAACTAAACTTAAAAGAAAACAGAATATTGTTCCCTTGATAGGTCTACCAGCATGGAGGAAAAGATGCTAAATAGTATATACATTATGATGAAACCCAAGAAATTATCTATCTATACCAAATTGAAGGAACAGCCAAGACACATGAAATTTGTATTTACGTAGTTTTTTGACCGTAAGAAGAATGATTATCTAAGCTTTAATAAATGGAATTTGCAAAATTTATTTCTCCGCTTGAATAAGATGTTAACTCTATGATGAGATTCGTGTTGCATTTTGCCTTTTCTTTTGTCCAATCGTTTTAATTTCCTATCAACCCACACCACTGTTAGATTGCTTGTGCACGTTTGACAATTGCAATGTTTGGGTTTATGATTCTCCTTGTGCCTCTTCTTCTTGCTCGCAAATCGGATTTTTTTTTTTTTTTTTTTTTTTGGGATTATAGCATTTTTATTTGCATCATTTTAATAAAGTTCATCTTCTCTTTGAATTAACAAAGTTTTTCATCCTCTATTTTGAACTCGCATCAAAATGTTTCTTCTTTCTCTTGTAACTCTTCCCCTTTTATATTATGTCCCTATCAAATATTACTAAGCCACTGAAAATAGAAACTTTTCGCTTTTTAAAGGTTGTTACACACTTGACAAATAAGTAATGTGAAATCATTTATTCTTTTATAGAGTTGCCTCTTAAATTTTCTTGTAAGGTACATTCCCAGATGGAGAAAGCACACTTTCACTTCTAAATATTTACCTACTTTTCTATTTGAGTCCTTAATTTTTTTTTCTCCTTCTATTTGAGTTAATAACATTGAATTTTTCGATCTATTTAAGACATGTATTGAATTCTAATTGGCTTTAAGATAGTTGGTAAAGGTGAATGGAATTTATAAATTTTTTTTCCTAGCCCTTTTTTTCTTAGTTTTAACTACTTTTTGTATTTATATCATTATGTTGTACAATTAAAAATATTTAATTCTATTTTCTTAGTATATTATGTAATTATATACATCTAATGCTATAGTTATTAAATATTTTGTTACAAACCAACTTAAAGTTGATAAATGTGATGGATTTGACAAAAATTTTAGCTTTTTAATGAAAGTTCTATTTAAGTAAGGTTTTAGAAATATTGAGAATGTAAATAGAAGGAAAAAAAAAAATTGATAACCCAAATAAAAATAACGCTTGCTAAAAGTTAAGTATCGAAATTATGTTTTTCCTATTCATAAACCATTAGTTTATCGATAGGTCCCTTTAAAGTCACATAATGTGATTTTATTTATGTGTAATTTTTGAAAGTATATAAATTACTATTTGACCATCATTCGAATCATAAAATTATCGTGATGACACATAGATAAAAAAGTGGATCCTCTAAAGTATTTTAAGTAAAATTATAAATTTAATGATCGAGATTGTCAAGATTTTTTAAATATCTTATTATATTATCAATGAGGTTATCTTATGTCTTTTAATCTGAGTGATTAATCAAACGTGAAATGGTTTTGCACTTTAGCTATGATTTGGAAAGGGTATTCTGAAAAAACTGGTTTTAACTTCTTCTTTTTTTTTTTTTAATTACAAAGAGAAAGGACACCGGTCCACTAGTTACAATTCAGTCTTTACTAGGGTTTGGATTTACTAGAGATTGAAACTGCCTGCCTACACTGCCAGCCCCAAACACAGTACTACACTTCCTCCAAGTTATCAGTTGCTCAGTTAATACATGGAGGTGAATTTATAGTTATAGTACTGTTACATCAGCGTGTTTGACTAGGTTACATTTTCTGTCAAACGAAGTAACCGGTAGACACGATGTTATGTCAAAAAATTAAAAAAAAAATGTACCCTCGAATTCTTAAATCTGATGAAATATCATGGAGAGTTCTACACTCCCATTGCGAGCCCATCATCTTATCGAGACATCAATGCGTAAGATATGTATAATTAGACGAAGGATTGAACCGTTCCATTAACGGAATTATAAAATCACCCGATCGTTATATAAATTAGCTCAAATACCAATTAAATTCAAGTTGAGTGATCAGAATGTGTGCCTCTTATGTTTTCGTAACTCGAGTTTTACTTAATTTCATTGGGGTATTTTCTCCAGTGTACCTTAAAAGAAGTTTAAATATTTTCATATATCAACGTAAAACTTTCGATTTTTCAATGAAACTTTAGTTTTACGTGATTTTTTTTTTTTTTTTGGTAATATAAGGTACTATGGAAACTAATGTGAAAGCCGCTGTCTAATTTATTTTTTTTTTTATTTTACGTTGAAATTTGAAGTTGTTAAAAATTATATTTAGTTACAACTTTTTACTTGTCAATTCTTACCTTAATTGTCTTACTACCTATTTGACAAAAGGACATTTATCATGCATATTTTCAAAAAAATGAAAAAGGATGTAAAATTAGAAGGAAAAAATCGAATCGGAATATGATATTTGATAACTTAAAATATTATATGCAAACTTTTAAGAATCGAGTATAACATTTGAAAATTTCTATGCATGAAATTGAAAAAAATACCTAGTATAGAAGATAAATTATTGAATACAAATAAAGTATTACATGCGCGATACATTTCTTGATTAGTGTTTAAAGCAAGTTTATCCCTTGATGCTTGAAATCCTTTTCAAAGCTAAGGAACTCAAATCTTATGTGCAATAACGTGGGATCCTTGGTACGTCTTGCAAGCATCGGGTTCCCCTAACCAGAAACCTAAAAAGGTGCTTTCTTTCTTTTTTCTTAAAAAAAAAAAATATATTTGATTATTTCAAGTGTGTTGTTAAAACCCATGAAAATATTAAAAAAAAAAGTTAAGAAACTTTTACGAAAAATTTTATTATAAAATAGATAGTTTTTTTTTTATTAAAAAAAGAGTTCCTTAAAATATTAATATAATTTATATAGATTTTAATATTAAATATATTCTTATAAAACAAATGTAGATATACTTGAAAACAAAATCCTAAATAAATTATTTAAAAGCGTTATATGAAAGCAAACATACGAAATTTAGGTGGGTGACAATAAGGGGCCAAAGGATGTTTTGCAGGGACTAAAAAGATAAAAGAATCGTACACATCGGGGCAAATGGAGCTGACCACTTCAGCATTCAGTCTCTCTGCTGCTTCAGGGTGATGGTGGCCTAAAACTCAGAACTGGTTCCAGTGCAGTCCCAACTCAGCAGACACTTGTTCACGTGAAAACCTTTTTATATATGTCACGTTAAGCTATTAAAAATTAAAATAAAAAATTAATTAATATTTTATAATAATAATAATTATACATTTTTTACAAAAGAAACATAATTGAAAAGATTGGAATTTCTTTTATTTTGGGTTTCAAAGCACCCTATCATTTTATTTTTTTATTTCTAGTTTATTTCACTTTTTTTTTTTTTAATTATAACGGAGGAAAAGGGATTCAAATTTACTCAATTTTACCGGAAGAAGATGGGTAGTGTCCATACTACTAGGAAAGAAAAAAAAAAAAAAAAAACATTGGCTGTTTTGTTTCACTTTATTTTAAATTTTCAGGAACCTCAACTCCCCGTGCTGTTTATTTCACTTTTCAGGGCACGTGTGTGTTCCTCGGACACAAACTCCGATTTGAATGAAAGATAATTTTACAGAATGGATTTATCAACATTCTACTCGAAATGTTAGCAATACATCTAAGTTAAGCACTACCCATTACCATAAGTATCGACATAATGAAGAGGCAAGCAAAAAAAAAAAAAAAAAGGTTTTGTTTTAAAGATTTTTCATTTCGATCTTATTAAGGAATGTCTCCGATATTAGTTAAGGGTTTAAAATCAAAACTTATTGTACTTTTCATGAATTGATTACATAGAAAACAAGTTGTGCTTGAGAGATTTCTCATTCTGGCAGGTTTTGTTAAAAAATAGTCTAACAATGTTGGGGTCACCTATCTATATTATTATTTAAGGGGAAGCGAGTGTTTTTGTGCAATATTTCACTTTGACTAAATTAACCACCTAATTGAAAAGAGAAATAATCATGAAAGTTTTTAATTTTTGTTACCTAATTTCAAAATTAAAATTCTATAGACAATACAGACAAATATATAAATTTTAATTTTACAAAGGTATCATATTATTATCATCATTTTTATTAATAATTTTTACACACAATTATTTTTGCACTACGCATCGCAACAGGTTTTGAATGTATATGGTTAATAGGCAAAAGCCATTTGATAGTTTAATGAATGCGGCGAGAGTTAGGTGCTGTTGCTGCTGCTGCTGCACACAAATATTTTTAATGGTGATATCTGGCATGAATGACATCACATGCAATAAATGTGGAAGAATGGGCATGGAAAGACAAAGGCAAACATGAAAGTAAAGGAGGGGCAGTCTTGTTTTGGCGGATAAAATAAAACTAACGAAATAATGGACAAAACAGACCCCAACTACTACTACACTCCACCTGCTGCTTTAACTTTATGGACAGAGGGAAACAATTAATAAAGGAAAAAAAAAAAAGAAATTGTAAGAAATTCAGATCGAAGAGAATATATTATTTTACATGGAGGAATACTATTTTTGTTGTATATTGATATAAATATTAGTTTTTTAATGAAATAGATTAGGTTTGATTTTTTCTTAATTAAAGTTGTATAATAATTGGAAATCAAAAAACAAATTAGATTGAGTTAAATTGAGTCGATAAATTGCTTTTCTCGAGCTTGAATTTAGAATTTTAAATTTAAATTCAATTGAAAGTAATAATCAATAATTTCAAACTTACCTTGATTAAGCTTAGGTTTTTATTTTTATTTTTTTTAAATCTTTCACTTAAAATAATGTTTATATCTTAGTTTATACTCCAGCTTAATTAAACTCTGCAAACTAGTGTAACTAAATATCATAAATGTCGAATGTAATTTAATAATCTATTTAAATAACTCAAAGTCCAACTTAATTTACTATTGTTGAATTCGATTTTTATAGTTTGCAAGAAAAGGAAAAGTATATTGATAAGAACATCTCACTTGAAAAGTTATTAATCTATCCCTTTTTTCACTTATAATACTATAAAGCACTTGAAATTCTCCTATACTATAAAATGTATGACGTCTAATAATATGTTTTGGTTTAATAATATTAGATACCCATACATTAATAAAGTAAGGACGATTATGATTGCATTATTCAAAAAATTTTCTTCCTCGATGCCCCAAACTCGTGGAGGTAAATTGTTTTTGTGACCCTGTTTTTTCTTCTCCGATCAATTCCTTCAACTTTCATTCTTTCCCCCCTTTTCATTTCCTATTCCAGATATAGCATAAGAGTGTAGGCTAAAAAGTGGAGGATAATAAATATGTATTTCCTTAATATATAAGATAAGACCTTAACATCATATTTGGGATGAAGAAAGGAAGTAGAAAAGAGAGAAAATGAGAGGAAAAACTATGGAGAGAATGAAAATGGAAGTAAAGTATTTGTTTGAATGAGGAATGGATGATTGTCTAAGGAAAGTTGATTAGGTGTTTTTTAAATGAGCTAAAATATCCTTAAAAGTTTGAAGTATGTTTTTATTTAAAGAGTATTTATGTAATTTTATCAATTTTCCTTCCTATTATGTCCACATATAGAAGGAAAGGTTTTTGTGAGATCTAAGAAAATTTTTCCCTCTCAAATACCTTGCTTTTTTTTTTTTTTTCTATTCTTTATTAACCAAGGAAAAAGAATAGATTCCTTCTCAATTCTTTCCCTTTCCCTTTCCCTTTCTTTCCTCTATCCCAAACACAGGATAAAAGGGATGGATCAAACTTCTTCTATCTACCCGTAAAGATAGTTTTCATAGCAATTGGACTGCTAGACTTCAGTATTTGTCTATTACTTTCATCAGCTATAATCTTCAAGTATGAATAATTGACTCTTTTTATATATATATATATAAATAAATATATTATCACATGTGAGCGGCATAACATGGATGGAGATATTCAAAGGAGTCGTCCAACTTTGTCCAAAGTATTCATATTTCACAAGGACATGGCCTTTTTTAAACTTTTGGCCTTTTGCTTTTTGCCCATCGTTTTCCTAGGAATCGAATATACGATGAAGCATCCTTTTATCTTTAGGAATGGGAGCACGTTTTTATGCACATTCAACATTTCCTGTGCGATCATAGTGCCTAGCCTAGTGCCAATGTGTCTATTTACAACAGCTTGTCCAGTTGGGTATTGACTCATTCAAAGAAATGTACTCGAATTTCGGGGGAAAGAGAAAACAAAAAAAATAAAAAAATAAAAAAAAATATCTCAAAAATACCTGTCTTAAAAACATATTCTCAGAAAAAACTTTAAATATCGTAGTTCTAAAATTATTTTCCCAGTGAGGGTATTTTTAAGATTTTTGTTATTTTTTACTCTTTTTTTTTTATTTATTTATGTCCTTCAATAGTTTGAAATAAGGACCAAAAAATAAAAAAGGAAAATATCATCTTTTTGACATTGTCATATTTTCAATTAAAGATAAGACATTTATAATTAGGATAGCAATATGTCCTAACGTTAATTAGCAAAGCACCATTAGCCAAACGAATATAAGGTATACACATCATATGATTATGGTAATAATGATGGTGTCTCAAGTATGTGAGATAATTTACCCAATACATGCTTAATAACGTCAAAAATGGTGGTTCTATCAAATCAAATGTTTTAAAATGCACCAATCGAGCCAAATAGTAAAAGGCACGAAGCGATTGCATTTGTTTATATATCATTCATCTCAAATGATGATGTGAATTTAGCTTAATATAGTGATATTGTCATTACCGATAGTACTTGGTCATAGGCTCGAAGCCCTTAAGGCATTATTTGCTCCTTAAATAGGTAGTAGTAAGGCTAGAAGGTAAATAAGGTGTAGAAAATTGGAGTTATTACTAGATAGAAAAAGGGTTTAAAAAAGAAAGCATGTGAGTATGGTGATTATCTTTAAAACTTAATCTCATGCATTTTAGCAAACCAAATAGCTCTCATAAGGAAAGGGGGTTATGCGATTTGAACTTTATTATGACGAATCATAGACATTGGACCCAATATGAAATAACTCAACAAAAATCCTCGGATAGTCCAATATAAGCTTATGAGAAACCGATTTAAGTTAAAGTTTGTTAAGCTTCTATAGTTTTAGTTTAGAGAAAGTACCGTGTACTTCTTCAAACTCAAAAGGGTCCAAACTATTGCTCCAAAGCATGAATGAAACTTTTCTAATATTTTAACAAACGGTTTCGGCACATCCATCCCAAAGCATCACCCTTCATTAAAAAAGAAGCCATAATGATCCTTTGATCATCAACAGCTTGATGAGAATGAAAATATTGTACAATCTTGAACATGGATGACCATCCCAAAGGGTCTCGACTATTAAACCTAGAAATTTCCAATTGATGCCTTTCATGATTGACTCAGCTGAGTAAATAATGATCCTGAGGAAGTAATGAAAGGGATTTGATTCTTTTCCTTATCAGTCAAATAAGTCTCTACTGTATTCATTCCTTTAGTTAGCCCATCAAGTTTTCATTTTTGTACTCATTTGTGAAGCTTACACTTTTGCCTATTATGGTGGGAGTATAAAACAGTCCTCTTATCTCTTGTTTTCCAACTAACATTGATTGAATCTCCTGCCCAAGTGATTGACCATCGATCGCTGAATATTTGTTTGCCCACCGTCGCCACCGATGATGGACCTTCTATGAAATCCAATCTGGCATTCACGCAGTCCAACATTTGATTACGTTTTGGCATCATTTGTATAATTTCCTCTAACTTAGCATGTACAATAGCTGAACAATCACGTTCATCCTTCATTGAACTTGGCTGGAATAACGAGAGCACCAAATGTTAATAGCTATAATCACCACTTGAATCCTTCTTCCAACGAATACTGAGTATTGAAATAATCCTCGCACGATTATAAGGTTGTGACAAAATTAGCTGAGGTAATTACAAAATTCTAGATTTTTATCTCTTTTGTGTATGTGTAACGTAACGATAAAAACACCGATCTCCCAATAAGATTAATCATGTTCAAATTCCTCCTTCGTAGTTATAATATGTAATAGTTGAAAAAAATAATAATAAATAAATAAATCCATGTTAATAATCAAGTGTTTGCTTCTTTGTTTACTGTTGTTTGTACATAGAAGCCTTTTTCGGGCAAGGCGAGCTCCAGGGAAGAGAGAGAAGGAAGAAGATGAGGCATTCAACATTTTCAGAGATTGTAAGATGTTCCCTTCTTCTACTTTTTTCTTTCACAGTATATATTTCTCCACAATGATCTCACAAATTTAGAAGTTAGGAATCAACATTGTGTTTGGATCAGCCGAAATCAACTGAAATGGAAAGAAGACAAATAAAATGGAAGGAAAGAAAGGTGTTTGGCAACTGAAGCAAACGGTGGAAATTGATAGAAATAGAAAGAAAATAGCGAATCCACTTCTTTTCTTTCCAAAATTGAAGAGGAATGAATGGAAATTGATAGAACTGTATTATAATTACAAGATTGTTCCTAATAATAATATTCATCACTATAAAAAATGGGAGCAATTTTGTCAAATACTAGCTACATTTCCCTTCAATTCAATTCCTTTTTTAAGACAAACCTAACAAAGGAAACGAAAACATTTCCTTCCATTACTTTTATATATTACTAAACATAAAATAAAAATCATGCTCCATTCCTTTCTTTTCTTTTGCACTCATTTCTTCATATTTCCCTTGTACAAAAAGTTGCCAAACATAGTGTAAGAAACTTTCACAGCTCACCCGCATCCCTGAGATAATGCATCTAATCTTACCAATGGTTTGTCCTTCAAAGAACTGAGGCAGGATTATGGATTATCCCGAATATGGAGACAAGATGGTCAATAATCACCAGACATCCTATTCGACACTGAATGTCAGTCATTTGTACAGTGTTCTTAAAAACTACATTGCCCTCAAAACAAAAATTACATGAGGAAACATACGAAACTCCTGTGTGCCACTACAAAGATAAAAGGATCTAAATAATTTACATGTTCTTTTACATTACAAATGCGGCTTATGAAAAATCGCCAGGCAGAGAGTGACTGGAAGCAGCAGTTTGGCTTTACCTCAACAGGGAAGTTAATGTTGAGCCCCCATGTGTGGCTTTGCCTCCATTTGCAAACGCTGCTTGAATCATGATAGCAAGCTGGGGCCGTTCTCTGCAGCTATCCGAGCATGGCCATGACTTTGGTCTCTGGTCAATTGTATGTCACGAGCAAAACTTGTTCTTGCTTTGGCATAGGGAGCTTCTCGTGCTGCAGTGACAATGAATAATACACGTTAATAACTTTCAAGACAAATAAATTTGCCAAAACTTTAATTTCATGAATATTTAGAGATAGGTGTAGACCATTTTTGCACTCAATGAGGACAGATTGTTATGGGATGGTGAAAGACGATCTACGAGTCATATGTCCACTGAAGTGTGAGTGAATAGTGCATGTGTTGCTTCCTTCTTCAATGTATAGATGTTTATGGACATGTATAAAGCAAATAGCTTGTGCATGTAAGCTATAAATCGGAGGTTAATATTCTTACCAGCAATCTTCTCTGCACGGAGAATATTTTGCCTCCGTTTGTAACAGCATATAGAACATGTGATAACAAGTAACAGAGCTACCAAAGCGCCGATTGCAATTCCGATCTTGTCACCCGTTGAAAGGTGAGGCCCACACGTAGGAAGCCCAGGAATACCACAAAGACCGGAATTATCAGTAAAACTGCACATATCCACAGCAAGGCCAGTCGTTAGCAATGGCAAAAAGTTTTTCCATGTGTATATGCAGGATGTTTCTACGATTACCAGCAAAATATAAGACATGATACTAGAAACATACTTGAAGCTGGCCCTATGCAGGAGTCTTCCACCAAGTGCTGCAGGGACTCTTCCAGATAAAGAATTTCCGTTGAGGTTCCTGCACCATGCATGTGCAAAGGATTATATTATCAAAATATATGCATCGAACTGGATAGCTATCACAAAAGTAAGATGATTTTACAGTCTTCTCAGTGCTGTCAACTCCCCTAGACTCTCTGGGATTGATCCATTTAAAAAGTTATAGGAAAGGTCCCTGCAAAGGAAATTTGCCTTAAAATCACATCAATGAGGTAGTTGATATATGATTTTAAAAAATTTAAAAAAAAAATGATATAGTAGATATACTTATCATAAATTAGGAAGTTGATATCATGATTCATAAGAACAAATAAAGCTAATACAACTCCAGCACAGATTCAGGAACTTTTTTTCTTTTTTTTTTTGGGGGGGGGGGGGGTGGTGTGGGGTGGGTTTGGGGTCGGGTGGCAGAAGATTCAGGAACTTAAATGTGAAATTTGCAGAGTTTGACTGCATCTGCTATCGGAGCAATCCAAAAGAATTGATCCAATATAGCTCATCACATAATTTATGCAGCTTCATCCTTGTAGAGTAAGAAGGGGAAATAAAAAAGCTTATGATAGCCCTGACATTAACTTGATAAAAGAATACATCATGGATTTAATTTCTATTGCTTTTATGATTATCCTCTGAACAGACAAGGAATCACCAATAGGTGATTCTTCCTCAGTTACATCTCACTCAAGTACCTTTTTCCCCCAAAATACTAATGGTCTAAAACAGGGAGATGCAGTAATAAGAATGTCAATTGACAAAATGCTGAATATTATTTGGTGGAAGTAGTCCATAGCCATAGGATGGAAACGGCACAGATTACTAGCACAAGCAAGTGATCTGCAAAGATCCATTTTTCTTTTATTGCCTGTCCTCCACTAGGTGTTTAACCCCACAAACAGGAGAAATCTCTTATGTTTTTCCTTACCATGTGTAATACAAATTATACAGCCAAAGGCTTACAACAATGAAGTAAAAGGAGAAAAGCATACAAAAGATTACTTGCTCAAAATCACATCAATGAGTTGAAATTCAATGGATTCTATTAACTCCACAACCATAACATCTCAAAGCTTAAGCTTGCAGAATTGGAGCAGGCTTTATATATATTACTTGATACTTCTCCTCATTGTACGCTGGGACTTTAAATAAAGCATATCAGGTGGACAGACTAAATCAGATAGGGTTGAGTGATGGTTTGAAGCTACAATCTCTTTCATGATAGATATCATGCTAAGATTAACTCCATAACCATCCTATCTAAAATCTTAGACTTGCAGATTTGGTACAAACATTATATATATTGCTGGACAGATTTGATCTTAGGGACTTGCATACTTGGAAAAAGAGAGAAAAGAAAAAAGAAAAAGACAGATTTTAGTGAGTTCATATTACTAAAGTACATGAAGACAACCATGAGACGTATAACTAAGAACTAAAGTTTCACTTTCAGGAGGCAAAATCATTCCAATCAAAGTGAGAGGATATGCATAAGAAAAATGTTTTTCCTTTCTATTCAAAATGGTCGATTTTCTTATCTGAATTTGTAACTTTCAAATTATAACATAATTAGCCTCATGAGTGGGTTGACACTCATGACTTTCAAATCATTATTAGGACACGTTTGAAGAAAATTATTGGTACAAAATACTTATCCTCCCAGCATAGTCTTGGTTGTGGAAGTACACCCTTGATAACTTCGTTCCTCAATTTTTTCTTATAACTTGATTCCATCAAACAAAACACCATGATGACAGATCATTGTCACCCTTTTTCCATTACTAGCAAAGTTAAAATCATACAAGGATGAAAAGATAACAAATTACTTACAAAACTTTCAAGTTAGCTATGCTTCCTAGAGAGGATGGAATGGATCCATGGATACTGTTTCCACTCAGGTTTCTGCAAATGTCAAGACGAAAAAAGAAGATTAGACTGGCACAGGCTCAAGAAGGCTTTCACGAATGAAAGTGGCAATGAAATTCCGTGGAGGTGTAGCTGATAAAACAAGGAACATCTATTTATTGATTTTTTATCCTCTGCCAATTCTAAGCCTTGCAAGCTGAGATTCTCCTCACTGACTTGTTGATAAAGAAAAAAGAAAAGATATTGTTCAGAAGGAAAACTGGAAATCCTTAAGTTCAAAATCCAAATCAGGCACTTACATGCTTAGTAGATGACTTAGCTTTGATATTTCTTTTGGCAATGAACCTCTCAAACCTTGATTATCAAGGGCACTGAACAAAGACACAAGATTTGTAACGAGATGTAATCGATTAAGCTAACCAAGCATCTAGCAACACCTATAAGATGTCACATTACTTACCCCAAAAGAAAAACAAAATACAAGAAACCACATTAAGAAATTGAAGACAATCGACCATGACATGAGCACATGTTGATGGACCCATAAAGCATGATCAATAGCATTGTCAATATTTACAATATGATGGAAGGCATCACAGGAGGTTACAGAAAAATTCCAACACGAAGAATACTATCTCTTAGAAGAGACATCAATATGCTCTATAAACCTAACAAAGCACAGCAGGACTCAGTTCTCCATCTGTTACTTCGCTAGGCTTTCGGGCATAGCATATCCTGCTGAATCATCAATGCAGTTCAATTATCCTGAAGAAATTTTACTATAGGTAGGCCAAGAGACATCCTTGCTCATGCTTTACATGTGATTACACGTAAAAATACCTAGTTTTGTCCACATACTACATGAATACTCTGTTACATTTACCTTTCCGATGTGAGAGCCATAGTTCATGCATGCACAGGAAAAACTTCCCTATAACCAAGTCTACAGCACTGGCCCCGATCCTTTTTGTCCCCTAGTCCAAAACCCATAATCAGGTAAATAAATGAAATATGTTTGCCCCATAAAGTTATTGAGACCTGTACAATTATTTACATCAACAGAATTTGGGATCATGAATCTGATTTACGAGCAGCTGTTGCTCATCCTAATTCCTTTCACTCTTCTGGCTCTATTTCATGCTGTCATATTTCAACAGTTGCACGCTAACATACTGCAACGCATGGCTTAATACTATTATCTTCATACATTGACCATCCCATCTTATTGTTGCATCATATGATGCCCAAATTCAACAAAATCAATCTATGGGGCTGCGGCCTGTGGATTTACTCTCCGAAAATTAGCTTCTAGCAAAAGGATGGTATTTCATTCTTTCAGGTCAATAAATTTTATATTCAGTATTGAAATAACCTCATGCGACATTCTTTCACAGGATAACTGCTTATAACATGCATCAAATTGTCAGTTGGTCACATGTGATCTGAAGTAGATGTAGGCCATTGTTTAAAAAATGGATGTTCAAACTCATACCAAAAATTCCAACTAGGGCCATCAAACAAGGTTAGAGTTTTTACTTTAAGTAGACCCCATCAGGGGGGAAAAAAAAAGGTCTTACAGGCTCCAAGCACTAAGCACTTTAACTTGTAATCAACTGATCTTTAGTCTCTATCTCATCTTTGATAAAAGACAAAAACTGTGACATCATGGTCTTCAAGGCAGGAGATCCATACTTGCAAAAGCAGCCAGCACAATTGAGCGTGCATTTAAATAAAATAGAAGCAAAAGAATCTTGTAAACTTGAAGGGTTATTAGGAGAACTACTAGCTTCAATTATTTCTAGATCATCCAAACTCTAAACTATTCCATCCAATTTCCTTCAAATTCAAAGCTCATGAGAGAAAGTTCATAATAATGAACAGACATTCATTTGTGTTACAGTCTATGTCAATTAGGAAACCTATTCTGTTCAGTCACATGATCACATCAATTTTCACTTTCTTTATGTATCAGTGCATATCTTTTTGGCAATCAATCAGTGAATTGTTTATTTTAACTAACTTAAAATGCTATATAAAATCTACATTAATTTTAGGAAAACCACTTCTTCTTTTCCTTCTTGGCCAAATTAGGAAAACTATTTTTGATAGGAAGCATATCGATGCTACTCTTTAAGTTTTACTTGTGGCTGCAAGGGCTAGCTACATAAATGTTAACAGAGAAAACCACAAACTGAAAGTTTGTGTGACTTACAGTCCATCAATGACCAATTTGCCGCTGGTCTTGTCAAACTGGCAATCTGCTCCACCCCATGGATGTTTCTTTGGGACACATGGGTCACCATTCCACCCGAGACGATGGGGAAGGCCCAGCGCACTTTTCAACGCCTGTAATGCCCTAACTGAAGAGTGGAAGAGTTATACCCGATATATTATAGCTCAACTATCATACGAAATGACACCAAAGTGCAACACATGGCATTCTATTCATTCAAACCCATAAGGATTTGATTGAATCTCTCAAGGTTCAAGGGCTTCAAGCTCGAGGATGTTATCACAAGCAGCTTCAGATAATTTTTAAAAAAATCAAATGAAATTATGCAAGTTGATAACCTCTATGTAATCCTCAACATCAATTCAACCTTAGTAAGATTTTGCTTTGATTGCCTTTAACCACTATTACTCCACCTAATGGATTTTATGCATTCATCTCCTAACCATCATTCTAAAGACATCTTCTCATTCATTATATCAAGGGTAAGTGGAAAATCCAGTGGTCAGCTCGCAAGTGATTTTGACATTCTCTTCTAAATAGTTTTCCAAGAGATGCTCAAACCTAATCTATTCCTCCTATGAGCACATCTCTTATCTGTAAACTCCTATATCAACTCCTACATATGATAAATTAATGAAATTTTAAATAAGAATCTTTTATACATAATTTTTAATAAGCACCTTCTAGAAAATGCTCATCCAATCAAATAGATTTATTCTCATTTTTTCATTATTGGACCCTGAGATAGGTGGAGGATTGCAACCGGCCAAGAATTTACAATAAACGAGTGTTATCCAATTAGCTATCCCCTTTTGATCTTTCATGAACCCCCTTCTCAAATTCACATAATCATGACATAAATAATACCTTCCCATCAAGATACAAACTAAAGCTATTTAATTGAGTCAGAAAATGTGAGTACAGATTTTTTCACTTGATAAGTTGATTGGCTTGGCACTATATTCCTTTTCCCAACAATTTACAGAACAAGCACTTTTCTGCTGTGAAATAATATGCATATATGCTCTCAATGTTTTTGGGTAACGATCATGAATGTATCTATTCTTTATGTTTTTACAATGACATGAGCAATTAGTATGGAAGCTCATGTATTTGCCAGTAAAAGCAGGTATCAGAATCATCATATTAACTGATTTTGCAGCAAAAAGTAATCCACAGTCATCTTATTAATATATTAGTTAACAGATTACAGATATTCAATGGCCACTAGAATAAAATCCGTACGCATCCCTATATTTGCTCCATTGTCTACATGAATATAACATCATTTGCATCTTATATTAGATGGAAGTATTGCCATGTACCTTCATCAACTAATGTTCTGGACTCCGTTTGAATGACTTCAAACACCTCTATGGCATTGATTATAGCACGATTGCCTTCCTTAGGTTGCAAGGTTATAGTCAAAGTTCTCCCATTAACAGCGACCGTCGTATTCAACACAAGAGCCTTATAAGCACCACCACTCATTTTAATTACATCAACATTCTGGAAAATGGTATCACCATTTATCAATACATCAAACACCCGTTTTCCTGACCCTGTGATTAAAGGGTCGATTTCAGCAAAGTGTAACCAAATTGAGTAATTTCTGTTGGGATCCACATCCATTATGTATTCTATTTCAGGTTGTTTATCAGTACCAATAAGTGCTGCCTCATAAAGTTCTTCAGCATAAAAGTTAGGGGAAATAGATGCCCCTTTAATGCTCTTCTTGGTATATATCTCTTGGTCAGTACCCAGGCCAAAAGTTGAAAGAGGAAACCAAAATCTATCTCCACTCCAGTGATCGGCATTATAGTCCTCATCAAATTTCGGCTTCACAACACCACAGCTCAGTCTAGTGGCCGGTCTAAGGATAGTTCCGTGACCCCAGTTTGGTCCAAAATAGTATGCCTTATCATCAACTTGAAGAATTTCAATGGAGAGAATTGCAGGATCTCCATGACCGGTACTATGAAAGCATATGGAAGCAGTATCGTCAGTAAGAAACAAAACGGCTTCAACAAATGCTTGCTCATACTGTCCTGTCCAACCTGGTTTTAAAGAATAGACCTGAGTGCCCTCTATTGAAATATCAAATAAAGGTTCCTCATCAAAATTAGGCTGTGCAACTAAGCCGAAGAAAACCCTCACTGAGTAGCGTCCCTTTGGAACACTATTAATGTTGTAGCAATTTTCAGGACCTTCAGATAGAGGGAAATAGCGGAGCGTCTTAAGAGGAGGGGTTATAATAGTCGGCCGTGTTGCATTAGTTGGTATTCCTCCTGTATAAGCAAAATCCTTATACCAAAGCGTATTAGTCGGAGGTGTATGGACATTCTGCCGTGCTCCACAGCTTATCCGCATTGCAAATGGTGCTGCAACAAAACCATAGCATTTCACATTTTCGTTTCACCTCTACACTTTTCCGCTATTTACTCATCCCAAAACCATTTGCATATAATCAACTTTAAAGTCAATCTGGCGGACTGATTACATCTTAATTGCTGCAAATTCTTCCTCCTTAATAAAAAAAAATCACTAAACTGTAGCTCCATATTACATGCATATAGGACATAATTGTTAAATAATCTTAAAATCTCCAAAAATCTACTCATGGCACAAAGAATCCAATTCAACACACTAGAGTATCCACTCTGCACCTAATTAAATTGTTAAATAAAAGTGTATTTTCAGTCTTATGCATCATAATCGAAGTATTTAAAATTAAAAAAAAAAAATCGTAACAAAAATCCATTTCTTTGAAGAGTAGCGATAGTTATTACTTATAACTAGGATTAGGCAGATAAAACATGGATTAAGAGCTAAAGAAGTACATAAACCAGCTGTTTGTCTGCAAGGCATTGAGTTAGTGGAAACATGAATTTAACTTCAAACATATTTCCATAAAGAAAATAAATTTACAATCGGACATTCTTATACTTTCTCAGCAACCAAACAGATCCAATCCTAATGTTTCTCTCTCTCTCTCTCTACTGAACGCCATAACTGCAGAAATAGAAACTACTAAGTAAAGTAATATGAAGAATCAATTCATTGAATACTAATTGAACTCTTAAATGACATTTAACAGAAATTAAAATGGCGGATATTGAGAGAGAGAGACGAAGCTTACCATTTCTAGCAAATGAAGTAGAGAAAGTTATGAAGAGACTGAAGCAAAGGAGTAAAAGTCTCTGCATTATAATGATTTCTCTCTCTCTCTTTCTCTATGGAATTACTGAAATCATATTCTCACACACACGCACATACACACACATTCTCACTCGATCTTTGCAACTGACATAAAGAGGGAGACAGAGTTCTTTCTAGTTGGTAGTACTTGGTGGTGAAGTGAATTGTTGATAAAGTTTTCTTCTTTTTCCCTTTTTTTTTTCCATTTAACATTTTTTATGCTTCAGTTTCAGGTTTTGGTTTGATGCGGTCGGTAGAAAATAATTGTCCCACAGTTATTCATGAATTGCAAAAGTAAATCTTGCAACAAAATACATAATGAAATTTGGTTTAGCCTCTCGACCACTTCATCAAATATAATGGATTAAATTCCAATCTCTTTGAATATAATTAAAAAATAAAGTTATTTATAACACCAGTCCAATTGAATTTACAAATGAATAATCTTGTATTTAGGTGAAAGATATAATATAATATATTAAATTTAATAGAGTCAAATTTAAATTTGATCGATACTCAAGCCATGTAAAATATAAGTATTAAACTTTTAAATGGGTTCAAGCTTTAACTCTATAATATATATATATATATATTCATTTAATTCCTTTAAACTCATTTTAAATACTTAAAAATAGTACTATGAGATATAGTTAGGATTATTAATTCAAATATATGAAAAAAATAAAGAATTAAGGAGAGGAATAGTTTCGTTTCATTTTGAATTAAAGTTTAATTCAAGTTGAATCAAATTTTATCTTAAAAGTTACTTGAATTTGATAACACTGCAACGAGTAAATAGTATATGAGCTTTAGTGAGTTCTTTCTTTTTCTTTTTCATTTTGTCTTTTAATACAAACTCATAGATGATTTTGTAATGTTATTTTGGTTTTATTATTCATCTCAAACGGGACCCGTCCAGATCATCATCTTACCGTTCTGACCAAATCTGATGCGGTCAAATGATGAAATTGCAAGGGTTTAATGTTGCGATTTTCATGTCCTTCAGCAGATCATGGAGGTCCATTTTTATTACATATTTCCGTAATTAGCGAGTTGTTGTTTAATAATTTATTGCCTTTAACATATTTGCGTGTAAACAGTTGAGGTGGCTTGTGAGTGTTTCTGGGGGGAATAATAAATGGTACATGTGAGCCTCATTAATGTGTAGGTGTACCGCTACGAATCTGACGCCACATTTTTTGCCACTAAAGTCAAATATAAGAGGTTCTTCATCAAATCAAGCTAAGATTTTAATATATATTCTATATAAAATAGGAAAAAGGGACAAAACCCCATAAAGGTCCTTTTCTTTCCTTTTTTTTTTTTTCCAACCTTTTGGTATCATTTGATAAAATAAAATTCCAGAAAATGATAATATCGAAATTACTATATAAATTTTTTTATCTATATTTTAAGTTTAAAAACGCTAAATATTATTCCCAATCGAATTTTTTGTTTATTGAACTTTTACCTACTAAATTTTATATATATAATTTCAAATTAGATAAATATTATACCAATTAAGCTTTTACTAATCAAATTGACTACCTCTGTCTTATTTAAAAGGATAATGTGGCAAACAATCATTAGTTCAATAATAAAAAATTATTGGAAGTAAAGTGATTTAACTAGTAAAATTTCAATTGTGAATGATATTTAGTAATTTTGAATTTCTAATGTAATAAATAAAGAAACACAATGTTTCAATAGCAATCTTAACATTATTATACTAAGGGAAATAACCTCCTATAAAGTTAATATACCAAAAAAATTTCATATAAAGTTAGATTTATTTACCCTTCACTTCATTTAATATTTTTTAAAAAGAAAAATAGATGCAAGTTTGTGTAATTTATATATTAGTTAAACCATTTAGCTCATCTAAATTTTTACTTTCACTTTCTAATTACTATCTAGGGATGAGTAGATAACTTTATATATAAGGTACTTACCATAGCCTGCTCAATTCGATATATTCTAAGTAGATATTAAGAGTTTAAGGTAGATTTCAAGTAATAATATTTTAGGACTTGCTCATTAAGATATGGATTTGATGTCTTCATACTCCATATTCATCTTAAAATTTGTACTCTAAAGTATACATATACATAGTGCAAGTTTCAAAGTACCGCGTATTAATCTTATAAAAATTATTAAATGATATTAATAAATGAGAAATCAATAATAATGCTAAATCTAATGTTGTCTCTCTTTTATATATTCTAAGTCTTAATGATTGTATTTTGTGATTTAGGGTGATTTAATTTGATTCTTAGTTTGGTTTAGTTTTATTTTACAAACTACCTTAGAATACACTCTCTCTCTTTTTTATTGGTTGTTTAAAAATAGAATATTTTTCATTTGATAGTAGGTGAAAAGGAATTCTTCTTAAATTGTGATAATGTATTAGTAATCTAATAAAAATAAACAAAGATATACACATTTAAAACCATTAATCAAATGCGAAAAGAATCTTTTGCCATAGTAAAATATATGCAACTAGAATTTGCTACTAAAAAATGTGTGACGATGTAACTTCTAGAAAGATAAGAAAAATTTATAAATTTTATAGGGCATCTAAAACTTATAAGTTCTATAAATTTTAGGTTTTAAGATAGTTTCAAGGTATTATATGTAGTTTGGGGCTATAAAAATTTAGCAACCATTACCTATAAGATAGGATACTGTAAAGATCTTACATCCTATCAACCTTATACAAACTCAACCCTATCATTATGTGGTAGTAATGTCATAAAAAGAAAGAGAAGCGAGAGGGGTTTAGGGCAGGAGGACTCGAGGAGGCTAGTCGTGGTAGTTACTATATACAGTACAAATAATTGTAGATTGATTTTCCTTTCAATCAACAATCTTTTATACGATATATAAGGCTAAGGTTAAGGCTACGGCTACGGCTACGATTACACCTACAATTAACAACTAAAAGTTACGCAGATATAAGTAATATCATTTTATGATAATAATAACAAGTTATTATAGCATAAAACACATATAGAGAAAGAGAGAGATTTATAGATAAAAAGGTGGTAAGAATTCATATTACAAACTGTTCACACATAATATTACATAATAAGGTTCTAAAACTAAATACAATATCTTAAGTGCACTCATATCACCTCTTTCTCTTATATCAACCCCTTGATATATAACTAATCTCGGGTATGCGATGGTCTGACTCTACAAACAAATTGACCTGCAAAAGTAAACTACAAGAGTATAAACTAACTAACGTAATGAAATAATCCCTTCAACCATACGATAATCAAGTTATACATCAATTAAGTTCAATCAAATAAATGCATAACAATCAGTATGCCAAACGAATACATGCAAGTGACCAGGTATTGTATACAACTCAAATTTAACGCTCTATAAAGTCAAAGTTAAAAATACATCGACACAGTCAAATCCGGGTATCATATTAGAATTTATCTCATAACGAAACTTTGCATTTTATATTTAAAATGTAGTGATATATCTATTCTCAGTTTTTATCAAAAATGAGTTCTATGTATGATTATGAGTAGGTTTATACAGCCCTTACTCATCCCTAAACGGAGATGGTTGGCACCTCCAACACTTAGTAATCCCACAGGCCAAGATAAGGTCATATCTCACGTATGCACCGTATAAAATCTATAACAATAAATAATCAACCCAACTATAGCCTCTCATTACTTCATGTAATGTAACAGCCAAAATTAATTATATAATGCATGATTATGCATGATTTGATTTAGTTCTATCAAGTCAGATAAAAGTAGGTTTTATTATTCAGTGATTAATAAGGTCACAGATAATCAATTCCTATCGAAACTACTATGCAACAATCAATATATTATCATATTTTAAAGTAAATTTACTATTAATAGACAGTATTGTACATAAGTATAACCTAACCCCATGTAATATTCAATTCTTAATTATAATTTGTATTCACTAATTCCAAACACAAGTAAGTATGGAATCATTAAAAAAAAAAAAACTCATTTAGCCATAACTGACTTAGAGATCGTAATAGTCTAATAACAGATCAAGGCCAAAGTCGAGATCATATGAAAATAAAGAATATAGAAAGTCATAAGTTTAAGAATTAAAAACTAAACTAGTATTGTAATTCATACTATTTACTTAACTTAGTTATTGATTTGCGTGAAATTGTCAATTCGAGCTTTTTATCAAATTATGTATAACTTTTTTCAATTTAGCCCAAATCCTTATGAACTTATAATCAATTTCGATCGTTTTCGAATGTACTTTCTCGTAGCAAGATCCGTTTTAAACGTTGTAACTCGCAATTTGAACCATGATATAAAAATATCACCAAATTTATTATGTTAATTTAAAAAATTATAAAATATTAATTTAAGCTTTTTCTTAGTATATTTATGATTTAATAATTATTTAAATCTTATAATCGATAATTTTCTTATTTTAAGCTTATTTTACTATAATTACTTATTTTTACCTATTTTTGAGATTTTAGAATTATCAATTCAATTTTTTATACTTTATTATTTTTCTACTTAATTAATTATTATTATTATTAATTATGAAAATTAATTAATTTATAATAATGGTGATGTGGCAACACTCGAGAGTACCACGTGTCAAACTTGCACATTTTTCCAAATTTTTCCATTATTTTCTATTTTATGTTATATATATATATAAATACTTATTATTACATTTTATTAAATTTGCTAATTTACTTAATTATTAAGTTTTTCTCTAAATTTACAATGTTTATGCATATATATATTTACTAACTTACTTCATTTATTAAATTATTATTATAGTATATTGTATACATTATTTAAGTATACTCATATTTTTTTACATACATGTCGCTATTTATATATGTACATTTATGCATATACTATACTTTATGTAATAAATTATTCTTACTTTAATTATATATTATATACTATATATATAAGTATAATATAGATGTATTTGTATTTTATATACATATACACTTATACGGTTGTATTAAATATATATATGTACAAAAATATGGAACACAACTAATAATATAATACATGCATATAACGTCTAACCCAATGCATGTACAAATATATACAAAAAAAATTAAATTAAAAATATTAAGTATAAATATACATACATATACCTATTGTTATACAAGCACACGTATACATATATATAATATAAAATACTATGTTTATATATACATAGATATAATCATACCACATATATATATAACTTACATGTGTACATAAATACAAGAATACCTAATACATGTATGTATATAATAGACCAAATACTAATCATCTATACATATATAATACACACATACATATATATTTACATGTACATACATATATATATATCAATACCTAAATAGTGAAAATACTAAATACTTACCATATATATTCTTATTTATACATACATACATACATACATATATATGTACTATATGTTATACATAATAATACATATATATTGCCTACATACATATATTTATACAAAAATAGAGAAAATACTTAATACTTATGGATATATCTAGTTATGCATACACATATGTACATGTAATTAATTAAAGAAATAAACACTTAGTATACATGTATATACTATATGATATACATATATATAAGTAAAATAAATAATTTTACCTAATTGGTTTAATAATTTGGAATAATATTTTCTCCTCCTCCTTCTTCTTCTTAGTTCTTGGTTTTCTTTTCTTTGTTTGATCAGTGTGTGTGTTCTTGCTTTGGTCTTCTTTTCTTTTTTCTTTTTTTTTTTAATTGAAATCTCTAGCTCCAAACATGAATAAGAATGGACAAGAAATATAAAGAAATTTGCAAATCTTATCATTAATTAAGATAAGACAATCTCATCATTATTTTTGATATTTTGCTTCTAATTGTAATACAGGAGAATTCATTCATGTAGACTACTATTGTTTTTTTTTTTCCAGAACATGGCAACAGGGGATTAAGAAGAAAAGAAAAATAAAAGAAGAAAGAGGAAAATAAATAAATAATTATATGTAATTTTTATAAACATAAATATAATAAAAATAGCATTTATCAATTAATTTTAAAATTTTACAAAAATTTATCAATTTAATTAATACCAGTTATAATTATAATTTTTATAAGTTATTTTAACGTTTTCGTTAAAAATTTTACACGATTACGCGATTTAATTGATAATTGTAATCGACTACGATTATATTATTATTAAATGATATTTATTCATTTTATAAATTTAAAGTTATAGTTTTAGGGTTTTGATCAAGTTCGAGTTCGATTTTGAGTATTCACATGTACATCAGATTTAAGATTTTTGTATGTAATTTAAGTTTCAATCAATTTTTAAGATTTTTACGATTAATACCATATTGATTTTTAAATTTAATAAAAATTTTATCATTGCTAACATTATCAACTCATGATATATTTTAGGACATTTGAACTTAACTTAAGGTTCAGACTACTAATTATACTAGATTTACAATTAATCTAATGTGAAAAGAATCTTTTGACATAGTAAAAAAAAAAAAAAGTTCAACTAAAATTTACTATAAGAAAAATGTATAAAACTGAAATTCATGAAAAGACAAAAAAAAAATTTATAGATTTCCTAAGATACTCTATACCTAATAAATTCTATAGGGTATTGGTTATAAAATGGTTCGAAGATGTTACATGACATGTTTTAGTTTCGTTTTTTGGGGTCAAAAAATGAATTTAACCCAATAGAAAAGAAAATCACAACAGAATCAATAAATGAAAAGTTGGGGATACGAAGACCTAATTGAATAGAAGGGCACATCTTTTTAAATATCAAACATATCTATTTTATAATTTAATAATAAGATGAAAAAAGGATAATTTATCCAAATACATTAAATTTAAAACCAAACAAATTAAACGTAAATTATATAGTTTTCTAACCATTAGATTTCAAGTAGTAATGAATAAGATATGTAAAATATATATGGAAAGAAGAAGATCATACAAAAGGATCACCCATTATTTTTCTCTACTTGATTTATAGTTTGATTAATATTCGTATAATATTTGATTTAATAATCCAAACCTAATATTTTTATGATTTTTACATCTTAGTTTTAACGTATCATGTTGAGATAAAGATATTGACTAAATCCTAAATTAACAGAGAAAGTATATCCAAAATTTTTCTTGATAAAGGAGGGAATCTTAAGATTTAAATTTAATGTATAAATGTCATATATATTCATAGTTGATAAATCATGCAGACACATTTAGCTTTGTAATAACAATTAGGGAATAAAATCCCACACCTTCTTAACTATTATTATACATACTAGTGTTATTTGTAGAAAGCTAAAATGAAAATTTCAAAATTTTCTCTTTCTTTGTCCTTACTTCCTCCATATTTAATTTCAATTCTAAATAAATGCCTTTCCCCTCTCCCTTAACCTCCATACCTGTCCAAAAATTAACAAAAAATAAATCTCAAGGAAAAACTTAAGACTATAATGCGAAAATTTTAATTTACACACTTCAAGTGTGCATAATAAAATTATTTTATACTCCCGTTAATGAGAGTATTTAATCTACTATCTCTATGGCTAAATTTTTTATTATATTAATTTGTATAACTATTTCAATAATTAAATAATGAAATAAGTACACCATCATATTATCTTCTTTTTTTTTTTTTTAAAGAAAACTCAAGTACACCATCATACTATCACATATTCCGAGTGACATAGTGAGCAATAACTGCGCCGACGTCCTGCTTTATAATTATGCCCAGAATATCAAACTAGGCCAAATCAGGCCCTCGTGCAGCCATAAATTGCGTACATGCTATAGGGACTGGCTTCCAGACGCAGCCTATACAATTAGACGAAATGAACTTTTTCAATTCAATGTTTGGTTTTGCTATTTGAGCTTATTTACTGAAAAAAATAAATGTTTAAAGAATTAGATAAAATATTCAAAATTTATTACATTTAAAATATAATATAAAAATTAAATTTATTAGACAAAAATACAAGTATTTTGGATGTAAATATAATTAAATAAATATTAAACAATTTCAAGGATATAAATATTAGACAATATTTAAAGTTTATACTTTCTAAATATTATAAAATTGTAATTAAATGAACATTAGATAATATTGAAGGTATGAATGTAAAAATACAATATTGAGTCTAATATTTATTTATATCAAATAAGAAACATTATAAAAATTTGTATCAAATACTATATAGATTAAAGTTGGTTCAATAATACTGTACTAGTATATATTCCTTATACCAATACTGTTCAATTTTTCTTATTCTATCTAATTTCAACAACCAAACGCTATTATGGTATGACGATCGAGACTTGAGATTAAGGACTTATTTTAGCTTTGTTTTGAGATAAGAGAAAATAGCATGAGCTTAAGTATCAACTTCACTTCACTAAGGCCTTATTTTTAGCTTTGTTTTGGGTTATATTTTGTTTGTGTTTATCTTTTATTTTTATTAAATTAGCTGATGCAGAGATGTGTGCCAGTAATACCAAAATCGTGGGTCTAGTGAGTATTAAAATTGGAAAAGTACATAATTTAAAAAAGGGATGTTGATGTAATTTAACTAGATAATTAAATATACGAGGCCATTTTTAACGAATACTCTTTTTACATTAGAAGGCACTTTATTTATTAATTTCAAGTTTGCAGACTTTTTTATATAGTATTGCGTGTTTTACATTATAAGGCAATTTAACTAGATAATTAAATATACAAGGCCATTTTAACGAATGCTCTTTTTACATTAAAAGGCAATTAGAATTTTTCATATGCCCTTAACCTCTAGTTCTATCATTGAGAGATCTCCAATCTTTTAAAAGAGGTGCTTTAAATCTTAATTTACTATTTTGTCCTTAAATACAATAATCAAATAAGAGCACGATTTTCAGAGATCTGGGAGTTTAGAGGCTCAATATTTAAATAAAGGGAATCGAACGGGTATGAATCACAAATAAGGGATATATTTGAATTTTATCCTAAATTAAAAATATGTAATTTTTTTGGACTAAATTCTAACTTAAGCCTAATACAGGTTAATTTACCCACCCTTGATATTTCGTTTGATTGTAATATGTCTATTTAATAAGGATGCGCTACCTATTTAGGATTATAACAACCCTTTTTTTTCTCAGCTACTATAATTATATAATCATCGGTAATGAAGGAATTTCAAAATCGATCCAACCTAATAAAAGATCAATATTCCTGTCTTGAAACTATTACCACCTCAGCAAGATTACACAAAATACAGTTTACTGATATCCCAATAATTAGTTAGAATATTAAAGTAAATAAATCCATCAATTTAAGAAAGCCTAATTAGATCCACAAGCGTAGCAAGATCATGTGCTTGTCCCCTCTAAAAGCAAAGATATATCTTAAGAGATAAGATAGCAAAGGAATAAATAAACTACAAAGTATAAGTTATCTTCACAAGGTATCAACGACATAATGGTCCCATTTTGTAGCTAGACAGCAATAAGAAAAAGTCGTCTTATGGAATAATTTTCTTTTTTGCTAGTGGCCATTCAATGATAAAAATACAATGGATCAGTTCAATATATACATATACATATACATATATATAGTACATTAATAAGTTATCTGACATGATATAATTGAATTAAACGAGCATAATTGGGGGAAACTTAACCAAGAAAAGTTATTTAAAACTCTCGTATTTTAGAGATAATTGAAAAATATGCTAAAAGAGTGTAATCCAAGAAAATAAAAATCCATCCATCGTATAATTTTACATATTTCTTTGAGCAAACTTATTCGATTTTTAGGATTAGGGCTTACAAAGTTAAAAGGTTGACTGACTAAACTGAGTTTTCGCCCTTTTTTATTTATTTTGCATATATGAATGCAAAATGAAAAAAGGTATGAAAATTTAGATTATATAACTAAAAAAGAAATAATACATGTATATAAAATAAAAAAAATAAAAGAAACATGAAATATATAACTAAAAAATAATAATATAGGTATATAAAGTGAATCAAACATGAAGCTCGACTATATATTATAAGTGACAATCCGATTCGAACTTTTTCCATCCAGATATTATTTGCTATGATACGATACACTGTATGTTTTAGTCCTCTAATGTAACAACTTTCTAAAACACCATTTATTTTGATATTGTTTTATTTAGAATATATTTAACTTTAAGTGACTACATCAAAAGACAAATTAATTATTAGGATTTCGCTATATAGTATGTAAGGGGTATTAATTTTATGTTATTGAGCCAAGGTTAAATCATAGTTGGGTGTTGACGTTTGACGTTGTAAGACTAAATGCTGCGTGATAAGATGGGAATTTTGAGCCAAACATGATCTGAAACTTTGAAGTGTTTGTTTGAACTATAGTTTGATTTTTCAAAGACAATGTCCTCGTCAGTGGATTGGAATGGAACAGTACATAGATGTTTATATTTGAAAAAGAACGACAAAGGAATAATAGTATGTACAGGACGCAAGGAGATAAAACAAATTCACAAGTTGCTTTGGGGGAAGAATATTGATTAATATTCACGTTCAGGAGATGACAAAAATCAAAGCTGTCAATTTTGTCATTTTGTTGTTGGTTGTTTCGTCAAAATCATCACCCTAATTAGAGGATTTGGAACCTCTTCAACCTTACTTTCCTAACTTCATCAATGATAGTTGATTCATTAGTTAAAAGAGATTCCATATCTGCCTGTCCAAATCATCAAAGATTGCACGTGAGTTGTAGAGGGGAAATAATAGTAATTTCAAGTTAAAAGGTGATAAATTTTGAGTCAAAAACTTTCAAATTGAGTTAATAAAATTTTTTATTTATCACCTGTTTACTTAATTATTAACTATCATTGAGTTAAAAAGTTATAAGAGTATTACAGAAAATGAGAGCGAGGAAGTATAGACAAGTGGTTGGTACTCTATACTATAAATACAAGTTTTCAAAATTCAGAACTAAAACGTATAACATAACATTCAAAAATCACTCTAGAACTTATACTTAGTGGAATTTGTAAACTTTTCAATCATTTTTTTTGTAGTATTGAAAAATTTCTCAACAACCACTCAATTTTCTCTTAATCTTGTAATTATTGCATTTATCAAACAATACTATAACAAAATTGCAACCTATCATGAAGTTTTTATTTTCAATATGAACAGATTTGCAACCAATGAAAGGTAAATTCTCGTAAAACCAAGTTGTTTAGAGGATCTTTTCATCTTAACACCCCGTTATCGATATAACTATCAAAAGAAGGTTAGATAAAACCATATAATTGTAGAGAATAATTATTTATATAATCATAAGCAGTGTTATAAGATCAAGTCTTAATAATTAATTCAGATACATGAGAGTATTAAAAATTTATGGAAAAACTTGATTCGATAGGGGGAAAATCAAATTAGAGTTGAACCGGGATTGAACCATAGTGGTGAACACAAGTTTGACAACATTAATCATAAGTTATCCTCTGCCTAGAATGCAGCTCTAGCTAAAGTAATACACAATTACAATGAATTGCATCAAGTCTAGCCCATCACAAAAGGAAGTAGAAATTGACAAATAAACAGCTCTTTATAAAAGGAGCACCACTTGCAATGATTCTAGTAAGTTAAGGTTGTAACTTCCAAGCAATTTCCTTCTTTCTAATATTTTCCTTCCCTCAATTTTTCCTTTTTAAAATTTTGTGTTGGTTTATCTCTTCCTCCATTCAATCACAATTAATACTTATTATATATTTCCAGAAAAGAAAACACAAAAAAAAAAATAATAATAATTTATTGAAATGCTCCAAATTTTTATAATACAAAAAATATGCGCATATATGTCAATTTTGAAATTTTATTTAATGGACCATGTTTTAGGATAGCAGTTAAATGTAGAAATTAAATAGCAATTAATACCTTCCATAAGATGGAAACAAATCATAAACCTAATCATGATGTTATCAATGAGACAGAATATATTAAAGAATTCACTTGACATTATACATGTCAGAATTGTTATTTAATCTCTACATTTCAACTGCCTCCCTAGAACTCAATAAGCATATTTGTGTATTTTCTAAATAAATCAAAAAATAATTTCGCATTTATAATACATATAGAAGACAGGTATTTATATAATTCAGAAAAAGTTTGAGGATAATGACTTAAATTAAAAGTTTGGATGGTGATTGTTTGATTTATCCCAAAAGTAAAATTTTCTTGCTGGCCGATGGACATATATATGTTAACTCCATCCATAGCCCATCCAAAGACACACCTGTGAAAGAGAAGAAACCAACCCAAATAATCATGAACAATTGAGATGCATTTTTATTCTACTCATCTAAACTCTACTTCAACCTCACTTAGAAGAGGTATTAGTTGAACAATGATTGTTTCGTCCACATAAATGTTCCAATTTCCTACATACAAACAACGATAATAATAGTCATAAGTGATCGATATACACTCAATATTAAATCTCGAAAAATTCATTCACTTTTTGGTAATATTATCAGAGAATATATTGATATCTAAAAATGTAAAAAAAAAAAAGAAAAGAAAAGAATTGATAAGTACAGGTACACTATCAAGAAGCACGCAGTGTTACCAAAAAGTGTAAAAAAATATGTTGACTTTTTAATTGATTTATTTTTAATAGTAGCCTATTTTGCTACCTTATAGTAATGTATAAATCCGACCCCATCCTCCCACAGCCATCCCTTGCCCTAGGCCCACTTAAATTAAATCAAAGTGAAAACGGCCTGCTTCTGGCACGCACAGGATGTATCGGGATAGATGGGGAATTCGAAAATGACATTGTTATTAAATCAATGTGTTCAACTAACTAAAGGATGCTTTTTTTCCCCTCAACGACAACGATATCCACAAAGCTTTTATAAAATATCTAATTTTATTAGCAACTTCATGAAAGGGACATAAAGTCATAAAATCGGTAATGATTCTTGGAGTGTAAAAAGGCTCTCGCATATAAAAAAGGTTTTATTGGGTATTATATTATTCGCATACATACCATTATACCAATGGAGTGTAAGTATCATTTAATTTATAAATATAAATTATATAACAATTGATATATAAAAATTGTATGGAATGGGATTATTTGAAATGAAATGAAATAGAACAAAATCGCGATTGAAATAATAAATACTTTCCTATATTTAGAAAATATCGAATGGACTACTTATAAAGTTTTTTTGTTGAAAAAGTCCTTAATTATTTAATGTCATGAAGGTTAAATAAATGATTTTCAATTAATGATAATTAATAACAATGGAATTAAATCACAATTTTGCTTAGAGGGCACAAACGAGTCAAACTATTAACATTAACTCAAGTTCCACTCAAAAGTAGTTGGGTTAAGCTCAAATTCAAGCTAATTAATCTAATCAAGTTTAAACCTAATAGCATTCAACTTAATTAGCTTACGAGCCTAATCAAGCTCGATTTAAATACTAATACAAGTTAGGTTTCAATGTTAATATGTAAAACACAAGAAAAAAAAGAATATATATTATAAAAATAAGGTTAAAAGTGGTTTGGCATGGCTTGTAAATATCTACGATAGGTGGGGGCATAATGCTCATTTGAGAAATTTAAAACTGCCTACTATCCATCTTCCCCTTATATTGTTAAAAAATAATATTTTTCTATAATTTCATTCTTATTTTTTATAGAACCAATACCGCCCGTTATCTCGTCCTTAATTTATATCTATTTAAATCTCAACCGTTAAATGAACTATGAATTCAATAATTCGGATTTAAAATAGTGTAAATGAGTAATAAGATGAAGAGTGAGATTAATCTCATAAAAAATAAAGACGAGACTATAGAAACTTCCTAAAAGATATACCCAAATCCTGCTCTCATATTTTCCTCATGTTACTTTCTTGGAAAGCAGAAAATGCCTAAAAAACCTCCACAGAATTGAGAAATTGGAGCATTAGGTGAAGAACACTCGAACACCATCTCTTCGTAAGTCCTTCCTTTAGTTATCATGGTTTTCATTTTTCTTTGAGGGTTGGTGTGAAACCATGAAGAAATTCATTTCTACAGCATCTTGTACATCGATTTTTGTTTGGGTGTTGGTCCCTTACAAGCCTACAAGTTAGTATCAGTCCGAAATCCCCTATTTATATGAAAGTTTAGAGCTTTATTGAAAGTTGTTATTGATGGGCTAAATATGTAAAGAAAAGGAGTTAAATTTTGTTATAATGACAAGTAGTGTTTTAGGGTGGAGAAAAAGGTGTGTTGATGTGTTAAAAGTGTCCAAAAGTAGTGGTTTGTACATAGGTTAATCGGAGTACAGAGATGGTGATACATGTGGTTGTTACATTGAAGGGGGTAACGTTTTACCAAAGTCATATTTGCAGTTTTAGGTTACCGATCGATCATTAGGTTTCTTATTGATCGATTGACAAGCTTGTGTTAAGAGCAAGTTATAATTTAAACTAGCGATCTATTGGTAGTTTTCTTATTGATTTATTGATAGTACTTTTTAAGGGAAAAATTAAATCTGTAATTTTCCTACTGATCCATCGGTAATATAATTTCAAGGGAAGGGTTAAGTGTGAACTATTGGTCCATTGATAGTATTAGATTTTTGAACTACCGATTCATCAATAGTCATCAACTAAGTACAGAATATTTTCCATTCACCCATTTTACCTTTTTAAAACCCAATTTCAACTCTTAATTGTTTATTATATATCACTAAAAGGGATTTATCAAACAAAAACCATTTTACATATCTTTTTATGGGTTTTTATCAATTGAAACTTTTATAAGCCTTTTAGACATCTTGCTACAATTTGAGTTTAGGAGTAAGGCTATATGGTGAAGATGAGGTGAGGAAAGTTAGTTAGAGTCGAGTTAAATCAGGGTTCTAGTTTTGAATTATTTCTAGTAAACAGATTCTAGGCCACCAATTGACTCGATTACAGTGTTTACTCCAAGCACAGGATACATGTTTACTTTATTGTTCATGCTAAGATAGTTAATTTAACCAAACTTAAATTAACTCATACCTCAAATAAGTGTGTTGCTTATGCTTGATTTCAACTACTCACTGGAAAGGTCTAACGGTGTTAGTGAGGTACCCAAGGATCTTTACATAACGCTGTTCCAAGTGGAGTCTCACATTAAGATGACCTAACTAAATCTATGAAGGTTAGTTAGATATTAAAAAGGACCCAACACCAATACTTATATGGTATTCTATATTACTTGTTATAAGAGTCATGAATCACTCAAGTCTTGCTTGAGACATCAAGACTATGCTACTTATCCAACTTAATAATTAAAGATTAAATCGGTGGTTTTGTTGCATTCGTTACTATTACTAGTATATGCCTGTATACTGTACTAGTGTGAACAGGCGCATGTACATGACATTTTGTACCAAATGTTAGCTCATCCTTTAGGAGGTTATGTTTTTCAACTGCCGGTTCAGGGTATGAGGACATAGTTGACTATTATGTAAATGATTCCAGTTAATATTACTACTATTATGATAAGGAGGAGATTTCTATTACTTTAATGATGGCACAATTTCATATAGAGTAGTTTTTAGGCATGAATCACTAAGACTTATTGCAGTTGCTACTTATATCCTGTCTTTATTGTTTGTTGTTGAATTGTTAGCTGAAGTCACCAATGACTCTTGTGGTTATGTTATATTTGTGTTGGTTACTAGTTGGAGCTGTGAGACTCCATGGTGTTAGGTTTGGTTAGCATTCATGAATGTTATTTGTTCCTTTGTTAGATTTAAGTAGGGCTATGTTTGAATTTATGTACTTAGAGCCAATGTGGTTATATCACTTGTATGTACATATTGTAGAGTTATTTTAATGTGAGATGGTGGATTTTATGTTTAATTGTGAAAACTAGACAAGCGACAAGATCCTACATGCCTTAAAGAGTCCACCTCTAGAGTTGATACATAGTATAGTTGTAGTTTCTCGAGTTCTGAGGCTTTACATGATATTATTATATTTGTAATAAAAAAAATATCTTTCAAATAAACTGAGTTTAAATAAGCCTAATTGAGTTAAACTTAAGTTCATTGAATGTTACTTCTAGTGGAGCTCAAGCTTAATTCAAAAGTTAAGGTTTATGCCTGCTTAACATTGTATCGTCTTGACTTCACTTATTTAAAGCACTAATTTTGCCTCCTCAAAAGCAAAATCAAATTCTCCCTTAAAATTGGAATTACTAATTTCAAAAAATTGCAATTTTGTCTTCTACAAACACTTCTAAATATGAGAAAGAAAATAGAATACATAATCGCAATTCCATTTTGGATCATATCCAATTCTAAACTTGATAGCAGTGAAATGAATAGTTTTTAAAATAAGTATCATCATGTTCTGTATACATTATATATATCAAAATCTTATTAATATTTATATATTATATACACCTAATATATGCTGCACATAACATCCATTAAAATTCTCTCCTTTAGCATGGGATAGGCTCCACATAAATTTTCCATAGGTATTGTAAGCTGTACTCCGTTGAAGATTTTCTTGGACCTCAAGTACTATTTGAAGTTTGAATTCTAGCTAGAAAAGCCCACTGATATGGGCAATCTCTATAAAGACACTGTAGTGCCACAATTTGACTAGCGTATTGGACCAACCTTAACGATTTTAAAAATAAGCGTCATTCCTTGAAAATTATCAAATCATGAAAGTACCCTGAAATTCTAAATTTTAATGGGAAATTAGTCTTATATTAATAAATATACAAATATAATTACTTTGGGGCAATTCCTTACCGGGACTCATTACGGGTCAAGTAATAAATTGACTTAAAAAAATTATTGCAATCTTATATTAATACAAAAGCTTGGTTTAGATGAAAAATTTTTTGTTCAAAAAAATTTTGAAAAGATTGTATATTAGAAATTTGGATTTTTTTTTTTTTTTCTGGGATAGCTTTCATGCAGTCATACTGTAATTCACTCGTTTTAAATTTATCAGAAAAATGTTTTCGGATTAGAGTTATATTATCAAATTAAATGTAGTTTGATAAAATACATTGTAAGTACCTACCTCGCGTCAAAAAGGAAATTGCTAGAACATTTTGAAATATTTTATTGCTTCTGACTTAAAGCAGCGACATATTAATAAAAATTAAATTTGCTTACACGTAAAAACCGATAAAGACCTAATCTTGTTAGTTCTGGGCAAGAACCATTGCCTTCTCGAATCTAGCTTGTTGGGTTTGCTCAAGAAGTTTTAACATTTGCTTAATCCGAAATATATTTGCAATCTTGTTCACTAAAATGCTGCAAAACCGTTAAATCGTAACATTGTTGGTTAAAAAAAAAAAAAAAACTATAAACGCATATAAATATGAGAATTTATCCGAAATGTGAAATGTTAACTTATTCTATTTCTCGTAGAGCAAAATAATAATCACCTCTAGGAAGATTTCTTTAAAATTCCATATAAATATGAAAAATTATCTCGGTGTAAAATGTTAACTTATTCTATTTCCAATAATCACCTTAAGGACTCAAATATCAAAATGGACAAGAGAATCAATCTAATCTTGGACTTAGAATGACTTCTGTTCTTTTCCCCTTGTCATGAGTTTGGCTTTAGGAATAGGCTCATTGGCGTTACATTTCCTACAAGGCCTCATAATTGATCTCAAAATTCTCCCTCCAAGAGAAGAATTCTCATTACGGCTGCTACATTTGCTATTCTGACTAGAACCATCCTTATTGATTCCGCTTGGACCACAACCGAGAGTCGAAGTCGAACCGGATGAATCGGGATGACGTGTCGGTGCCACAGGAGACTTCGTCGGTTGAAGAAACAATCCAATTGGTGGACTCATCTTTTGATTATTATTTTCAGTTGATGTAGAATGATCAAATCGAAACTCTTGATCTTGTTTATTGTAGATGGGGTTGGACTTAGGCTTTTGTTGATCTTGAATGGACAGAAGGCCAGAAAAGGAGAGTGATTGTAAGGAAGCAGTGTCTGCTGCAACATCCTTTGATATCTTGTTTTTCAAGGGAGGAGCCATTGATGGTTTATGATTAGTAATTTGATTACTAGGTTTTGGCAATTGTAAACGTAGTCAATATGTTGTATAAATACTTGGCTTTTAAACTCTCGTTTGTTGTGTTGTGTTTGTTTTTTGTTTTCTAAACAAATTTGGCCTCCTTATGAACCGGCAAAGCTTCGGATTCTACTAGGAATTATGAAACAGTTGATACTAAATATCAAATGCCCCACCCAAAAAAAAATAATAACAATAATAAAAATAATAAAATCTACATATTTCCAAAGACTATATTGCTGAAGCCTTTTAATGAGGCCCAGAAAATGCAATGAAAGAAGCGAATTAAACATGATATGGAATTTGTATAAATTTTTTTGCTTCTTTTGTTAATGAAAAAAAAAAATGTAATCCTTAATTTATTAGAAAATCGGAAGACAATAGAACGTAATGAGAATTGAGAAGGATATTTTAATATATTTTTATTTAATCCTTCACTAAAGAGTAAGTAGAGAAGTCTATAAAGATAAGAGTTATATTTTCGACTAATAGTGCTTTGATGATATTTTCGATTAATACATGCATGTGATATGCATCTATCAAAACTCTAGGATCTATACTTTTTAGTTTTGCAACTCAAAATCTTGGATTAATTAGAATTTGAGTCAGATTGCGGTATAAAAGAAAACAACTAATGCCCATCTCATTTTCTTAGGTATAGCCTTTGATATTCTTTGTGATGTAAGGTAAAATGAAATATATACTTAATTTTGGATACATCCGATTTTACCTAGATTCTATTATTCAGAATCATAATTACGCCGAGAATTGGATACTTAGCATATGTTTGACAATTCTTTATAGACATTAATGTCTTTTGGCCTTTTATATAAACATTAATTACCGTCCTTTCATCGTGCCGGTGGTGGCAATTTCTAAGAATCCCATGGTAATATAATAGTGAATTCACTTCTCGTTCTTTTAGAATGGCTATTCTAATATTTTATCTTGGAAAAGATCACAGGGATCGATGTTTAGAGTTGAATTTAAATAAAAAATTAATATGTCAAAAAATTCAAGTAAGAGATGAAAGTTTTAAAATGTTTATATAAATTATCAACGTTTCACAAAATAGTTTGAATAAGAAATTTATAATAGCAAATGTATAAAATTATTTGAATTATTTTATGAAACGTTGATCTTTTATAAGAATTTTTCAAAACGTCAATCCCTTATTTGAACCACTTTATAAAATATTGATATCTTATTTAGATTTTTTAAAACGTTAATTTTTTATTTGAATTTATTTCTAAACTTTAAACCTCTCTATTATGATTCTCCCCTTTATCGTGAAAGCATTGCCAGTTTCTTATGTAACGATAAGAGTACATTGTCATAAAGTTTTAAGAATCAATAGGATATTGATTGATGTCACCATAAGGTCATTAGCACACATTTAAATCTTGGAGCATACATTTTATATGTGTTAATACCCAATTCTTACTCGAACCGAGACTCATCATGCAAGGAAGCCCACCAAGAAATGTGCAAGCGAATAGCGAGCTTATCCTTTATACCATGACCTGTTCGACAAAGCCACATGACATCTCACCTGAGCAAATCAGCTCAACAATCAAGCCTACACATGCCGACCACCTAACATCAACTTAGGTCTCAACTCATTCTCAACTAAGCACTTGCCAACCCTCTCACTCAACATCCTAACTCATCTTTTGTCTTTAGCACATGTTTTCCGCTATGATTCATTAATAGACGTTTAACATTCGTGGTACGGCTAAAACACCAAGCAGCCCCTATGAATGTTAAATCTCTGGCCTACAAATTTAGTTGTTGGGCCGATTATGGCTAATCACCTTCAAAGCCGTTCAGTCTCCACTACAACGCATGCTATCTGTTGATGACCAATACAAGTGAACCTTAAACTGCCATATGTCTAAGTAATCCCCATAAAAGGTACCAAGCACCATGAGTTAAGCGGGGCAAACTCATCTCTCTCATTTCTCTTTACTTTGGCAACCCTCTCTACTCTTTTGTCTCGATTTCAACTTACAACCTTTACTCCCAATATCTTACACACAGGATAAGCACTATCCCTTAGATCCTTAGTGCTTGCTCCCTCTTTTTTTAGTCCTCCTTACTAGCTTAGGTATTAAAGAGCTCTTATGAATACACCCACAAAGGGCTTTTTTGTAGGAACTAAGGAGCAAGAGATAAGATCCAAGCCTAATCCATCCAAGCTTTACTTGAGCCCACTAATTTTCAGTTGATTCGACCATAATCAACATAGGATAATATTAAAAATATTATTCAAATTTTACCTTTTTTTTAACTTTTTACTTAAAAGTTTGATAGCAAGTCTTTGTTTGAAGTAATTTTCATTCTCAATTATATGTGATTTGGGTCCTCTTGATTTGTTTACAACATGTCAAACCATTACGTAACCTTATATCCCCATTATCAAGGTAAGGACATGCAATCCCTATACATTTAATTTCTGCAATTTGACAATAATTTATATACTTCACTACTTCATCAATAGATAGTCATCGAAAATATTAGTCCTTAAATGTCTAATACTACTCGAATTATATTACTTAGAAAAAAAAAAACTAGATATATGTAAAACTTCATAATAGCAATTATAGGGATTCGGATACTCTCTACTTACATTCTCCTACACTTCTTAGATTTACCCTTAAAAATGTTGTTATGTATAGTCAGTTATTGAAATTATAAAGAAGTAGATGATGCTACAATTTTGTCATAAGGTTATTGAAACCAATGTTATCAGACCCGACCCAAGTATTTGACTAGAACATATAAGAAAGACAAAGGTTAAAGAGGTGGAATCTAGTTTAGCTAGGATCCAATTAGACCAGTTTTATGGCTAAATCAAGTCAAACTAGGTTAAACCGTAAGTGTTGATAGGACAATTTGGACCTAAGCCTCTCAGGCCCATGTCAACTTGGCTAGGCTCATGATTCAGCTTGATTTACCCCTATTTAGCCCTATTGTCTCTACAATCGACCTTAGCCCAAGGTTTACTTGATTGCCTGCCCTACTACAATAGCTTATAAGGGCTAGTAGACAAAGAGATAAGGCTTTGAGACTCAGTTTACGCCATTACCCAACAAATCTAAAATATACCTAACTACAAACTCCCATTACTTATGGCGTGCAGATGTGCTAAAGTACTATTCTAGATCCCTTAACTTCCAGCTACTGTTATGTACCGAACCCGCAAAGTTACAATAATTACACCGTGTAAACTAACCTATAACAATAACTGACCTCATAGTCCCTATCAAAGATATAATTTACATAAGGCTTCCATGACTCTTTACTTTGAAGTAAACAGCTCAATTAATATTTAAACTAAAATTTACATGAAAAGATAAAACCTTAAGTCAAATATATACATGATTACATCTATATTGTTTTAAAATCCTCGGAATTTACATATATTATAGTAGTCGACTAACTTACATATCACATATCAGTTCATAAACGTAAAAATACTATCAAGGCATTTTAAAGACTAGATCATATAGCCGATTGATCTTTACTCCCCTATAGTTTCAAAAGGAAACCGACCTCTAGATAATTGTATCACGGTATAGCAATTAGAACCTGTAAGAAAATCTATATAGGTATGAGCAATCATAGCTCAATAAATTAGGTTGGATGCTTATGAATACATGGCAAACACAAACAAAGTTATCAATCAATTGATTATATGTAATGCAACAAGCAAATGCTATCACACAACATAGTTCAATTTATTGTGAAATCAAAGTAATTTCACATGCTCTAATCCGAGTTAAGGAGTTTTCATGTTTATACAATAACTCATAACCAAACCTAGATTTATACAATAGAGACACTGCTCCCCCTAAGACTATCCTTCGAATCAATATCCTCATCCTTACCGCTACCGCTACCGCAACCTCCTCTCTTGTCACTTAGTTCAGTTGAAAATAAAAAACCATCATGCTATCTAGTGCTATTTGTTGGTGTTTGATTGAAGAATCTTAATAGTCTCCTAAAGGGTTACAATACACGTCTATTTAGGGTATTTAGGTCGGTTATGATCGAGTATAGTTTAGAGTAAGCAAATAATTTCATACCATTCAATTCACATCAGTCACCAACACAATACGATTTTTGGCATAAAATCAAATATGCAAACACATGCATATATAACGACTTACAAATACAATCTTAAGCCTCTGAGTACTTTAAAATAATACTCTAAAATACGATAAAGTACTAAACCCAACTTACTTTGAATCCTTGGTTCACTCAATCACTTATCGCAGGTCCACTCATCTTTATATCCTATAATATAAATACTCTTTTAGTATTTATACCTTGATGATATATATATATATATATATATATATACACTCTGGGTTATAATTTAACTTAGTTTTTCATATATACATATTATTTATTTCCAATTCATCTTAGGTTAGTTTAGGGTTCGATTTTTTAATTTAATTCCGATTTAGGTTCTAAATAAGTTCCAACTATAAATATTATACTTCAATCCTAAAAATGTGTTTCGAGCCCTAATATGAAATAAATCATATTCGCTTAAGTATTCTAAGTATCATTTTTTATCCTAAATCAGTATTATAATCTATACGGTAAACTCTAATCCTTTTTTATGTGACCAATTTATTCTCAATATGAAAAAATTTTACATTTTTTCTTATAATTACCTACATTTATGTTTCCTAACAAATTTAATATATATTAATATTATTATCATATTATACAATTTAACCTGTTATTTTATATTTATTATAATTTCAATTCCATATACTTTTAAAATTTCATATATTTACTACATAATACTCCTAATAATCACATCTAACGCCCTAAACATTACAATTATCATACCATATTAGATATGAACATGTTAAAACACTTAATTATATACTAAATCAATAATTATTCAATTAACCATTAATTAACCCCAAATCACTAATTATATATTTTAAAGGCTTAAAAAATTTGAAAATTCCTTAATGAAAAAAAAAAAAACTTCATAGCATTGTTTGATATCCCCTAAGTAATCTACACAAAAATTTTGAGCCTAAAACTACACTTTTAAGGCTATTTAATTGTAAATCAAAATATACTCGAGTTTACATTGTTTCTTAAGGATAGTATATTTCCAAATGTAATTGAACCAAACCAATATTTTTTCCTCAATCTACATATAATAAAACATCATAATATTAAATTTCATAATTTTCTTGATAAAATTATCGATTTTAATAGATTAAACAAATTCAGCCTAAAATCAAATTTACTTGGTTGTTGGGCTTGTAGCTATCAGTGGTGGTCCTAGAGGTGTCAGCTGGTCTAGATGGTGTTGGGAGGGTACTTTAGTGGTGGCAGTTTAGTTCCAATTGGTTACAAGTTGTAGGTTTGGTTAAAATGCCCTAATTGCATAGATTTTTTGTAATTTTTTTAAAAGAAATCCTAATTCACTTTTTTTTTTATTCTCACAATTTTTTTCACACTCCAATTGACCAAATGAGCTTCTGAAAAAGTTTGGTATTTATAGAACTCTATGGGATTTATTACATTAAATTGAGTTGATATTTGACTTCTTTTTTCTCAAATTTAACTTTCTAGTTAGTTGATTTTAATTGGTCCAATTTTTTTTCTTTCTTCCCTAACCTGCCATGACCTTACTCTGGACAATTCCCCATTTTTTTTCTTTTTCATTTTTCCTTTATTTTTTTATAATTTTCTTTGATTATTTAGCTTTTTTTAGACATTTTAGGTAATTTCTCGTATTTTTACCTTTATATAACAAGCCCTACAATTACATGATTGGATTTAATATGTAGAGTTTAGAGTGATCGATTAAAAGATTCGATCGAGCCTAAATTATTATAATAACATTAAAAAGATTTGTAAAAGTGACCTCATAAGTTTGAATTTAGGAAAATAAATAATAAAATAATAGAATATAAAGCTTTCAAATTTTTATTAAATTACCAATTATTTATCGGAAATGCGTAAAAACGAGTTCTGATAAATAACGAGATGCTATAGATAAATCTTTGCAAATGTAGGATTGGATTCAATACGTAAAGTTTAGTGCGATCGGTTAAAAGATTTAATCCAGCCTAAATTATTATAATAATGCAAGAAATATTTGAAAAGTGACCTCATAAGTTTGAATTTAGGAAAATAAATAATTAAATAATATAATATAATATAAAATTTTCAAATTTTTAGCATATTATTCGTTATTTATCATAAATGTGTAAAAATGAGTTCAATAACTAATAAGATAGTAGAGATAAATTATATGTACACTAAAAATCATAAAATAACATAAATAATATTTAGGAGTATTCACTTATATTTCATATGTATTTACGTATAGGTGAAAATACGCGAAATTACTTAAAATGTCCAAAAAAATGATAGAAAAATGCCAAATAATCAAAGAAAATTATAAAAAAAAAAAATGAAGGAAAAAAAACCTAGAGAAGTGAGAAATTCTCTAGAATTGGGTCGTGGTAGATCAAGGAAGAAACAAAAATTTAACCAATTAAATTAATCCACTGAGAAAGGAAATTAGAAAGTGGATAAAACAAATGTCAAGTTTAATTAATGCACCAAGATTTCCCTAGAGTTCTATAAATACTCAAATTTATTCAGGATCTCATTTGGGTAGTTTGTAAAGTAAGAAAATTGGATAGCGTTAGAACAAGAGAGTTAAGGTTTAGTTTTCAAAAATTATAAAAAATCTATACAGTAAGGGCAATTGGACCAAACCTATGACCCACCACCAACCGAAACCAAATTGCCACCACCACCACACCCCATACTCACTGCCTAGACTGGCCATCATCTCTTAGACCACCGCTGATGGCTGGAAGTTTAAAAGTCTGGTGAATCCCAAATTTAGTCCTGTTTTGTGTAAATTATTAATTTTATCTAAAAATTTATAAATTTTTTTATTCTGATATTTTATTGTATGTAGATTTAGGAAAAATATTGATTAGGTTTAATTACACCTGGAAATATAGAAATATAGGGTCCTTAAAAAATCATACAAAACTGAGCATGTTTCGAATTAGAAATAATTAGACTTAGAAGTATAGTTTTGGACTCAAAATTTTTTTGTAGACTACTTAAGTGATATAAAACAGTGTTAAAAATCCTTTTTTAGAAATTAATTTTTTTAATTTTTAAGTGATTTTTAGGCCCTTGAAATATTTATATAATTAGGGATTTTTGGGTTAATTAATGATTAATGAAATAATTATTGATTTATTATATAATTAGGATTTTAGGATGTTCATATCTAATTTAGTATAGTAATTGTGGTATTTAGAGAGTTAGATATGATTATTAAGGGTATTACGTAATAAATATAGGCAATTTTGATAATATGTGAAATTGGAATTATAATAACTATAAAATATTAGGTTAAAATGGATAATGTACTAATAATATTAATACGTATTAAATCAGCTACAAAACTTAAATTTAGATAATTATAGGAAAAATGTAAATTTTTTTCACATTGAGAATAAATTTGGTAAACTGATGAGGATTACAATGTACTAAGTAGACTAGAATATCGATTTAGGGCTAAAACTTATATTTAAGATACTTGAGCCTAATGTGATTAATTTCACATTAAGGTTCGGAACGTATTTTTAGGATTTATGCATAATACTAGTAATTAGGATTTATGCATAATACTAGTAATTAGAATTGATTTAAAACCTGAATCGGGATTAGACTCAAAAACTGAATCCTAAACTAACCTAAAATGAATTAATAATGAATAATATGTATATATGAAATGTTAAGTTAAATCATAACTTAGAATATATATATTATCAAGATATAAATACTAAATGATGTATTTATATTATAGAATACACGAAGATGAGTAAACCTGTGACTGGTTAAGTGAATGATCAAAGATTCCAAGTAAGTTAGGTTTAATACTTTATCGTATTTTGGAGTACTATTTTAGAGTACTCAATGACTTAAGATTGTATTTGATTGTGTTTGTAAATATTTATGTACGCATGTACTTAAGTATCTGATTTCATATTAAATTTTGTGTTATATTTGGTTATTGATGTGAATGGAATGATGTAATATTGTTTAATCCCCATAAACCATACTTAATTATAATCAGCCTAAATACCTTAATTAGATATGCATTGCAACCCTTTAGGGGGATCATTAGGATTCTCCAACCAAATACTGACACCTTAAAAAAGGATAGCACTAGATAGTATAGGATAGCATAATGATATTTTCCTTATCTTTAGCTGAATTAAGTAATAGGAGAGGAGGTTACGGTGAGAATGAAGGCATTGATTCGAAGGATAGTCTTGGGGAGAGCAGTGTCTCCATTGCACAAACCTGGGTTTGGTTGTGAGCTGTTGCATTAATGGAAACTACTCAACCTGGATTAGAGCAGGTGAAATTACTCTGATTTCACAATAAATCAAATTACGTTATGTGATGGCACTTACTTGTTGCATTGCATATAATTAATTGTCTGATAACCTTATTTATGTTTGTTATACTTTCATAAGTCAACAACTTAACTTATTGAGTTGTGGTTACTCATACCCATATAGATTCTGTTGTAAATTCTAACTTCTGACTAATATGCTGAGATACAATCACCCCAAGGTCAGTTCTCTTTTGAAGTTATGGGGAGTGAGGATTAAATGGCTACGCAATTGAGTCTTTTCAACGTCTTGATAGTACTTTTATGTATATGAACTGAAGTGGGAGATGTAAGTTAGTCAACTACTATAGTACGTATAATTTACTGGGATTTTAAGACAATATGGATGTAATTATATATATATGAATGATAGTTCTAATTTTTTATGTAAATTTTAGCTTAAACTTTAGTTAAACTGTTTATTTCGAAGCGAGGAGTCGTAGACACTTTGTATAAATTATATCTATGGTAAGGACTATGAGGTCAGTTTTATTATAGGTTGGTTTACATGGCAGGATTGTTGTGACTCTATAACTATGGGACATAACAGCTATGCTCTTCTATAAATACCATTCAATATTCTAACGGTAAACAACTAAGACTTTTTGTGCACTTAGCCTACATTTAAGTATTCTTACATCATTATTTACTTACCCTATTGACTTAAATATTGAAGTGGCTATACTAGACAACACATCAACGCCCTTTATTATATATTTTTTTGTAAGCTTACTACTTAAGCCGAAATTCTCTATACTCTACTAGCAAAATCCTTTAGCCAATAACAGGAGTAAACTTGGGTTTGACAACATTGATTTAAACTTCTAAATAATCTTAACTGTTTCTTGACCAAAAAAAAAAAAAGAAAAACCCAACTATTGATTCGTAGATTGACAAAAATCGAGAGGGTCTATTTTCCAATTATAGATGTAGTTTATCGAGGAAAAAAGAAAAAAAAAACTATGGCATATCAAAACATAAATTTAAATAAAAACTAAGGCCTTAGTGAACCAAGTTCTAGAAATCATTTTCATTGCTTTCACCACCAATTCATAAGTCATATTCAAGGTTACGTTATAATAAATATCCTTAAAAGAATTCATCATTTGAAACATTATGAACAATCATTCTTACAAATGAGTGAACTATGATGTTTAGCAAGAACAATTCACTGCCACAATTATATATACGTGTACAACAGACACAACTAGGTAAATCTATTACAACATTTCTAACCAAACATAAACTTACATTTTACAATTCATTATAGTCCATTGATATTAATAAAAAGCTAATTCCTCCCAATTTGTCAACCAACAATTGGCCTTAATAGTGTATCCTCATATTACCTTTTTCATATAATGATAGATATCGACACATAACAATGAAAAGCATTCACATTATACTAATTTCTCCACTATATGAGGTCATGGGTAGTTCTCTTGACCATTTTTGTGTGTTTGCTATTGAAGTGGATAAAGTTATTATTCTAAGGAATATACATGAAGTTTCACCTAATCCAACATAGAAAAATGCGATTCTTGAGAAATGAAAGCCTTATGTACGAACAACGCTTGGGATATTGTTGATATTACTATTGGAAAGAAACCCTTAGGTAACAAGTAGGCTTTCAACATAAAATTCAAGTCAGATGGAAGCATTTAATGGTATACGGCTAGGCTAGTGGCTCAAGGATATACTCGGATGTATAGAATTGATTATAAAGAGACATTTGCTTCTATAACGTAACTAAACTCCATGAGAATTATATTATCATTGGTAATAAATTTGGATTGTCCATTACATTAATTAGATGTAAAAAATGCCTTCCTAAATGGAGACTTAGAGAAGGAGATTTATATGAAGCTTCTACCTTGGTTCTCCATGGAAGGAGATGAAGGCAAGGTTTCTAAATTAAATAAATCATTGTTGAGCCTGAATTTTCGGCTTCATATTTTAACTTAATCTTTAATTTTCTAATTAACACTAAACCCTAACTAATTTAGTATTAATCATCGACTAAAGAAATTCGGAAATGTTTTTTTTTTCTAAAAAAGCTTTTAAAGTTGCCATCCGATCGAAGTTGGAAAAAAAAGAAAAATTGTAATCAATTAGATGGATTGACTATGATTTAGCCATTTGTCTTTGATTTCAATTTGATAAAAACCAAAGAATTCCAAACTCAAGGGTTACCTATTAAGCTCTAACGAATACCACTATAGGTTTTCTGAAATTAGATTTATTCTTTTAAATTGTCCATTTTTAATATTTTTAGGAACATAAGAATAAAATAAAACCTAAGTTTTTAAAGATTTTTACGCAGTTCCGAAGTATTTACATATTTACTAGTCGAGATCAGATGACTATAGTTTTTTTTTAAACTTTAATGTATTGATTCTTTTCAACTTCTAAAAACTGACCGAGTTTACGTATTTAATTTATTTCTTCAAAGAAAATTATAAAGGGCCCTAATTCTCGAGTATTTTTATTTATAGAAAAATCCCTAAAATGTCCTAGCTTTTTTAAAAAAAGGGTTCTTTGTTAATTTTTATTTCTAAAAAAAATTGTTTTCTCTAAATGAAAAAAAAATTCCAAAAAAAACCTAATGCTAAAAAAAATTTCCTAATCTAACATTAATATATATATATATATATATATTCCTTTTACGTATTCTAAAATAGCTACTAAATAAATTATCAACTATAATAATAATAATAATAATAATAATAATAATAATAATAATAATAATAATAATAATAATAATAATAATAAAAGCTAACTAAGAAAACAAACCTGTAGATGAATTGAAGTGCAGGTCGTGTATGGAAATGATTAATCATTGATTAGAGAAATTGGTAAATTCCGTGTCTTTTTTTTTTTAAAAAAAAGCTTTTGGAGTCATCACCTGACCAAAGTCAGGAAAAAAGAGAAACCGTAATCGTAATTAATTGGGTGAATTAACTATAATTTAGCTACCGGTCTTTAATTTTAATTTTAATAAAAACTAGATAATTCCTAATTTGAAGGTTACCTATTAACGCTATTAATGAGTATCACTATAAGTTTTTCAAAATTATATTTATTCTTCCAAATTATCCTTTTTTATATTTTTAAGAACATAAAAATAAAATAAAATAAACATTTAAGTTTTTACAGATTTTTATGTCGACTCGAAAATGCTTATCAACGACTATAATTCTTTTCGAAAAATTTAGTTTGTTGGTTATTTTTAATTCTGAAAAACGACTGAGTTTACGTTTTTAATTTATTTGTTCAAAGAAAATTCTAAAAGGGCCCTTATTCTCAAATATTTTTATTTATAGAAAAATTTTTAAAATGTCCTAACTTTTTAAAAAAAAGGTTCATTATTAATTTTTATTTCTAAAAAAAATATTTTTTCTAAATGAAAAAAAAAAGTCTAAAAAAACCTAATGCTAAAATATATATATATATATTCTTTTTACATATTTTAAAATAACTACAAAATAAATCGAGATAAATAAATATATAATATATAAAATAATAATAATAATAATAAAAAAAACTAACTAGGAAAACAAACCTATAGACGAATTGAAGTATGGGTCGTGTGTTGTGAGTTGAATTCGAGTCGGTTGGGCTTAAACTCCAAATCGAATCGCAACAACTTAGTGACGTAACAAAGGTGGTTTCAAGCATCGTTTCGAGTGGGGTGACTTTGTTTTTGCGTATTTCCAATTGATAAATAGGGGGATAAATTTAACACCTCAGCCAATTGGTGACAGTTTGTGGCGTTTTCTGAAGTTAAGAGTGTAGTTGTTGTGGCGAGTCGTTGGTGCTTAGATTAAGTTTCTAAGTTTGGTTGCGGCATTTTGAGTGGAGTGGCTGCTGCTCGATGAAGAGAACAAGGATGCTACTATTCGTGTGATGAGGATATGGTCGGCGATGTGTGGGGTCGCGCATCGGTGATTGAAGTGAGCTAAGCTGACGGCGTGTGTGGACAGTGGTCTGTAGTGAACTACATCTAGTGTATGCAATTCGTGTTAGTGGTGTCTGGAGTGCTCGCGAATTGCTGCCGAGTGTATGTGTCATGATAGGGGATGCAGTGATTGGTGTGTGCTGATCGCGGGTTGCTGTTGTTCTATGAAGTACAGTTGGACAGGGGGTTGGTTCGGTGCTGTTGATGATTGGAGTGGTTGTAGTATGCTGATCGTGCGTGGACTATGCAGGCAGTGTGGATGGAGTAGTGAACGCAGTGTTTGGGTCAGGGACGTGGTGTAGGGCTGTAACGTATGTTGACATGTTGAATTGGTCAGTGTGGGACAGAAGTGGTTATGTGATGTGTATATAGGTGTAGAACTGGTCGTGGATGTCGCTGGGGATTCGGCTGTTGCGATCCTAGCTTGGTAGTTTTTGTTCAGCAGTAGTGAACAGAGGCTGTAACAATAGTTGTCGTCGATGTGGGCTGCAAGAGTGTGAAGTTGTTTGTTGTATTGTGCAGTGTGTGGATGGAGAGGGGTTAACAGTGTGTGATGACTATGCATGTATTTTGATTAGGCGAGTTTGCTATTTTTTATTTTTTTTTGAAAACGAATCCCCTCCTTTATTAGTTCAATCCCCATTTACAGAGCTCTTACTTAAATCTTGTAAATCATTCTAGTTTATTTTAAATCCTTTAGATAAAATCCAATCTAGATTTTAATCTTCTTATTATCGGATTTAATAATATCTTCATTAGATTTATGTTTTTCATAGATTATTTAGCCATGATTTTATTAAATCCACTTAAAAACAATAAAGATTTGATAAAATTTATAGTCATATTCAAATTTCATACGCTCCATTGATTCTTGCAAAATGTCTAGTAAGATTTGATCTCATGACCTTAAGCCAATACCAATACTCAAATACTTATTCATTAAACCTTTAGTTTATATCTTGATATTTAGTAGAATTAAATTGTACTTTAAGTTACATGACTTTCTAACATAAAATAACTTGAAATGAGCTAAAACTGAATCTATTGATCTTAAAACGTTTTACTTTCTAAAAGTCTATTTTCCTAAAAAAAATCTTTGTAATTTTTCTTTTTTCATTTTTTAAATATTTTTATCATTTTTCAAAATTTTTTACTTTTGAATTAAGACTCTTTAAAAAACAAAAATGAGGGGACAAAAATTGGGTGTCTATAATCATTATATAGTTTAAAGTAATCTCCAAGAGCATGGTTTAAGAAGTCCAATGACATTATAATCACTTTAGGTTATTCACAAAGTCAAGCAGAGAATACTTTGTTAGTGAAACATAATAATAACGGGTTGAAATTAGTTTTCATTGTATATGTAGATAATATGATCATTACAAGTGATGATAAGGTTGAAATTTAACATCTAAAGAAGGAAATCAAGGAGAAATTCGAGATTAAGGAACTTAGGGACTCAAAATACTTCTTCGGAATGGAAATCGCAAGGAGCAAAAAGGGCATTTTAATTGGCCAAAGGAAGTATATTCTTGATTTCTTAAAAAAAAAAAAGGTAAATTGGGTTGCAAACTAATGAATACTCCACTTCCTCACAATTAGAAGTGTCTTACTCCAGAAGATGATGTGCCAATAGATACAGGATAATACCAAAGATTGGTTGGTAGATTGATTTATTTATCATTAACCATACCGAACTTGGCTCATCCAATTAGCTTGGTTAACCAAGTTAATAATAATCAAGCCACTAAACCTGTAACTTGAGCCTAAACTGGAGGACTTGAAAGTATGGTACGGTGAATTCTCTCTTTATGACTAACACCTAAAGAGTTTGAACTACTACAGTCTGCTGAACTGCTACCTACTTCAAGTCAAACTCTCTTGTGTTTATCAATAGTCTCGTACTACCAACCTAAGACATACTTAAACAACAGCTTGGCACACTTGACCATTAGTTCAGTCGATCTAAATTTGAACTACTCAAACTGTGTCCGAGTTAAACTTACCTTGGAAAAATCATCAACTTTGCTCAAAACCTCTACTCGGTAGCCTCTATCCTTACCGTACAACTTTGTCTCTTTCCGTTAAAAGCATTGTCAATGACTATTTACTATGTATCCAGTCATTACATGATGAAACCTGCTGTACAGATCAAATGTTTTGTTGCATTTTCTTTTATATCCTTATATGTTTTTTATACCTTACTTATTTAGAACATTACCCTTTTTAGTCTTTTCCCATTTTGATAGTTTTCCCTAAAGTTTTGGATATAAATACTAATTGTACATTATAGTCGCATCAACTTCAACTTTATCATAGAATATTCAAGGTCTCCTTTGCTTACTCGTAAACATTTCTTTTGTTTGTTTACTTGCTTGCCTTTTTTTTTTTTTTACATTTATCTTAACCTTTAGGCAAAACTAGGTTGTGAGTACTCTCAATGGATTAACTTGTGCTTTATATTGAGTTGGTTTATGAGTTTTCGATATTTTCGTTGTGTGTTATATCCTTAGAGTTGATCGTGATTTTTGCTTAATTACTTTTTTTTTTTGGTACATTCTTACTCCCATTTTAGGCTTTCAACAAGCTTAGATCCTTCTTCCTTAAGGCTAAACTTGCTTGCCTATGGCGTAGCCTTATCACAAGCAATGCATGCACCGACAAGGCATCATATAAATGGAGTAAACCATATACTTAGGTATCTGAAGGGAGCTCTTAGTAAAGGGTTGTTCATCAAGAATAATTAGAGTAGAGATCTTGAAGCATTTGTTAATGTGGATTAGGGTGGTGACATTACAAATGGGAAATCCACCTTAAGGTTTTATACTAAGCTTTAAGGAAAACTTAGTAAATTAGAAGAGCAAAAAATAATCAATAGTAGCCAAAGTAGAATAGAAGTTGAGTATAAGGCAATAGCACAATGAATTTGTCGAGTGATTTGGGTATGAAGGTTGCTATAAGACTTAAAAGTGCAAGTTGGAAGAGTAATAGTGTTTTGTGACAACAAATCAGCACTGAACATTGTAAAAAATCCGATTCATCATGATTAGATAAAGCATGTTCGAGTTTATAGGAATTTTATAAAGAGTGAGCTTGAAAATGGAGACATCAAGTTGTTACATATCTTTTCCAAAGATTAAGACGTTGATGTTTTAACAAAGCATTTACTGAAGAAATTATTTATAGAAATGATCGGGCTAGGAATAATAGATATCTAATGGGCCATGCTAAGGAAGGATAAGGTTAATCATATCAAGGAATGGGTCTGAATTGATAGAAAGTCCAAAAATGAGGATGGAATACATGTAAATAACTAAAAACCCACGATCAGCTCCTATGATATGATATACTAAGAAACTATCGAAGACTTACAAATTAACTTGATATGATACATGAGCTAACTAAATGAAGATACTCACCAACTAATCTTACTTAAGAGTTAAGATAAGAGTAAAAAAAGCTAAGTAAGCACCCTAAGCAAGCACGAGAATGCTTATAAAGGGAAAATGTAGTATATTATGATAAAGGGTGATTATGATCTTACAGCTATAAAATATAAGAGTATTTATACTCGAAAATTTAGGACAATTTGCTAAAATCTAAAAGAAGTGATCTATAAGGAATGCGATATCAGGAAAGTGCATCTATCAGTTTTAATATAGCGGATGTAAGTCCGAGTCGATCCCTCAGAGACTTCAAGTACTAATATTAACCCTAGCTTTATTATTTAATCGAAAAATTATGAAAGTTTGAATTAATTAAAAATACTAAAATTAACAAACTAACTTAATTATAAGACTTAATTAAGCAATTGAAAAAGCGATGAAATTAAGAACGAATTCAAGAAAGTAATAATGTATTTAGAAATTATTTCCCCTAGAGTTTAACATGTGATCGCTTAAAGTTTATTCAATTTGGTTTCTATTATTCTTGACTGGAGGGATTCACAACTAAGTTAATATCTTTCTCAAGCATATTAACCCTAATCCTAAATTATTCACCAGAATATTTTCACTTAGTAATGTTATTTAGAATTGTATTAATGTATAATGAATTCCCATACAAATAATTAATTTTCCGGAGGAAACATATATCTTATCTCTAAGTATACATATAATCCTCTTCAATTATGTAAAGATCTAATTACACATACAATTTCTCAATGAACATAATCAACATGCATAATATCATATATTGATATTTTAGAAATATCAATCAATAATTAAACGATATAATTGAATCAAGTAAAGATATAAACTTTATTGAAATTTCTAAATCAATCTAAGAATCACATGAAACCGTAGGTTTTATAATCCTAAATACACGAATTCTAAGCTATCGTAATGAATCTAAAAACGAATTCCATCAAAAACGTAAAATAAAACATGGAAAACCCCTTTAATTGATGAACAATCTCTCTAATCTTGAAGTCGGTGTTGTTCTCGCCTTTTTCTTCTCTTTCTCCTCAAGTCTTTTGTCTTCTCTAATGTCTCTTTTGTCTTTTGAAACCCTAATATGTCTTTTATAGTGTATCAAAAGGTTTTCGTTTTCTTTGCCCGATACGACCTGAGACATGATCGTGTCCCTTACTCGTGTAACTTTCTGCCCCTGGCCAATTTTTTCTGCATGGACTGTGTAATTTCAAATCTTCATAACTTATTCGTTTGAACTCAGAATTGAGTAAAATTTGATTCTTTTTCTTCGTTTTCGATCATAGAACACGTTCAAACCTTAAAATAAAAATTTTACTCAATTAAGTATCAATTTATTTAAAGAAAACAAAAAATGTGAGGAAAATACTATAAAATCACCATATGAAATATGTTTTAAATCAGAGTTATCAGAATGTAAAAGAGTATAAATAAAAAATCGAGAAAAAACAAATGATTGGTACAGCAGATTCCATCATATGGTTGTTTAGATACGTAGTTGGCAGTCAATGGTTATGCTTTTAGCAAAATAGACAAAATTTTTTTATCAGTCTGGCTGTTGTTGAGTTGATATGAAGATTCTTTTGAGAGGAATTTAGCTTGGATATGCTTTAAGTAACTTGAGTTCAGGTGGGCCGAATTGGTGGACTGATGAGCTAAGTCGTTAGTAAGGTTTTCTAAAGGTCAACACTTGGAGACAAGCATAATGTGTAGAAGAGCTTAGCTTGGGCATGGTAACAGGTTGGCAAAATGAAGTAGCTTGAAGTCCTCCCTTGTAGATTGTGTAAGCCCTAAAGCCAAGCCAAGTAACCGTAGGACTGAACTTAGAACCCAAGGTTTAAGGCGATCGATTAAAGGATCCGATCAAACCCAAATTATAAATTATTGAGAGAAATATTAGTAAAACTGACCCCGTAAACTTGAATTTAAGAAAATAAGTAATAAAATAGGAGACTATAAAATTTTCAAATTTTAAGCATAATAAGTATTAATTACCAAAAATGCGAAAAGTGTAATGAAATAACTAATAAATTACTAGAGATAGATTATATGTATACTAAAAATTTTAGTTTGACTAAAATAATAGTTAGGAGTGTTCACGTGTATACCACATGTATTTACGTGTAGATAAAAATACACGTAATTACCTAAATTGGCAAAAAACTAAGCAAATAATTAAAGAAAATTATAAAATAATTATAAAAAAATCAGAAAAAATCAGAAAAAGATAAGTTGAACCAAGATTAGGTCGTGGCAGCTTCAAACCAGAAAAATAAAAATTAACCAATCAAATTTGGACAACCTAAAAGTAAAAAAATTTGGGGAAATGGGCAAAAATCTTGTCAAATTAATGCACATTAATTACTACAATTGTCTATAAATAAGGGAAAAATTTGCAGAATTCATTTGGTTAGTTTAGGATCTGAGAAAAATCGAAACACTAAAAAAAATTGAGAGAAAATCCAGAAAAATAAAAAAAAGAAGGAAATTGTGCAGATTAGGTAAGTGAACCAAACGAACCACTCACCACCACCTGGGACCGAACCACCACCACCAACCTACACTAGAACCACCGCATGGACCGGCCGACGACCTTGGACCGGGCTTGGACGACCAGAAAGCTTTGGACCGGTTAGTCTCTTCAATGATCCGATTTTGAATAATTTTTTAAAATTAGTTATTTTGCCCAAAAAATTATGAAACTTGTTATTTTGAGGTTTTATTGTATGTAGATTTAGGGAAAAATATTGATTTAGTTTAATTAAATCTGTAATTATAGGATCCTTAACAAATTGTTCAAAACCGAGCATGAATAAACCGGAAAATAAATAGGCTTAGAAGTGTAGTTTGGAGTTCAAAATTTTTCTGTAGGATGCTCATATAATGTAGAATAATGCTATGAAGCCATTTTTTTTAAATTAATTTTTGAAATTTTTTAGTTAATTTTTAGCCTTATAATGATGGGAAAATTGGGTGATTTAGGGTTAATTAGGTGATTAGGATATTAATTACTGATTAGGATATTAATCATATATTTAAGGATGTTAATCTCTGAAGTGGAACCCTAATCCTAGCCTTTAGGTATTAAGTATAGTTAATTAGGGAAATTAGGTAAGTAATATAAGAAATTAGTAAAATGTGATATTATAAATTAATAAATCTAAAAAAATAGAGTTATTTAGATAATATTATAATAGAAATCAGAAAAATAATAAATCTGAAAATAACAATTAATCTTAAGAAAAAGTCTCAAAATGTAAGTTTTTTTACACATCGGGAATAAATCTGATACCGTGATTAGGGTTAGCGTGTACCAAATAGATTAGAATACCAAATTTCGACCCAATAGGATATTTGGACACTCGAGCTTAATATGATTAATTTCACATTAGGATTCGAGCATATTTCAGGCTTAGAAATCAAAGTTTAAAATCTCATTTAGGATTTGAACACCGAAATAGAATACACGAATCATTAGGATGTAATGGGCATGTACAAACAAAAATGAATTTGAATATAACTTAGAATATGAAATTGTAAATTTTAAGTACTAAAAAGACCTATTTGTATTATAGGACATCCAGAGATAAAATCAGCTTGCGATTAAGGGATCAAGCGATCGAGCAAATCCAAGTAAGTTGGGTTATTGCTTATTGTAATAGAGTACTAGTTTTGTAGTACTCGGAGACTTAGGCTTGTATATGATTATGATTGTAAGTAGTTTACGCATGTGTTTTATGTATCTAGATTCGTGCTGAATTTGTATTGTGAGTGATTTTGTGACTGATTGAATTGGTATGAAATTGTTTGAACACCCTAAACGGAATTTAATATCAGTTGACCCCAAATAATAAATAGTGTCATGCATTGCAACCCATTAAGGGGATTATAGGATTCTCCAACCAAATACCGACCCCTTCGAAAGGGATAGCGCAGGATTGCAAAATGGTCCATTTTTCATCCTTAGTCGAACTAAGTGATAGGAGAGGGGGTCGCGGCGAGGGTGAAGTCAATGGTTCGAAGGTAGTCGCGGGAGGAGCGAGGTCTCCATTGCACAAGCCTGGGTTTGGTTGTGAGCTGCTGCATAACATGGAACTCCTCAACCCGGATTGGAGTGGGTGAAATTTTTCCGATTTCACAACGGACTGGATTACGTTGTACGATGACACTTGATTGTTGCATTGCATGAAAATAATTGTTTGATAACCCTGTTTGTGCTTGTATGCATTCATGAGTCTCCAATTCAACTTACTGAGCTGTAGTTGCTCATACCTTTATAGATCTTTTTGCAGGTTCTGATTTCTGAACACTCAAAGCACTATGCCGCCCTATAATTACCCAGAGGTTAGTCTGTTGGAAGCCAGGGGTGTGAGGATCAAGTTACCCAGTATAGTGTTTAACTAGAGTGATCATGTAATTAAGAATGTATGACTGGTAGTATTCTGTAATCTAGTAAACTGTTATGTTATGTAAAACTTCCTAGGAAGCTTTGTGGACATATATATATATAAGATATTGTACATGTTATTAGAATTTGCACCATTTATCATAATTGTAGTTTAATTGTTAATCGGACTGTTTACTTCAAATCAAGGAGTCGTCGACGCCTTGTGTAGGTCATGTCTATGGTAGGCACTGTGAGGCCAGTTACTATCATAGAATGGTTTATACGGTGGGACTGTTGCGACTCTGCGATTTCGCGGCGTAACAGATTGGTGAAGGAAAATGTACCTTACTAATTTCTCGAGACCTTGAGCTCGAGCTTGGACTCAGGTTAAGGGTCTTGTGGTCTAATTCCTATCAATATCTATTTCTTAGCTTAGATGAGGGGTTGGTAATGGGGGTTGAAGTAGATATGGCATGTACGTGATATTAGTCATCAACCTTATTGATTGTCTTCTTTGGTCTTGGTGATTTTTTTTTCTGTTTTTCTACCTGTATGTTTTCTTTTTTTCTGATTTTTATTTTTTTATTTGGTCTTATTGTAATATAGCATTAGGAAGAATAGATATATCTTGTTATTTTGTATTAATTATCTTTTGCATAATACCAAGGATATTATGCTTATCCTTTTAAGTCTTCCCTCCTATATATATTTGTAAATATTAGAAATGAATAATATGATTTTATTCCACTTTTCCTTCAAGGAGAAATATAGAACATTAGTTAGACTAGTTGGGTTTGAAAAAGCTTTAGCCATAAGACTTATCTCATATTTGCTTAATTTAGATAACTTGCTTAAGAAGTATATAATGACTATATACACTGAAGATGGAAATCTTATGGAAAGCAAAGGCCAAAGCTAAATGGATTAGGGATGGAGATTATAATACTAAGTTTTACCATTGTAATACTACAGAATTTGAAACGCCATAAACTGCTAAGTGTTCCTAATCCTTTAATGATATGTCAGGCTCTAATAACCACAATGAATATTTCAAACTTAACATTTAAAACCATTAGCATCGGTATAAAAAAAAATCTCCCATTTCATAAAATTAAAACTCCATAGTTTATACTCTATAAGTACCAATAAGATTAAAGAACTTTTTTATCTTTTGCAACAAAAATAACATAAATAAAATCAAACAACTAGTATGAGTGGAAATTAAAAGGTAGAACAAGTCTCATTCACAGTTTCATTTCAATCCTTATTACTAATTCTAATACTGTTGATAATAGCCTCTAAAACCAACATTCGGGTAGTAATAACAATTATTCCAAACTTCAACTTTGGCATTCTCATAACCAACATATTCTTCATAACCAAAATCTTTGTAAACATCATTTTGACCTGTAGCTAAGAAAAAGAAATAATATAATGAGCTGAAACCTAGTACGTAATACATAACCACATGCGTGTGATTAAACGATACATATTTACATGCACAGAAATGCAAAAAAAGTAAATCACATAATTCATTTAATTATCTTCGATTTTAAGTCAAATATACGACATATGATAGTGGTTCTCATGACCCATTTATATCACAATCGTATTATAGCCTAGCGTTTGAGAGTGCCTCTTCAGGTCCCTCTACAACTTAGAGTTGAGCATGCCTTTTCGGGCCCCTTTACAACATCCTAACATTAAGCATGCCTTTTCGAGTTCTTTTACAATAACTTAGATCTACTCGAGATCATTTCTATATGAGACTCCATAAGGATAACGCTTTACACAGATCATCAGGGTTACCCTCTAGGGATCTACCATTACGGGCCCATAGGACAAGCTAAACATAAGCAATACGGAGTCATTTAAGTCAGATATACATTTAATCGTTATTATCCTAACACTCACATACAATAAGCATATGTTACATACCTAGATATTTGGAATCTGTTATCGACAAATCAAAGCTAGCTTTAAATCCTAAAAACAATAAATACTCATTAAATTTCTTTAAATATAGAATAACTAATGACTCTTAGTTAAAACTCACTTTTAGACCATTTAAATTTCCTTAAATTCACTTAATAATACATTAAAGGGGTCTACTTTAGAAGTAACAAATGAATAAAACAAAAAGAAAAGGAAAAACTTAGCTTAAAAGAGCAAAGCCTATGACATAGTTAAGGATACAATCGTGCGTTTTGACCATATAACTTACTATGTTATACTTCATTACTGTAAGGGATACGACCAAGGATATGGTCATGTCTTTTAATTATGTAACTTTTTGGTCTAATAGCCTACATCGTCTATTACAAAGGACACATCTAGAGACACGGTCGTGTCTTTTTGTCATATCACTTTCTAGTTGATTTTTTTTTCTTTTACCCAAACTCCTCTGTAAACTCTACAACTCTTCATCATAAAGTCTTGATTCAAATCAATATAACCCTTCTAAAATCTACTTCTATAACGTTTTCAATTAAAATGACAAAATCAAAACTTGTTAAGAATTCAAGAAATCTGGGGACTTTAAGAAATACATGATAATTATCTTAATCTTAACGGTTCTTTAGAGTTTGTTGCTTTTCTTTAACTAATTACTCGCAACCTTAAATGATTAAAATATAATCTTAGTTTCTAAAAGAAAGAAAACTCAAAACCACATTGCTTACTGAGGTCTTCTAGAGTTATGTTCCTTACACGGACTATTCTTGCACTTGAAAGCTTTCGATAAATGCAGAAGAGAAGTCTAAACCTGTAGTATGCAAAAAGTCCAATTGTACACTAGTTAAGTTAGGGTTTTATTTTAACCCTTTCATTGAATTTCCCATATAACTTTTTATTAATCTACGGTTTAAGACTTTAATACCCTTTTCCATATAACTTAATTACCCTTTTGATTTTATTAAGACTTTTATTATTTATTTATTCCTTTTTTTTTTCTCTCTCAAGGATTACAACCATGCTTTAGTCCTAGCTAAAGAATAAAATCATTAGCCTTTAAGACTTAGTATGTAATCGGGTTTCTATACCTATCAACTTAAAACTTTGGGTCAAGAATACTTCCAAAAATCTTATTCTATTGAAACAATTCAATTCTAACTTCAAGAAGGTCTATATGATGAGGAAAGTCATGCTCTAAATCAATCGCTTGAAGATAATGAAATCATTCAAACTGTTCACTCAATAAACTCATGAAATCGGGATGAAATGATTACATACCGTATTCTTTAAAGCTTGCTGGCTTACAATTGGAGAATATGTGATTAGTCGAATGAAAGCCATCTTTATGTTCAAAACCCTCTCAAACTAAATCGCTAAAACATAGTTATAATTTCAAAGAGCATATGAACTTCTACAATCACAAAATTTCGGCCCATCAATTTATGTAGCACCATGTACGGCTGGTCACAAAAATCTTAATCAATAGACTCCGACCCTCTTTAGATAATATTATCTATCTTTTGTAAGTGAGTTTTTTACTTAAGCACACAGCAGTAGACAATATCATCCTAATGAGAGAAATTGTGCATTGTTTCAATTCAAGGAAGGGTCAGAAAGGATACATGGCAATAAAAGTTTACTCGAAAATGGCTTTTGATAAGCCATCATCGAGCTTTATAGAGTCTCAATCTACCGGGAATGATGTTTGTCATCTATAAGTGTTGAACTCCTTTTAAACTGGTCTAAAACAGAGCCCTTCAAGCTCAGTGGGGGGTATTAGGTAAGGAGAACCCCTATCACCTTATGATAATATTTTTATTTGTGGATGACACTATCTTATTGTTGGAAGCCAACCTACAAGTTGTTATAGAGATAAAGAGTATATTAGAAATCTTTGAGGCCTACTGAAGACTTAAGGCTAACCTTAACAAGTCCCTTGTCTATGTTTTAGAAAATATAAATGACTCAAAGTGAACAAAAGCAGCAGATTTTCATTTTCAGCTACAAATCTTACATACGAAACTAAGTGGCTTGAAGGGAAAAGTTACTAAGCATGAGAAATCGCATTATGTTGGCAAACTCCATGTTACATGCATTGCCCACTTATTACATGCAAGCAGCAAAACTTCCCATAAAGCTAGTTAAAAAGCTGGAGCAAATCGCCTGAGACTGTTTTATAAGGCCGGTTTAGCCAAAGGAAGAGACATTGGATGAGAATTTGACAAATCCGAAAGAGATATAAGGTCTCGGTATTCAAAGCTTATTAGTCCAAAACCAAGCATGTGCAATATAAAGAGCATGTATTTGTCTTCCAGGAAACTCTGTGGATGGAGTTTTGCATAAGGAAGTACCTGAAGCTGTAATATAGCAAAATGGATTAAATGCTATTGCATGTTCCTCTTTAGTTTGGAAAGAACCAACAGAAGCAACGGATTTGATAGCACAGAGACACATTAAGTTGCTTAGAAATGGTTCCAGTATGAGCTTTTTAGTTTGATTGCTGTAATAATATGTGTACTATACTATACACAAAGCCTCCTTATACCTTATTATTTGAGAATGTTATGTCACTATTTTGCGAAAAACTATACTTTTAGTTCTCGAATTTTACCACTTTTTTTTTAACTAAACCATCGAACTTTTATTTTTCTATTTTACTCCTCAAATTTTCAAAATTTTTGCAAAAGAGTCCTTCAGATTTGTCAAATAGAAAAAATAAAATTTTAACAAATCCATTAAAAAAAAGTAGTAAAGTTCAAGAACTAAAAGTGTAAAATGTATATTTTCCCTTTTTTTTTTCCTTTTAGAATCTATATATTTATTTGTATTTTAATTTACAACATATGCTTAAATATATACATACATACCTATTTGTTCTTACATACATAAATATTTATTATTTTAAGACGTGGTTTTTAATGATACCTATAAAGCAGAAAAATGAAAATACTAGTTTTGTTCATTTTGAAAAACACAAGTCTTTATACAGAGAAAAACTGAAAATATAAAATTCTAAAATAAAAAGTGTTTTTCCCCATTTTGGTTGACAAATACTTCAAACAATCAATAATCCAATTTGATATTCTTAATAAAATTAAATCACATTTAATTTTATACTTTTAAAAAATTTACATATAACAATAGTTTTTTTTTTTTTCCAACTACATTACATATTATGACAATGTAAGACGGAGAGGGATTTGAATTTGGTCCATCTTTTTAGGAGATTAGTGTTAACAAAGTAATTATACAACTTATTTGACACTTATTCTAATTATTAAGTTAACTAAACAATAGTGATCACAAATAATTATCATATTTGATTTAATAATACTATGTAAAGTTAATTAGAATGTAATTATACATTTATAAATTAAAAAATATAAATAATGATTATATACAATAAGATAAATAATTTTTTACCAATATTTTATCTAATAACACAATTACTTGTTTTGATTCATTAAGTTATAACCCCTTTTTTTTCACTAGAAAAATTAACAAATGATGAAAAAGAAAAAAACAATTGGAAAACTACACTTTTAGTTCTCGAACCTTATTATTTTTTTCTAATTGAGTACTCAAACTTTTATTTTTTCTATAAAAGAGTTATTCTTTAATGGAAAAACTAATAATTTACTAACGGAAGACTTTTTTCTAAACATTTAGAAAATTTGAAGATTGAAATAAATAAAATAAAAGTTCGATAATTCAAATAGAAAAAGCAATAAAATTCAAGAACTAAAAATATATATATATATATATTTTTTTTACCATTTTAAATGTCCAAGATGTTATCAAGAAAATGAAACCATTGACTATGCCTTTCACAAATGCCCAGCTATTCAACATATTTGGTCAGGGCTTCTCTTGTTCTTGAATTGATTCATATGAACTGCAAGCAACCAAGACAGGGTCATTCAATAGATTCCCCTTACCCCTTTGCACCTGTGGATAATCTGGATATTTAAAAGTTCTCTTATGCATATGGTAAACACTGATCAAGGGAATATTATCCAGTACATTAGACAATGTGCACATGAGTTTTTGGTGCATAACAAGAAGGCCAAAGTGAAGGAGTTAGTGGCCGCAATAGTTAAATGGAAAGAACCACAAGAGGGATGGGTTAAAATTAACACTGATGCTTCATATATGCTGAAAAGAACACAACAGTCATCGAGGGAGTTCTTTGGGATAAATATGGACATAGGATCCTAAGATACTTTAAAAAAAAAAAAAAGAAAAAATGGAAACGTTGAATTCCTTACAACGAAAATATGGGGTGCCTATTCGGGATTCATCAAGCCATGTGACTAAGATTAAAAAAGATAGAACTCAACCATAGCAACAAAATTAATTTTAAGCCCATCTTCGACTAATATCAACGTAGGTTTTCAATGCAATAGCTTTAAGGAAGGGAGAATTTCCTATCGATCGAAGGAAAGCAATCGTGTTGCTTTTTTTTTTTTTTTTTTGGCAACTTAGGATGTGAAGGAGATGAAGATGAAGTCCTAGCTTTTATCCCTATGGCTAATATATTTCCATTTTTGTTTAAGGATGTTAGTTGTTTTGTTTCAATAGGCATGTAATTGATCGTTGATAAATCATGTTATGCTAGCAAGGATGTTTTAAAGACTTTGATTGCTGTAATTTCTTTTGATGACATGTACTGAGAGATATCTACTCAGCTTTTATTTATAAGAAAAATGACTTTTTCTTTTTTTTTTTTTGTAAAATAAAATAAATCGAGTATTTATTAAGAATTACAAGCACAAAGTCAAGTAAGGAGATGATCATGGAGGCTTGTAGTCCGATCTAAGATACAAACAAAGATTAATAAGAGGGGTGGAATCAAACCGAAAATTTATGATTCGTTCGAAAGAGTAAGCCAAAGAAAACCCTTAAATTAGGCCAATCCGTTTTTAAGAAAAATATAGTAAAATTTTTACTTATGACCAAAAGAATTCTTATATTGAAACATAACACTTAGAAGAATATTTAGTTTACATTTATCAAAATATATATAACTTTTATCATTAGAATCTATAAATTAGGTATATAGCCATATAGGTATTAAAAATTTATACTATATATTAGTTTTATGAATAAGATTAGTTGTTAATAGATATTTGAAATTCCTTAGTCACTTGAGTATTGACATTATCAATCTCTTATACGATATTAATGCTTACTCTTATTAAATGAATTTAGTACTTTTTATAAGAGAGTACATATTATGCAAAAATATTTTCCTGGATTACAAAATATATTCCTATTTGTAAACCAAAGCAAATCAAATTACAAAATAAATAGAATTTACAAGGAATTTTTACATTTACAAAGATGTAATTTACAAAATAAAATATAAGAAAACAATGAATAAGTCCTATATAAAGAACTGATATATATGGAAAATTATATGGATAATATGGGAATTCCGACACAATATTAACCCACAGTTAGCATGACTCATTATTATTCGTTCATCGATTAGGGTTCATATATACGATTAGGGTGGATTCTAAGGGTTCTCGAGTTTTATGACTAATGCGTTTTTCAAAGTTGATCATATTTGAATTTGAGTAAGGTTGCTTGATCGGCTTCGAAAGATAGTTGCTCCACAATATTCAAAACTTACATAATGACTTTCTTCCTAAGATCTTAAGATGGTTTAGTTCTGACCGTATCTATTACATATTTATGATGCAAAAAATAAAGTAAAATAAATAAAAAAAACCCAAGATAACCTCATAGATGAGCTACAACAAACATGTTAGTATAATAAAAATAGAATAAAATAAAATAATAATTGGCTTAAGTATTTATTTTTAAATAATCCTAATTTTGGTAAATTTTAGTAGCTAGTTCTAGAGTCACCACTCTGCTGAGCCCAAATTTTTTGATTTCTTATTTTAATTTGATTTCACTTAACTTGATTTAAACTAAATCCTATACTTATTTAATTTAAACTCTCGACTAAACTTTAAAAAAAAAACCTAACTTTTTATTTTGAAAAACTTTAGAGTTACCATGTAGTAAAATTGGGAAAGGTAATTAAATTAAAACTGATTAGGTGAATCGATTTTAATTTAGCCACTAATTTACGTTTTGAAATTTTTTTGAAAAGAATTTAAAAAATTAGATTTTTTTAGTTCAAATGCTACTATATTAAACCCTTATAAGTACTATTTTTAATTTTTTGAAATTAAATTTTATTTTCAAAATAACCCTTTTTAATATTTAAAAAAATTACTCACTGATAAATAAATTAAATTATATTTATCTTACAAAATAATTAATTTGAGTTATAATTTAAAAAAAATGGAAAACTAAAGTTTTTACAAATTTTATGTTGGTCCAAGGTACCTACATACCTATTAGTTAGAATTAGATGTTCATTGGTCATTTTGAAAATTTTAATGTATTGATTTGTTTTCATTTTGAAAATTAGTTAGCTTTACTGAATAAACTGTTATTTTTTCTTGATATTTAATACAGTTAAATTGTACTTAAGTTATGTGACCTTCTAAAATAAATTTACTTAAATGAGTTAAAATCAGATCTATTGACCTTAAAATATTTTACTTTCTAAAAATCTATTTTTTTTTAATCTTTATAAATTTTTTTTTCATTGTTTGTAATATTATCATTCTTCAAAATTTTTTATTTTTTATTTTTTATTATTTTTAAATTAAGACCCTTTAAAAAAGAAAAATTAGAACTACAAGTAGGCAAAATTTAGGTATTTATAATTTATTTTATTATTTAAAATAATCCATACATTATTTACTTTAATTTTTTATATATACCCGCAAATAAATTTTTTTAATATTAATGAGTTTAATTTGGTTTTTAGCAGGTTTCACAAAACCCTATAGCACACGAGTTTTGAAAATAAGATAAAAACCCCATAGAGTATCTTAAAGAATTTTGAAAAATCTTATAAGATAGTGTATGGAGATTGGGTTTTATAAAACCTGTTCCAAATTTGTTATAATAAATCCCTAAATAGCACAAACCATGAAAATAAATGATAAGGTAAGATAATAAATTTAACAAGAAACTGTTTATATAAAAAACTTAACAATTTTAACTTTTAGGTGTAAAATATAAAGAAATAAGAAAAGAAGAGAAACGGCCTCGAGCCTGCTCACATGCAATTTACATTTAAGAAGTATACATAGAATGACAAAAAAAAAAAAAAGCCCGTGGTTTATGTGGGTCTTCCCAATTATTACACTAAAACCAAGGTACCTTTTCGAGTGTCATAGTAAGTGGAATTTCAAAACCCCACACACCATGAGATTCTAATTCTATCCGATTTAATTGAGATCCTTGGTGCAGTTATAAAATCTAAGTATTTATCTTTAATAGCTGATCAACTTTACATAGTATCAAAATTAAAATGAAGTGGATATGATTTTGAGGGAGGATAAAATCTATTGAAACTCAGATCAATTGGTTATTAGTCCAAGAATTTCATCAAAGAAATGAGAAAAAAAAAATTCATCCATTGTGATATATAAGAATTAAAGCTAAAACACTAGTCTTTAGGATCACATGCTTTTTAAAAATATATAATATAAATTTACTTTATATTTCTTTTTTTTTAATTATCTATTTTATCCATTTTTATTGCACCTTTTTCTAACTCACATAGCTTTTCTTTAGCCATTGAAACCATGATTTTATTTTTCCAACTTCCATATTGCAATCTTGGCAAAAGAGAGAAACAAAACTTGATTTATCGAAAATCAATATTTATATTATAAATTATATTCATTAATATTAAAAAAGTCATTAATAGCAACTAGCAAAATGGAAACATCATTTCTTATACTTAAAGTTGTTTTGATAGAATCCCTATTACTATATTCCTAACTTAGGTTCCGTTAACAAGTATTTTCCGAGCATCAATGTCATCAAATCGGGATTTATCTCTATTGATTTAATTTAATTCGATTTCAATTTAATTTCTTATCAAATTTGATTTTTTGTTTAATTTTTGACTTTTTTTATATATCAGGATTAACCTCAAAGCATGGAAGCTAGCCCTCTCTCCCGTCCATTTAATTAGATACCACGTTGCACTTAAGACCAGGGCAATAATTAAAGGTAAAAATGTTAGAACGTACACTTGGAGAGCAACCCCTGACCTACTCCCCATCAGATCTTGAAGGAGATATTATTTCTCGGCCCCTCCGTTTGCTGAGTCTTCATGCTTATCCACTCCAACATCAATTCCAATCCACGTTACTTCCACTCCTCCTTTTTTTATTTACTCACTCACTATTATTAAATTAAAATTACTACATGCGTTTGGCCAAAAAAAGAAAATAAAAATAAGGACAAGAGAGAGTGACGCACCCATGATTGGCAATAGGCTTTAAAAGTAATTATACAGTGAAATACTAAATATTTAGTTTTTCATTATTTGAAAAATTATTTCCTTTCTCAAATTTTAAATTTTAAAATTATATAAAAACTTTTAATATTCAAATTATTATGTACACTGTCCTATCGTTTATTCGATAATTTTAATATTGCATAAAAACTTTTTCCTCAAATATATATCAAATTCACAAGAGATACTGCATCAAGACGAAATTTCTATATATATATATATATATATATTCATCCATTTCAGGACCTATGTTTACAAATTTTTCATTTACGAACCTAATTTTCCTAAAAGATCAAAATGGGGTACAAATATCACTAAGGTTGGATCCTGAAATTAAAAAAAAAAAAAAACCCACACACACACGTATCTTGTAATGAATAGCTAAAGTTAAAGTAAAAGTGGAACCACCTAAATTTTTTGTACATTTTTTTTTTCAGGACTTCTTTTTCATTTTAGACCTATGTTTATAATATTTTTTCCATTTTATGATATGACTTTAACAGTACTTGTAAAGGCTCTATTTTGATTATTTTTAAAAAATTTACGTTCTAAAATATTTTTGAAAAATTAGAAAGAAAATATAGATTCTTGAAAAGGAAAAATAGAAGAAAACTTACGCCTTCTATTATATTTTACAAAAATCCAGGATAAGATATAGTAACATAGTGTTTCCTACCATACAAGCAGGCGACCATCGAAATTAAAGATAAAAAGAAAAGAGTAGTGCCCCAAAAAGGAATAAAATTGTAAATAAGGAGATATTTTCAGCTTCCCCTCTATAAATTTGACGAGGTCCGTTTAGAGCTAGACCTATTGGAAACAACATCGTAGTTGAAAGTTGAGAGAGTATAACTATGGTTCTTCTTGAGAAGCTTTGGGATGATGTCGTCGCCGGACCTCAGCCGGAGCGCGGCCTCGGTCGGCTGAGAAAGCTCTCCACCACGAAACCCACCGTGATCGTCAAAGGTATTGATTAATCACTAATAAAAACAAATCACGTAAATGTTTACATTTTTCAAACGATACAGATAACATACGGATATAGATTTAAAAAAAATAAACGTAAATAATTATATAATTACGATTACTCATATACTTCTTTCCATTAATATTTATTGTAATTTATATGGGAAATTTTACTTAAAAAAATGAGTTTGCAATTGTGGTAGATGTGGAAGGAGAGAGTAGCAGGAACCAGAGGTCCACCTCCATGCCGGTCAGCCCCACCACCCCGACGACACCTACGACTCCGAGCACTCCTCTGTCGGCTCGTAAGGACAACGTTTGGAGGAGCGTGTTCAACCCAGGAAGCAACCTTGCCACCAAAACCATTGGGGGTAACTATTTTGACAAGCCACAGCCCAACTCTCCCACTGTTTATGACTGGTAAGTGATTAATTAATATAATAATCATGCCTGTAAATATATTCATATGTCAAGTCATCAATTCTCTCTTTTATTATTTTTTTTTTTTTTCAACCAATACATATATTACAGCCGTTGAGATCAGAGACTCGTGTATCTGATTAGTTACGTTGGAAGATTATTCTATTAAGTTACAAGAGCTATAGCAAAATCATAAATCTGGATGCATATTTATGGATGGATTTATTCATATTCAATATATATGATGTAGATGATACAAGATCCTTGCACCATGGAATATGCATGCATGGATGCATATATTTATCATCACATCTTCGGGCCTTTGGACGATAAGGATATTAAAAAAATGAAAATATACATAAATATATATATTTCGCCTAATTAGGGAGAGAGCATAATGGGAGACCAGTGATATATACATGGATATAAAACGTATATAAAAGACACGAATATGTATCTAATTTTTTTTTTTAAATAATGGGAATTCGTTCTTGTTACAGTGTAATGGATATCCAACCATCATATAAAATGATTAGGTTTCTAATACGGTGAATTAGATTCGATAATTAGTGAAAAAGAGAAAAAGAGAAACGATGCAAAATCGACGTGGACACTGGTTGGATACTTTAGGTGGTATGAAAATGAGTAAAAATCAATGAAAAGAAATCAAAAGAAATGAAAAGAATAAAAATGAAGGAAATATAATATTTACAATGCAAATAGAAAAAGATATGTTATTGAAAGATAAAAATATCCATAAATTTAATCATTTAATTTTTTTGCAATTTAACCCAATTTCTTTCCGATTTCATTCATTTTTCTCTATTTTAAAGAGAAACTTTTGAGTGTCAAAATTTCTTTTTATTGATATCTATTTTCACTTTCAATAATCAAACGCAACATTTTCGCTAATTTATTTTAATTTCCACGAGTTTCCATAGGATTCCATAACATGGTGGAAGTTCTTACTCTCGACTTTATTCGAGGAGACATCTAGCATGCACCTGGTGATGATGCACTATCCTTTTATCCTATTTGATAAGAAACATGATAAACAATTGATGATTGGAGCCCACTTCCCACTAAATCTATTAGTCTAGGAAATCACATATGGTTAGGTAAACACACAAAAAGTAAAAATTATTGTTTCTTATATTTTAACTTGATTTTGATTTGCTTTTTGAATCAAAGGGGAAAGGGTAGTAAAAATTAAAATTAACATCGTGTTTACGACTTTTCTCTCCTTTTTTTTCTTATTTATTTCATATTCTTGATTTATATCATTATTTAATTATATCGTGAAATATGTTATCTTTTCAATAGCTCCTGAAGAAAACTCTCTTGAAGACCTAATTTGGTATAAATATATGAACATAAATAATTTAAGTAATAATAATTTAAAACATTCAATTTGGTATAAATATATGAACATAAATAATTTAAGTAATAATAATTTAAAACATTCAAGTGGAGAAAAGATAAAATACTTTTTAAATATTTATCTTATATTTAATATTACTATGAGTATTATGATTTAATGATACGAGTATTATGATCTAATGGTACGAAGAAAGGTCTATTAATTTTAGATGAAGTTTTGAATTTTTGTTTTTTGGTTGTAATAATACTGGAAAAAATTTTATCTATCCTAATATTAAAGTTGGAATTCAGCTCAATACGTTAACCAAATGATCTAGAAATTTTAGTGTATTTATATCGCAGTTAAGCGTAGTATTTTTTTTTAGAGAGAAAATATAGATATATAACAGCTAAAGGGGTGGAATTTCAATTTTGATGGGCAGGCTCTACAGTGATGTGACAAGGAGCAACCACCGTGGAGGGTGAAGTGAAGTGGAGTGGAGTGAAGTGAAGTTTATCCAATCATCTAAAACCCCACTTTTTTTTCCAATGTACATAAAATGTCGTTTTTCCTTTCAAGGTTGCCGACGTGTCTTGTCGTTTGCTTCGATAATTATCTGAATGGTTTTGTCGTGTTATTCCTATGAGAAAGTCTGGATAGGACTAGTCATTATAAGGGTGCGATAACATGGTGAGCTGTGACCTTGTGAGATGAAAGCTCAATCTGTGTGCCCTTTCAGCTCACTAGTTGTCTATCCTAATGCTATGCCTCTATCTTATCTCTTTATTAATATAATATAAAATTATGTTTGTTTATTCCCTTTTTATCAGGAAAAAAGTGCTATGTATCTGCATATATAATCATTTTATTAATTCCTACATTTCATTAAATGAAATAAAATTATAATAAGATTAAAATTTATATAAAATGAAATAGAGTCATAACATGATTGGAATGTTTATTATTTTTTTAGTTGAATGTTATTGAATTCGAATCGCTTTGTCTAATTCATATTTATAATAAAAATGTGTTATGAAAAAATACAAATGACCCTTGAAATAATAACATTTCCCGTAGAGTGTGAATGAAATCGGGTTTTGCTTCTATGAAGGTGATTAGGGTGGCGAATTGACCCTCTTCAACGGCTGCGAAGCCCTTTGTTCACTTCACGTTCTGCTTATCATCGACAAACTCATAATTATGGTTGGAAAATTATATCTCATCTGAGAAATGCTTCTGATTCACTACTAATGATGTTTCATCATTGATCAATTTATTATTTTTTGACCGAGGAGGGAAAAAAAAAAAAAAAAAAAAAAAACCTCATCATCATCTATGGCATTTGTGGGCTAATTGGAAGAAGAGAGGATTTTTAAGTCATTTATACAAAAATCTGGAATCGATTTTTCTGTCTAATTCATCTAATCCTAAAGAGACGTATGAAAACGGATCTCTAATCCTAGAGAGAAAGCTTGGAACTCTTTTGATTTATGCCATTCTGATTTGAATTAATTGTTATTTTTCGCTTTTCGAGACTTCTAATATACGAAAATTAAGTTCGATTCGAATTAGGAGGATGAGCAAAAATTAGATTCAAAGCAAGAGGAAGAAGATGGATAGACAAAAATGATAAGAGGGAAAAAGATGATTAATGGTCATTAGATTTGAAACAGAGGGTGAAGACTGATTGCGATGGAGAGAGAGAGAGAGAGAGAGTGTGTGAAACAGAGAAAAAGTAGAGATGACGATGGAGAGAAATGATTGAAGTTTGATTGTTGGCTGAAGGGTAAATACTGTCATTTGTGAGTTTCTATTGGGTAAAGTGGGAAGTGGGACCGCGAGTCATCTCATTAATGGCAATTCAACTTTTTTGGAAAATTGTAATTCGATGGAATAGCAATTTTACGAAGCAAAAAGACTAAGTGAACAAAGAAACGAAGAATTTGAGAGAAACGACGATTTCGGTATTCTAAATGAACATGTTGTAAATAATTTTTCTTCATTATTCTTTTCTTTCATTCTATATAATTACTTAAGTAACCACTCTATTCTAAAAATACAAATGTTAGACACAAAAACTTCGATATTATATATACGCTTACGTATAATGGAATCATTATTTGTTTGGACTTATTATTGAGGAGATTGTATATGTATCATTTACAGTTTTTACTAATAAGCACATATTCTTTTATCTTTCCAGCTAAACATTCAAATTGCTTGAAGGATATTGTAATAAATATACTCTTATAAAAAAAAAAAAAAAAACCTAAATAGATATAATTGATTAAGCATATATACAAATTAGGAAAATAATAAATATACGTAACTATGACCATGTTTAAAAGGAAAAAAAAAAAAACAAAAGATTTGATGAGATAGGACTTGTCTAATTGCCTATCAACAGCACTCTAAATAAGAATTTAAGCTTTTTCTCTCAAATTAAACAATTGCTACGATATGAGAAGGAAAAGCTGTGCAATGGCTAATAACATGTGAGTAACTAAACTTTTCCTCATCTGGCAATAGCAATAAAAACCGCGATTGGAAATCTACAACAAAACTTCAAAGCGAAACTAGAGAGATCGAAAGGCCACCGAGTACAATAAACAACCACTATTCTGAGAGTGATTCTACGTATGGATGGATTCTTAAGACCCTATAATTTGACTTAATCCAAATTATTATTGAGTTTAATCCCATATTTTACTATCACAAATAGAGATATAAATAGGACGGATTTGAAACAGGTCATAGAAACTTAACATTAGAACCCAAACTACTACAATAATGATGGTGATCATAACTGGAATGGTGGTGATCATAAACCTGTCGAAAATCCTAACCTTATACTAAGAATACTGACTTATTACCTTAAAAGCATATTCACATCATGACCTACCAAACCTAGTTATAATCTTTCTATTTTATTTTATTTTTTTGCTAAATAACTATTTTTTTTCTTCAGTAATCATTATATAAAAAATCGAATATAAAGATTAAGAAATCCATTTATTTATACTCTCTTCATCTATATCTTACTACAAAATTAGTAAAACACCTAATAATATTGTTATACAATAAATTTAGTATTCTATATAAATACTATTTTAACTTTTCTATATGTCTTGATTTAAAACGTATGATCAATATTTACGTCAAATTTATTATTTATTTAATTATTTATTTCTACTTTATAATAAATATACAACCACTCTATCTTAGTCGATTAAAAAAAAAAAAAACTCATATAAATACATATTTATAAATACTAATAAAAAATAACAAATGTAATCAAAATTGTTATATAATTGGATAGATTTGCATACCACGAGTTATGACGAGCAATGCAAACGACTCCTCGTCTTGAAACCACTCATTAATCCGAATGTTCTAGTCCCCTTGCTCTTATGTTCCAGTCAAAAACGATGATCGACAACTACGTCTCGGATTTTAAGGTGAAATTTTTGCAGAGAAATATTCATCGGATTAATCTCAGTTTCCTGTCTTCCTTTGCAAGCAGATAACTTTTCTTTTCTTTTTTTCTTTTAAAAAGCCAAACTACATATATTACAATTTTGGAAAATTTTTTCTTTTTCACATCTCTCTATAGCATCAAAAGCTCGTATGCACTTGTCATTAGAATCAGAATTTGCATTTTTAACTAATAGATGATATAGAGGCTTGACAAATTTAGAAAAGGATCTTAATGAAATGGCTATAATATGCCAAATGGCCTCGAAAGTTTATAATTCCTCTTGCACTCGTAGGTGTTGGCAATTTTTCTATCACCTCAATTTTTGCCCAATCTGCCTCTGTGCCTTTGCCATAGATCTTATACCCTAGAAAGATTTAGTGCCTTACCCCAAAATGATATTTCTCCTACTTAAGCATTGGATGGGGTTCTTTATCTCACTCCTACCTTTTTGTTTGAATTTCTTAAACATGTATTAAAGAGTCACCCAAAGACGAATGAGAAGAAATCATCCATAAAGACTTACATCCTTATACGAGAAGATTGCATCATATATCAATGGAAAGCCGTAGCTTCTCAACTTTCTTACAAAAGTGCCAAATTATAGTCAGTAAAAGAAAAATGTCATACCTTTTAACTCTAGTAATGCTAGTAATAAGACTTTGTTGATGTAGGGATTCGATCGGAATAGTCATGTACATGCTGCATAAGTAGCGTGGTGCACGTGGTTTCAAATAAATGATGCGAGATTATTATCTGAAGGAATGATTAGGTGAGAATAAAGTAGGGAAGATGAACAGACAATTTCAGTATCTCAAATGCATAAGTGATAGATAAAGCAGCCTTAGGGGACTTCAAGTGTTTACCTTGTAGCTTGAGTGAATGAAATCAATTATTTACCTAAACGCTATTTAATCTTAGAAAGCAGAGTTCTCGTAGTGGAATACCGTTTCTCTGATCTCTCTAAAAGTTTCAAATGATGAGGATATACTTGGTATTTACAAGCTCTTGGGCATTGTGGCATTCGTTGATCATCTAAGTGATCAACGAATAGATAACCAACGAATGAGATGAAACTTAATCGATTCATGATTATCTAAAATGAGCTAGCTAATGGGCTAAAACCAGTAGTTTTCCTCATAAGTGCATGAGTTTGCCTAAGAAAGATCGAAGACGGATGGGCCAATCCAACAATCCCTATTTTAAGCCCATCAAGCCAAATCTCCCCGAATCATTCCAAAATAAACTAGATTCCTTAGACCCTGTCACCTGGCCTAAGGAGTTAAGTTTAAATAAATAATGGGTTTATTCCAATAATTAATTTAACAATTTTTAACCCTTTTGTTATGCCCCGAAGTTATAAAATCGCAACAGTCCCGCCGTGTAAACCATTCTATGATAGTAACTGACCTTACAATATCTACCATAGACATAATCTACATAAGGCGTCAATGACTCCTCACTTTGAAGTAAATAGTCCAATAAGGTAAAGTTCATAAATTTTAAATAAACCTATATAATTATATGTAAAATTCACAGAATTTCCCAAGAAATTCTATATACACACAAAAGTTCACTAATTTACATAATAATTATCAGTCTTTCATCCTCAAACTACAAAGGACATTCTCGTTATACATCATTACTAAATAAATTGCTCCTCAAACCCCTGGCTTCAAAAGGACTAATTAATTGTAAGGCGGCATAATACTTAAAGTGTTTAAAGATCAAGACCTACAAAGGATCTATAGGGGTATGAGCAATTACAGCTCAATAAGTTGAATTGGAGACTCATGAATACATACAAACATAAACAAAATTATTAAGCAATTATTTTCATGCAATATAACAATCAAGCGTTGTCGCACAGTGTAATCCGGTTCGTTGTGAAATCAAAGAAATTTCACCTGCTCCAATCTGGGTTGAAGAGTTTCCATGTTATGCAGCAGCTCACAATCAAACCCAGGCTTGTGCAATGGAGACCTTACTCCTCCCGCGACTATCTTCGAACCATTGACTTCACCCTCACCGCGACCTCCTTCGAACCATTGATTTCACCCTTACCGCGACCTCCTTTCCTGTCACTTAGTTCGACTAAGGATGAAGAAGGGACCATTTTCCAATCCTGCGCTATCTTTTTCGAAGGGATCGGTATTTGGTTGGAGAATCCTATGATCCCTTAACGAGATGCATGACTTTTTTGGTTATTAAAGTCGAATAAGATTAAATTTCATTTAGGGTATTCAAACAATTTCCCACCAATTCAATCAATCACAAAATTACTCACATTACAAATTCAGCACTCATTCAGATACATCAAACACATGCGTAGACTACTTACAATCACAACCATATACAATCCTAAGTCTTCAAGTACCATAAAATAGCACTCTAATATAGTAAGTAATAGCCCAACTTACTTGGAGTTTCTCAGTCGCCCGATTACTTGATTATAAGTCAATCCGTCTCTGAATATTCTATAATACAAATAGGTATTTTTAGTTCTTATACTTTAATGATTTACAGTCTAAGTTATGATTTAGCTTTTATTTACTAATGATTCATTCAACCATATTTCGAGGTTCGATTCCTAAATCAGATTCTAGTTTTGATTCTGAAATCTTAAATATGCTCGAATCCTAATGTGAAATTAATTACATTAAGCTCGAGTATTTTAATATCCCATTGGGTCTAAATTTAAGATTTTAAACTATTTGGTACACGCTAATCCTAATTGGGGTACTAGATTTATTCCTGATGTGAGAAAATCTTATATTTTTTATAATATTACGTAAAATTAAATTTTATTTCAGATTTATTATATTCTGATTTCTATTATTATATTATCTAATTAAACCTAATTTTTTTTTATAATATTCTTAATTTTCTATAATTATCACATAATGCCTTCATTACTTATACTTACTACTGTAAAGGTTAAGATTATGTTTTCACATCAGAGATTAACATCCCTAAACATCTAATTACCATCTAAATCAGTAATTAGTGTCTTAATCATCTAATTAACCCAAAATTACTCAATTTTCCCATCATTTTAGGGCTAAAAATTAACTTAAAATTTTCGAAAATTAATTTTAAAAAAATGGCTTCATATCACTATTTTATATCCCTTAGGCATTCTACAGAAAAATTTTTAGCTCTAAATTACACTCCTAAGCCTATTTATTTCTAATTCTAATCATACTCGATTTTACTTAATTTGTTAAGAACTTTATATTTTCGGAAGTGGATTAAACTAAATCACTATTTTTCCCTAAATCTACATACAATAAAACCTTAGAATAACAAGTTTCATAATTTTCTGGGCAAAATAACTAATTTTAGAAAATTATACAAAATCGGAACAGATTAGAAACTCACCCGATCCGATGGCTTTTGGCCTTCCAACATCGGACCAGGTATGTCGGCCGGTCCAGGCATGTCGACCGGTCTAGGCAGTGAGTCTGGCGTGGGATGGTGGTGATGGTTAGGTCCCAGATGGTGGTGATGGTTAGGTCCCAGATGGTAGTGGTATGTGGGTTTGGTTCACTAGTCTTAACTGCATAGCTTTTTTGTTTTCTAGTTTTTCTCTTGAATTTTTGAGTCTTTCTATTTTTTTCTAATCCCTAACTGTCCAAAAGAGTTCTCTGAATTTTTTCTTATTTATAAACATTTTTGGTAATTAATATGCATTAATTAGACATGACATTACCCTATTTCCTTAATTTTTGGCTTTGTGTTACTTAATTCTAATTGGACAATTTTTTCTTCTTTTGTTCTTGACTTGCCACGACCTGATTTGCATCATTCCATACCCTTCTAATTTTTTTTCCTGATTTTTCTTAATTAATTTAATAATTTTCTTTAATTATTTACTAAGTTTTTGGTCAATTTAAAAAATTTCACGTATTTTTACCTATACGTAAATACATGTGGGGTATATGTGAATATTCTTAATTATTATTTAGGTCATTTTATAATTTTTTATATACATATAATCTATCTCTAATAATTTGTTAATTATTAGATTACACTTTTCGTCTTTTCGATGATTAATAATTATTATACTTAAAATTTGAAAATTTTGGAATCTCATATTTTATTACTTATTTTTTTAAATTCAAGTTTATGAGGTCATTTTTACTAATATTTCTCTCCATAGTTTATAATTCGAGTTTGATCGGATCTTTTAACCGATCGCTCTAAACCTCATACTCTAAATTCAATCCTACAGTCTTTTGGCTTAACTTTAGGGCTTACACCTCTACAGACTTCAATTAAGTAATAGAAGGAGCATCCAATAAGCTTATGTAATTCATTACATTTGATTAAAGTTTTGAGTACAAATAAGATATTATTTATAGCCTTTCTAACTATGAATTTAGCCTTAAGCAAAGCAAAATAAAAAAAGTTGTATCGATAGGTAATGGAAGAAACATAAGATTTGAGGGTTTTTTTTTTTCCTTTCCTCCATATAATCAAGCTAAATCTCAAATATAAACTAAACAAAATGCTACCAAGAACCACTTTCAACTAAAGAACCAACCTTAAAAGGTGATAAGTGATTGAATAAAATTTCTTCAAAAATTATACATTAGTATATTTTTCTTAATTGGGTTAGCCATATAATCCCTCTAAAGGGTAGGTGTAATGCTGGTTGACTTGGAGTTGACTTTGGATATCAATATTACTATAATTGATTTTTTTCCCTGATATCGAGTCTAAATAAGCTTATTGCAATTGAAATCGAACTTATTAAAACTATTTTTAATCAATTTTGAGCTTAAAATTTTAATTCAATTAAGCCTGAGTCGAGCTCAAGTTTTAACTTGACTCAGCTCGGTTACATCTCCTGGTTACTATTAATAAGAGGAAACTAACATGGTATGTTGTTGCTCTATTCTAATTATGAATCCTTTAGTATGATCTTTTCTAAAGAAAATTATTGAATTTTTGTAATTTCTTCCTATTTAAAGTAAAAATTTGCAATCGATTAGCATGATTATATTCAGGGATAATATATATGTACATATGTGTGTGTATATATTTACATACTAAAATTGGTTATCTTTATAGATATTTTACCTATGAATTGAAATCCATGTATTATGGATAACTTTCCTCTTTAACATTAGGTTTGGATTGAGGGATGGAAAGAGAAGATAACGGAAAGCGAGAATTTTAAGAACTTTTCCTTTGTTTGGAAGAGGAGAGGAAAGGGGTATGGATTTTGAAGGAAAAAGTTTATCTTAAGCTAAGAAGAATCATTTGCCAAATATAAAGAGAGTTGGAATGAATTGATTTAAATTTATAATCTTATCCTTAAAATAAAAGTGCACCTTAATAATTTAGGGTTTTTTTATGATATTTTGCTATAATAAAAATTCATATTAGTGGCATTTCCTCTACCTTCCTTCTTTCCTTAGACAAAAAAGATAACATATAATTTTTTCCATCTGCTTTCTTTTCTTTTAAATTCATTCATTTCACTTTTTTTTCCTCCTTAATTTCATCCCTCTTCCCAAACTTGGTGTAAGTGTCTCCCTGGAAGGAAGAAATAGATCATTAGAAAAGGTACCATCTTTATTGGATTGGGATTTTTATAATGTGTATGTTGGAAGCTTTAATTTTAAGATAGATTCACACTTAGTCTTTCGAAAAAAAGAAAGAAAAAGAAAAAGAAAAAAAAAAAATACTTCACACTCACTTTACTAAATTTGCCAAAGCATTTCACAATATTGACAACGATGAATCAAAAGATGCTTGTGATCTGCCAAGGATACTTGAAGTATGTCCATATATCCATCTCAATAATGAACAAAAGATGCTTGTCATATTATTCTCAAATATAATTGGTTCAATTTTGCATATGCTACAGCAACATAATAATAGGAATTGAATCCAATTAATAATTATGCTCACACTTTTAAATGTACGAATAAATATTTGATTATGTTAATGGAAGCCTTTGCTTCTTTGGGAGCTTACCACTCCACCTCTTTCTTTCCTCTCCATGACATACACAGGTCTCTCAGAAATTGAATATCTTTCATGATCTCTCTGAAATTGAATCGAGCCTCAAATAAGTTTCTTTTTAGCTTTGACCACCTCCTTTATTCACTTCTTATTCATTTTATTACTTGAAGTTACACTCTTCTAATTTTACCGTGTACATCGAGAGAGAGGCAACGACATTACACTTTTCCCCCCCTTTTTAGCTAGCAGCAAAATAACAAGCTTGAAAAATAGGATTCATTCCTTAAAACGGGTTATGTTTGAATTGTTTTTTTTTTTTAATCTTATTTGTATTTTATTTATTTATGCTTGTTTTATATTTAATTTGTATTAATTTAAAATTTAATACTTGAAAAATTATCATATTCGTACATTAACTGTTTCTTTTTTGCAATAATAACGAAGGTATTGATTGGAATGTTAGAATTAGAAAATAAACATTTACGTACTACAAAAAATTTTAAAAAATATATCTTATATACTAGAGATGATAATTTTAATTAATATTTTTGTAAATATGAATAAAATAAATAATAATTAAATTCAATTTTATAAAGATTGTTGGGTATTTAATTTTACAAGAAAGGTATATACGAAATTATATTTCCTTTTAATGATATTCTATTCTTACTAAATGCAAGATTTGAATAAATAGTTAAAAAAATAAAAAAAAAACAAAAAGAGGTCTAAGAATACTGGGCTCCCTTATAATTGGCTTAATATGATTATAATCATAAAAAATTTAGATATTTTTATAGTTTCGTCTTTATTTTTTATAGTATCAAAATTATTATTTATTTTACTATTAATTTATAATTCTTTAAATTTAAATTTTTAAACAAATTATCAATTTAATGATTTAAATTTTAAAATATAAAATTAAATGGTGAAATGAAGCACATAATTAGTTGTGTCAAAATGATAGATAAGAGAGCAGAATCTCAAAACAAAAATGTCCGAAAAAATTTAAAAATAAGAATTTATAATGATTTTAAAGTTTGTGTTTTTATCTTTTTTATTTTATTTTATTTTATAGACTACTTTTTCATATAATATACAATTAATAATATTTTTTAACCGATTCTATAGGATAACTCAAATTTTCCTATGTATCATCAAGTTAACAAGATTTAAAAACCGAATCGCACTTTCTGTCGAATTACTGAGTGAAATCAAGACAACACTACAAAGCCAGCCACGAAATCAGAAATCATTGACATGGGTTTGTCCGAAATCGTTGATGTTGCTCGAAACTTGGCTGTTATGGTCCGTGTTCATGGCCCCGTAAGCGCTCTCTCTTTAATCAGTCTCCTTTCATGACTATGTTTGTTAATTTATGTTTCCTTAGCCAGTAAATGGAGCAACTTCAATGAATTCACCGACCATGTGGGTGTACGTTGGTTAGTGAGCCAAGATGCTCAAGACTTCATGCAATTTCCTTTTCTTTTTCAGTTTTTTAATTCGGTGTTTGGAATTTGTTTACATGAATTTCAGGATCCAAAGGGTGTTAAGATGAGAAAGCACGCATTTCATCAATACCAGTACGTGTTAATCTTGCCTCCCTCATCGAGTTTATATCAATTCCTTGCTTTTCTTGATGCAGTTTTTGAGTTTCCGCCTTGAATTATCCGTTAGTAAACTCTTCTGTCTGTTTAAAGTTAAGAGTACTTTGGCGGGTGCAACGGGCTGCACCCATTATCATATGCATTTTCCAGTAATGCATTTTCGGGCACTGCATGTAGAAAATCGAGACCGCATATGGGTTCTGTTTATGTACACGTCAGAAAATCAATTGAAGGTTGTCCCTATACCCACAGGCAAACCCACCCTGATTATTTTCTTTCCCCTGCTTTTGGGTGCTGAAATGCTGTAGAGTATAAACTTTTGTTAAGTTGGACCTGCAGAAGGCAGGGCTTTGCGTGCCTCCCTATGATCCTGCCCAATATATGAACTCGGGATCAATAATGATTTTGTATTGTAAAGAGGGGAAGATAAATTTTTATCCACGATCGCTCCTTACTGGGGCAATCCAGTAGAAAATTATTGATTCATGTTTAGGGTGCATTGGTTATATGTGTTAATTAAAATGAAGATTATTCAAGACATGTTAAGCAAAAGCTGTTGACTTATAGCTTGGAATGGATTCACCCTGCAAAGGTAATTTGCGCATGTTGTCCTCAATGCTGTCCTCCACATTTTAAATTCTAAATTTCTCTGTTTCAAGAAGCTAATATGTTCTGGCAAATGGAATACATATAAAGCAACTCATTATAAGACATATGTTTGGTTGCTGGCTTTAGTAGTCTAGGATTTTACTTTATGGGTTAGCTGAAAGGTTTAATTTTAAGATAAAGCTGGAAGTTAATCCAGAGTTTTGGACATCTTAGGAGAGTTCTAAATGTTTGGGCTGCGATCACTGGGATTGTGCTCATGCATCTGCCAGTCGTGGCTGACAATAGAATTACTTTTGTTACTCAATGAATTACCAATAAAAAGGTCGATATCAGGCTTGAACTCATAGGGTGCAAACCTTGCTTCTGAAGATAGGAAGATTGAACTAGGAGTATAGCTGAGGACATGATTTTATTTCAGTTTCTGTGAAATAAATACTTTACTTCTCAATGCATTAATGTCAAACCATTGCTTTCTTTTATGTTCTTACACTTTTGCCTCAGCACATTTTTCCTCTATCCATATATTCCAATTCTAGCTCTTCTTTTGGAATACTTTGAGCTTTGGTACTTTCATAGTTTAGTTCTTCAAGGAAAAATAGCAATCCCCTTTGCATAAACTTTGATGATTTGTCAAAACTTATAGTATCTTGATGCATAACTGTTTGATACTTTTGTGGTAAAACCTAATTTATGTGTCCTTAGAATGTATTTTCTTACTTTTGGTATTGCAAATTTTAGTTCCCTAACAGATATATTTAGCTAGTTCTTTCTTTCTTCTTATTTTTTTTAATAATTATTCTAGCTCTTTAAATTAGAGCTCCTCAGTAGCGTATTGTAGTTTTTTGCCTTTTACTATGGATTCCATAAGTTTCAATCTTACTTAATTACATTCTTATTTGAAGGTCTGGCAAAACAACACTATCAGCTTCTGGGCTATTACTACCTACTTCCCCATTTGATCCTGCAGTGGCTAAGCAAGCTTTTGGCATAAATGATTGGTGCTCAGGATTGGTCATTACTGTTGCATCAGTTATTGAATCTTTTTTGCCATTGCAACACAGAGTTGAAGCAGTGGAGGTTGAAAAATAGCTTATACACTTTCATTGTATAGTTCCTTAGACATAGTCATGTTTAATGGCTGTTTCTAGATTTTACTTAGTTAATTTTGCTGCAGGGAGTACCTCAGTTGATTCCTGGTGCTCAAATTGACATTACAGTTGAAGGGGTAGGAATCTAGCTGCATTTTGGTTGATTTGAGTCCTGTATTCAGTTGTTGTAGTTCCTTATGTGTGGTAATTATGCAGCACAGTGAGAATGTGGAAAAGCACCCTGAGGACTCAGTCATGGGAGCTCCTCGTCAACTTCCTGCAAAACTGTTATCATTTGTGAGAAAAATTGCTGCTTTTCTTTCTTGGAAACCCGTATTTATTAAGTCTTGCTTCTCACTCTAGTGCGTGAATAGCTCTGGAGACTTATGCCTGGGCTATTGTTCTTTCTACTCTATTTTTCTTCTTTAAACTAAAAAAAAAAAAAGAGAATAAATAAATGACAAAGTTTACTTTATAAATTGAATATTTCTTTCTTCTTTTTTTTAAGATGATGGCTTTGGCTCTGTAACTGCTGAAAGTAATTTTGTTGCCTTTATTTAAAGTTAAAAAACATGGATATTGTGTGATCTTGTTTCAGTCACGCATGTCTTTGTCAATGTTGTCTGAAGATTTAGTTTCAACATATCGATCAGTTTTGCCATTGTGTTTCTCAATGTGGAATTTCACAATGCTGTGTTGGTATGTGTACTCTGGCAAGAGTAAGTTTGCTATTACCAAGGTAGCTTATTTCCAAAAATTTGATTTTTCATTATGCTGTGTTTTCTTCAATGGAATTGAATACGACCTAGAAGTAATGGCAATTTCGTTGGTCTTAGTTTGTTTTAAAATCAGGGTCATATGGAATAGATATTATTTGTGGAATATCTTTCTTAATTTGTCTTTGGGTAATAAATAAATAAATAAATAAAGGGAAAGCATGGTCTAGGAACAAATAGGATTGAGAATGATTTAATTGTATACCTTACTATGCAGGTCGATGTGTCTACCTCTTCCAATGCTCTTCAGTCCTTGATTGAAGCCTCAGGGTCCATGGAACATGGTTGGGAAACTGGTTGGTCCTTGGCTTCACAGGAAAGCAGTGCCAAGCCTTTAATGGATTTTATTGGGAACCAGGTGCATATCCAGTTTGGCAATTTCAGTATTGCACATACATTAATTACTCTTTAGACAAGTTTATGAATTCGGTCTTATTGAGATTTTTGAAAGTACATTAAGTGCGGCCTTCCATAATTGCATCTTCAACCTTAGGTGGTAGGATTTTACAATTTAGTGGCTGCTTTTGGCAAATGAACTCATCCTTATTAACAATACATGGTGATGACCTGAAGCTTTTCTGCTTCCGAAGAATGCACGTCCTTCAACTATAAATCATTTTCATTAGAATAGCAATGGCAGGGCCAAAAGATCGGGATAATTCAAGTACCACCACCATCCAAGCTTGCTGGAAGCCTTCTAGTGAGAAGTTCAGTATGTTTCTATTTCAGTTTGTTTGGGCTGTGATGGCTGCTTTAGCTCAATCTTTGAATTCAACACCCAAAGGCTTTTGCAGTTTTCTACTTGGACAGCCAATTGCAAAGGACAAAGGATATCCATAAGTTGTTTTCAAGTGTTTCCACCTGTTTGATTATAAAGTGGCGTCATAATAGTTTCCTTTTTAAGTTTTGGATATTTTTCAAAAATTAGTGTCCCTTTTGCAGAACCAACACAATGTTACAATTGAGGAATCTGCTAATCCAAGTGTTATGGCCAAGTCATGCACTAAACTTGCCATTCTTGGGGTTTCCCTGTTTCACAAGGTAGTGATGTTAATATGATTGAGACTTTTTATTGGTTTATTGATATTAGAATGACTTGTGTTTCTATGTTAGAATTTGTTGAGGACAGCTGTTGCACCCGCCCCTAAACGAGGAGATTTTCTCCTGGCTGTGGGTTCTCCTTTTGGCATCCTTTCACCTGTCCACTTTTTTAACAGGTGCTCTTTTCCACTTCATAACTGAAAGCTCTGACCTTCAAAATAAGACATCCATGTCACATCTGTCAAATTAGTCAGTATTTTTTCCATTATGTGAAATTGATATGAATGGAGAATGCTGTACTCGAATTTGAATTTGTTGGAGATACAAATCGATATACGCCACTTACTTCTATGAATTTTGATATTTCATATGTTTAATTGAGAATGGGCTTCTGATCCATGTCCTCTGGTTATATCTTGCTTATTGAAACTACTTATTTGTGTATATCTTTGGACAAACTGGATAGAGTAACATAGTTTCTTACCTTCGAAAATGGGCTTTAAAGGTTCCCATTTATATTGCATGGCATTGATGATTTTTGAAACTGCATGTTTTAATAGGTTCACTTTGTTGGCTGCTTGAACAGTATCTCTGTGGGATCAATCGCCAACTGCTATCCACCCAATTCTTCTAATAGATCATTGTTGATGGCTGACATTAGGTGTCTTCCAGGTATGCATGTATTTCTTGAGAATAAACAACCAGGAAGCATGAACGAATAGCTCTTAATCTCCCCCAAGGTGGAGAATTGCTTACCTATACATTCAAACTTAATATCATTTTCATTTTTGCAGGCATGGAAGGTGGTCCAGTTTTTGATGAGCATGTAGATCTTGTTGGTATTCTGATCAGGCCCTTAAGACAGAAGAGCAGTGGTGCAGAAGTTCAGGTATAGATCTGTTGTTTTCTAAAACTTTTTGCATCATCTCTTGGGTTATGCATTATGTAGAACTGTGGTGTTGGAATGCAGCTATTGATTCCATGGGAAGCCATTGCGACTGCTTGCAAACATGTACTTCCAAAGGAACCTAAAGGGGATAGAATGGAGGTTCGTAGTGTCCTGGGAAACTCAAAATCTTTGATGAAGGCATTTTCTTTCAACAGTTATAAGACAGATAAGCCCATCAGTTATGGGTTTGAAGACCCTTTCTGCACACCTCCATCTAAATTTGATAAGGCAATGTCTTCTGTTTGTCTCATTACTGCTGATCCTGGTGTATGGGCTTCTGGTATTTTGATTAATGACCAAGGTCTTATATTGACAAATGCCCACTTGCTGGAACCATGGAGATTTAGGAAGACATCTCTCAGTGGTGATGAAAATGGCAGAGAGTCAGAATTCTTGTTCTCTTCGTTGGAGAAATCCAAAGTAGTGGATAAAATAGGGAGATCTTCAAGTTCATATTACAATGGCTACAAAAATATATGTGTTCGCCTAGATCATGTTGAACCTTGGACTTGGTATGATGCTAAAGTTGTTTTTGTCAGTAAAGGGCCTCTAGATGTTGCTTTACTGCAGCTCCTGAATGTTCCAAGACAGATGACTTCTATAGTTCCAGATTTTACGTCCCCACCCCTAGGGTCAAAAGTGTATGTTATTGGACATGGATTATTTGGACCAAGATGTGGTAAGAGCTTTCAACTCTACTGAGACTTTCTAGTTTTTTTCTCAATGCATCTTGAAAATTTACTCTCCTGTTGGTCAGTATGGTTGCAATGTGCTTGATGATTTCTTTTGGCTGTCTTATTCTAACATATCTTGTCTTCCTAATTAGTATTTTATTCCATAATTTGGTATGTGTGCATGAAGCGGTTTGATATATTTGTCACTTTATTTCTGGTAAGCTGTTTTTCGAACTATTATTGAGGTTATCTCCCCCTGCAAAACCAAGATGGTATTCTTAACTTATAGTGTCTTGAAATTTCAAATAGCTAGGCAAGAGAAGTGAGCATTAGACCTTTTTTGTCTCTTTGCACTAAGGGTAAAGATATCTTCTTTTGCCTAATCTTCTGAAAAACTGTTTTTAGATGCAACCTACTATTTTGAAGAGTAAGTCTTCTTTTTTCCTTTTTTTTTTTTTTAAAAAAATCTTCTTCTCTCAAGCAATCGTTTGCTCACTGTGAAAGAGAATGAAATGGTCAAAGTTGTTCGAATAAAATCAAGATGTGGATTACTTGTTAAGATGTGCTAGATAAGGTTGAATATTGTCAATTCTCCTCGACTTGTCTGCCTCATTGTGGAGTTGGAAATTTGTTTGTCCCTACTTGATGGAATGAAGAGACATTATACCTTTGAAATCTCATGTCTCTTTCATCTTCTTAGCAATAAGCTGATGTATTGTCTTCTGTGAATTTTGTTCAGGCTTCTTTCCATCTGTCTCTGGTGGTGTAGTTGCAAAAGTTGTCGAAGCCAAGATTCTGACCTCCAATGTGTCGCAAATGCAACAGCAGCATGCGCAAGAGAAATATCCAGCAATGCTTGAAACAACAGCTGCTGTTCATCCTGGTGCTAGTGGTGGTTTGGTCATCAATAGTGATGGCTGCATGATTGGACTCATTACAAGGTACAGCAACTGCAAGTCAAGATATCTTTTCTTGTTCCTTTTAGATGTGGCAGGGTATTTCCTCTTAAGAGAGCTCTGTCGCCTTATTTTAGTTTCTTTTATTTTGTTGAGTCCAAATATTTATTGATTCAAATTCCAAAAGGCCAGGAAAGATAAATGAACGAACAATTCCACATTCCATAGATGAATAAGTTCCACTGTTCTTTATAAAACTACTGAAAATAAAAGTTAAAAAGAAAAGAACAACTTGCTAGAACTGCTACCTGCTCTGTTGAGGTAATTAGATTTGAGAAGTCAATTTTGTTTCCTAGGCATACTAGGCTGTTAGTTGTTGCAACTAGCCACCCAATAGTTATAATGACTTTGATTGTGCCATGTATGGAGTTGTCCAAATTTATGAGACCTCTGTAAAGCCAACACTGATCTGTGGATCAAAATATTCAGTGAAGATAGTTGTACGATCAAAGATAATAATAGAATTGATTGTAACTGACAAAATTAATTTTGGAGAGAAATTTGTTGTGAATAGTTTGGACATCTCAACCGCATTGTTGGCTAGTCAGCAAGAGGCATTTCATCGCAGCAAGGTTTGAAAGCATTAAAGATGGTTACACAAAAAAGAGAAGCGGGTGACAGAAAACATGGTTACATGGAATAGACATCTTTTTTTCTATGGAATTTAGATAGAACTGCTTGTTGATAATTACAAAAACCATGCGTTGTGACACTTTAGAGACTTCTCACATAAAATGAGGGCAGGGGAGACCAAAAGAGATATGAAGACAAAAGATTAAAGATGTGACATATTTGGATCTTGAGGCGAATATATTTTCTGCCATGGTTCAATGACAAAGCATGATCCATATAGCTAATGCCACCTAGTCAGAGTAAGGCTTGTGTACTGCTGTTTTGTATACTTCTTCAACTCTTCTGAACTGCTCGGTTGCATGTGGAATAATTTTAGTTCTTTGCCACAAAGTGGCCTTGCTTGCATCTAACAATATTTTGTTTCCATTCAATAGCAATGCAAGGCATGGTGGTGGAACAGTCATACCACACCTAAACTTCAGCATCCCCTGTGCTGCTCTGGCACCTATATTTGAGTATGCAAGAGGTATCTGATCCTAACCATTTTGTTTAAAGCTTAATACGTGCACCTCTTAGCCCTGCAACTGCAATCAATTCATGTGTGCCTAAAAAAAGAAAACTTTTCCATAGTATTTTCTGTTAGTTTCTTTCTTACATAATAAAACAGCTTTTTTTAGAATATCAAAGCAACATTTTATGTTTATAAAGCAGACATGTCCACAAACATTCATGTTTTGTTACCTAATGTTTGAATGTTTTCGGAAAGCATATCTGAGTAGATTAGATTTTGAAGCGAATAATTTCTCTTAAACTGTGAAATCAGGGACACTATAGATTTTAAATTTTAAATATAGTCAGAAAAAAGAATTGCCGCTTCCTTTCTACTTTCTAGCATCTAGATTTGTTCTTTAAATGCTCTGGAATACCAAACGTATTTGAAATTGTTATGCTCCCGCTGCCCCAAGATTTTCTAGGTAAGAGGACATAAACCCAGTTAGTTCTCGGCATATCAGCATCCTGTTGGTTCTAAGAACTTGTTTTTCCTCTGCTGAACAGATGTGCAAAATTTCTCTCTCTTGCACAATGTTGACCAGCCAGACGAGGAACTTTCATCTGTCTGGGAGCTAATACCACCATTAACTCCAAAGCCAGGTCCCCGTTTTCCCGATTTGCTGCAGTCCGTACCCGAGAATTCTAAAAAAGAGGGAAAGGGATCTCGATTTGCAAAATTCGTGTCGGAGAATGAGATGCTGAAGAGCTTGACTCAACAAGCGAAAGATAGAGGACTTCCTAATGTCAGTTTACGAAGCAAGTTATGAGAATTCTGGGAGCACATGCATCTTGGAAGAAGAATCCAGCTGTGGCACACAGGTAAAGGCAGGATTGCTGCGCCATCTCAGGAGAGCCTTCGTAGTGGTGTTCGGATCGGACGGATGCATATGGAAGTGGAGTTGTGGAGGGCATAGCTTTTGTGAAGGTTATGCATTGCTTCACAGACAAGGTGAACGACAGCGGTCGGTCAGCAACATAAGTAGTGTTCATGCCTTAGTTGGAGATTCAAATCACATGAATTGTTCATTCTTGCTATACACAGATGTTTGTTTGTGATTCTAGAGAAAGAAATCTTTCTCGTTGCATTCCTGGAGTAGAAGACCGCTGAAAAATAGGTGCTTCGCGTGGTGAATGGTGATCGCCTCTCGAATCACTCTGGTTTGTGTATATTTTTTAATGACATTCAAGTGCTTGGATCGTTTTCTTGGTGGTTCCGAGGAAAGAGGGAAGGAAAGAACAAACAAGTGGAAAATATGATCAAAATTTGATGTAATATATCTAATATAATAGTAAACATGCATCACATGAATTCATCATAAAAGTTAGATCTATTATTTAAATATATAAATACATATACATGACATATGTTATATTAATATGTTATAAAATGTCTTATTATGCTATAATAGATGCTATATGTACTGCATGAAATAATATACATGTTATATTTAAACTTGTATATATGTATATATGTGGAAATAATAGTCGCAATGTATACATACTATTTATAGTATGAAAAATAATAATTGATAGATATATATCCTATTTTTTTTATAAATGTTTTAGTAATAAATATATAATAAATTTTAGCAAATATCATAATATGTATAAACTAGTGTATATATATATATGTATAAAAAAGGTCTAGCATATAATATATTATAATTAAATTTAATATAGGTACAGTATGTACATATATAGTATAAAGACATGCATATATTAGACATGTAGATATATATGTTATATCTATAATATATACTAGTGGATGCTTTACCCGTGTTATAAATAGTGAAAAATAATAAATGATTGAGTAAAATAATTTGTTAAAAAAAAAAATAAAAGAATCACATTTAGAAATTTTATAAAAATAAATTTTTTCCTTTTTTTTCTAAATGAAGGGTGGACATTTACATTAACTGTTGATTTGATTATACTTGATATCAATTATTATGAAAATTTTAGAAAACCTTACAAATAAATATTTTTAATTAATATAATAAATGAATAATAGATCGATAAGAAAATTTTAAGTGATTATGAATGTACATGGTCCGTGGGGTTGTGATGCAACAAATGCATGAGATATGTACATGCATGTGCATGGTTTGGAGTTGGACCTTTCCGTGAAATGAATATAGAGATAGAATGGGAAATTAAGGAAAATGCTAGATTTACTTATATTATAATGCATAACATTTTTATTGTTGGTTTTTTCATCATATAATTTTCAATTGGAGGTCTAAATATTAATATCAAAGGGAGTGATTATTTAAGATCTTTTTGGCTTAAATAACATTGATATAGATATAGTATGTATGACAGATAACATATAATATAATTTGTTTACGCTGTAGTGTTTTAAATGTTGATATATAATCTATACAATATATTATATATAATGGTAATATATGTGTTTTATCTATGTACAGAAATAAAACTGAATAGATATATAATATTAATATAAATGCTTTGAATAATAAATATATTATATATTCTAACATATGTATGTCTTAATATATATATAAGTTATATGCAATATACACCATATTTAATTATAACATGTATGTATCGTGTATAATAGATTCTGTGAAATTTGTATAATATATAACATGACACATTCAACAGTGTATCATGTACAATACATAATACAATATATATACAATTGGTAATAGCATATGTTAATTGATAAGACCTATATATGGATGTTGATATGTATATGTATATATATGTACATAATATATATGTATATATATTTATGTATGTATCATGTATAATAGATTCTGTGAAATTTGTATAATATATAACATGACACATTCAATAGTGTGTCATGTAAAATATATAATACAATATATATACAAGGTATATTATAATTGGTAATAGCATATGTTAATTGACAAGATCTATTTATGGGTGTAGATATGTATATGTGTATATATGTACATAATATATATGTATATATATATTTATGTATGTATATTTGTTTTTTTTCCCAATTGTGTATGAATTAAAATTCAGTTTTTTTTAGTTAATTCTATAAAAGTAGAATAGAACGAATATTCCCTATTTACAAATCTATTCCTGCATTTGGTCTACTGAATAAGTATTTTATGAAATTTCTATCATTGAAAAATGAAGAATTGCAATTTATTTGCAAAAACTAAGGTAATAACTATTTTTCTTTAATTTCTTACAGCTTATTTTTGTATCCATTTATTAGGTCTAAAAATGACTATAAAAAATACCTATTACTTCTCCATTTCAATCTTAAAAAATTACAATTCTGTTCCTACCTTCTCCTATTTTGTAACTCACACGTGCGATTAAACCAGTGTCATTTACAGTTCTTAGACAATTTTGTAATGTTGGTAATAATGCGAGGGTCATTGACGTACTTTCAAAATAAATGGAGAATAAAGTTTTGCAATTATTCATTTTTAATTTCGATTTTATTTTAAGACATATATGTTTGGACTCCGGCCTATAAACTGAAATAGGCGGCCGATGGCCCAAAACGATTGATCTGTATTTTTTTTTTCCCTATGTAATTTGCTCTTTTTTCCATCTGCACACGCTGCATTCACTGGAACTGAGCTTGAAACCCTAAACCCTAACTTCATCTCCACACTTCGTAGATTCAAAACCCTAAACCCCTGAAAATGGGAAGCAGATTAGGAAGACGAGTGGTGAATTTTGCGAACCTCCCAATCAAGCTCCTAATGCCTTCTTCCTTCACAAACATAACCGAAATCGCCTTAAAAACCATCCCATCAGCATCCAAGATCGAGATCAAGCGCGTTCTGGAAGCTCTCTACGGTTTCGAAGTCTCAAAGGTACACACCTTAAACATGGAAGGAAAGAAGAAGAAAAGAGGAGGTTTATTAATAGCAAAACCCGATTACAAGAAAGCTTATGTAACATTGAAGAATCCATTGAGTATTTCACCCGATTGGTTCCCAATTAGGGTTATTGAAGAGGATAAGAAAAGTATGGGAAGTAGTAGCAAGGGAGAGAAGTCGAGTATTGTTGAGGAAGGTGAAGAGAAGAAGCATTGGCTTGAGGGTGATGGTGAGAGAGAAAGAATCAGGGTTAGGGCTAGGAGAAGGGAAGAGAATGGGAGAGAGAATAATAGCGGTGGTGCCAAGTTTCCATGGAGCTATATGAGGAGGTCTGGTTCCGGCAGGTAAAAAAAATTGGAGTTTTTTAGGGTTTAATAAAATGTGACGAATGGTTTTGAGGGGTTTATGACAGTTAATTGATTTGATCTTTGTTGTTGTTTTTACTATTGTAGCGATTACATTCTGGTTACTGTACGGATTAAGGAACGGGGTTGTTTCTTTGAATTCAATTCAAAAAACCGTGGCTTTAGTGTGTTATATCTCAGTACTTGTAAATGAATGATGATCTTTCTTGTTCAATCTATACTTATTCAATTCCATAGTTTTTCGTAAATGGAGTGCTTTAATTTGCTTGAAGGTATTGGAAATTTAGTGTACAATGGATTGTTGATTTGAATTTGTGGCCAATTCTTGATTTTTGTTCATTGTCTGTTGAATCGTTAGGTTGTTATGGGGTGTATCTAAAGAGATAGGAAATGGGGACCCGATTATTAAATTAGTACAATGTCAGCAATAGTCATGGTTCTCGAGTCCTCGTATCTTTCAAATTTTTTATTCTATTCCATCATTATAGTGCATATGCTTTGAATATTGCGGTATATTGACAATATTATGTACGTCGCAAATTTAGTTTTCAGGGGTAGATTACGAACTGTCTCATTTTCTTGGCAGTTTTCTCGTGGAAATGTTGGTCTTATCTTCAATAGTTACTGCAGCTAAGAATATTCGATACAAATACAATGTGACGTCTGATTGCATGTTGCCATGTGTGAAGAATATTCGATACAAATACAACTATACACTTCTTGTCAATATGTAGTGGAATTGGATTAGACGGGATATGGATAGGTATGTCATTTCAGGTTATCCACTGCCTGCATTGGTTATCTTTTCTTTTTCTAATTTGAGTCAATATGCCGTGTGTTTCTTAATTCCACTCAATAATATGTGAAGATGATGAGAGTTCACATTGTTGAATGCATTTAGCTGGACCTTTTGCAGCTTCATGCTTCAACAAAGGCCTGTGTTTTTGTATCATGGTTGGAGATATTCTAAGATTGCCAGCTGTTGTGCTAAGTTTGCCAAATTCTTTTGACAATAGGCCAATGTATCTATGCGGTACAATGTTGATATCATTACTTCCACTTTAGATGTTCTATCAATTTTAAATATTACACTTAGTCCAACTTTTGATTTGTTAAATTCGCTACCTCAATTCTCATAGCTTAAGACTTAGGTGTGTTTAGTTCACTGTATGGAATAAATATGTAATGGGATTAGTAATTGAATTAAGAGGGAATGCTTATGATGTTTAGCTTGACAAAAATGCTATTAAGAATGCACCCGTAATAGACTTTAAAAAGTCAAATTTACCCTTTTTTATTCTTTCTATCTGTCTCTCTCTCTACCCTAACCACCGTCTCTCTCGTCTCGGCCACCACATCCATGCCAATCTGTTGTTATCTCAGCCACCACCCACAAGATGTGACCTTTTTCCACAGTCAACCCTAACATAGACATAAGAAGTAGTCATCTACTACTGATATCTTTATTTAATCATCAATCTTTTATTTAATATAAGCAAATTGGAGAGATACTGTCCCAGTGTTAGTAGTATATGACTGTTTTTGTTTGGAATCAAGTTAAAGAATCCAGGAAATGTAGAATTTTGTGAAGCGAACTGGACTTCCCATCCCCTCCTTCTGACTTACTATAAGCGGTTGGGACTGAGAGTAATCATCTTCACCATCGGTTTGTAATTGCATTTCCTAGTGGAAAGAAAATTTGATTGTGGTGGCCATGGTGGTGGGTCAATCCCTCTCTCTCTCTCTCTCTCTCTCTTTGGTCTCGATTTGTTTTTCTCCTCAACACAGCAAAGAGTGGGTGGTGATGAGGTGATGTACAGTGGCAAGTGGGAGGTGTGGTGGTGGTGGTGGATGATGGTTGTGGAGGGTTGATCTCTCTCTCTCTCTCTCTCTCTCTCTCTCTCTCTCTTTTGGTCTGGATCTAGCTTTCTCACTGTATGGTCAGTTTAGGGAAAAAACTTGGTCCCTGCAAGGAATCCCCATTCTTAGGTTAGGTTAGGTTATGTAATTGCTATTACATGTTGTCAATGGGATTGGGATGGTGATTACGTGAGACTAAACGACAACTGAACATGATAATAAGGAATAAAGGAGGAATGGAAATTCCATTCCCTCCAAGTAAACATGTAGTTACTTTTCAACCAACTAGCATATGTCATGCCATCTTTTTAAGATTGATAGAGGTAGGTAATTTGATAAGTTAAAGTTTGATTAGGAATATCATTTAGGAATCTCAAAATTCAAATGAAAAATTGCATTTTGTAACTTAAGATTTGAGTTTTAAGATTTAAAGACTATCCAGAGTTTAAATAGTGGTTTTAAAGTTATGTCTATTGGATTTGTAGCTTTTGGAGTATATGAAGGTTAAAACCTAGCTGACTGGGGTGGACATGAGGCACACCAAATGTGTAAATTTATTGTGCCGAGCCCTAGTCTTCACATTTTTTTCCTTTCAGGATTCTGTATTTTTATACTGTGTTCTGCACAAAGACTGCAGAAGAAATTATTCATTGAGTTTGTGGCCAATGAGATCGCTGAAAAAGTCAAATTACATCGTCTTGAAATACTACTTGCACGGCTGCAAAATAGACCAAAACATCGGATCTAATAATGTCTAGAAAGTGCTGTTTTGCTGGGATGACAGCTGATGTTGCTCCGTAATATTGGTCCCTTCTTCTGGAGAAAAAGGTTTATTGATAGTAATGTTTTGTGGTGATGAGTGATGAACAAATATCAGTAATATTTAACATATATTAGTATCGGGGTTGATCTTTATGATTCATCTTAGTTTAATCCTGGTTTAATTTTAGTTTAACTTTCAGTTGAATCTGGTTTTTCTCTTAATTTTTTATCTTTTTACATGTTTGGATTAATCATTCGGTTTGGATTTGATAACATTGATATTAATGATAGTGGATTTATACTTTTTTTGTGTTAAAATTTTATTAATACTTGTATGTGAATAATTTTTTTATGTTGTGTTTTAGTATCCATTTAATTTACCTAGCTCCTTGAAAATTGATGTTGCCCAGCAATATAATCCCTTGAGCTGGCTCAAGAATCCTCTGACGCCTGAAAAGCTTGAAAAGTTAAATGAAAATATGATCGATGATAGAATGCAATGTCATATGATAAGGTTTATGTCGTAGCGGAAAGACACTTATTTATGTAAGCAAAAGCTGCATGTTTTAATTCGGATAATACATATCTTGATGGATTAATGGATCCATATGCACTCATGTAATGTCTGCTGAACTGAAATTGCAGTTAGTGTTTGATTCAACCCCTTCCAACATTTTTAAATTTAAGGTGTTCTGAACTCAACCAAACCTAACTCTATCATAGAAAGAAAGAAAAAAAAGGTTTTAGTTTTATGTTTCACTTTCTATATTTTTTTTACTAGATTGTTTTGCATTACTTTTATATTGAATTTAACCTAAAGTTCTAACAGCTAGACCTATTGGAGTACAATGTTTTTTCTAAGTAAATAAAAAAAATACATTGGCATTGTTTTTAAATCAGGATCGTAGACGAAAATGAGAAGTAAAAATCTAATTTAAATATAAATAAAATATCAACATGAAAGATCAAAAGAAAAAAAATTAAAAGGAAAATAAGTAAAAGTAAAAGAATTTGATTCGAATTATGAATGAAATCATTTTAAAACTTTACATACTTAAAAAGGGCTTTCCAAATAGGTTTATGTTGAAGAAGCATTGAATTTAATAAATATATATAGTTAACATCGGGATTGGGTTAAAAAATTGCGAATCATCAATTGGATTGAAAAATCTTTTTTTTTTTTTTTCGTAAATGGTTTAGTTTACAATTTAGTTTGAAAAAGTAAATCGAATTAAATGTGTCGGTTGAATGAAAAAAAAAACATATAATTATTTTATTTTTTTAATCTTTTTTTAATCAATTTTTATAGATTTCATCAAATTTTTTATATTTTATTTTTGTTTATTTTATTTTTAAGTTAATTATTAAGATTAGATTAAATGAGTTACTTCATATTTAGAAATTTTTATTTTCTTTTTCTTATATGTTTTTAAATTAATAAATTAAGAGCTTAATCTTAATATTTTTTTTATGTCTCTCATTTCTTTTCTAATATTTAATATGCTTTTTGTGTCTTTTTCTTATTATTTTTAGATGGATAGCTCTACTTTTTTCTTGTTATTATTGTTCATTAAAATAAAGTCTCTTATTGTCCTCTAATCAAATTGAGTTTGTTAAGATCTTATGTGATTTTTTTCTATGTATCGTTATAAATAATAAATGTATGAGAAATTAATTAAAAACATATGAAATTTTAATGATAGGGAAATTATGTTATTGCATATAAAAATAGTTAATAAAAATTTGATATAAATGATTCGAATTGTGTATTGAACGAATAGAATTGGATTAATCAATTTAAAAAAAAATGAATCATAATATTAAATTTGGTTTAGTATAAGAGGATGAGCTATCCTTGGTGAAGGCTATTAAATTGGTAGAATAAATTTTAGTTTTATAATGAATGGATCTGATTTCTTTTTTTTTATGGGTATAGTAGAATAAATATTTATTTATACCATATTACCATATGGATATAGATTATGTTACACCATATTTTTTTAACGATACTATTTTTATTTTTAAGGGGATCAACGTTCCTTATTTATTTTATTTTTAATTTATATTAATTTAAATTATTAAATAAACGTTTAAATCTCCTTAAACTAAAAATTACGAGTCAGCATCTTTTTCTCTCCTGAATTTCATTTCCCTCTCTCTCTCTCCCCACTCTTCTGCGCAAAACTTTTTCGGGAGAGAGAGAGAGAGAGAGAGAGAGAGGGAGATATGGCCGCGAGCTCAGGCTACAAGGAGTACGTCGCCGGATTCCTCGCCGGCGTCGCCACAGTCGCCATCGGCCACCCCTTCGACACCGTCAAGGTAATCCACTCCCCAACTTTGCTTATCAACCCTTCTTCTTCTTCTTCTTCTTCTTTAATTTTCGCGGGATAAATTTGCATATCGGCACTTACGTTTTCCGATTCTTTAAGTAAAAATATCTCCAAATAAACCCTGTAATAGTTTGATCTCAATATGTGTACTACACCACTGACTTGAATTGATTCATATTGATCTAGGTTAGTTTTTATGTAAAGGCATAATTGTGTATTATCTACTGAATAAAATTTTGCTGTTCCATTGGGTTTCCCCACTCATGTTCCCTGCTATGCTGCGTATGAATTATAAAAAGGAGAAAAACTCTGGGATTCTGAGCTTGAGTTCAGTTTTAAATTTATCGTTCAATCTCAGCTTGAAGTGTTATGTTAAGCTCCTTTAGGATCGTTTTCGACAGGAATCTGTAGTCAGTATGTGACCCCTGGATGCGAAAGGTGTCCTTGGGTAATCTTCCAGTTCTTACGAGGTGCAGAGGATGGTGTTGTCTATGGATTTTCCTTCATTTTGTCCCGTTTTTCCCTGGAGGTTTGGAGAAAGCTTCGAATTGCAATCCATAGGATTTTCCTAGTTTTTGTTGATTGGAACTTGAACATGATAAAGTTTCAGATGTAATTAAGTTCTAGTGAAGCTGACTATGCTTGGGCTTGTCAAATTGAATGGTTAGAAGTTTGAGTTCAATCTGGCTGTAGTCAAATCAAACTAGTGTATATGTTGAGCTTAGCTTCAGTTGTATGCATCTCACTGTGCCCTTGGTATCATACATAGTAATTTGTAAATGGAGGGTAATGGTTTGGGATATGAATGGGGAGTAGAAATTTTGTCTGTGACAAATGTTTATCAACTAGACAAATATTAAAGACAAAGAAGCAGCAGAACCTGTTGTAAGTATTTATTTGTTTGTCGTACTTAATAGATGGTATAACTGTAACTGTTATGGATAAAAACAGTTTTGGAAGATAGAGTTGTATATTTGATAATTACATTGCAGATGGTTCTTGGAGAAAAACCTCTTGATATGCCTTTGATATATTAACACTATTTGGAGACATCAAATGCTGTAGGATGATTTATGTCGTTGATAGTTATCTACACAATGGGTTCTTATCCATGTGCTCTCATGTTCTCTTTTCACATCCATAATCTGGTGACCCAATATTTTCGTTTGTCTGATATGGTTTTGATCTGCTGGTTTGTTGTTTTAAGAGATTCAATGAGGTTACCAAAGAGAGGATAAAACTAATTCTTGGAAAAATAGGGCTTAAGGTTGAATTGCTAGAGATTTTGATATCAGCTGTTGGTCTCAATTTGCAACCTGTACATGATTAACTTTTTATACTAGCAAAAGGGAATAAATCATATGATTTTGTTATCTTCTCAAGCTATCTATGATAAGGAGAATAATTCGTTGCTATTTGTTGTGATGCTGTCCTTAGTGGCAACTTCTTTTGGCCATGCTTAAGGCATGAAGTGTGGAAGTTCTGAAGGAAAGAATTTGGCTTGCCAATAGCTATTTGTTAAATGTTTTATAATTGTTCTCTTACAGCATTAAGTGCACAAGTGGAGAAACATGTAAGTTTAGTCATAAGCAATGTCCAATGCTTTTATATCACTAGGTTATGATTGCTAGACATTGCGAAACTATCATCTTCAGAGTAGGTGTCTGACTTTTCAAATTTTTGATGGGGCTTGGTTTTCATTGATTTTGTATTGTTGCTTTCTTTTTCGTTCATTTCAATCTGTGTAGGATGTCAATAAACCTTGCCATGGTTTTGTTTTCAACAATCTCAATTTTTATTTTGAGAACATAAACCTGTGGTCTGATAAAATACATATTATGTATTGATGATGCGACAAATGTTTTAGATTTGAATGTAAATGTGAAGATTTCTTTGAATGCAAGTTGGAGCTGTGATATGAAGACAATAGATTGAGTTTTCTAAAGTACTTTCTTATCAGGTGAAGCTTCAAAAACACAATACAGAAGCTGGTGGATTGAAATATAGAAATGGTTTACATTGTACTGCAACAATTTTGAAGACCGAAGGGGTATGGTTTTTTCATTTTTGTCATCGCTAGCAAAGAGCAATATATAATCATTGATGTTGCCATAAGAATAAATATTCTTTTATTTTTTAATTATTTTTTGTAATGTTAATCGGTTGAACAAAAAATGCTCCACTATGACATACTTTTCACTAATACCCTCTATGTTGTTCATGCCATTGTTTGACTTATGTAGTAAATAACACAATTATCAGTTTATTCTTTGGTAATTATTTATTAGTCATTCCCCTCTTTGCTTTAGTTATGGTATCTTTAATTCATAGAATGTGGTAGGAGGTATCTCAATCTGCTTGCTACATCAATAATTCATCTTCATATGATAGGATGATGCTGCACTATCTTAATCTTCAATGGGATCAAGGGGCACCTTTTTTTAGTATTTGTACATAAAAGATGATACGAGCACGACCGCAGGTGAACACGTGACGTTTAGTATCTCGCGAACCAAAAGGGGATGGGTTCGAATCTCGAGACGGTTCGAAAGATAAATAAGAGTCGAAGGTTGTGCAGGGATCTTTGTGCATTGATGATGGATATGATGCAATGATGCAATGATGCACCGATGCAATGATACATTGACGCAATGAAAGAGCTTAGGTTACACTTGATATAATGTACAAGTGTGGCCGGGGGTTATTTACTATTAGTTCATGTTCAATAGGCAAGATAAGAGTACTTGAGAGCAAGTGGGGTACACTTAACTTACGTAAAAAGAGAATGCTTGAAGTTTATGTTCAATAGGTTAGATAAGAGTAGTCAAGAGAAGATGGGGTACACTTAGCTTACGCAAAAATAGAATGCTTGAATATTACTTGTATTAACAGTTGTGACTATTACAATTTATAACTATTTATATGACTCAATTATGGTAAATTCTAAGTTAGTGTAAATTATAAAAGAATCCTACAAGGAAAGGAAAAATGAATGATTTATACAGGTGGAGTTTTTGTTAGAGAAAAAGATGAATATTCAATTACAAAGGATAATACGAATGTCAGACAAATAAGCGTATTAACTGTCGTTTCTATGATAATGATACTGTTTGCCGAGTAGAGCAGGGTCTGGGCAGATTAAGTTAGGCTTGGTAGCTCAGATGATTTAAACTGAAGAAGAATTGATTCAAGGGATGATCCTTCGTTAGGTTAGCCTTGGTTGATTGGCTCAGGTTGGTGTTAGCTTGGCCTTGGAGTGATTCGGGTCGGCAATATATGTGTTTTGTACTGGTTTTGGATAGATGCATTGGGGAGGGGTCGGCTTGGCAATAAGTCAGTCATCTCGACAATCTCTTGGATGAAGTAGAGAGTAGAGTAACTTAGCGGTTGAACTGGAGAATGCATTGCTCTTCTGAGTTTAACTCATCTCAGAAAGCTTGATGCACCATATGAGTGAGTTCTCAAGCTTGAGAGTGTATGATTGCTCCATGTTTCGCATCAAAAGTGCTATAGTTTTTTTGTATTATAATCTAGTTTGACTACATTGTAACCTTGGTTTTCTTAGGATGTGTTGAAATTTGAAACAATATATTGAATTTTGTAATATGATATCTGATATAATTTCTTATGTCGTATGATGATCTATGCATTACATGGGCTTGAAAACATGACATGAAATGTCTACTAATTAATTATGGAACCTTCTCCCAAAAGAGTTAGTTAAAGAACCATCGTATAGACCTACAAACCAAAAGTAGCCTCCAAGAACTTAGGACAATACATAATAAAAGTTATTGGTATCAACTTTTTTGTTCAAAACCTTTCAATTAAAGTTTTTTATCAATAAGTGTATCGGTGACTACTTATAGAACTATCATAGACCTACAAGTTATAAGTAGCCATTAAGATTTGATTTCAAAATAGCATTATGATAAAAGTGATTGGCCTTAACTTATCCTTTTTCTTGTATTGTCTAAAATTTGTTTAATGGCTTGTATTATTAGCTTAGTTACATTGTAGTGTATAAGGAGTATTTATGCAGAAGGATCTGATGTAATTCTATCCTTAATATGATTCAACTAGGCACAGGGAGCTTGTTTTAGATCATAAAGGGACTTTTGCAGCTGGTAGATATGATCCGGATAATAGGGAGGAGTAAACTTGGGAGGTTGTTTCATGACGACCTTTTCAAGAAGATGATAGCGAAGAAAACATTTGGAAATAAATTTAATGAGTCACTTAGTGGGAAAACGCAACATGACGGAGAACTAAGCAAATGATGGTGGGTTTGACAATTGAACTTAATATTTCGGTATAGTGATTGCCTTCTGATTGAAAGATACCTTAAGCAACAAGTTGCACTTTAAATATCTCTCTACATTGTACTTAATACGATACTTCTAGGTATTTCCAACTACATTTTGGTGTGGTTAAGGGGAACATTTATTTAGGTTTTGTTTTTGAAAGAGAATCAAGTTGTTTACTCATAATAGTAGCCCAACCAGGATCATATAAGGCTTTACTATAGTGATAAGGTTCAAAGTGGAGGGTTTTTGTGTTAATTTGATAATAGTTTTGGTGCAGTGATGCTTGCATTGGAGCGAGTGAGCATTTGAATGGTAGGTTTTAGTGGGATGAGTTAAGGGGTAGCAAAATTTGTAGGAGGGTGAGGGTGGTAGATAGGAAGATGTGGAAGGGGTAGAGATAGCACTTAGGGATTAAGGAGGGAGAGGAGGTGCAGATGGAGGGGATGGAGAAGTATTTTGGTATGAGTGTGCAAACGTACCTCGGTGATGTTTGGTTTAGTGGGAAGATTAGGAGATGGTGGGCAGACAGGAGTAGAGGCAGCTTCTTTACAAAGATGGGGAGCAAGGAGTTGGGGAGTTTAGGAAACAGTAGAGGTTGAGTTTTGGGAGGGAGGAATTTTTGTTCTTAGTGTTTGTATAGGAGCAAGATGGAGGAAGGGTCAAGGTGATGGGAGGGTTTGGCATATGTCATTGGGAGATGAGATTGGAGTAGCATAGAAAAAGACAAATTCATGAAATATGATGTGTCAATTGATGTAAATACGCCCTGAAGTGGAGTAGAAGCAGCTATATTCTTTGTGGCGGCTAAATTAACTAAGGAAAGTGCAAGGAAGGAAACAGGGAGATAACTTGTTTGCAGCTTGGAATGTTATGTTTGGGTAGTAAAGACACCTGAAAGTGGGGAGTAGGTTGTTGCAGAGGTGGCGATGATAGTGGCAGTGGCCCCATGGGGGTGGTGTGAGTTTGGAGGAGAAGCTTGAAGGGTATGTGTAGTTTAGTGATGTAGAGGGCAATTTTTTGATGGTATAAGCTGTAGTGTGGGCTGCCCTACCCAGAAAAAGGGTGGTAGATTGGCATGGATGCAAATAGTTCGAGCTAGGTTGATGATATGCCAACGTTTGCATTTAGCAATACCATCTTGTTGTAGTGTATATGGTGCAAAAGAGTTGAAAACAAATGCCATTAACACGTAAGAACTTAGTTAAAGCATTGTTGACAAGGTCTCCATCATCATCATTATGGAACACTTTTATTCAAGTAGAAAAGTAATTTTCAACCAGAGATGAGAACTTTGTTTTTATTATAAATTGGGAAATCCAATGAATAGATGGAGTACATAACAGCAAAAGCTAGGTTTGACCTTTGGTTATTACCATACATGAGAATGAATAACATCTAGGGGGTTTGCTGACTGAGAAGAAGGAAAGAAAGAAGAAAAAAGATTAGGATTTTTTTTTACTTTGACCAAATTTGACCAGATTATTTTGTTCCAGTCTGTGGCTCCAATGGTATGAACTTTTTTATAATGGTTTGTGTTATTAGCTTATTACAATATAATGTACATGAAGTATTAATACCAAAGGACTAGGGTTTGTAACCCTAATATAATAGTAAAAAGAGTATTCTTGCCTTATTATCATTAATGATACCAATACAGTAATATGTACATATGTAATCGATATTTATAAACCCATGCATACTTGGGCGACAAAGCTTGTTAAAGCTCTCTTTATATTTTCAAAATATCATCTAGTGGATCATCAATATTCATAGTTCTATGCCCTTTTTAGGTTTGTCACATGTGAATGGCACGGCTGTTTTGAGAGAATACAACACCAATTACTTCCCATTTCAAACTTTAGGAGGTTCTTATGGCAGGTCAAAGGACTTTATCGGGGAGCTACATCATCTTTTGTTGGAGTGGCCTTTGAGAGTTCACTTGTATTTGGCATTTATTCCCAAACAAAACAGAGACTACAGGTATACTTGCACTACATCATCGGCAGAAAAACTTTTGCCTTTTGGTAGAGATATTTTGTTCCAATATTTTTTTTTTTCTTACTAGTATTTTATGGAGGTGTAATGTACCTTTTTAATTCATGAAGGGAGGCTTGCAACCTGATCAACCACAACCCCAAGTAATAATTCCTTCTGCTGCCTTTGGTGGATCTATAATAAGTTTTGTGTTATGTCCTTCAGAGCTAGTGAAGGTACACACAACATTTTTGATTACTTGCTGATCATCATTATTTTTTAAATGTATTATATGATTTTCTCTGAGTTTGTATGAATATTGATGTTGCAACTTCAGTGTAGGATGCAAGTTCAAGGAGCTGATTCGTTAGTTCCTCAGTCCAGTAAATACAGCAGTCCTCTTGATTGTGTTGTTAGAACAGTGAAGCATGAGGGGGTGAGAAGACTTGCCCACATGTATGCTTATCTCTTTCAATTTTAATTTGCTCATCAGGTGCTGTTGCATAATTCAGGTTTCAGGAATTTTTCGTGGAGGTTTTACGACATTTCTGAGAGAATCTTGTGGAAATGCAGTTTTTTTTACAGTTTATGAGTATGTTCGGCATCATATGCATTTACAACTGAGCGATTCATCTCAACACAAACAATTGGTTGATGTTGGTGTCGGGATTGCCAGTGGTGGACTTGGTGGTGTCGCTGTAAGCATCCTCAAAACTTTATCTCCTTATGCTGAATCTTGGATTTATTTATTCTCTCTCTTCACCTTCTTCTTCTTCTTCTTCTTCTTCTTCTTCCTTCTTTTTTTTTTTTAAAAAAAAAAAAATTAAATAATTAAAATTTCTTTTTATGTATCATGCCTCTTTAATACAGATAGTGCTGACCTCATTCATTTCTATGTCCTCTACAGTTTTGGTGCACTGTTTTACCTCTAGATGTGGCGAAGACTATTATTCAGACTTCTTCGGATAAATATTCTTCAAGAAATCCATTTCAGATATTGAATTCTGTAAGTTGATTACAGATGAGCCTTGTTTGGTTTATTCCATGGAATAGCATTTCAAGGAAACCCATATAACTTATTTTTTTGGGTAATTATATTGTAGGTTGATGAATAAAAAAAAGAGCTAATGGCTTCTAATTCCTTGCAATTCTAATAACTAGGATTCTAAGGAATTGGGAGCTGCAAAGGTCATATTTTTCTGTTATCATACCCATAATATGCCAAAGTCTAACTTAAAGCATTAATAAATTGGAAGTGGGAAATTCTGTGACTTAGATCCTTAGCGCAAGATTTGCTTAAATGAGAAGAGGGAAAAGGCGACAATATATCATTGTGATATGATGTGGCATCCAAGGGGTGCCTTGGCTTTTTGGTTAGGTGAAAGGGCTATTTATTCCTCTGGTCTCCCAAAAGAAGCTCGTCTTTGCAATATAATAAGTAATGGGGATTGGGGGTGGCCCTTAGGTGTAGTAGTGGGATTCAATCAAATCAAAGGTCCAAAATGTTTTCAGACCCAAGTTAAATTGTGAAGATATATTGGTTTGTATAGATAAGCTCTCGAAGAAACTCTCTATTAAGGAAGCTTATTCTCTCCTTAGACAACAAGGCTCTTGAGTACCCAGGAATGGATTAGTATGGTTCAAACACATTGCTCCAAGACATGCCTTCTTTTTATGGTTGGTGGCCGAGCAAAGACTTATCACTCTTGATAAATTGGTGCAATGAGGTATTGTTGCCCAAAACAGCTGTTCTTTGTGCAACATAGAAGAGGAAAACCACTCTCATCTTTTCCTCGAGTATAATTTTGCTGTTGAAATATGGAAGAAGCTTTACCAGATATGGGTTTATCATCCTCCAGTGCTGTTGACATACCCGAATTGTTTAATATGGGCTCTCGTTTATCATGGTTGGGAAGATAGCGACAAGTTTGGTGGTTTGCTATGTGTGGAGGGAGAGGAATGAAAAAGACTTGAGATTAGCTCATGAGTTCCCATAGATGTGACCCACACAATTCATTTTTATGTGTCTGCTTCTGATAGTTCTTTTTTATTTGCGTTAATTGGATAGATGATTTAGGCACCCTTTTGTTTTGTTAGGTGTCTAGATGGTGTTTTTTCTAAGGCCTCGAGTTAGCTCTATATGCGCCTCTTGTACATATGTTTCCTTTTGTTTTTGTAACTACATTAAAATTAACGAAATCTAACAATTCAACCAAAAAAAAAGAAAAAAAAGAGGATTACATGGAATTCTATCCCATCAGATAAATCCACAGCTGGGCCATAAATTTAGTATATTAGGTAGAGTCACTTGTTTCATTTTAAGATGCCCTATTCCTTTGCATCTCAACTTCTTTGTTTGACCTGAAGATTTACAGGAGGGCTGGAGTAAAAGGGTGCTATACAGGTTTAGGTCCCACAATCATCCGTGCTTTTCCTGCTAATGCAGCTGCAATTGTCACCTGGGAATTGGCCATGAAATTGCTGGGTATATCTCGGCTCTGATGGTATGTAACCATTCAAGTACAAAGAATTCTCAGACATTTTTTTAAGTGTTGCGAGCAACTGTAGGCATCTTCACGGGAAAACTCTACTGATGAATTTGGCATTGTGACCTTGTCATTTTTCAGCAGAAATTCGTGAAGCTATTCAATTTCTTGGATATCTTTTGTTACTTGAGAAGTGTGGATTATTGATTGTGCCATCTCAGCCGCTGTTTACTAGGGAAGTGTGACAAAGCTACAACTAACATGCTGTGGTATTGGGAGTTGAATTTCATTTTGCCTCTTCTCCTTATTATTCTCTTTTACACGTCGATAGTGGAAATTTCAGTTTCAGTTATGCTGGGAAAAGAGAAGTGAGAAATTGAAGCAACGATTAGCCCTGCGGTACTTATTAATTTTTTTTAAGTTATGAGGAGGTGAATGTGTGAAAAAATCTCAGATGAGAGATTTTCCAGTTGTGTTCCGATGAGATTGGTTTAACTCTCTATCTTATCATTAATTTACATTCTTTTAAATTTAAATCGTTGAATTTATAATTAGTTTAATAGTATTGATATAAAAAAATACAAATTAAGAATAGAATAGAGGGCTTGACTGATTCTAAAAAAATAAAAAAAAGACAAAACCGTATAAAAATCCTAAATGGTTTAAGATTGAAAGGAATATATGCATGTGGGCAACAATAATATTTCTTTTCTCATATTTATCCTACTTTTGATCTTCAAAGAGAAATTTCAACGTGGACATATTCATAGCTGAACATTGAACATCCGTATTGAGACCTCAACTATTATATAAAATAAAAAAAACTTTTAACTAAGATTGAACTTCAAATGGACTAACATTAAGTAATTAAACAAGAGACATCTATTAGATTATTATAGAACCCTACTAATTATAATATGATGTTTGCTTGTAAGAAAAGTTTTTCTTTTTCCAATTATATTAAAATTGAGTATAAAAAGGATTTAAACTTGATCTATTTTACTGAAGATTGGTGTTTGTATTATTAGATTATAATAACTTTAACGTAGAAATAGAGTGGAGTATGGGGTTTGTATTGTTTTGCCTATTTAGCTCATTCAAAAACAGAGGAGGATTCTTTTTCCTCAATACCTCATCATGGATGTTTTGCAATGTAAAGAAGATAAAAGTCTCTATACTTATGTTAGGAGTTAATCTCCTAGACCATTATATGCCTATATATTTATTTGTAATATATACTACTTTGGTGAAATCCACCGGACACCGTAATGCTTTTAAGACGAACTATATAATTCATTGAACTTTTATATTATTGACTGCTGATACTATTAAACTTTAAAAAAGGATCTAAAATTTTACCGCTCCAATATCTTTCTGATCAAATGGCAATTGAAAATCTTATATAGCTCATAAAACGTGTTTTCTGTCATTATTTTCTGGTACTTTATTATGTCTTTATCTTTTCATTTATTATCAAATAAAATTAAGTGAAAATTATGTGAGATCTGTAAACTTCTCATGCCAATTCAAGCAAAATTAGCAGAGAACCAAATTTAGGGTTAAAAAAAATGTTTAAATTAAGGTTCTTTTCTTTTCCTTTTTCCTTTTTTTTTTAAAGTAAGAAATGGTCATCATTTTAACACCTACTGGCTATTTTGAAGTAATTTATTTATAATTTGATTTTCATTATAGATTTGTTTTTTAGTTTTAAGGAAATGAAGATGTGGACATATATTTTAATTAACTTTATATATGGAGACATGTACGTACAAGAAAAGTCATTTCATATATGCCACGTAGAATTTCCACCTATCATGAGATTTGAAAGACGTGGAATTGGCAAAATTGAACTTTTTCTCTGACAGTTTAGGAAAACATAGTAAAAATTCAGTGCTTTGCGCGGTAATTTCTCAAAATAATTATCTTCATCCTTTAACTTTTGAAAATATGAATTACTTTTCCAAACATTATTGAAATTTCCAAAACTATAGCTAACAAGCCCATAATTAGGAGTGATTTTTGAATTTTTACATATTTTCTAGAATTAAAGGCAGGAGAATATATACCTTGTGATTTTAAATGGCTGAGACTGAAAAAAAAATAAAAAAATACAAGCATATAGTTAGATATACAAACATAAAGTAAATGATAAGTGGCAATATATTCCTTTTCTCATATATTTATCCTACTTTTGGTCATCAAAGTGAAATATAACTTTGAACTTGCAGGAAAAATGGATATTTTCATAGTCGGTGATCCATGTGAGGCTTTACCTAATATATATATATATATATATATATATATATATACAAAAAACTTTTAACTAAGGTTGAAATTTAAATGGAGTACCTTCAAGTTCAAAGTTGACTAGGTCAAGTTATCCTTTTCTATGAGCGAGGGGAGTATGGGGATGTAATTGTTTGCCTATTTACCTCAATTAAAAAACAAAGAAGGATTCTTTTTCCTTAATTCCTTACAGAAATGTCCTCCCTTCCTTGTGTAAGGACGTTTTGTAATATAAAGAAGGTAAAAACCTTTACACTTATGTCACGAGTTAATCTCCCAGACTATTACACACCTATACATTTATTTCTAATTTATACTACTTTGGGTTAAACCCATGAATAACACAATATTTTTAAAGATACTATCCATTGAACTTTCATTTTAACTACTAATACTACTATTTTTTTTTAAAAAAAAAAGCCTAAAATTTTACCACTCCAATGTCTTCCTCATCACATGACAATTGGAAGGCTTATATAGCGCACATGACATGTCCTTTCCATCAATATTTTGTTCTACTTTATTCTATCTTTACCTTTTCATTTTTTAATTACGTGGAATCCCTATACTTCTCATGCAAATTCCAGCAAAATTAGCGGAGAACCAAAATTTAGCGTTCCAAGATAAAAAGTGAAATTAAGTTTTTTTTTTTTTTAATTTTTTTATTTTTTTCATTGCAGTTTTAATAAGAAATGGTTATTTTAACATCTACCAAGCATTTTAAGGAAAATACTTTGTAAATTAATTTCGCCTATTTTATTTTTAAGGGAAATGAAGATGTGAACATATATTTTAATCAACTTCATATGCGTACATGTACATATAAGAAAAGTCATTTCATGTATATCGCATAGGATTTTTAGCTGTAATGGGATTTGAGAAACGTTGAATCAGTAAAGCTGTACCTTTTATTTTTTCTTTTTTTTAAGTAGAAAAGTTTGGTTGGTTGGTTTAGCATCGTGGGCTATACTATTCATTTTAATTTATAAGATCGGTAGAATAGCAGAGAATCGATAAATCATAAATTTATAAAATTATATATTAAAATTTATAATTTTATTAAAAATTTATATATAAATGATTTTATATTTATTTTTTTTATAAAAATAAAATTATAAACACGTAATATCGTATTTTTGATTTTCGATTTTTATAACTATGGTCTGGATGATTATAATAAAAATTTAATACTTAATATGGTATTTTTTGAAAGTAAGATGATATACGTTAGACTTTAATACTCGGTATCCGACATCCGATACTGAAATAAAACACTCTCAAACAATATCATCTGTCTGCAAACCCAAGCCATTCTGCAATCGTACAAAAAATGGGGGGGGGGGTGGGGGGGGGGGGGGGGTGGGGACCAGTCCAGGACGATAATGTTGGGGGTGTGGTCCTCCCCAATTCCTTATTGATGAAAAGGAGCAAATTCATTGCTCCCAAACATATTGTTGGTGTCCAAGGGAAGTCCACTTTGCTGCAATTGAGTTGGCTCTACTACTTCCAAGGTGATACAAAAAATAGCAATTGAATTTATATGTGAGAAGCAAAGGACACATAATTGTTGGCAAAGAAAGGACATATAATAGCTGGGAAAGTACATCTGCGTGTCAAAGTTATAATAGGTTTGGGTTCTCTAAATTATTGGACCTTATTACTTTCTTTTTCTTTTTCTTTTTCCATTCCAACCCCCTTCCCCCTTACCCTTTCAGCTCCGAAGTAAAAATCAATAAAATTTTACAACGTGATATTAATATTTTCTCATAAAATAATTATCTTTATAATTATGGTTTTAAACATTATTGAATATTATTTATACGTTATTATTTTTTCATTCATAAGAGGAGGAATCCTATCCGAAAAGGACCTTTGTGCAAAGGATGATGAAGTCAGAAGCATCACTTGTATATGCAACTGAAAAGATGTTAGGTTGAAGTATGAAAACACCAAGAAGTACTTTAATTATGCTAATATGCCTTGTAGGTGTACTATTGGCTTGCAAGTAATAATATATAATTCTAAGATGTGAAAACGTGAATACTAATTTTTTTTTTTTAAATAATGTACTGTATAATTGATATTTATATATTATTTATCAAAATACTTTACGTGTTAGTATTATTATTATTATTTTTTTAAATTCCTTCTATTATATTAATTTTTAAAGAAAATTAACTAGAATGTGTAAATAATGCGTTCAAGATGTGATACTAGAGAGAATTGATGTTTTTATACATCGAAATGCTTAAATTAAGAAGTATGAAGAGGGTAAGAAGAGACTATAAAATCCATTTTGGAGAAACTTGAGATCATAATATTTAATTTGCCTGAAATGCTTCATACTAATCTTCATTTCAGCTCACTCCAAATATGCTCCCAATTTTATCATTTCTAATCATCTTAATCCCTTTTCCAATGCCGAGCATTTCTAAGTATCATTTTTAGTACTTATAGTGAAATATAGTTTAGTAGGCAACGAAAAGCTCTATCATTATTTACAGATGATATCAATGGTTAGCTAATTTATTATTAAGGAATAATCTATGTCTTATCACTCCGGAATTAACTGCCTATACCGTTTGGAACAAATAACTTTGTTTTTCTCAACTATTACACATGGTATAACCTTGAGACACAATAAATCTCCATATTTGAACCAAAGCGATATCTTATTATAACAGTCGTGTAACAATAGTTTTTACCATATATATCCACTCAAAAGTAATTATATTATATATGTAGTTATTTTTTTTTTTTATTGTTAATGAGTCTTATATATTGTAATTGAGGGTGATTTATCATAAAAAGGAAAATATTGACAGCTTTTCGAAGATTATCGATATATATATATTTTAAATTTTTAATGGACCTTATTTCTATTTCTATTGTAAATAACGCATGATTAAAAAGGAAAATAACTAAAAGCATATTTCCTTGCAACAATGCAAATTATTTCACCATCTCAAAAGTGCAAAACTCACGAGTAAGTCCTTATAACAAATTTGTCCCCATTATTACGTTAACATCCTTAGTCAATGCTTGGATTGTTTGGTCGGTTTCACATGTATTGTATCACACTATCGCAATTCCAAAATATGCTGGTAAAATGGTCTTCTTAGAACATAATCAAAAGAAAGAAGCGATCAATTTAATTTTGCTTTGGCCATAGTTAGCACATGAATAAAAGTTATTATCGAGTACATGACATACAATTTTAATACGAAAATATTAAGATTAGTTCAATATCATATCGATAGTTTTATTTGATATTAAGATGTAGAACATTCTATTATATCTAATAACTTAAAAATTTGCAAAACCAAATGCTACCATAATTTTATTAGAAGTACCGTATCCCATGGTTACTTTGTCTGCTTAATACGGCTGTATTGTCTCAAACTCTAAACTGCCCTTTGTTTTACTCTTAATCACATGCGTCTATGTACGTGAGTGAGAGAGAGAGAGGGGGCGTGGGGGAGGGAGACAGATGGGGCTTCTTATAGACTAAATATTTCCAAAGTTCACACAACCAAATATGGTTGTTTTTCATGAACATGCTTTATAATTAATAAATAATACGAGATTCTTGATGCTCTGTTTGTTAGTAAGAAAAAACGATCATATCTTAAACAGTGTTAAGTGTGTAATATACTACGCGAAGTTGCATTCACTTTGCGCTAGTAACAGGATGCTCCACTTAATAGGCACAAAAAGTAGGTAGACGTACGTAGGTTGTTGCTAAATTGATTATTATGTACCCTAATGCATGTTCTGGTACGAGTGTCGACAGTGAAGAAAAGCTGCAATGTGTAGCATTAAAAATGTTATCTAGTGACTGTTTTTCTGACGATAGTTGGTAGTGCGCCTATGAGGAGACTTTATTCCGTAAATGAACTTTAGTCAGACATAATATTTCAAGTCCCACGTGTATAGGTTCACATAGAGTGCTAACTTCAACAGTAACCAATTCGACAAACGTTACGTCTACGCATATTTTATATATATATATATATATGTATGTATATATGTATATATATATATATATGTATATATATAGATGAGGAGATTTTGTTGAAATGGTCATGTGCATACAGCGTAATCTCTCACTACACGTAGCCTTACAAGAGTGATTTAAAATGACAAGTAAAAGATGACTTGGAGAAAAAAAAAAAGGGAAGAGGAGTAGGTAGTCTCAAGAAGCTTTGAACACATGCGTGATAGGTAGATGAGTTATAAAGTATTAACCTCCATTATTCTAGATGAGAGACGATGTGTTCTTTATTTTAAACTTTGTTTAATTTTTTACAATAACACATTGTTGATCAACAATCGAGATGAGTCTTCTTATTGATAGATTTTTTCATGGGCTCCTATTGAATCTAAACTTGTGGAATACCTCTTTTAAGTGCATGAGCTTTCCTAAAGAAAAGTTGAGAGAAAACAGACCGATTCAATGATCTCTACTCTATGCTTGCTTAAGTCATTCCAAAATGAATTGGACTCTTAGGGCCCTGCAAACTAATTCAAAGAGTTAAGCCCAAATATATAATATAGTAATAACAATTTTAAGCCCTTTACAATATATATATATATATATATATATAGACATGTTCATCTGTAAAAGTTAATTCCCATCCATAAAAGTTAATTCTTGGGTAGGACATGGCCTAATTATTTTGGTCACTTGACGATACCAAAGTATGCGAATTGAACTTTTGCTAACAATGGTTTTACCATATTTATTAGATAAAGGCTTCTATAGGAGAAATGATTCAATGATAATAGCACATTACGGTGGATCGATGAGTGATATATAAGTATCAATAAAATTTTAACTTGTAAATACATAATAAGTACTTTTTTTTTTCCTTAAGAGTTTGTTTTTTTTTTTTTTTATTTTTAAGTATTTAAATATCACTGATACTTGTACGTATACTTATCAATCCACGTGGTATGTTAGTATTATTGAATCTTTTTTTCTTCTATAATATCAACATGCTATGTAGATTAGTGAGTAATGTGTGAGTACTAATAAAATTTTAATACATAAAAATATAATCAATATTTTGTTAAAAGTAGTTCACATGTCAAAATTTATTAGTACTTATATGTTACTTATCATTTCATGTAGTGTATTAATACTAACAAATCATTCTTTCATATTTAGGGCCTTTATCAATAGATATATTTTTTAAAAATGTATTCATGCTTTCCTACATAATTTATCTATCATTAAGTTACTTATTAGAATATAACTATATTCTTTTGTACTCCCAATGATACTAAAATATTACCTGTTTTGATGAGTGTTGGATAATTATCAATAATATTTTTATACATCAAAACATGGATCTACCGTTATTAATATGAGTTATTTTTACACATCAAAACATGGATCTACAGTTATTAATATTAGTTTAAATTTTATTGATATTTACTTATTAATCATTAAAACACATAACATGTTAATACCAATAAATCTTATCCGAGAATCTTTTTTTTTTTTTTTCATCTCAAAATGCCAATATTATTGCTAGCTAGATTACGTCTAAATCAAATACTGGTAATAAATAAAGCATGTTTCCTTGCAACCATGCAAATGATTTCACATCTCAAAAGCGTAAAACTCATGAGTAAGGCCTTGTGTATTACGTTAACATAGTCCATGCTTGAATTTCACATGTATTTCATGCCATCGCAAATCTAAAATATATGCTCGTAAAATTATAAGTTAGGTATCGATGGGTCCCTAAAACTCGTAATGAAAATCTCGTTTTTTTCATAACTACTAAAAATTATACGTGTGCATTCTAAACCAAAAATCATTGATTTTGTTATAAGTTTTTAATAAAAGTTAATAGGACCTTTAATAAAGGTTTGGAGATATGCATATGTATTTTTGTTAAGTAATAAATATAATAATCCATAACATATTTACAAAATTAAGTTTTCAAATGAATTGGTTATGGTATTAATTGTAATATGATATAAGAGCAGTCATTAAGAAACAGACGTGTTTTTTTAGAGTCTAAGAAGTCCCTTTGCACAGACTATTGGTGTTTTGACGGTGTATTCGAACAAAGTAGTTAGGATAGTGATGTATATACGTACGATGTACTAAACAATTAAAGCTCTACGAAACATCATGTATCGAAGCTCATTTGTTCCCATAATACTTGTGACATGTAATAAAAGAATGGACTGGGTTTGGCGTGGTCCTCACAATTTCTATTTGTCCTTTTCACTTTTTTTTTCCCCCCATCTAACTAGTTAGTGCTATGTATTATTTTTCTCCCCCCCCCCCCCCCCTTATTCCCTTCATATATTAAGCTTGGTTAAAGGTAATATCCTCATTTTCGATATTTTTTCCCTTGTTGATCCAAAATGGAACCAAGTAGAGCTCAAGAGAAGAACGCAAAAATGGTAGAAGCTGCGGAAGAAGAAGAAGAAGAAGAAGAAGAAGAAGAAGAAGAGGAAGAAGAAGAAGAAGAAGAAGAGGAAGAAGACTGTAGAGGGGAGAGGAAAAGAAGGGCTTTGAGTAGTAGTTCCTCTAGTAAAAAGGGATCATACAGCGGATGGGCCGCTCCACCGTCTTGCCAAGCGGAGAATTGCTCCGTCGACATGACCGATGCTCGGCGGTACCACCGCCGTCACAAGGTGTGTGAACTTCATGCCAAGGCCCCGGTTGTTCGTGTAGCCGGACTTCATCAAAGGTTTTGTCAACAATGTAGCAGGTTTGGAAACCCTAAACTTCATTTTCTTGAATAAACTTTAGAGAGTGTTTTTTTTTTTTTTTTTTTTTAAAAAAATTATTTTTAATAAATTAACCTAATTTTAATCATTCTTCAAGTTTCATGTATATATATGCTTGAATTTAACTTAGATTATTTTTCAGCATCCGGATGAATTAATTTTGTTCTTGGCCGGTTTGATATTTATCATACATATGAGAATAATTTTATCTTTGTTTTTTTCTTTTTTCCTAAAACAAATGTGAAATAATCAATTTGGGCATGACATATGAAAATGCACTTATAGTTGGAAAATTATTATATAGACAATTTATTATAAATATGGCCGATCTTAGGTATATGTTTTCGAACATAAACCTAGTTTAGAATATAAATGACTGAAGATAAACAAATCTACATCACTAACACATGACTAAAGAGGACATAAAATGTTTTGATTTAGCATGAGTGTGTCAGGAGACACGTTTTGTCTGTTGAGGAAATATCGACAAGGACAACTTCAATATGTATATACATATATATATGAAAACTTTATATGTCATGCGCCCATAGATATTTACAGTATTGGAACCAATTAAACATGCCGATTAATGTTTTATTTTACTATAGATCTGATCTTATTATATACAAGCAGCCAAAATAAAAAAAAAAAATTGGAAATGAAGAAATAATGAGAAATATAGCTACGGAGACCCAATTCTTCTTAATAGCCTTGATTATCAGATTTGGTTTTAGTATAATTACAATAAAGAGGATATATATCTTTCAGGTCCAGGAGAGAATTTAGATCTAAGTTATGCAAATCGACAATAAAATTTACAATAAATGAGCATTGGAAGAATGCTTTTAAATTTAGATGGAAGATAAGCACTATGATTCTTATGGTGCATATAGAGGATGCATACTTCCGTTAAATTGCAAATAAACGATATGCTCATTACAAAGTTAATGCAATTATAACAGGGGGCTGACAATATCCCGATATGATCTGCAATGTTGTGAGTAATTATTATTCTCATTTTGCATAAATTAAAAATGCATTTTCTCTATTCACATTGAAAGTATATAGGTCCCTCATCTTCTTATTGTAACTATCCTGTCAATTATATTAAACCTCGGTAAAAAAAAAAAAACAATTATATTAAACATGGATGCAAAGTCACAACAGTTTTTCTTAGTGAGTGCACACTAATGCTCCTTTCTTTTATTTAAATAGGAGTTAAAAGTCTCTCATTATCTCTCCATCTTGTATTAGCATCAATATAGTTGTCCTTTTAGAGCATGTGGAGTATGGATATATATATATATATATATATATATATGTATGTGTGTGTGTGTTGTATGTATCTATTTATATGAGGACAGCTAATAATCCAACAGGCAGCTATATACAAGTTCAACTTTATATTTTTCAACTGAGGAAGTGATCATCTAAGCACTATAACATAGTTTTTCCTCGCTTTAAGTACTTGTTGCAGGGATTACTTTAGCCATAATCTATACATATATGCTTATTTATTTATTTTTTTCAATTTGAGAGTACATACTTTCTGATAATATTCTCAAATGAAGAAGCTAAAACTAGCTAATTTCGGTTGCATTTATATAATGCTTGGAACTAATCTAGGATGTCCCAAATTAAATTTCTTTACTTACATGTGCATAAGTCTATAACTAACTAGTTATTTTTCCCATTTTTTACTGCATCATGACAATACTCAAGTTACATTCCCTCTCTAAGTCGTATTATATGTGTTGGATAAGAGCCTTATAATCCAATTGCATGGATGCTAGTCTTTAAATGAGATAAACTAGACTTGAATCTTGAATTCTTCCTCTTAGACCATCGTAATACTAGTTAGGAGTCATATTTATGTTAATTCATAAAGTTTTATGTAGATTGTCAACCTTAAGCAACAAGTATCATTTATCAATGCTACTAGGGGTGATATCAAAATTACTTCATAAACTTTGTTTCCTTTCTCGATTTTACGCCAATTACTAGATTTCACACCAAATAGAACTTTTGCCTATGGAATTATGTACGTAAAATTTAAATTTACTGAATGTCATACTTAAATGAATTTTTACTGAGGTATGGTCATGGTTTACACCTTAGCTTTGCTATTTTTTGCAATTATATACTTAGAGTTTCAATTTGTCTAATTATACACCTAATTAAAGATTTAGTTGTCACGATTTATAGCTTGATTAATTTCAATTCATACTATTAGTCTTGTTTGCATGATCTGCCAAAGGGATGGTCGTCCATGATTTTAAGGGGTTTATGCAACCCCCGTAGAGTTGTAAACTGCTACGGATGGTCGTTAGTAGGTTGTGCAACAAACATTTTTGAAGTGGGTTGTGACTCACAGTTTCGCATGGAATGGTTGGCAGTTACCTATGGGAGGTCAGGCAAACCCCTTAAGGCTATAGGCAATTATCCCACAGGTTAATCGTACTAAATGGACTAATGATATATATGAATTGAAGTTAATTAAGATGTAGATTATGATAATTAAATTCTCAATTAGGTGTATAATTAAACAAATAAAAAATTTAGGTATATAATTACAAAAAATGGCAAAATTGAGGTATAAATCGTGATATTATCTTAATTTTTACTCGTTAAATTACTACTTTCATAAAATGGCATGGCAAATATTTGTCAACAAAAAAAAAATAATAATACAAGTTAGAAATAAGATAGTAAATTAGGCAAGCAAAAATTTGATTGGATATATAATTTAATAATTTTAAGCTTCGAGTATAAAATTGAAAAAATATGTCAAGTTCAGATTATAACTATAACATTGTCCCATGCCTCTAAGTCTTCTTCATCTATGAAACTAGGATTGGACTCACCTTTATAGCAGTTTTTCAATTTTTTTGGTATCATCCTCTCCATTTAGACATGTATTTTACTAAAGGGATGATTGCAATTTTGACTCAACAGACTATTCCACAAGTGGGACATCCAATAGTACACTTTTACTCTTCAAAATTTTTGTAGAAATGCATTTCCTTTCCTACGTTACCATAAAAGCTTCCAAACTATTAGTAAAATGGCTCTCTAAATAATAGTGGTTTAAGTTGATTAGTATGGTTTGATGACATAAATGCATTTTATCTAAAGTTATGAGAGAGGGAAAACAGGTTTCAGGATTTTGATGAAAATATATACATAACCAATGGCATTTCGTTCACAATCTTTCTATGATTGCATGAATTTTCCTTACATACGGTATAACTAATTTTTCCTGTTAAGGTCGTTATATTTTAACAGAATGGATCGAGTCCAATTCCTCTTTTTCTCAAATTGCAATGAGATAGTTGGCCTCAAAAAAAGAAAAAAAAAAAAAAAATTTTCCTACTATATCAAATGACTATGTAGTTTGTGTATATATGATAGATTTCATGAGCTGAAAGAGTTTGACTACACTAAACGAAGCTGTCGAAGGCGGCTCGCCGGACATAATCAGCGGCGGAGGAAGAGCTCTTACGATTTATTCGGAGAAAGTTCCAATTGATAGAAGAGGTTATTCTTAATGAAGCTTCTAGTCCTTTTCAAACAATTCAAAGAACATCAAGTGTTGTCTAGCATGCTCTCTCTCTTCTGTCATTTTAATTTCTAGACTTCTTGCTTAATATGCTCATCATGAAGGGGAGATGTTAATAAATTTTCTCATTGTTGCACTTAAATACTAACGATCTTTTAGTTTCTATTTCTTTATATATTCTATTTCTCCGGTTTTTGAATGATCATATCAGGGCATATTGGAGTCTTGTTACTTTTGTATTCCGCTGGTTAAAACCCCATCATGGGTGGATATTTTGGTTTGAAGTACATTCATCTTCATAAAAATGATAGATTCATTAAAGAAATTATCACGATTAAGCTATTAATGATATATATATATATATATTCATAAATTATTTTAATAAATTAACATTAGCATTTTAGTTATATAAACATACATTGCATATCGTTTTATATACGATTACTGATGGTCTGTCTACTTTTATAATAAATGAAATGTTATATTGGTATAGCCCGCATGGACGAAATCGTATATAATAAATCATTTTGTTATGCTTTTAGCCATGCAGATATTTCAGCTCTTTTAATTTATGTTGTTGTGTTATGTATAAATGATGCGTATCTTAGACACATTATTAAAAGAAAAATATTAAAAATGGAAAAAAAGGTAATATTAACAAAAAGACATTGATGGAAAAAAAATAAAAAAAGAACTATAAAAGGGCCAGAAGATTATTGCTATATATTGAAAAATTATAAGTAATAGAAACAAAAAGGGTCATTAATAGTCAAAACCAATCAGTACTTAATCAAAACCTAAATGTAAAAATAACAAAAGTTTTTAAAGTTAATATATATATGTATGTATGTATATATATAATATCTAAAGCAAATGTTTTTTTTTTTTTTCAACTATTATATATTATAATTAGAAAGGAGGAACCCTAATTTCATTTATCTTATTAAGAGACTAACATTCATACCATTAGATTATATAACTTTAGCTTAAAGCAAATGGTTAGCTAAGGATAATTTAAAAGATGCATGTGGGAACATATATTCATGGTATTATAGTAGTTTATTAGATATCAGGAGATATCTACTGGAAAGAAAACATATCGACTCAGGAGCCGACCAATGAATTCGGGAGCTTTTTGTTCAGTTTCCTTTTACCTTTAAAGCTTTTTCATTTGCATTATCATTTGTTTCATGTCCATGCGCAATTCTTGTAATTTTTGAAACTATTAAGTATTGAAGTAATCGATAAGGGGCCAGGTTGTATGTAGGTCAGTTGAAAACAGGCCAGACAACATCATCGGCTTGGTGTTTCTGTGCTTGAGGACCAGATCAACCGCTTTTATGGTTCGGGCAATGTCCCCAGACAATAATTCCATGTGCTGGTTTTAGTTCCAAGAAAATAGAATTATAAATTGATACGAGAAACTAGCATGGTGTAGTTGCATCAAAACGATCCTAGAACCATGACCATTGGTTTCGGTTCCATGAATTTGAAACCGACCATTCATCATAAACCAACCAACGTTAATTCACATGAAAGGAAGAGAGATGTCATGAGGAAGTAGTTTTAGCTTACAGTGCTTATCTAATGTTACAAACGTTAGCATACACTTTAATAAATCTGTTCGGATAGAATCTGGATTTCGGTCATCAATGATAAAATACATAAATATGAGATATATAACAAGTAAAGAGATGCATATAGAATAAAGAGATGCATATAGAATTTTACATGAAAAACCTAGAAAGGACAAGGATCAAAAACCATTGAGAAAACTAAATCAATCCATGATAATGTAACAATATATGGCCTACTTATCCACCTCACAATTTTAAAACACTCAATTTTTATAGCAAGTCATTAGGGTTATTATCTGCTCTCTTAATTATTATATTCGATATACATAATAACATATATGTAGAGTTGTAAGAAATCAAATACTAAAATATACTATAGGAAATAGTTTAGGCATTGAAAATAAAAATAGGTAAGTGCTAAGGACATAATGACCCTGGTAAGTGCTTATTTCCTTGCCTAAATGCTCTTCCACATGAAGTCTTATATAAATTTAAGACATAAACTCAATAAATTTCCACCTTAACTTGAATTTGCACAATTGAATACACTAGCTCATTCACCTAAGTAAGACATGCAATTTAGCTCATCGGATTCAGTCTTCCTAATCACCCATTTTTGGGCTATCTAATGTACTACATGTACTTGTGAGCCTTCATCACTCTATGGCTAGTTGACATCGTCCTTTTACCTTAACAACTATGCCTAACTATGATTTTTTACACACAGGACAACTTTTCACTCTTCTAACTAGCACACTTTGAGTCATTGAGTACATCCTTTAGGTTCTACCTTCCTCCAAATTCTTTTCACCTTAGGACTTTGTACAATGCTTGAGTGAAGCAAAATAGATTTTTCCTTTTTATAACCAATGCGTATCCTATAATAGTCAACAGTACAAGTGCTAAGATCCTTTAACCTAAGCTCAACATCCTTAACAAATTAAAACCACCAAGAATCACCATTCCTTAGAGAAAAAACAAGTTCCAAACCCAACTCCTCTTATTACCACTAGACCTTTACAGGATACCTCTATGCTACCAAGAATAAATCAATCCATTAAGTCATGAGATAAAACATAACAGGTTAACTCTACCATATAACTTATACCCAATATCGTGTATACCTACAGATTGTGAACTCTTATTCGGATTTCACCTACACTATCAATCCTCAATCTTTAGCTATTGTGCACTTATACGAAAACATTTTGTAAAGGGTTGTAGTTTTAGAACCAATCTCTCCTCCAATCCATGTGAAAAACACATTGAGAGTTTAAAACCCCATTTGTAAACCTTTAACCATCATATGGTAATAATAACTTATAGTCCTTTAACCTAGTAACTACTTCATTAGCAATAGCTTTACCTATCATCTTATGTTTGGTCCCTACTCTGATTCTTAAGGCCCCTAACCATATATGGAGCTCCTATTTTTTAGAGATAACAATTAATACCTCAGCCTTTAAATTTCCCTCTAGAAATTACACAGTTTGTAACTACACTATTCATAACTATCTCATGCTTAATAAGTTACTTTTTACCTCATTCAATAGTAAGTTGTCATTGTTGTAGATCATTATTTCTCTAAATTCATAGAACAAAGATGGTAGAGAGTAGAATCTCAACCATAACATCAATATTTTTCAAATCGTTAAACAGAGACTTGAAATACGAAATGGTGTCTTGTTGATGAATCGTCACTTATCTGAGTGAATATAATCTCTACTTTAACATTAATGGATTCACAAGAGATAAGGTCATAGATTGCTCTTCCTAATTTCATCCATAGTCTTGTAACCATTTTTCTACTAGAAATTCTTAGAAAGCACTATCCATCATGAGTAGTTGGATTGCTATTAGAGTCTTCTCATCAAGTTCAACCCATTCATCATCCTACATGGGATTTGACTATGGATCCAAAGTTTGCTCTAAACTTGACTATACACCCTTTACATGAATTGCCACAACTTGAAATTTGTGTAATTGTAAACCTTCTCAAAAGTATACTTCATGGCCATTTCTTTAATGTCTAGATGACAAACTCTTAAAATCTTTGATCTTTCAACCTCACATTGGTGTATGTTTGTTAGAGTGGGATCTAAATTTTTATTTGTCTATCGCATATGACACTATTATAAGAGATAAAACAAGTAAGAGAGTAAGAGAGGCATACAATTTACATGAAAATCAAAAAAGGATAAGGCTAAAAAAAGATTGAATATATTTACTATTACATAATAGTTCCCAAATAATGATTCTTACATCTTAGAGCATGTAATTTCTCTTGCAAGTAATTAGGGTTCTTTACTTTCTCACTTATTATACTTGATATATATAACACACACAGATATACAGACTTACTAGAAGTTAAACTCTTAAACACATGATGGGAAATAATTTAGCTAATGGGAAACTGTTAAAGACATAATGGCACTAATTTAATCCATTGCTCATTTTTTACCCAAATACTCTTTCGTGATAAGATCTTGTGTAAATTTAACATATAAACAATGTTCGAAAAGAAAATGTAAGTAGATACCATTTTATAACATTTATATTAACATATTTGATATTTGCTATAATATAATGCTATTATAGTAGTAATGTTGAAGTTCGCGTATCTAATAGATTTTGTAATAAGTGATCATAGAAAGTATTAACAATGGCAAGGTGTTGGTTTGGTAGGTAACTTTTGTCAAGTTCATATAAAATAAGAAAATACTTTTTTTCTTTTTAAGGTATACATGATTTTTTGAAACTTCTATTAACATACATCATGTCAGCCGACCGACCACCCTCTGTGTAAGTGAAGAAAATAGGAAGAGGAGTTTATAGATATTTGTTTGGCCTTATTTAGCACATCAATAGAAGTTATTATTGATGCATTACATATCGTCTTCTATTTTCTAATTTCGCTGCTTGCTACGGTTGTATTGTCTCCACTCTCTAACCGCCCTTTTTGTTTTTCTCTTAACCACATGCGTCCATGTATTCCAAAGTCTCTACAGCCAGAAATGGTTGTTTTCCATGAACATGCTTTATAATTAATAAATACTGGATTCTTGATGAGCTTTTGTTAGTAAGAAAATTAAAACAATCATATCGTAAACAGTATAATAACGTAACACACTAAACGAAGTCGCATATTCCTTTGCCCTAGCACAGGATGCTACACTTATGCATTAAAAAAATTGGTAGACTTACGCAGGTTGTTACTAAATTGATTATGGAACCCTAAGGCCTAATGCATGCTCTGGTACGAGTGACGGTGGAGAAAAGCTGCAATGTTTAGCATAAAAAATAAAGTGCCAGATTCGATCAAGAAACGTGGAGAGAAGAATTGCTGGACAATGCATGCGACAAAGTCACAAATTTCATTAATTTAAGGAAGGAAATGCTTTCTTTGTCGAAATAGGAAAGGAAGCAAATATTTATGCTTTTTTAAATCCATTGCATTGCTGGTTTTAGCTGGCAATACTCCAAATACATTTGATGAGGCAAACGTGCCATAATTGTTTAAGATAGTTTTATTAATAGATGACGGAACAATATTATACGTATTATATTCACAGTAAACACATCATAAGATATATTATGTCTAATAAATCTTTTTTCGGTATATGACTATATTGGGTCTTTAGGGACTGATTTTTCAGAAATTCAATAATCAATGAAAGCCAATTTTCACTATAAGGGAAATTATTTTAACTATATAATAATTAGAAAGGGAATGTCTTCTAAGCGTATAAGAATGCTGACTTCATACATTGACAAGGCTAATTTTATGGGCTACTCCCGCTAGTTGTCATCGGCTAGCATCATTGCTTTAAAAAAAAAAAAAATTAATAATGACCAGTTATATTTAAACACGTGATAGTTAAAATAGATACTTTCAAAAAACTATCTTGCTTGAAATTGCCACCATAATACATGTAACTAGTTTATACTATATTATTAAAAATAAGCGAAAAATGTTTTTACGAGAATGCATATGTTTTTTATGGATCTCTTCTTTTTCTAAAATGAAATACAATACCAATGATCATTAATTAGCTTGCATCTAATAACAAATTTTATTATCACATAAAATATGTAGAAGACATGATAACATATAATCATAATATCTTATAGGTTATGTTTATATTAAACATATGTATCGTAATCTTAACTATTTAGGAAAAATAGAAATATGAATAAAAAATTAATAAAATGATAAACGTTTCTTGTAGTATGATTGTTTGACTTTATAAGAGTAGAATGGAATAGTTATTCCTTTCCTATAGAGTTATTACAGCATTTGGTTAGCAAAATAACTATTTTATAAAATTCTTATAGTCATAAAATAAGGCATTGTAAATCTACATACTTTTATATTTACCCATGAAATTGTAGCTTAATAGTCAAGTTGTATGTTAGATGAGAATATCTTGGTACTTTTAAATATATTTTTAACGAAAAATGATAAACAATGAGAAAAAAGGTTGAGAAATCCATAAAAAATTATGTATTTAATAAAGATTAAATTGTTTATCCCACATTGTTTGGACGATAAAATTTTAGAAAATATTATTGGTCCATTTAAATTTTCGTAAACTTTCTCGACTTCTTTTTTCACTATATATCATTTCTCCTTTCTAATATATTTTTACCATCATTTTAAGCATAAACAAGCAATGTATTAGTTATTACTTTTATATTCTATTCCTTAACTGTTGTAATTTTTTTCTTATATGAATTTATCCTATGAATCCAACGTGAACATATTGTAATGCCCTAGAATCTAAGGTGTCATAGTCCGCTACATGTTCCTATCATCTATCGACATGTTTGGTGAAAACAATACTAAAATCTTCGAAGTTATTTGTTGAAATCTCCAAATAATTTTAATAAAATTTATTTCTTCAAATAAATCCAAAATTACTTTTAAATAAATTTTATAAAATTCTGAACAAGAATTTACTTATTACAAAACATACTTTAATTGTCTAAACTTAAAATTATTTGCAATGGAATTGTTAGTTGCCACTTCCCAGTTGTAATCTTGTTAATCCCATTTAAAATCAATAAATTCTAAAATTTTTACTCAAGTACCTACATCTGAAAAATTAATAACGGAATGAGCTGAAACCTAGTACGAAACATAAAAAACATATGCGCATGTCACATACAGCAAGAGTTCACATATAAACATATATAACTAATGCAATAAGCACATTTTAATTATCTTATTTATTAGTTAGCAAACAACACAATTCTAATGTTTTAGAACTTAAAAGTAACTCATGACTCCTATGCATGCAATATATAAATATATACTATATAGTATTGGTGTAGGTCCTACCATCACCTAAGTAACTCTTCCTAAAATTGAGCTGGATTATCTCAATATGGAATCCCCATTAAGTAGGTCATGTAAGATCATCAGGTGCCTCACCAACATTCCAAACCCTACCAATTGAGGTGGAAGCTAAGAAAATGTAGGATGGAATTTAAGAGGCTAGGTTTGATTTAATTCCAGTTAATAAACTACACTAGACAACATAACAAAACATACATATGTCCTATACTTGATTCTTATGAGCAACTGTTACTGCCACTTATATCTACTCTAAGAGGTAGTTTAAGGTTAACATTTGAAGAAAATTATAAAATAACGTCACTTAGAAATGATTTTCCTAAGATTTCTTATCCTAACTTGGTTTTTTATTTCTTACTTGGCTTTTGGGTTCAAAATCATCATTATTTAAGTTTTTAGAATCGATTTACACTCTTAAGAAAGTTTAGAATAAATTAGGTTACAGTTTATGAAGTTAGGAAATAAGAAAAAGATGAAATAAAGAAAGATACATCTTTACGGCCAGGGATCACAGCCATGAACCTTGACCGTAGTCCCTTTACTTGCAATATAGAATAAACATGGCTCGGATCACGGCCATGGATCTTAGCTATGATCCTTTTGGCCAAAATTTTTCTCTTCATTTTTATGTTTGGAACTCACTACTGTGATCCCTTCGAATTGATTTCTACCTTCTAAACGCTACCTTAACACTTCTAATGACGTCTTACTCTTCGACAATTCATCAGCCCTCTCCTCAACACTAAATACCAAATTTTTACATCCCTAATTTGTCACAAAAAACAATTCTACTTTATCTATTTCTCACAAGACCTACATAAGATGAGAGATTTAGAATGCTTATTTGTTTCCCTGATAGAGTAGCACCCAAAACATGAATCATTGCCTTCTCAATGCTGTAAGACACAAATCTTATAAGGTTTTTCATCCTTTATCGAAAGAAAACAAGTTTCCCTTCATCATACATGAAAAACTTGCCTAGAAATTGCATTCCCTTTGCGAAAGGATACTCCCTTTTGATCTTTGGCTTGAAAAAAAAAAAAAATAGAGATCAGAATTTTAGAGTCTAAAATCAAAACTGGCTAGAGAAGTTTTTGCTAAGGTTAGATAAAATGGTAATAGGGTATTAAGGATAGGGTTAAACTTAATCTCTTTTATTAATAGGGAGGGTTTCTAATTTTTCTATTGACTAAAATGCCCTTGCAGGCATTAGTTAAATATAACCCATATCAAGTCATAAAATCCTTTAATATTTTCTTATTTATGGCCTTTTTAAATTTTAAAATTTTGAGTTTTACACATATTTATACTAACCATGTTTATTCAATATATATTCAAAAGATGGATAATATACTAACTGTTATGATATATATATATATATATATGTTTGATAGATGGGAGAAAGAAAGAAAGTGCCAATTATGTTGTATCAGTGCTTTTTCTTTCCCTATTACCTTTTTTTTTTCTTTTTAATTAGTAAGTTTGATTTACAGTTGATTATTCTCAATCGACATTTAGGTGTTGAAAACCCATATTAGATTAGAATGTATTGTATCCATCCCTTATACTAGGTTGAGTGGAAAATTTTTCTATTTTAGATAATTCATCGTAAGAGTAAGCAGATGTAAGGTGGGTAGGTGATATGAGGCAAGAGACGCAATTAGGGTTTTCCGTGATTATTGGTGGAAAAAGGAGATAAGATGGCCCAAACTAAACTAGAAATAGGATAAGTTGATGTAGTTGAGAAGGCTTGTTCTATACATGCAGTTCTAAATTAAGAGCATATGGGACTTAAGCTATAGGAATAGGTCCATGTTTCTTAGCCTAACTAGGAGATAAGTAGATGATTAAATAATATGATGGTATGAGAGCATTCTCTACACATGGCTTACCGTAACAGCAATACACCACCTTTATTTTACACCAACACATACATTATCACTTCTATGCATAACCAACTTACTGAGTTGACTTAATTCACATGCTAATAGAATATTATGGGATATCATACATCTATATATTTTTGTAAGAAAATCTAAGAAAAACATAATACAATATCCTTTCTTCCAATTGTGTGTTATTGAATTATGCATTCAAAATTCATTAAGTGTTTACAGCAAATTATAAGGTAACAATAAGGTACGAAGATGTATCCTTATCTTATCCCGTAAGGTATAAGTTTATAAATTTTTAAACTAGAACTTAGTTTGTAGCATTATTGAACTTATACCTTGTAAAACCTATAGGATATTGGGTACCCTATAAAACTTGTAAATTTTTCCTTTTTCCTATAAAATCAAGTTTATGTGGTATCATTTTTATATGATATTATTATTTCTTTATATGAAAAAACCAATTAAAGTTGCAGATAAATTAATAAAATTAAAAAAATTATTTTCCCTACTTTTAGTATTTCAAGTTTATATGATCTTAATAAGTAAATTAGAAAAAATAGGGGGGGGGGGGGGGGGGGGGGGGAATATAAAACGTAAAGGTTGAGAGGAAAGGGATAAAAACAAGCGAAAAGAATGGAAAATATAAAGTAAGAGAGGTGGCATTAAGTTTGGTCATCTATGAATAATAATTTGTAGTCTTAAGCTCTTTCTATTTTTTTTTTTGGTAAAAAAATTTATTTGTAAAAAAATAATATTATCATTTATTAATATTATTTAATAAATTTTTCATGAGATAGATATATGACACCTTAAAACTTGTACTATTTTTATCTTAAAGTAAGGGTTCCAAGGGAGGGTACAAGGTAGGAAAATCTAAATAATTTTAATAATAATTTTTAAAATAATTTTAAACTCATATCCTACTCTATGATAGAAGAATCTAAATAATTTTTACCTAAAACCTATTTTGTAATCTTTAATACTCACTTAAAACCTACTTGATTGAGTAGGGTATAAGTTTGTAATCCTGTATAGCACAATTATTCATTTACTCTTAATTTACGATCTTAATTTCAAAAGATCTAGAATTTTCTTTCATTAGAGGAAAATTACCGATTGAAGTCTAACTATTAATTTGCATACATACATACATACATACATAAATCATGTACTCTATTTTCTTTTTTATGTTTTCTCATTATATTTAATTGCAGAGAACTTACATAATTAATTTTTTCCCTTTTTTATTTTGGGGGAAGGGAGGGTTTGAAGCGATGAATGTGGTTTAAATTGATTGTTATAAAACTTTAATTTTTCAAAATATTTAAAAACATTTTCTTACTTCTTGTTGTTCAAAATTGCTACATAATACTAAACTTATTTATCGTTCTAGCATATCATAAGCTTACAAGTTTAAATTAAATATTTCCATGAAAAAGCTTAAGTAAATTTCTATCTGATCTTCAATTCATTAAGAGCTCTTTATTTACTTGTGATTTTAGACAATTAGTAAGTTCTTTAAGTATGCTTATGATTTGTAAATGTAGGGGCACAAACACCATAAATATTGTAAAGAATAATGTACATAATAATGTAAAAGAGTTAAGAGTTTGAGAAGATTAGTTAAGAGATACATAGAGGTTCCTCTTTAAGTTAGTCATCTCTTCTAGCACTAGTGATAGGAAGTCGGTTATTCTTTTCAATATTTCCACTATTTAAAAGAAATCAAGATGAGATCAATAGTTTTCATGAACTTATCTTGCCTCCCTATTACTTACTATAAAAGTAAATACAAGTTTACAAAGTTTCCTCGCTCTCCTGTTAAATAGTTTTCACTAATGTTTAGAGAGTTTAGAGATATTTTAAGGATTGGAGTTGTCAAAATTACTATTTTAATCATGCGATTTTACAAGTTTACGATCTTAGATAGGTTCACCAAGTTAACTCCGATGTAATATTTTTTTTATATAAAGACTTACGTTTTTAACTAAGTTGCATATAAATTTGGTAAAAACTTATGTTTTTGACCAAGTTTACTAATTCTACAAATCTAAGTTGAATGGATTAAAAATTTAAAGAAAAAAATACAACTAACCTTTTATAAACCATCAACTATTAAGGCATTACAACATTTTTTCTATCCTATTTCAACTTTTTCCCTTTTTCTTTCCCTCCAAATTTCTTATTTTATGCTCATAGCCTTTATCTAAGTTCCAGCTCCAATAAGAAAATTTATAAGGAAAATTATATACTTTATTTTATATTGTTAATATTTTAAAATGAGTTGAAATATTTGATTTTCTTTATTTATAGTTTTTTTAAAAGGAAAAAAAATTAGTTTCAACTCTATTTATGTTTCTTTTGTACATGTTAAATTATATATTAAGAATTTTTATGAAAAAAACTTAATTTCCTTTTTTTTTTAAATTTTTTTATCATGTATTTTAAGCTTTCAATAACTATTACAAATATATCCATAATTTTTTAAAAAGTTATTATATGTAAGTTTTATAAACTTACTTTTTTACGTTTCGATTTTATAACCTCTCTAGCAATTTTAGATAGAATCACAAGTTTGACAACTTTTTTGAGGATAATAGTAAATTTTATCACAATAGCTCAGTTCTTTTAATAAACAATGGATGTGAAAAATTTAGCTTTATATTTCTTTAATGCTAATATCAATTTTCAATATTTCAATTATCAAGTATGTCTTCAAATCTTCTATTCACGTCCTTTACACATTCCTCATTCTTCAATGTTCAAATGACATATGGAAGTAGTCGTTAGTTTTCAATATTCAAGTATCTCCTTTCATTTTGTCTTGAGTCATCTATGTATTTTTTTTTTCTAAGAATGTTATATTACTTTCTTCATTTGTGATTAATGGATATGGAATGCTCATGTTGACTTAACACCTTGAATATTTTATTCCCTGGATGATCATATATTATCTAAATATATCTTTTCCTTGATGTTGGGTCTTGATTTGCAAATTCCTTATTTTATTTTCTTCCTTTTTTTCTTTAGCTTTGTTGCATAATAAGCTGTCGAACTTATTCTAGCATTTGACATTACTCTTGAGTTTGATCTTGTCTTATTTCTCTCTTGTTTCTTAACTTCAAATCATTTACTCTTCTTTCTTGATCTTTCATCTCTAGAAGTATATTCGATTTATACTTTTTTATTTGTCTTTCTTCATTTTCTACTAATAATAGCTTCTATTGGTAAGTTTCTAATTTATTTTTTCTTTTGATTAAAACTTTTGACATTCTTTATTCCTTGTTTCTGATTTTCCACTCGAGCTCATCAAGGATTCTATCTTATGACTTTCTTTTCTTCATACTCAAATAACTTGATCAGTAATCTTAGCATACATATTTTGTTATTGTTATAACATCCTTTTAGAGGCTCTAATAGATATATCATTTTAAGTGGTATTTCAATCTTTTCTTACATGCTTCTTTCGATAATTAATGATTATTGTCTTTCCTTCTACAGAATTGAAGGGTAGCCTTTCAGCCTAAAGACGTAACTTTTGGGAAAAAAAAAAAACTCTTGCACATTTTTCTATTATCCCCCTTTATGTGGTTCAAAAAGTCTTATTAATATCAAATTGTTTTTCTCTCTCTTCCTTCTAAATATAATGTATGACCACAAATGAAAATTCTTCTTCTTTTATTTTTCTTTTTCCTTTTCTTCCATCCACTCAAGACAAGTTAATTCCTCTTATCTTGTTCATCTAGATTTTGCAAATCCTAACAATTCTAATTAGAATTAGAAATTTGTAAATTAAGGTTTGTAGGTTGGATCTTTACTAGAAGAAGATCTTTGGAAGAGATTCAACAATTTCTTTTCTTTGGAAAATTATCATATTTTCTTTTGTTAACCAATTAGTTTTGGGATCTAAGGTCTGATGGATTTCTTAAAGATTGTGCTTTGTGGTGTGCCCTAAACGTATTGTGTGTAAAGAGGTAGGTTGAGATATTTGAAGTAAAAACGCTGATATGTCATTGCTCTTATGACATTATGGTGCTTGTTATCCTTAATTATAGCATACAAGAAATCTAAGTATTTTATCAAGATTGATTTGTTATTATCGTGGTGAGACAAATTGGTTTATAGTTAATATTGAAGTAAGATTTGGTTTTTATTTTAGATTAATTGAACAAGAAAATTTAAAAGCACATTAAGTGGAATTTCATTTAAGAATATAATTTATAGGAAATATAGGTAGCATTGGTTGAGGATGGGGGTCGGGTAGTGAACCTATAGACTATGGAAAACTAGCCTAGACTGGTTATGATAGGATTTCAACCTCTAAACCCTTGACCTGAGTTTGACTTAAGGCTTGCAAGGAATAGTTAAATGGATATTATCCCAATGGCCAGCCAAGAACGAGCTTAAATACTTGATTAGCCCCCTCCTACACCAATTCCCGATTCAGTTTTACCTCTTCACACTTGTTTGACCATTTGAGCTTCGTTTTGATTTTTTACCAAAACTCTCCAATAGTTGGGAAAATATCTTAAAGAGCTAGGCTAGTGCTCCAAGTAGTCTTCCTTCCCTTGTTCGAGCCCTAGAGTCTACCTTAGACGTAGTGCTAACCACCCTAACAGCGTGGCATTTCCTTCGAACAACATAGATGTTGCTTTAAGAATGTCCTCCCATCTATTCTGATACGGATTCGTGGATGAACACACGAACCTAATATCACACGTAACCAAAAGGGATGGGTTTAAGCCGCAAGATGACTTGAAAAGTAAATAATAGTTGAAGGTGAGCAGGGGGTTCTCGTGCATTGACAAAGGATCTGACGCACTAATGCTTCACACGAGCTTAGATCACACTTGATATGACATACAAGTATAGTTGGAGGTCACTCGCCATTAATCCATGCTTGAATGGGCTAGATAAAAGTAGCTCAGAAGTAAGCAAGAGGATACTTAACTCAAGAGAGGGTAAAAAGTTTAGTGTATTCTTTTTGCGGCCGTTATATTATGTGACTATTTATAGTACCTTATTAGGGCAAGTTTGATGTTACAGATAGTTACAAAAAAAAAAAATGAATTCCTATTTGCTAAATAATAGGAAAATACTTTACAGGGAAAAACGTGAAATTGTGTGCAGTGAACATCATTTGTCAGAAAGGACAGTGCGCACATATTTTTACTTTGTGATTCTAACAATGGTGCGATCCGAGCAGGGTGGGCCTCTGTTCAAGTCTATTTGGCACCAGAAGGGGCTGAACTGGGGTTGGCTCAGGGATGGCTCATAGTGGGGTCGGCCTTGGACGGTTGGCTCTTGAAATTTATCATCTCGGCCTCGGTACTGTGGAGATTATTGTATTTAGATTTGGCTCTTGGACTAGTACACAGTAGAGGGTTCAGTTCGGCATAATAGCTGGTCACTTCGACAATGCCTTGGATAGTATGGAGAGTGAAGTAGTTTGGCAGATTAAACTAGGGCAAGCACTGCTCTTTGGCGTGTAACTTACCTTGGATAGCTTAGCGGACCATTTGAAAGAGCCTTCAGGCTCAGGAGCATGTAATCGGTCCTTAATCCCTATCATATTCCATGGCTTGTTTGCTTGTCCCTAATCTACATTAGGTTAACCTAATGTGTTTTCCCACTTTCTTTCTATATAGATGTCTTAGTATTCTTCTCTAGTGGATTTTTAACAAGCGTCTACCATCTTTTCTATCCGTATCAGAGATTGTACTATCATTCTTTTTGTCCTATGTCATTTTTACCCCTCTTGCTTGTCATAGGATTGTTTTAGGATATTCTTAATTTTGTTAATGTACATTTTCCATTCTTATCCTAAGAAGCTTACTATAAATAACTTTTTTTTTCTTGTAGCCAAAATTATTATTCGTCTACTATTGAATATACCTTATGCTTATAAGTATTTTTTCCAAGTCCTCTCCTTATACTCTTATCAATCCCTGATTATAGCTAGAGAATTGTAGTGAGTAGACCTTAACCCATGCGTTTGCCATATAAGTCTTGGATTAAGTTGTCTTAGGCCATCATGGTGAGTCATATTTGTAAGGGTTGCTTTATAATAGCTACGTTTGTTTCATTTCTAGTTTTCTTTATTTAATGTCTAGAAAGACCTATCATACCCATTATAAGCCCTAATGGTTTTAGCTTTTAGGTATACTGGGTTAACAAATTGCTTGTCACAACTACGATCAATTGTTTTGTTGAGTGTTATAGCTAGTTGAAGGCCAACCATTTAAAAGAATGGTGGCAAATTCGTTGGTTAAGTTATGGTAGGTCTTAGTTAATAGGTTGATACACCTCCTCCGCTTTTTGGCAATTGATCGCCTCTTGTTAGTAGTTGATTGCCATTCTAACTTGGTTTCTATTTAATCACTATCTAATCCTTATATAGTCAAGTCTGAATTCATTTTCCTAATTCTAATACCATAAATAAGGATAAACAATGGTTGTAGGTATGTTCTTTAACGGTGGTATACAGTGGTATGTTATATGTGCATATTATGGAGAGTTGATGTAAGATACATGCGAGTTGCAACGACTTCTTGTTGTTTTTGCATGAGGGGATATAGCATTAAGCGTAGTGAAGTAAAGGATCTATTGAGATAACTTTTATACATATTTTATCCATATCACTTGATTTGATGATACATAGAGGGGTTTGATTTGAGAGAGGCATAGGAGTTGGAAAATGTATTCTTAATAGCTAGTTTATAGATGTTCTCGATCATTCTTTATTATTCTTCATCAAATTGTTGATTTAATCTTTTAGAATGAGAATGTAGCAGCATAACGACGGATTTTTGTATCTTCCAATGTCTCAAATAAAGATGAGGAGGGATATGAATTTTGGAGCTCATTCTCGATTGTATGATGACTATAGAGATTGACGGAAGATGGGCTTTCCATGACATCTGTTTGGTTATTTTAATGATCAACAGATAAGATGCAACCTCCATTATTACATTTGCGACTCTTCCTTTTAGGCTTTAATGAATAATGAATCTTCCATTAGACTTAATATAGCCCAAGCTTGGTAATCTTGCAAATGAGTTTATAGAAAGGCTAACTAAGTGCGTAAACTAATAAAGAAAGGTCAAAAGCGATTGAATTGATCTCACGTAATCCTTATTTTGAGCTTGTTGAGCCATCCTTAAGACATCTGTAAATGAATGGACTATATTCCTTGGGCCCTACCATTAGGTTAAAATGTTGGGCTATTACATTACATTATTGGCTCAAGTCTAGTTACCAAATAAGCCCTCTACATATTCCTTAAGAATTATCATTTTATTTTGACCTTATCTTACTCCACCAAATAAATGTGCCATTATAGCTTCAATATTCATTGTAAATCAATTGAACAAAATAAAAACATTCATGATTGAGTCTTTATAAATTACCAATTACGATTTATCATATTATGAGATTTGGATTTTGAAACTAAATTCCAACGTTGAAAACCAAATAAGGTTATTGAAAGTTGGTTTGATAAGAACTCTCGTTAAAGCAAAGTTGTAATGTGGAGGTTTTAATATGGTTAGGTCTTTAACAATGAGGACAATCTAATAATTTTCCTATCATGGTTAGACCAAGTACAACCTAATGTTTCAACCAATTTAACCATGACTCTTGGCATAGAGTGAGTTACTTTAACCTTAACAAACCATATTAGTGAAGGCTTATCCAAACTTGGTCAACCGATAAAGTCATATTGGGACTAGAATGACCCAGACCGATTGAATAGGTTGTAATGCAACGATTTTCTTTAGGAAATATTAAAACAACGAAATATTTACAGCATGCCAAATACACATAAATATAAAAAGTCTAAATTTCAAAATTAAAACCATTTGTCGTCACTTGGTGCCATTGGATATACATGGAATGGTTCCTAAAATATTCAAAATGAAATTTGAAAATAAAATTTAATTAATTTAAATTATTATATTGTATAATATCTACCCCCAATAAACAATAAACTTAAATGCAATAATCGATAAAATAGAATAGAAAAATAAATCAAAATAAAAAAATTAATTAATAATTAAAATTATAAATAAAATAGGAAATAATAAGAAGAATAAAAAATAAATTGGATAAGATCTAATAAATAAATTAATAAAAATAAAATATAAATATAAATAAAGAAAATGAATTAAAAGAAAAAATAAATCAAGTTAAAAATGAAAAATCTCAATCTAGAATTAAGAGATGATAATAATGAGTTAATGGCTTTGATTAAACCATTGACCTAAATGTGTAGTTTAGTATTTGGATTTGTTTGCATGTGCAACGGACTAACTTATGTTTCTTATTTCCATTTGAATTGATGTGGGTCTGATCAACTTTTGATTTATTCAAATGTACAATTAGTTGTATACAATATTTTACTCACCATATAACTAAAACATAAATGATACTTTAAATTTTTATGATCTTAGGTTCCACCACCCAACCTTCATTGGACCCTTTTAACTAAACTCTTAACCTTGTCTGGTTTGAAGTTTGAACCAAGTCTAACTACTTTGAATTTCCCCTTGTTGGAGGATTCCCAATAGAGCCCAATGAACATTTGTGATTTATAATTCCTTTTCATTTTTAATTTCTACTTCTTCTTTTTTTTTTTTCCCAATAAAAAGTGACAAATCCTTCTCTTGTTTCAGCTGGATTAACTCAGATGCAAGAGGAAAAGTTGGACCTGCCTTCTATTTTTCTTGTGGAACAAACGTGGGCCTCTCATTTTCTTAATGGTCTATTTTCGCCTTTACAAAATGAAAGCCCATTTCGATTTTGTCTTTTCCCTTCAAATATATCAATCCAGTGACAACTGCCCCCAGCCTACTTAAAAAGAGAATTGTGTTCAGCTAAAAATTAAATTGGAGTTGAATAATACGAGTTAATCCGGATTAAACAACACTCGTTATGATAACTATTTCAATTCCTCTTCATTTCATATAAAAAAAACTATTATGGCGTTTTATTTATATCTCCGTCTCATAATATTAATTTCATAAAAAATTCTTATTATTAAAAAGATATTGAATAGCCTCAATAAAATCAATATATAACAATATAATATTCATTTACAGTTTATTATAGCTCTATAACATTACTCAATAACAGTTATTAAGTTATAATTTTATTCCGTTTGGCAAAATTGACGTGATGTAGATATTGGAATTCCGATATAACCAATTGATAGACCTAACGAGGATCATATACTTGAATTAAACGTTACATTACAATTTTTATTTTTATTTTATTTTTTCCGGTAGACTTAGGAAATACCGACAGGAGACCAAGCATGGTTTTGTCACCTTCTCTATATGTCTCTAGAGATAGATTTGCTAGGATGACCTAGAAAGTTATAGGCCTCTCTTCTCAATTAGAATATGCTCATGAATGGGGTCCCTACTTTCTTGAGGTCCCATGCATCGATTAAGAGCACTTGATTTCGCCAAATGCGACAACGCATTATTTCTTCTTTTCACATATGAGACACGCAAAGAAGATTCTTTGTACATCTTGGGATTTACTTAGGATTCACTCCATAAGAATGTCCCGTAATTTGAAGAAGTTAATAGAGACATTGTCCTTTAAAAATTATGACTTAAATCGATACCTTTCTTTCTTTTTTTTTTTTTTTTGGATAATTCTAATGGGTTTCCTTATAGCACAATGAAGGAATTTTTAAAAATTTTGAAGTGGTTATTGAAAAACCTTTATTAGCAAGTAGCCACTTGTTTAATTTTCTGTAATAGTAATTTTATTCTCCCTTATATGAAAGAGCTGTTACAGTGTTTATTAATTCTATAAAAAAAGAAAAAAAATCCTTTTTTTTTTATAAAAGATATCAAATATATATTTATAAACTAAATCTATTGAATAGATTGGAATTGATATTTTTTTTTCTTTTTCAAAATACCCTTAATATGCAATAATAACTTATTGCATCTTTATTCCATTTTTCAATATTAACTTTACATTATGGTTTCGTTTCATTCAACAAAATGAACGTGTTGCAAGGTTATAGTAAATTTGAGTAAAAGATTATTAGCCAACATGATGGAAAATACAATTTACATAAGATGATTAGCTTTTTCACCCATGTAGCAAAGGACTATAATATCCCTTATATCCATGGGCATATTTACAGCTAGTGCCCCAAAGTTATGCATGCTTATGTGCCTCTTTAACAAGATTACGAAATTGTTCATAAAGAGGGATTGTTATAGTGGGGCTTGCGATGATCATAATGTTTTCCCATCATTTCAATGGTAGGGGTGCAACATTCGAGTAATCCATTTGAGAAAAATTTTCCTAAATGATGCTTTCATGGAATTTTGAGACACTTGTGCTGCGCTTCCAAGAGGGCTAAAAGACTAAGTTAGCCCAAGGAAGAAAACATGACTTGTAGTGGATCTGCCTAGGAGTTCCCGCCTAAGACTACATCAATATTAGTGTTCGATTGTATTAATAAGGTGCTGAGTGGTTATATTGGTTTAGTCTAGGATAACCCCATGTTCCATAGTACTGACGGTATTTATAATTAGTTGATTGCTAAGTGTGTGCTTGTATTTACTTAGCTAATTGATTGAAAATGTATAATTCGATCGTGTAATAGTTAAATATTTAACTAACAACTGTAATACGTAAGAAAGCAAAACCACCATTAGCTCTAAAATGCAGACATGAGGATAAGGAGTGCAAAATGGTTTGAATAGATGCACGTAATGACTACTGAAGGAATTTTAAGCATTTTGAATGTAAGGGAGTAGAAGACGCTGTAAAATACAGATGAATCAAGTGCTACGTATAGATCGTGAGAAACAATTTAATAGATTGTACATGTCATTTATTATGTATAGGTGGTGTGTAACTATCAATAAAATGTTTATAACACGTACAAATTATATATAGTAATTGATTTGAAAATTATCTATTTTATTATTATTTGTATCATTATTTTCTTAGTATTTATAAGTCGTATATACATAGCACATGGTGTATAATATGTAATGAATCTTTTTTCTTAAATCATCTGTTTGAAATTCACATGAGGCGAATGCCCAATTTGTTTTAAGGAAAATTATATGTTAGCATAAAATGTTTTCCCTTAAAAAATAATTTCCTAAAATTGATATGTTTTCATATATTTAGATGTCCTTATAAAAATATGTTGAAATTTTTTTTTCGGCTTTTGATTCAAAAGTATTGTGTTACTTATAATCGTAACTAAATAAATTAATAATTACATGTTATAGTAAGTATATGTTTTAAAAATTTTATTTAAAAGTAGATGTATAAATACAAATATTAGGTTTGTGAAGTGAAAGTCATACTTTTAATTTGCAAAGTAATAAATTAAATTATTGTTCAAAGATAATTTTTAACAGGTGTAACACTAAATCTAGCTTGTTGTGTTGCAAAATTTTATATATACATTATGGTCTAATATAACATAAAAATATGCGATCATTCGTAATTAGGTTTTATTATTATGTTTTAAAGTTAAGTCTTGATATGCTTGGAACCTCCCAAGAGATTTCAAAAGGGGCATGGTTTTTCAGTTGGATTTTGTCTTTTTTGATAATGTCATGTTTTCTTTTGTGATAATTGTGTTTTTTTATTCTTTCTTTTGAGTAACTGTGATAAAAAAAAAAAGTTGGTATTGTAACTTTTTAGTAACATTGTATTTTCTTATTTTCTTTGTGCTAATTATAATAAAAAAGTGATAAAAAATTAATATCTATCAACTTTTTGTTAACGTTTTGGTAATATATTGTTTTTTCCGGTAATGTTACCAAAAAATAAATAAATAAACACGTGAGCTTGGGGACCGACAGTAAGTATCACCCAAACTAATCCTAACAATTGAATGAAGTTAATTCATTATTGAGGCACAAATAAAGTAGAAAGACCAAGCCAAGACGAGAAAGGAGGATAGAATGCTGGTACACGCATCCACGCGGTACTAAGTGTCATGGTCAGTTACACATTCGAATGTTTCTTTCCCCAGAAAAGCGAATTTGTCCTAGTATTCCGAGGTTAGTTTACAAAACGAGAATTATGCTGAGATCAAGCTTCATCTGATTGATTTTTTTTTTTTTTTTAAGGATAAATACGGTCTCGTCGTCCATTTGATTGCAAGAATATAACGTAGTAAAACCTCTTTTCTCATTTATTAATTTTACCAATTATTGAAATCTTTTGGATGGAAGGTGTCTTTTTTATGGTCTTTTTTTTTTTTTTTCGTTATAATCCTTGAATGGTGACTTTACCTTTAAAAATGCTATGCATACCTTCAAGAGATTTAAGTATAGAGCAAATTAAATTATACCTAATCAACGTGCTTAATCCACATAATTTTTATCTAAACTTTGTTGGCGAGTGAATTTGACCATTTTGGATGATTACATTCATCTATTGGACATATTGAATTTCCCCATAGTGGTGCTAGATCTTTATTTGTCCATTATCTATTTTGTCTATAGTTTTCCATATATGAATTCATTGAAATAAAAAATTTATATTCATGGGCTAATAATGGAATTGCTAGTATGTAGTTAACAAGTCCATCTAGGTATACGTATCGATATGATGAATAATTTAGAAAATCATTTCATTAGAAAATTTTGATATGATGCACATATTTCAATCAATGTTCAATGTTTGCTCGCGATAATCTATCAAATAATCGGTAAGAACATATGGTTTATCTCATTTTAAATTTAAACATGCTATATATATAGCATAAGATACAGTAGATGATTTTATACCCACTTTAGATCCTATTTGTAAGCTGTATAGTGTCTATTATTACAAATTCTATGCTATAAGCACCACATAATATTTTCTAAGGTGGTTATGCTATAATGCACTTCAATTGTAAAACATCACTAATTGTTATATCAAAATCGACTAATACAAAGAAAATCTATTTAAGTGAATTTATTATCTACCATTTCAAACCAAACTCTTAATATGACAACTCAGCCAAGCCTATGTTACGTCTTTGTTTTATCTTGATAGTTAGTTTATTTATGTTGTATTTTTTTCTTTGTTTCAATTGAACTCCTTGTTGTTTGTACTTTATATTTGAAATCAATGTTGACCTTCAATTTGAATATCATAATTTTTGCATTAATGACCATAAAACTTTTAGAATTAAAAAAAAAAAAGGTAAAATGAAAAATTCACAAGTGAGGTGTGCTAGTAGGATGGTTCCACACGTTCAGAATGTAGGTTCCAGTTTCAAATTTTCAAACCCATAATTATAGGGTATTGTTAGTACAAAATTCTAAGGGAAGAACCCAAACAAAATATTAGTTTGATAAGTGTGAGAACATAGGATTGTAACACTTTTAGCAGCTTTTGCTTTACTTCATTAGCTAGTCTTTTCCTAATTAGCCATCTCTTAAGTTGCTCTTTTCCAAATCACCCCACCTTTGCAGGTTTGGCTCTCAACCAGAGCATTAATTACTAGTTAATAAGGGATGAATTGAATTGCAATTCAGTAGAATGGAATATAAAAGAAATAAGTTATCACTTTATCTAGTTGAACAAAAATACACATATTGAATAGATGAAAAACAGAAATAAAATTACAAAAATACAAATATATTTTCAAGCCCAAAACAATGACTTTCCCAACACACCAAATACCAGTTGAATATGGTTTTTCAAAATGCAAATTTAAAATACGTTGAAATAAGCTTTTCAAAGGTCGAATATCTAAAGTTTATTATGAAATTTGGTTTTGAAAAGCTAATTTTATTATTTGTAAAGAAAATATCGATTTTTTAAAAACTATTTTTAATTATATCAAGTTGTTTTTTGATGTTGTGTTGTCATTTAGTGGTTAGGATGTGAGTTTTTTACCCAAGCGACCAGAGAGTTCAAATACCAACAATGTAACTTTCGATTGCAGGAAGCTTTTTGTTCTTTCTTCCTTGTTTGCCTTTTACCAAAATAAAAAGCACCCATGGAGAATCGCATTCTACAAATTAAAGTTGAAGTCCAAAGACTAACCACTCTACCGAACTCATGCTCCATACGATTTAAGTTTACCTTATTATACTAAAGTCAGTCGGAATTGACTTTCCAGAAACCAAATATATCTTTACTACTTAAAATCGACTTTTCTTTCCTTTTTTTTTTTTTTTTTTTGGCCTGATATAATTCGTTGAACAAACTTTAAAGGCCATACAAAGGATTAGTTTTCTGATACATCTGGTGGTCAAGAGGGACAATCAATAAATAAAAGTCTAGATAAATAGGATGGGGGTTGAATTGCCCAAGAGTTACAGCAGCACATCCTCTTTTTAGCTTGACTTGCTACTTAGTGAGCACTTTGGTTGGCTTCCCTTGATATGAAGGCAAATACACCCTATTAAATTATAATAAGTGGATTAAGTTCCTAAGGATCAACGTTGGTCCTTAGGAACTTTGACTATTAATGTTTACTAGATCTCAATTATTTAACTAATAAATTTGAGTTTGATAATTTAAAATATCTAATCTAATTACAATAATTACTGAATTGACAATTAATCAAGAACAATTCAAGAACTTAGCAAACAAGTAATGAAAGTATAAACTATTTTAAGATTCAAAAACCATATCTAGATTTTTGTTTCTCCTAAGCTTAACATGTGAATTCCATTAAAGATAATTTATTCCTTAATCTTTTTTTACTGGAGGAATTCTCTACTAAAATTAATCATTTTCTCAAGCCAATTAATCCTGACTCTAAAATCAATTATTAGAATTTCTTCTCAGTAGCTTGGTATAAGATTGCATTGTTAAATAATGAATTTTTTACGCTTTAATTTAAAATTCTAGGAGAATCTTGCAAATTTTTTTTAATATTACAACAATTTTTATCGATTATATTTAGATCTAATCTTATAAGAAATCTCTTGATTCCCTTATAAGCTATCAAACTTTAAAATACTACTCGTGGAAATAATAATCTAAATCATGAAGCATATATAATTGAACCAAGAAAAGACTAAAAAATTAAATTAATCAAATAATAATCATGTCACAAGAGTAGATTTAGGTTCTATAAGACTTAGATACCAAAAGTTTACTCACGATACATCACAAAATAATAATATAAAAGCCAAGAGTAGAAAGAATTAGAAATAAGAATAATAGAATCTACAAAAAGATTGAATCTTGAAACCTTCTCTTTTCCTCACTCTCTTGAATGTTTCTTACCTTGAAAAACTCTCCAAAATACCCTAATAAGGCTTCATATAGGAAGTAATAAAAAATGGGTCGATTGAAAAAGATATGATCGAGATATGACCTTAGCTTTTGGTTGTGTCTTTAGTTGTGGTTTACAGTTGCATCTTTTTTTTTCCCCTAAAATTGGAAACAACAGGACCAAGGACATGGTCATGTCATCCGGTCATGTACTAGGCTGTAATAGTTGAAAACAAGCCTTAAATTCGCTTAAAAATGACATAGTCATGCTGTTCGGTTGTGTGGATCTTCAAACCTTCATAATTTACTCATTTTAACTCCGTTTGAGTGTAATTAGTTTTTATCTTCTCGTTTTCTTGTGTAAATTGTGTTAAAACTTAGAAACAAAATTTTACTCAATTAAGAATTATTATCACAAAATAAACCCAAATTTCTAGGAAAATCATAAAAAATTAGCATATAAAATATATGTAAATAAGAACTTGTTAACTTTCTTGGTAATGAAAGAGAAACTACAATTATGAAAACAATTCCTTAGAGCAAGAATATCTTTAATAATTCCCTTAGTTCTTCGAGAACTTCGATGAATATCCTATATTGATTGGATAAATTGCAACGAATCACTTTCTACTTCCACATCTAGCCAACTTTGTTACAAAGTGATCTTAATACTTGATTTGCGAAGGAGTTGAGCTAATCACTAGGACTTACCATAAGAAATAGTAATCAGGTAGATCCTTCAAAGTATTGAAGAAAGAGGGATAGGATAGGTTGGCAAACACTGTAACTTCCGTGAAGCTCTTCGTTTGATATGAAGTACTAATGAATATAACACGACTTAATACTTCACCTGATACAATGTATAAGCTAATACTAAAGTTCACTAGCTACTAATCTTGAGTTATTTGACAAGATTAGATAAGAGTGTGAGAAGGGGGATGTACTCAGAGAAGGGTATTTTGCAAGAACAAGAATATTCATTAACTTGTACGGAGTAAGCTCATTGTGGCTACAATAAAAATGATTATTTGTAGTAATTTATTTACATTAACAATATAATAATGGAAAATTACATAAAAGACAATGTAAAAAAGAGATTCCTAAAATGATAAAAAAGGGTAAATATAATGAATGATGATGAGTCTGTGTTCTGGTATCTTAGGGCATTATGGCTGAGCAGAGCTAATGTTGGGGCTACCATTGATGAGCTGTGATGAGAGTTGTCGAGGTGACTAAATGATGTTGCAGTTTAGTAGGTTGGAAGAGTAGAGCACGACGTATAGTATCATTTGATTTGGTATTTAGTAGGTTGGCAATTAGGCAAGAGTCCGAGCAGGGTAGAGTATGTCTGAGTTGTGCCTTTAGGGAGTTCTTCTACAACTCTGCTATGTATCGAAGCTCATCCTTGGCAAGTTGACAAAAAAGAATCCTTCTGGTGAGAGATTGGAGGCCTTGGAGATGAGCATAAGTGAAGGGTCTAGTGGTTGGTAGTCCATTAGTTTCTCGGAGTTGTTGAAGATTTGCCCTTATATCTTGGCCTTCTTTTTCTTCTTCTTCCGACACAAAGGGCGTTAGGTCGACGATGTTGAAAGTGGGAGACACTTCATATCCTTCAGGTAGTTTTAGCTCATAAGTGTTGTCATTGATTCATCTCTTGATAAGGTGAATCCAAGCAAGGTCTCTTGAGCTATCGATAATTCATCTTCTACCTTAACTTCCATGCTCTCTCTATTGGGCCACTATTTTGGTTACTTAGTCAGCAACCTTCTAATGTAGTTTTTGAAACTCCTCAACGTGTTGCAAACTTGATTGACTTTCTCCTTGAGAGGTTGGGTTGATATTCGAGTTAACTCTATAGATAACCTTGAAAGGTGATCTTCTTGTCGAGTTATAAGTGAAGCAGTTATAAGAAAACTCAATGATGGGTAGGTATATATCCCAATTATGTAGATTATTCCCAACAATAGCTTGAAGGAGGTTACCTATTATTTTGTTCACAACCTCAGTTTGGCCATTTGTTTATAGATGGCATGAAGCACTGAACATAAGCTTGGTGTTGAGCATATTTCATAGTGTTTGCCAGAAGACGCTCATGAATTTTGAATCACGATCAGATACAATATTCCTTAGAACTTTATGTAACTACACGATTTCCTAAAAAAAGAGGTTAGTTACAAAACAAAGTATCATTGGTTTTGTAACAAGGGATAATGGCTCATTTTGTAGAACCAATCGATCACCATTATAATAGAATCATGTTTTCGAGGGGTTCTAGGTAAGCTGGACATGAAAATTATGCTTAGATTGGTCTATGATTGCCCAAGTATGGGCAGAGACATATATTCTCCCTATGACTCTTTTCTTCTCTTGGTTCGCTTGCACACCTTGCATCGCTTAAGAATTTTGTGCACATCCTTCATCATCCCAGGATAATAGATGCGTTCTTTTAATAACTCAGTAGTTCTCTTTTTGCCAAAATGGCCGGTTAAGGCCCCCAGCATGGGCTTTTCGAACAAGTAATTCCCTAGCAGAATTGCTCGACACAGAAATTTGTTTCCCCTTCATTATAAATTCTTCGCTTAGATAGAAGCCATCTACTATTCCTCCAATGTTGCATTTGGCCACCAAGGGTTTAAAGTACGGATCATGTTTATATTGATTAAGAAGGGTATCAAATCCAAATATTTTAACTTGTAATGTTATGACAAGAATATGCTAACAAGAAAGGGCTTTGACTACAATATTAGAACTTCCTTTCTTGTACATGATGGCGTAACAAAAGGTCTCCAGGTACTCGACCCATTTAGCATGGTGTTGGGAGAGTTTTTGCTTTCTTCTGAAATACTTGAGAGATTTATGGTTTATATAGATAATGAACTCTTTTAGCAGTAGGTAATATTGCCAGTTCTAAAGTGCTTGGACAAGGATATATAACTCCTTGTCATATATCGAGTAATTCAATGTTGCACCTCTAAGCTTCTCATTGAAATATTTAACTGGATGGCGTTTTACATGAGAACAGCTCCAATACCCACTCTTGAAGCATCACATTCCAATTCAAAGACCTTTTCAAAATCTGGTAGGTACAAGTACTAGGGTAGAGGTCAACTCGGACTTATTTGTCAAAACTCTTTTGAGTTTTCTTGGATCATTTGAATTTAGAGTTTTTCTTGATCAGCTCGGTCAGTGGGGTAGCTATGAAACTAAAGTTCTGAATGAATCTTTAAACCTTCTTGTCATCAACTTTATCTCCTCTAAAGATAACATATTCAAGGAATACCATCTCGATTTGATAGAACACATATTTCTTCAAATTGCTAAACAATTGCTTGACATAGAGGATATTGAATATAGATCTCAAATGAACAACATGAGAAATGAGCTCGGTACTATGTATTAAAATACCATCAAAATATACGAAAACACATTTACCAATTATGGATCTCAAAACATGTGTTAAGCTTGGATTTTTATCGGTTTATATTATTTTCTAAGCTTGATTAATATTAAACCTTAACTTATTTAATACTAACTCTTGGCCAAGAGTTAGGAAAAACTTGGTTTTCTATTTTGAAAAATTAGGAGTTGCCACCTGATCGAGGTTAAGAAAAGGATTAGATTAAAATCAATTGGGTAGATTGATTTTAACTAAGACATTGGGTTATGTGAAAACTGATTTTAAAAAAAATGGTTTTTGAAAACCAAAGATTTGTGTCTGGAGGCTAAACTATTTAACTCTTAACAGGTACTACTTTCAACTTTTTGAATTTAAATTTATTTTTCAAAACACCTTACTAATAATATCTAATTCAAATTTATAAGTAACTAAACAAATAAAACTATATCTACATGATGAAAATTACAAAAGGGGAAAAATAATTTTTTACAAATTTTAAATTGTTCCATAGTTTCCTACGAATGTCTACATACCCACTATTTTGGGATCAAACTTCCGTTGTTTATTAGTAATAAAACTTTAATTTGTTGATGTCTTTTAGTTTTTGAAAACAGTTGAGTTTAAGTTCTTTAGCCATTTGATTTTATTTAAAGAAAACTCTAAATGAAGCATTCTTATTTTTTTGACTTTGAAAAACTCTAATTTAAAAAAAAAAAGAAGGTTCATTTATTTTTTTGGGAAATAAATTTTTTTGAATGATAAAACAATTTATTTTTTTAATTTAATTATATTTTTTCATATTTTTTCTTTTTATTTTGACTAAACATGCTTAAAAATAAAATAAAATACCAAAGCTTGTTTTTTCTTTTTCTTTTTTTTTTCCTTATTCCTTTTCTTCTTTTTTCTTTCCCTTTCTCTTTTGGTTCTTTTCTTCTTATTTTTTTTAGTTACATTAGAATAAAATACTAAATAAAAGAAGAGAAAAAAGAAAGAAAAAAAATAAAAAAAATAAAACAATATACAAAAGGAAGGAAACCAACCCGTGCTTCAAGGTGGTTAGATAGGGTCGAAGCGCGGGTTGGTTTTCAAACTCGGGTCGGGGCGGAGAGAGAAAGAGAAGGAAGATGAAAGAAGAAAGAAGAGGGTGAGGATTGAGGATTGATTTAAGTTGTTGTATGCACTGAAATGAAGGGGCAAGGGAAGATTTATGAGTTTTTGATTGGGGAATATGGGGGTAGACGAAGCGTTACCATGTTTGGTAGCCGTTTGTTGTCTTTTCGCAAAGTGTTTGCTGGAGTTAACGATGGTTGAGTTGCGTGGTGGTTGCTAGGCATGTAAGGGTGGTTAAGTCTAGGATTTTGGGACGCAGTAAGTACTATTGGGTTGTCGATTTTGGAAGAAAAGTGGTGGATGTGGGTGTTTTGTAAGGAACGGTGGTTGCAAGTTAGGGTTTTAGGGCTTTGGTGGTGGTTGAAGGTAGTAGAGGTTACGGCAAGCTTCGTAGGTGATCAAGTATGAAAGCCAGATGTGTGTGAAAACCACCAACATAGATCTGAGAGAGAGAGCTTGCAGGTAGTACATCTAGAGAGAGAAAGAGTTGTAGTTGTGTTCTTCAGTGGATTTTGTGAGAAAACTGATGCTTAAACAGCAGCCCATTGATCCCTTTTATACTATTTTATATTTAAACAAACATGGAAAGCTCAATATCACCATTAAATTCAAAATCGAAAGTTAATGGGTTTGACTCATTTTAATCCAATCTTAATTTGATTTTGCTTGATTTCAGCTGAGACGAATAGTTAAGTGCAATCTTAAACAATTGTTCTTACTAAAATGAAAGACTAGAAGTTTTGGTTTTCATTAAATGTGATGAATTAAGCAAGTTTGGACTTGAGCAAAATCTACACATCTATGTTTTTTTTTTCTCTATTTTCAATCTTCATTTTGATCCCTTGAATGATTGAATTTGGACATGTTATTAGGTTCAATTCATAGCATCCTAAGTACTCTTTTGATTGTCGCATTTATTTTGATAAAATTTGCCTAAAGAGTTAGTTCAATTGAGTTAAGAAAAACATGGTCACGTGAGTTTCCGATTCCTCCATTTTTGTGAAAAAATGGAATTGATGAAGAGGAAGGGACCAAGTCATGTGTTAGGCACATGCTATGCACTTGGCACGCGTGTGTCACATATGTGCTTATGGGAAGACAATAGGCACTTTGTGCGCCTGTCTTCTAGCTCCAATCTACAATCTGGGCTTTGTACAATGTAAATTACACTTAGCTTAACAATAATTCCCCTACCCCTTTTTCTTTTTAAGGAAATAAAAAATAAATAAATAAAATAAAATAACACTAAATCTATTTTCAAGCCAAAATTAAATCTGAATTGACCAAGTTGCATGTACACACATGCTTGAAAAAGAAAAATAATAAATAAAATAAAATAATAACTTTTTAATGAAGCCTAATTATTTCAATTACTATATGCACTTAGATGTTATTCAACTCAAAGTAAATTACCTAGTTTATGTCACACTAAAACATCTTGAGGTCTAAACAATTCTATTTTTTGTATTTTTTTTTATTTTTTATTTTTTCTTATTATTTTTCATTTTTTTAAAATTAAGATCCTTTCCCTTTATTCTAAAAGAAACTCTAAAAAATTACAAGGGGAAAAAAATGGGTATCTACAACATGATTCATAAGTCACATAAAGGTGTTCGGCATGTTTATAAGCCCAAATGATATCACCATCCACTCAAATAGTGATAGGAATCAACTCCCCGAACCAGTTACATAAAGTTGAGCTAGAGGACTTCGAGGACTTATACGTAGAATACTAGCTCGAAACCCTATTCAGGACATAGATTCTTATTCTAATCTCCAACTTTTACATTACTGCTGATTTTAGCACCAAGCTTTCATATGTTCCAACATAGTTGCCGACCTTCCAAGTAGATGGATCGACCTTGGACATCTAATCGAGTCGAGATGCCAAAACACTCGACCTGAAGAAACGTTAACCCAGACTCCAAATACCTATTAGAGTCGGGGCTTTAACCTGAACCCAATCAGGTTTGCTCTAACTAATGGCCCATTTTTGGACTTATCCAAACAGGACCCCACAATTGTTAAGTGACATTAAGTGACCTCAACACTCATTTCAACTTAACTAGCCATATGACCAGCCTCTAGTCTCTTCTTAACATGTATCTTTCGGTACATTAGTCTAGGATGGTTCTTTACTTTCCATATAGAAAATGCTTTGTCTCTTTTACCCTTTTTAATATATTTCATGTATTCCTATTGTAAATTACCCTTTTTATCTTTTTCCATGTATGCTTGTAACCTATAGGAATTAGGCTACTGGACCTTTGACTCGCAACTGAGCTTGAGGATTGGAAGGCCTGGTAAGGTAGATTCTTTTGCTCTAGCCGACCCTTACCAAGGCTGAGTATATCCTTGCCTGCCCATTTTGCATGATGAACGGAATGATTGCCTATTTCTTACAAATAGTATGTTGAGAAGTGGAATGTCGAGACAATAGCCTATCCTCATTCCCACTCATGCCTGGCTAATTACTTATTTGGCATCACCTTTGCCAAGTTATCGAGAGATAGAGTCTAGATTGACTAAGCCACCTTCGCTCGGATAAGTAAGCTGGCCGTACTTTTTCTCTGCATCTTCTAACATCACTAATATTGCATCGTTACGTATATAGAATCTTGTGTAGAATCCGTTAGACCAATGATTATTTTTCTTGAATATTCATTTTTACCTTTATGTATCTTGTATATTACTTCCTTAGGAAATACCCTTTTTGTGTTTTGCTTTTTGGGCTAGTTGCCTTAATTTATTGGTATAAACACCCTTGTAATTGTAGCTGTATAATCAGATTGAACATCAATACACATGTGTATTTCCTTCATTGCATAGACATTACGTATTTACTCTCGGCGTCTGATATGAGGCAAGTGCACCTATCAGTTTTAATATAGTGGATGTGAGTCCGAGTCGATCCCTCAGAGACTTCGAGTACTAATATTAACCTTAGCTTTATTATCTAACCGGAAAATTATGAAAGTTCGAATTAATTAAAAATACTAAAATTAACAAACCAACTTAATTAAGCAATTGAAAAAACGATAAAATCAAGAACGACTTCAAGAAAGTAATAACGTATTTAGGAATTATTTCCCCTAGAGTTTAACATGTGATCGCTTAAAATATATTCAATTCGGTTTCTATTTTTCTTGACCGGAGGGATTCACAACTAAAGTTAATACTTTTCTCAAGCATATTAACCCTAATCCTAAATTATTTATCGGAATCTCTTCACTTAGTAATATAATTTACAATTGCATTAATGTATAATGAATTCCCATACAAATAATTAACTTTTCGGAAGAAACATGTATCTTATCTCTAAGTATACATGTAATCCTATCCAATTATGTAAAGATCTAATTACATATGCAATTTCTCAATCAACATGCTTAATATCATATATTAATATTCTAGAAATATCAATTAACAATTAAACGACATAATTGAATCAAGCAAAGATAGAAACTTTATTGAAAATTGTAAATCAATCCAAGAATCACATGAAACCCTAGGTTCTATAATCCTAAATACACGAATTCTAAGCTATCATACTGAATCTTAAAAAAAATTCCATCAATAATGTAAAATAAAACATGGAAAACCCCTTTAATTGATGAACAATATCTCTAATCTTGAAGTTGATGTTGTTTTCGCCTCTTTCTTGATGTTCTCCTTAAGTCTCTTTCTCTTCTCTTGTGTCTCTCCGTTTCTGTAATGTCTCTCCTGTCTTTTGAAATCCTAATATGTCCTTTAATAGTGTATCAAAAGGATTCTGTTTTCGTCACCAGATACGGCCTAGAACATGACCGTGTCCCCAGGTCGTGTAACTTTCTGCACTAAGGCAAAATTTTCTACATAATTTCAAAACTTCATAACTTCTTCATTTGAACTCCGATTTGAGTGAAATTTGATTCATTTTTTTCGTTTTCGATCTTAGAACACGTTCAAACCTTGAAATCAAAATTTTACTCAATTAAGTATTAATTTCTTTAAAGAAAACAAAAAATGTAAGGGAAATACTATAAAATCACCATATGAAATATGTTTAAAATCAGAGTTATCAGCGTCACTCTTATCCTAACCTTTAAGCAAATTTTAGGCGGTAAGTAACCTCATTGGGTTGATTTGTATGTCATATTGAATTGTACCGTGAGTCTTTGAAAGTTCCATTAGTGCGTCATATCCTTTGGAGTTGTTTGTGAGTTTTTGCTTATTTTTCATTCATCGTTTGTCCTTTTTATACATTCCCCATCACTTCCTTTTCGAGCTTTTTACAAGCTTAGATCCATCAAACAATTGGCCTTTTCTGTTCTTGGTCATGGTTCGCAACATCTTGGTATCAAAGCGGATGTTTAGTTTGAGTTGCAGTTTGTTTTCAAAGTTTTATTTACTCTGTTTTACGTGTGTAAAATAGAGCAAGTTGTTGTGTTTATATTAATTGCTATGCTTGCTAACTGTTGATATTTTTGGTTTGCGGAAGTGTTTGTTTGAGCTTTTAATCTATAGAGAAAATGACTGAACCAAGTATAAACATTGGTATTGGAGGTGACAATAGTGGAGTTGTTCACTATGGTCGACAGTCTCAAGGAACTCCAAAAAGCACAAATGAGAGAATTAATGAGATGGCTAACCTCCTCATAGATCTAACCCAAGTTGTTCATGCATTAGCTTGCCGACCGACCAAAGCCATGCAAAATACCCCATAAACTGCTCAATTTGTTAGAGGTCAGAGCCCAACTTAATAAGTTCAAGGTGGAGGAGTAGGTGGACTAGTAAGGCGAAAGATAGACCTGAGAGAACCAAATAAAGAGGAGGAGGAAGAGTACTTTAAAGAAGAGTAGGCTAAAGTCCCTAGAGCATTTGACCATGTGAAACTTCAAATTTCGAGTTTTAATGGATTTGGGAATTTTGATGAATATTTAGAGTGGGAAGAGAAGGTGGAGCATATTTTTTATTATTATCAATATGAGGATTATGAGAGGGTGAGAATTGTTGCTGTAGAGTTCTCTAGATATGCCACCATGTGGTGGAAGAACTTCTAGTCCATAAGAAGTTGAGAGGGTTACCAAGAGATTAATACTTAGCCCGAGATGAAGAGAATACTTAGAAAAAGGTTCGTATTGAAAACTTATCTTTAAGTATGTTCAAGAATTTTAAATGCTTATAATCCGTTACGAAGTGGAGGAACCCCTAGCTCAAATAGTTTCAAGACTCATTACTAGATTGAGAGGTGACATTTAAGACATTGTGGAACTTCAATGATTTACCACAATGGATGTGGCCATTAGAATAGCCTAGCGAGTAGAGAGGCAAAGAAGGAGTTGAGTACAAGTCAGGATGTTGACTAGCCAACCTGGATAGGTAAGTCATCGAGCTCAATCGACTTGATGTTTGAGCTGAACTAAAAGGTCGATTTGATACTGAAGTGTCGACCCAAACCTATGGGAAGGGGTAAGGGTCTGGTAGGGAGATGAGTCAGATCAAGTGCTCTAAATGCCAAAGGTTTAGACATATGGCTGCGTAGTGTTTGAATCGGAGAACTATGGTGATTAAGGGAGACATCACGAAGTTGAGGGAGGATAGTACTGATGAGGAACTTGAAGAAGAGGAGATTACGGTCGAGAAAGAATTGATTGAGGAGGACGTGTTTGTTGAGGACTTGGATCAACTGATCATGATTGTTCAATGTATAATGAACATAGGACCCGCATGAAAGGAGGAACAAAGAGAGGATTTGTTTCATACCACCTATAAGGTGAATGATTAGTTGTGTGTCCTCAATGTGGATAGTGGAAGTTGTATCAATGTGGCATTGGTTAATCTTATTTCAAAATTGAAGTTACTGATTGTTGCACATCCAAAGCCATACAAGTTGCACTGGTTGAGTGAGAAATGAGCACTACATGTTACTGAGCAAATATTACTGCCGATCACTATAAGGAATTACTTTGACCAAATTTTCTATGATGTACTGCCTATGTATGCTTCCTATATGCTGCTTGGTTGACCATGGTTGTTTGACAGGAAGGTGATCCATGACAGATACAAGAATATGTACATGTTTGGAAGGATGGCCGGAAGATTACACTAAACCTGATGTTACAGAGAGAAGTTAATAAATTGCAGACGAAACTTACTCGCAAATTGAGAAAGGCTCTAGTGATGAGTAGAGCAAAGTTTCGAGAGACCATTAATTCTGACTAGTTGACTCTTATATTAGTTAGGTGACTATTAGAATCAAAAGAATGAGATGAATTATCTCAAGAAATCAAAGAGTTACTGGATGAGTATATTGGCCCGTTCTCAGAATAGTTACCTAAGGGGTTGTCCCCAACTTGAGTCGTAGAACATTGCATTGACTTGTTATCTGGTGCCGCACTGTAGAATAGACCAGTCTATTGGATGAATCTCGAATAGGCTTTTGGGCTCTAATGTCAAGTTAATGAGTTGTTGGATAGAGGTTAAGTTAGAGAAAGTCTTAGCTCTTGTACTGTACCGGCACTTTTGGTGCCCAAAAAGGATAGAACCTGGTAGATGTGTATAGATAGCCAAGCTGTAAATTGATTACAATCAAATACAGGTATCCTATTCCTAGACTAGAGGACATGCTTAATGAACTGAGTATAGCCAAGATCTTTAGTAAGATTGATTTGAAGTCTAGCTACCATTAAATTTGCATAAGGGTGGGAGATGAATAAAAGACTGCGTTTAAAATATGACATGGTCTTTATGAGTGGATGGTAATGCCATTTTGATGGGTTATCAACTATCGGCCTCCAGTCCATCATCGAAAGGATTCTTTCTCGTCAACTCGCCGATGACGAGAAACAGTATGCTGAAGGAGGACGGTTGAATTCCCTGCGAATTTTGGGTGGTTATACTATGCTTTGTTTGTTATCCTGTGCCAATGCCGACCTTCCTTTGGCCAAGACCTCTTTGACAAGTGACCAAACTTTCAATTGTTGAGAGTCTTCTGCCAAGTAAATGCAGCTAGCTCATGACTAAGTACTTCTCTTTTGGCCTCTTTCCAACTCTCATGGCATCCTATCACTTCTCAACTTCCTTATCTTCATAACACCTCGGTTCCTTTCACCTACAGTGCTTAAAGAAACCTTGTATGAATCCAATGTCACAATACCACCTGTCCTCTTTATCTAACATTGTACTATTTTTCTCTTTTTGTTTTTTGTTTTTATCTTTTTACCCCTTTTCGTATGTGTTGAGCCTTATTTTGATTTCCTTAATTTTGCCCTCCTTAATTTTGACCTATATCAAGCTAAGCCCGCTTAATATAAATTATTCGACATTAAACTTAAGGAAATACTTTTCTTAAAAAATTTAAAAAATTGGAGTCATCAACTAATAAAAAAATAAAATTAGAGTTTTCGGGTGGAAAAACCCGAATTTGACCACTAGTCTAGGGGTATTTTAAAAAGATTCAATTTTTAGAAAATTGAACTAGAAAAACTGAGTTCGGGGGCTAACCTATTAAGTCTAAGTCCCTATGTGAAAATTTTAAAAAATTGATGGGTTTTTTTTTTTATATTTTCTAAAAATACTATAAATAGATCTAAATAATTAAAAAATAACTAAGAATGATTTTTATTATTTTTTATTACGAATTTCTAAAAAAAAGGAAAAAAAATTATTATTTTAAACGGTTGTCTTGAAGGTACCTACATACCTGCTAATCAAGATCAAATCGACTGTAATTTTTTTTTTATAAAATTTTTAGTAGGTGGTTTAATTTTATATTGAAAACCGAGCCAAATTTACGTTTTTTTATCAATTTATTATTTAAAAAAAATTAATAAATCTAATTTTTTAAAATTAAATAAATAAAAACCCTAATTAACTATCATTAAAAAACTTAATTTAGATTTTTTATTTTCATTAAAAAAAAACCTTAAGTGGCAAAAAAAAAAATTTTATTAAAAAAAATACAATTTTTCAAGAAAGACCTAATTTAATAAAAATTACAAAATAAATAATAATAAGAAAAAATCTTACACTTAAACAAAAAAAATTAGTTAATAATAAAAATAAATAACCAATAAAAAAAATTAATAAAAAATAATAAAATAAAAATAAATAACCAACGTCGGATTGTCGTTGTTTGTCGAGTATGTGGGCGAGACTAGGTGAGCGTGAGCAAGGCTGAATGAGATTTGGTCGATGGATAGGCGAGGCTAGGCGTGTATAGGTAAGCACTGGGGGATAGCGAGCGTAACTCTACGATGCTAGGTGATGGCTGGGTGAGATTTGGGCGACGTTGGGCGATGGTTGGGCAATAGAGTGGGCGAGGCCGGGTAAGATTTGGGCGACGTTGGCTGGTGGCTGGGTGAGTGTGGGCGATGGAGTGGGCGAGGCTGGGTAGTAGAGTGTGGTGTAGCTAGGTGGTGGCTCAGCTGACGTGGGCAGAGGTTGTGGTGTGCATGTACAATGGTGACACAGTGGTAGTTGTGGTAGTGCGCGCGGTGGCTTGTGGCGGCGGCGCATGTGGTAAGGGTGGTGGCACGTAGAGTTGCGTAGGGGGTATGTGTGATAAAAACGAAAAATCCTTCTTGAATTATTGATCCACATGATTTTTATAAGCTTGAAAATCGAATCTTTCGTATTGATTTGTTTGCGATTTAACCTAGATTCATCCTAATTTCTAGAAACCCTAGCTACTTTGCACTTTTCTTTTAAGGCCCGGCCAAATCTAAGTTAGCCCAATTAATTTAATAAATCTTGATTTTGAGCCCCTAAATTGATCTGGCCTAAAACTAATTGATTCTCAATAATTGATCCAACAACTCAACTTAATTCGACTTGACTCTTGATTTATCTTCCTATGACTTAACTTGATTTTTTTTTCCTATTTTTTTGTTTTTTCTTTTTTTTTTTAATTTTTTTAATTTTAATTTTTTTTATTCATTAATCTGGCTGAATAAAAAATTGGCAAAAATGAAGTGTTTACAGCTATCCTTCTTTATAGTAAAGTTCGATGAGAACTTTGCTTAAAAAACAAATGAGATACCTATTTTTGCCAAACCCTACTTTGAACTGATCAACTAAGCTGTATTTTATTTTGATGAAGGATATCAACTTGAAAGGTTGATGTAAAGAATAAATTGCCCATCTTGAAAAGACGAGGTAATTGAATGCTTGTCTTAAAAGAACAGAGCAAAAGTTTAGGGGGCCTATCTTGAAAGGATAGAGCTTAATAGTGTCTATCTTCAGAAGATAGAGAAAAAATTTCAAGGGGGCTTATCTTGGAAGGATAAGGCTTAATGGTGTCTATCTTGGAAGGATAGAGCAAAAATTTTGAGGGGGCTATTTTGGAAGAATAGGGCTTAATAGGGTCTATCTTGGGATGATAGAGCAAAAATTTCGAGGAGGCTTATCTTAGATGGATAGGGCTTAATGGGGTCTATCTTGGAAGGATAGAGCAAAATTCAAAGGGGGCCTATTTTGGAAGGATAGGGGTTAATGATGTCTATCTTGGAAGAATAAAGCAAGAACCATTGAAGGTAAAATTAACTTGTTTTGGTTTGGCGGATAATCTAAAGAGGATAGATCTCTCTAAGATTTCAAAAACCTTATTTTGTGATCTGAAGAGGATAGATTTTTCAAAAACTAATTTCACTTTGGTGACTTAAAGAGGTTAGATCTCTTCAAGATTCTTGCTTTGTGTTAGTTGGTGGATGACTTGAAGATGATAGATCTCTTCAAGATTCCTTTTGGTTTGTGATTTGAAGATAATATATCTCTTTAAAAACTGATTTCACTTTGGTGACCTGAAGAGGATAGATCTCTTGTAGATTAATTTTTAAAAAGATTTCTTTTCAAAAACTTTTTCCAAATTTTTTTTTTGGGACTAAAAGATTTCTCAGATAACAACTAATTGGCATGCTTATGTTGACTCCCAATATTCACTCATTCAATTAGTAGAATTTCTCCAATGGTCTGTACTTACTTCTTCTTTCTCTTTTCCCTTTTTCTTTTCTTTTCTTTTCTTTCGCTTCTTTCCTTTGAATTTTGTAACTGAAACATGCCCACACCTTGAATTTTCTTGGTCTGATTTCAAGTTTCAATTTTTATTCTTCATGACTTCTGAATGATAAATCCCTTTTCGAATGAACAAAATTAAATTATTAAGAACATTCAATTTCAATTCTTTTGGTGATTCAGATTCATTGGTAAGGATCTATTGTTTAAATTTATGAGGCTAAGAAATAGGGTTTATTGGTGGAGTGTTTATTGGTTAATGACCATTTGAATTCAAAAACATTCATGGATATCAACTTTACCTGCAAATGATGAAAGATTAACTATAAACTTATTTAAGAGAAGTTGAAATCTTTGTTAAAACTCCATTTTCATGGACAATACAACTTAACTGCATCTAAATTCATTGGTCCTCTTAATTGGGCCATCCATTTCTGTCAACACTAATTCACCATATAAGGGCCCTCATAATTCGAAGTGAACTTGGCCCTAGGGTCTTTTACGTTCGGTAACACTTTCTTTAACACCAAGTTTCTCTCTTTGAATTACCTCGGGCGTACTTTCTTGTTAAAAGCTCAGATCATTCGTTGTTGGTAGCATTGACCATGACATATTAATGTAAGTCTTCGCTTATTTAGGAGATTCAAATGCTCTATTCTCTTCTCTACCTAATCTGCTTCATCTAGCTGAGTTTCTGCCAATACTTGGAATGAAGTTATTTCTACTTCTACTGGTAGTATTGTTTCAGTTCTGTACACTAATGAATACGAGGTTGCACCAGTTGAAGTTCTGTAAGCCATGAGAGCAAAGGGAGGCGTCTCATGCCAATCTTTATATGTGATCGCCATCTTCTCAATGATTCTTTTGATGTTCTTATTAGTGGCTTCAATGGCTCCATTCATCTGAGGTTGATATGCAGTTGAAATTTTGTGATTTATCTTGAACTGGCGATATACTTCATCCATTAACTTGTTATTTAAATTCATCCTATTGTCTGTAATAATAGACTAAGTGCATCATATCTTGCAATAATATCTCTTTTCAAGAATTTGACCACTATTCTTTTGGTCATGGTAGCATACGATGTTATTTCTACCCACTTAGTAAAATAGTCAATTGCGACTAAAATGAATCTATGGCCGTTTGAAGCTGTTGGCGAAATTGGACCAATCATGTCAATTCTCCACATTGAGAAAAGCCAAGGAGCTAACAACATATGCAATTCTTGGGGATGAGCATTGATTTTATTAACGTACACCTGACATAAGTGATAGTGCCTTACGTGCATGATACAATTGGATTCCATCGTCATCCAGAAATACCTCATTCCCATGATTTTTCTAGCTAGCATATACCTATTCATGTGAGGACCACAGACTCCTTCATGCACTTCTTTCATCAATTTCTTGGCTTCTTCATCTATACACCTTATTAGTGTTGCATCTGGTGACCTCTTGTATAATGTGGCCCCACTTAATAAGAAATAAGTAGCCAACCTTCTTAAAGTCTTTCTATCTTTTCTATCAGTATCTTTAGGAAATTCTCCCGTTTGAAGTAACTTCTTGATGTCGTGATACCATTGTTCTTTTGTTCCCTTTCCTTTAACTGCAAGGCAAAAAGCCAGTTTTTCTTCTACCTGAATCTTCAAGGGTTAAATTTCTATTTTATCTGTGACTTTCACCATTAATGCTAACGTAACCAATGCATCGACAAACTGATTTGGGATCCTTGAAATGTAAGTGAATGAAATCTCTTGGAATTTTTCAACTAGCTTGCTTTAATGTTCGTGATAAGGTATTGATTTCTCGTCTTTCATTTTATATTCCCCTAAGATCTAGAGAATTATAAGGAAAGAATCTCTTTGCACTTCTAATTCTTATATTCCTATATCTAGCGCCATTTTAAGCCCCAAAATGCAAGCTTCGTATTCTGCGATGTTATTGGTATATGGGAATGTTAATCTTGCTGCCATTAGAAAATGGTTATCCTTAGGTGATACCGATATTGTTCACATCCTACATCCAAACACATTGGCTGCTCCATTAAAATACATTTTCCATCCTAGCTTCTCACCACTCAATTTGTTTGCCACCATCACATTTTCATCAGAAAATTGTGCTTTTGAACTCTCGTCTTCATCTTCTAATAGGTATTTTGCCATTTGATCAACCATTACCTGCCCTTTGACTGAACTCTGACTCATGTACTTGATATTAAACTGAGAGAGTAACGTTTATCACTTCGATATTCTCCCAATCAATGATGGATTTTCTACTAAATACCTTAAAGGGTTATGTTTTGTCAACAACTTTATTGAGTAATAGAGAGTATACTGCCCGAGTCTATGTATTACCCATATTAAGGCAGAACATGTTCTTTCCACTTCTGAGTACTTTTGATCGCCTTCCGTGAATTTCTTGCTCAAATAGTATATAGAATGCTCTTTTCTTCTCTTTTCGTCTTTCTGTCTCAGCATGCACCCCATTGATTCAGGGAGAATCGTTAAATAAAGGATCAACGGTTGTCCTGGTGTGGCAGTGACCAGTACAAGAGGATTCATGAGATATTCTTTACTTTTAATAAATGCGTGTTCACATTCTTCATCCCACTCTATTGCAACATTCTTCCTCAATAGCTTAAACAACGGCTTGCATTCATCAATTAGCTGTGATACAAACCGAGCGATGTAATTCAATCTTCCTAACGATCCCTTAACTTCTTCGATAGTCTTACGCATAGGTATGCTCATGATCGCCTTAACTTTATCTGGGTTCACTTCGATTCCTCTCCTACCGACTATGAAACCCAACAATTTGTCCAAAGTTACTCCAAAAGTGCATTTGTCAGGATTTAGCTTCAGTTGAAACTTCCTTAGTTGCTCAAATAGTTTGTGCAAAATATCCATGTGGTTTTCATTCTCTTTGGATTTAGTGATCATATCATCCACATAAACTTCGATTCTTGATGCATCATGTTATGGAATAAGGTAACCATAGCACGCTGGTAAGTTGCCCTAGCGTTTTTCAACCCAAACGGCATCACGCGATAACAAAATGTTCCCCAGGTGGTAATAAACATTGTTTTAATCTTATCTTCTTCTGCCATTTTAATTTAATTATACCTTGAGAAACCATCTATAAATGAGAAAAGATGATTCCCGGCTATGTTATCCACTAATACGTTAATATGCAGCAAAGGAAAGTTATCCTTTGGTGTCGCCTGGTTTAAATCATGAAAATCTATGCAGACCTTAACTTTCCCATTTTTCTTCAACACTAGTACCACATTAGCTACCCATTCATGGTAATTCGATACTTTTATGAATCCAACTTCTAACAACTTCTTCACTTGTTCTTTTATCATGAGGAGTATGTCCGGCCTAAATCGTCTAAGCTTTTGTCTTTTTGGTTTGATTTCTTCTATGGTTGGCAACTTATGAATTACAATCGACTAATCTAAACCGGGCATATTTTAATAAAACCAAGTGAATATGTCCAAGTATTCAGATAGCAATTGTGGCAACTCTTATTTTTTATTATCCATTAAATTACCACCAATTTTCAAATTTCGTGGATTTTCCTCCGTCCCTAAATTAATCACATCCGTTAGTTTGTCAATAATCACTTTACCCTGTTCATGTCGATGCCAACTCTCCTGAATTTCGTTTGGAGTCTTAATATCATCTCTGATGTCTAACCCAGCAGGGCTGAAGATGATATTAGTACTCTTATCGTTTACATGCGCGAGATATCCATTATGTTCATCATTTTTATTGGATCTGAAGAGTAAAAGAAAAGGATAACAAATAAATAACAAATAAGAATTGATAGAAAGAAAGAAACGAATTTTATTGGATGAATTAATTCAAATTGTTTGATAGAAAAGACCTAACTAATTGGACTAATTATCGAAATCAAATGTTTCTAATTAATCTAATTTTTCATTTCTAGAGAGACTTATTCATGGGAACGGAAAACTAGTTGAATAAAGAAACTGGTACGTTGACATCTTCTCTCCCATTCGGATCGATGTTGCATTGTTGAGTCATGGCCTTAGATAAATCAGCTACTTCAGGTTCTTGAACATCAGTTAGTGTTGGGAATGTTTGATGAATGTCTGAAAAATCCATGTGATCATAATACAGTTGATCCCCTCTTTTGCTCGTGGTTTTAGCCTTCATTTCTTGAATCTCCTCTTTAGTGGGCTCATACCTAAGCTCGAACATTCCAATCTGCTGCTTAGGCTATTTCAAATAACTTCGTGCCCCCTGTCTTGCTTCTTTGATCATACCGACTTTGTTGAAAATTTGTAACTTTAGCTCTTCCAATGCTTTATCCCCGACATAGGGAATAATCGTTTCTTTGAAATCTCATAATCCTGTCCCTTAAGAATAGTAACCAACTTTTCATCAGCTATGAACTTCACTTTTTGATGTAGGTTGGACGGAATTGCCCCTGTTGAATGAATCTACAGTCTTCTTAGCAAAAGATTGAAAGTTTGCGGGATGTCAAGAACTTAGAAGGGGATAGTAATCACCTGCAGACCAATTTTAACCTGCAACCTGATTTCTCTAATTATCTCCCGTTTTGATTCGTCAAAAGCCCTTATTGAAATCAAGCTGGGATTTATTTCAATTGCCTCCACATCAAGTAAATTCAGTGTCGTCAATGGACACATGTTCAATGATGACCCATTATTTGTCAAAACTTGGGCAATTACTTTCCTCGTACACTTAACCACTATGAAGAGGGGCTTTGTGTGCCGGTTTCCTTCTTTACCTAGCTCGTTTGGCAAAAATGAGATATGATCCACTGCAAACATTGAGTTTACCACTAACCTCATTTTTTCTGTAGAAATCCCTTCAGGTACCTTAACCTCCTTTAGAATTTTAATTAGTGCCTCTCGATGAGTATTTGATGACAACAGTAAGCCCATTCAAGAGATTTGGGTTGGTATTTTAGCTAACTGGTCCATTATCTTGTATTCATTGGTTTTTGCTATTTTCTTGGCAACATTCTGATCTTTATCTTCCGTATCTTCAAAGATTTTTCGAGAAGCCTCTTCCATAGTGGATTTCCTCTTGGCTTCTTTATGCTGATCATAAACTTGTCTTGAGCAGGTGAGCCCATTGACCAGGGGTAATAAGGCCCTAGTCGTTTGATTCACTATTTGGTAATCTAAAAGTACTACTTTATAATTCTTTGGGGCTATTGAGACATTGAAAGTGATCTTCTTAGGCTTTCTTGATTCCTTAACTTTCTTAGTCTTTCCATCATATTAAAAAATCAACAGCTTGGGCTTGTCTCCACTCAACCATCCCAGTTGCCTTCTTGGCTTCTGCAATGAGCCTATCCTCTTCCTGAAATTTTGGACCCCATCCAGTGGGTGGGGCGTTAGTATATATGGCGGGTGAACTAGTGTAGTCCACAAAATACTTAAACTTTCTAAGATGTCAACCGTTGGATCTCCAACTTTATATCTCTTTTTAAGCTCCCTCTGAGTACTTCTCTTTCGTGGTTTTGGAATTATCATAGCAATGATATTGACTTTCTTTATCTTTCCTTCCTTAAGTAGTTGACATATCTCCAGTTTGGTTCGGGTCCTATCCCGGAGATCCATATCCTGCAAGTACCTAACCTTCTTCAGATTCTACGCTATCTCCTCAATAGTAATGGGGAGACTGTCTAGGTTGATTTCTGGTTTAGAAACTTCAGTAACGATCATAGTGATCCAATGTCCATGATTTGGCAAAGGGTTGTTAGCCATGTTGGGAGTGGGAGTTTGGATAAAATCTAATTAAACCAATTTGGTGTCAATAAGATCCTGGATTTTATGTCTGAGTCTCCAACATTGGTCTGTAGAATGCCCTACTTAGCCCAGATGATAATTACATCAAATTTTCGGGTTATAATCCCTTGGTCTTTGCCCTTTTCTTGGTATTTCAAATGTCAAGATATTCTCCTTCCTTAATCGTGTAAGAACCTGACTTAGAGGAATGTGAATATATGCGAACTCTCTTCTCTATGGGCTATTGTTCTGATTTGGATTCGGCGGGGGATTAGACCCTCTAGTCATAGCTACTGGGGTTATGGGTTTGACAAGGTTATCGGTATTGACAACGTTGATAGGGTTTCCTTAGCTTTGTTGGAAAATCTTGAGGGAGGTGTCTTCTTTTCAACTGTTTCAGGATTAGGGAGCCTCCCAGTAGTAATAGCTTCCTTAATTCGGCTTCCTAAGGCTATAATTTATACAAAATTGGAGGCAGGATGCCTAACTAAGTATTGGTAATACGAGTTTCCAAGAGTATTAATGAAAGTGAAGGTCAAATCTTTTTCAGTTAAGGGTAAAGTCACCTTAGTTGCCATGCCCCTCCATCTTTGGGCTTATTCTTTGAAATTCTCATTGGTCTTCTTTTGTAGATTGTTCGGATCCTACATAGATAGAGCCACTTTAATGTTGAATTTGTACTGGTTGTAGAAAGCCCTTACTAACTTATCCTAAGTATCAATTTCATTTAAGTCCAACTGGGCGTACTAAGTTAAAGCGGGCCCAGTTAAGCTGTCTTGAAATGTTTAGACCATCACCATGTTATTCTTCGTGTATTTCCTCATTTTCTTGATGTATAACCTAGTGTGAAGTTTCGGGCAGCTAATCCCATCGTATTTCTCAAATTCTAACACCTTAAATCTTTCTAGGAAGTCATTGTCTTCATAGGCCAGTAAACTGATCATTCCCATTTGCTCAAACCTATTCACTATTTCTAGGGTTTTCATCTTCTCGGTTAACTTCTACATGACCTTTATTTCCATTTTGCAGTGTTTCTCTTCGATCTCTTTCCTCCATGCCTTAACATTAGGGGCTGATTCTTCTTCTTTCAGTTTAGGGGGAGGGGTTGTTTCTGTATTCTGGCTTGGGTTAGCTTAAGATCCTTGTCTATCGTTAAGGATCCCAATAGCCTGAATCTGTTTAGCCATCTTGTTTATGTTTTCTTCTAAAGTCACTACTCTTGGATCAGGCTCGGTTTGACTGACATTTCCTGTACCCTGAGTCAACATCCTTGCCTTAGAATGAGTGAATATCAGGCTTCTAGTTGAGTCTGCTCGCTTGGATGCTATCTTTGAAATCTTATGCAAAAGCCTAAGTTTTAGACTTTTTGGTGAATTAAAGAGTTTTTTTTTTTTGTTTTCTGTTTTTGTGACATTTGTTATTTTGCTGTTTACCTCTTTTTGTTTTTGTTTTTAAATCAAATGAATAAATAAATAAATAAATAATGGGCAAGAGATTGTGCAATTAATGAAAATTTTATTTACTAAAACTACAAATTTGTTAATCATAAGATCCAACTTATACGACAAATTAACCGAAAGGAAAAGAAAAACTCCTAACTATTCTTAAAAAAAAACTTAAATCTTATATCTACAAGAGCCGACGGATCTAGCTTGGACGAGCTTCATCAACTTCTCTCATAAGTCTTTTTACCATAACATCCCTTTCTTGAATCTTGTTCCTTAAGAATTGATTTTCCACTAGTAGTATCTCATTTTCTAAACTTAACTCTTCAACGATCCTATTACTTTCCTAGAATTGGGCTTCAAGTCTAGCTCGTATGGTGTCTCGGTAGGCTTGCTAAGCGGGAGAAAGATGTGCTAGATCTAGCTCGTGTCTCAATACATTTGGAGCTTCATATTGTATCTTTCTAGTTTTCTCTAATTGATCATAAATGAACTGCTTGGTGGCTCAATATTCTCCAACTTTGCCCCTAAAAGTTCCCATATTGACTATCTTCTTGACTTCTCTTCGTTCCCACAGCTTCATGAGTTCTGCTAGTCATTGGATTAGAGTAGCCATGGATAGACAAGGATCTTGATAATTCATTGTGAAGACATCCAAGAAGTTTCTGTAAGTTATCTCTTGCAGTAGGCTTAGCTGTCTGGTGACACAAGTCGGGAAATATTTAGTACAGGCTATAATACCAATAAGGGGAACTCCTGCATAATTGGTGTACCCGAAGACAACTTGAGTATAATGGCTCTATCTAGCTATTTACATAAAGTTTGCTTGCTGCATTTTGCTGATAACTGACACTTATCTCTTAAACTGAGCTTCATTTGGTACCTTGAGGTAGCATGCAAATTTATCAATCAGGTCCATATTCTTTGTTAAGGACTTTCTAAGAAGATTTCCTCCATACCCTTGTGTGTGACTAAGAAACCCTATGGTAAGGATTGTAGGGTTAGCCATGAAATAATTGTGCCCTTACTTATTCAAGTGGGTAAGCGTCCTTAATTGTTTTGCTAATGGCGTTGCTATATAAGATTTATTAGCAAGGAATTGAGTTACTAGCTCAGTAACCCTATAGTGAACTTGACTATATTTGAAGGATAATAGCACTGTTCCAAACACTACTACAATAAAGGCGTTGACTCTCTTTTCGGCCCACGATTCATATCCTCCATAGAAGATTTGACGATATTTTTGGTAAGCATTTGGGCTTGAGAACCACTCCACTAATCTTCGGATACAAAGACATTTTTAGCCTTCTAAAGATAAAATGAGGCCAATGCTGACTTCTTGACCCTCAACAATGTCATGAAGATTTTCTTAGGCTGGACTCTAAGATCAAGGATAGTTATGCTTACTTCAAGGGGTAGGGTACTAAGTAGCTATGGGTATTTTTCTATGGTGGGTATCAATATATGTAGGTTGAAGTTGACATCCATAGATTCTAGATCTTAGTAATGGATAAGGGCCTAGATTAGAGGTCAATGGAGCTGGACTTACAAGAGGGATATGACCGGCCCGATTTTCTTGCAGACGTGATTTTGCTTAGTGGGCGGAAGTTGGTTCAACCAATTTTTCAGGATAGCTTCGAGGAAGGAGTACTTATCCAACTGGACTTCACAGATGGGCTTTGGGTTAACCAGCTCTGAACTGATACTACCCTGATCCTTCATATCTATATTACAAAAAGATATAAATGAAATAAAAATGCAATGACTATTTACATCGAGGACACTAAATTCAAAATAAAGTTGGATCCAATGTTAATAATTTCACAACATTTTCAAAGATTTCCATAGAAATTGCACAGCCTTTCACTGATTGAAGGGCAACCAAAAAAAAAAAAAAATTAGACACACGTAACACTAGGAATAAAATATTCACAGAAAAACGAACGTAATCAAATATATAGAAATGCAATATGTTATATACGTATGCAATGAAATAGGAGTCAGTAATTTAATAAATTATAGGAATTATGATAAATCCATGGTTAAAGAGCGCTTTTATATATAAGTATATTCAAAATATGATTTAATTAAAATGAAGCTCATGTATACTTATATATAAGGGTTAAATTTTTTTTAATTGAAAATAAGCGATGAATTGACCGTAGATTAAATCGAACTTTTTGTATAATTTAAAAAATGCTATCCCTATTTCATAAAAATGATGCATGGAGGTAGGATGTACAGGTCCTAAGCTCTGTAGCTTCAAAACTTTCTAAAGAAAAGCCAGGTAGGCTATATCGAAGGCTAAGTGGGCTGGCCTATTATCGTTAGGCGAGGGTAATAACTTCAACGACCCAAGGGTTACATGATAACGGCTTGTCCTAGGTTCCTAAAGTGGCCCAAGTTTGACCATATCTAATCACGCAAATGATTACTTAAAATAAAAGAATCCCACCTAATTCCCTAAGAAGGCCCATTAGGCCGGGCTTTTTTTTTTCTTCTTAGGACTTGCATCACTAAAAACCCATTAGTACAATTGTAATACAAAAATAAATAAATAAAAGAAAATAATAAAATGAAACCTCATCAATAATTTTTTTTTTAAATTTTCACATGGCTAGCCTATTAGTGTCCCCAGTGGAGTTACCAATTTTGTCGAGCCTTATTTCGATTTCCTTAATTTAACCTATATCAAACCCAGTCTGCTTAATATAAATTCTTTAACATTCAACTTAAGGAAATACTCTTCTTAAAAAATTTTAAAAATTGGAGTTGCTAATCGGTTTAACCGATAAAAAAAAAAATTAGGGTTTTTGGGTGGGAAAACCCTAATTTGATCACTAGTCTGCGGGGATTCTAAAAAATTTAATTTTTAGAAAATTAAATAAAAAAAAAAACCGATTTTGGGGGCTAACCTATTAAAACTAAGTCACTATATGAAAATTTTAAAAAATTGATGGCTTTGTTTTTATATTTTCTAAAAATACTAAAAATAGATATAAATAATTAAAAAATGACTAAGAATGATTTTTATTATTTATTTATTACGAATTTCTAAAAAAAGGAAAAAAAATATATTTTTTAAACAGTTGCCTCCAAAGTACCACCCACTAAAAATAAAATTTTTAGTGGGTGGTTTAATTTTATATTGAAAACCGAGCTAGGTTTACTTTTTTTTTTATCAATTTATTATTATTTTTTTAAAAAAATTAAAAAATCTAAGTTTTCTAGATTAAATAAATAAAAACCTTAATTGACTATCTTTAAAAAACTTAATTTAGATTTATTTTATTTTTTTAGTTAAAAAAATAACCGTAAGTGCCAAAAATATATTTTTATTAAAAAATTACAATTTTTCAAGAAAGACCTAATTTAATAAAAATTGCAAAATAAATAATAATAAGAAAAAAATCCTACACTTAAACAAAAAAATAGTTAATAATAAAAATAAATAACCAATAAAATAAATTAATAAAAATTAATAAAATAAAAAAAATAATGAATAATAAAAAACTGAAAAATCACTTAACGTCGGATCTTCAGTGTTTGTCAGGCGTGTGGGCAGGCATAGGCAAGGTTGGACGATGGTTAGGCGAGGCTGGGCATGCGTATGTAAGCACTGGGCGATAGTGGACGTAACTCTGTGATGCTAGGCGATGGCTGGGCGAGATTTGGGTAATGTTGGGCGATGGCTGGGCGAGATCTAGGTAATGTTGGGCGATGGTTGGGCGAGATCTGGGTAATGTTTGGTGATGGCTAGGCGAGATCTGAGTATGGGCGAGGCTGGGTGATGTTGGGTGATGGCTGGGTGAGATCTGAGTGACGTTGGGCGATGGTTGGGTGAGTACTGGGCGAGTGTGGGCAAAGCTGGCCGAAGTTGGACGATGGTTGGGCGAGACTATGTAGGCGTAGGCGAGATCTGGGCGATGGTTGGGTGATGGAGTAGGTGGATCTGGGCGAGCATTAGGGAAATGTGGGCGATGGTAATGGGCGAAGCTGGGTGATGCAGTAGGTGATAGCTGGGCGAGATCTGGGCTACGTTGGGTGATGTAGTAGGTGACCTAGGCTGTGGCGTGTGGTGTAATAGGTGGTAGCTTAGGCGATGTAGGCGGCGGTTGTGGCGTGCATGTACAGTGGTGATATGGTGGTGTGTATGGTAGCGGTGCATGTGATGTGGGTGGTAGTACGTGGAGTTACGTGGGGGGCATGTATGATTAAAATGAAAAACCCTTCTTGAATTACTGATTGACATGATTTTTATAAGCTCGAAAATCGAATTTATGATTTAACTTAGATTCACCCTAGTTTTTAGAAACCCTAACTAGTTCAGGCTTTTCTTTTAAGGCTTGGCCCGATCCAATTTGGCCCAATTAATTTAATAAATTCTGATTTTGAGCTCCTAAATTGATCTAGCCCAAAACTAATTGATTCAACTCATCTCAATAGCTGATCCAACAACTCAACTTAATTCAACTCAACACGACTTAACTCTTGACTTAGCATCCTATGACCTAACTTGATTTTCTTTTTTTTTTTTTCTATTTTTTCATTATTTCAGTAATTTAATTTAATTTATTTTATTTTTATTTTTTTTATTCATTAACTTTGCTCAATAAAAGATTGGCAAAAATAAGGTGTCTATAGTATATACAAGGAATCCCCTTTTTGTATATACCTTCTTATTATTTTTTTACTTATAATGTTGCCCTAGAGACTTATTATAAATAATCCCTTCACTCTCTCTAAGACCACTTTTATACACCCTTATCTAATTTTGTCAAGTAGTTTAAGATTAGTGGTGGGTGAACCTTGGTATTAACTTGTGCATTGTATCAAGTGAAGTGTCAGGTCATATCGTGCTCATGGGTGTATCATATCCTTCGAGTGGCTCCATGTTAGTTACCCTACTTAGTTCATAGACCTGCTCATTTTGTTTTCTTTGATACCTTTAAAGACCTGCTGGTTCGATCTGCAATAGTAAGTCATAGTGATAACTAAACTTTTAGACACATTATATAATTTTGGTATCAAAGCTTGAGGTTATGACTGAGAGATATGTGGTATTTATGTGTATGTAAGGATTTCTTGTGCGGAGAGTACTTTCAAAACCTTGTGGTGAGAATGTCGAATCTTAGTGTTTAAGGAGAAATTAATGATACTGAGAGTGATGCTTATGGTTACGGTCATGTATCCTAACAAACACCGCATACTACTGATGAGCAGATATAAGACCTTGCTGCTATTGTGGCTAATTTGACTACTTCGGTACGGAGAGTTCTAAAGACTGGGCTACATGAGAGAGTTGTTGAACAGGGTTGAGAGCTGAGAGATAGGCTGAGAAGGCAAATGAATGAATGAGAACCAAAAGGCTTTCCTGTGAACCAAGCACCACCTCGACGTGTCGATAGAGTTACGAGAACAAGGTTAGAGTTGGACATAGTGGAAGAATATGAAGAAGAAGAAGAAGATCAGAACGTCAGGATTGATGAGCGTGAGTTTAGAGCGTCGAGAGGTGCCAAACACTTCAACGTACAGATTTTGAGCTTCAATGGGTCTGGTAGCGCTGATGACTATTTAAATTGGGAGGAGAAGATCGAAAAGGTATTCGATTTTTATGATAATAAAGGTGTTGTTTGCATTAGAGTGGCTACATTGGAATTTTCTAGATATGCGGCAATGTGGTGGAAGAAGCTGCAGAACGTTCATATAAAGGCCCAACGTATAGTTTGAACATGGAATGAAATGAAGAGAGTTTTGAGAAGTAAGTTTGTTCTCGAGCATTATAAGCAAGACACTTTTGGACATCTACAAGACTTGAGGCAGGGTAACCGGATAATGGATGACTATGTCCAAGAATTTTAGTTACTTATGATTCGGTGTGATGTTAATGAACCCGAGACACGAACTATCACAAGGTTCATTTCTGGGCTAAGAACTGAGGTTGGTAACATAGTTAAACTGTAGAGTCTTACAACATTGGACGAAGCCATCTGCGTGCTATAGAGAGTCAAAAGGTAGAGGCGGAACTAGGTGAGTTGAATGCCCAGTAACCGACTTATGCTACTAAATAGAAGTAGCATGTCGAGCCAACTAGGGAATGACCAAGCATTCAACAATTCCAAGGTAAAATGTCGAAGGCAAGCGTCGAGCCAATTAGAGAAGGTCGAAGCAAGAGTAAGACCAAGGAACCTAAGGTTTGAAGAGATTAAGGTCAAAGCTTAGGAAGAAAGACTTGAGAAATTAAATGTTTTAAGTGTCTCGGTTATGGATATGTTGCTATTCAATGTTTGAATCGCCGAGTCATGACCATAAAGGGAGATAAGCCCCAATTTAAAGTAGAAAGTGCCAGTGAAGGATAGGAAGAAGTAGGAGTTGATTAGATGCTAGAAGAATTTAAAGAAAACCCTTACGCCAAGATACCTCTTAAGGGTGGTGTCGCATATTGCTTTATTGTTTAACGATCTCTCAGTGCTTTTGTGGCTAACGAGAATGAGCAAAGAGAGAACCTCTTCCATACAAATTGTTGAGCGAATGGCAAGCTATGTACCGTGATTATTGACAGAGGAAGCTGTACTAATGTCATAGCGCAAAGGGTAGTTAAGGCCGTAAATTTGTTAACCCTTGTACATCCTAAACTACATAAGATTCACTGGCTAAACGAGAAAGGTACGTTACACATTACCGAGCAAGTTAGGGTACTAATTACCATTGGTGATAGGTATGGGGACGAGGTGTTGTGTGATGTCCTCTCCATATGAGCTTCTCACATATTACTCAGCCGATCATGGCTATTTGACCTACGAGTCTTATACGATAGATATAGGAACACCTACATGTTCTGGAAGGACATGAAGAAAATTATATTGAACCCCATGAGTCCTAAGGAAGTGCAAGAAGCCCAGGAGAAGTAGATCACTAGAACGGAAGTCCTTAGTGATTTTCTGAGCTCAATTCACTCGAGAAGCCTCAACCGAGAACTTCATGCTCCTCTTAGCCAGGAGACCCTTGGAGGTTAGAGAAGTCGAGAACTTATCTATTGAAGTGCAATTGCTACTTCAGGACTTTGCCAACCTATTCCCTACTGAGATGCCAAAAGGTTTACTTCCCTTGAGAGGTATTGAACATTGCATCGACCTACAACCAAGAGTTGCTTTACCAAACCGACCCGTTTATAGGCTCAATCTCGAGTAGGTAATTGAACTAAAGAAATAAGTGGATGAGTTAGTGGATCGTGGATATGTCCGTAAGGGCATGAGCCCTTTTACTATACTTGTGTCAAAAAAGGATGGAACATGGCAAATGTGATGATATGCTTGACGAGTTACATGGCGCCTATATCTTTTCTAAGATTAACTTAAGCAGTGGCTACCATCAGATGCGAATGAGACTTAAGGATGAATGGAAGACAACTTTCAAGACAAGGGATGGTTTGTTTGAATGGTTGGTGATACCATTTGGTTTGACTAATGTGCCGAGTATATTTACATGGCTGATGAATCATGTGCTCAGAACATTGATCAACAAATGCATTGTGGTTTATTTTGATGATATTCTAGTTTAGAGTGCTAATCTTATCACTTATGTCAAGCATTTAAGATTGGTGTTCAACATACCCAGCACTGAGAGATTATTCAGTAACCTGAAGAAATGTGTGTTCTGTCAAAGCGAGGTTGTATTCCTCGAATATATTGTTTTAGGGAAGGGAGTTCAAGTTGATGACGAAAAAGTTAGAGCTATTCTTGAGTGGCTTACACCGACTACTGCCACCAAAGCCAGGAGCTTCCATTGTCTAGCCTTGTTTTATCAAAGATTTACTCGGAACTTCAATTCCATAACTACGCTGTTAACTGAATTAACTAAGAAGAACATTAAGTTCAGGTGGTCGAAGAAAGCTTAGAAGAGTTTTGAAGATGTGAAGTTTAAGTTGATATCTACTCTAATACTCATCCTACTAGGTTTCAAGAAGGTTTTTCAGGTTGAATGTGATGTGATAAGGAGTTCAATGCCCTTGTTCAAACACTCTAGAACTGGCAATTATCTGTTGCCAAGATAATTTATCATCTATTTGGATCATGAATCTCTCAAGCATCTTCGCTGGCAACAGAAGCTTTCTCGGCGTCATACCAAATGAGTTAAGTTCTTGGAGACATTTTGTTATGTCATTAGATATAAGAAGGGGAGCACTAATATAGTGACTGATGCACTTTCTTGCCGTCATACCCTTATTATAGCATTGTAAGATAAGGTACTTAGATTTGGCACTTACCTGATTGGTATGAGCATGGCCCATATTTTGGACCCTTAGTGGCTAGGTGTAATGCTGGAGGAGATGCGGAAGAGATTTACTTGAGTCAGGGGTTTTTGATGAAGGGCAAGTAGGTTTGTGTGCTGAGTGGTTTGACAAAGGACCTACTTGTTTGATAAGCTCATGTTGGGGATTTGGCTGACCATTTTGGGGAAAAGAGGACAATTGAGATAATGAAGGAGCATTTTTACTGGTCTGGGATGATGAAGGATGTGTACCGAGTACTTAAGAGGTACGAAGTGCGAGGTGTGTAAATATGCAAATAGGAGGATAGAACCCTATGGAGAACACATACCCTTATCAATTCTAGAGCAGTCGTAGATTGATCTAAGCATAGATTTCATACTCAGCCTTTCCTAAATACCAAGAAGACACAACTCAATCATGGTAGTGGTTGATCGGTCCAGTAAGATAGGCTACTTCATTCCCTGCTATAGAACTAATGATACTTCATTTGTCACTAAGCTCTTTTTGCAAGAAATTGTGTGACCACATGGAGTACCGAGAAGTATTGTGTTTAACTGTAATTCAAAGTTCACGAGCTTCTTTTGGAATACCTTATGGAGGAAGCTCAAACTAAGCTCATATTCAGTACTTCTTGTCACCCCTAAATAGACGGCTAAACTAAAGTTGTGAATAGAACCATCAGTATCCTCCTGCGTGTAACTTTTGGGAAGAATTCTCATGATTGGGACTTATGTTTGCTTATCATTGAATTTTCCTACAATTGCTTGACATACAGTTCGACTAGAACATCACCATTTGAGGTTGTTTATGGAGTTAACTTAAACTTACTCTTGGATTTAATTAATAGTCCAACTATATAAGGGGAAAGTCAATCCGGCCTATATTGTACCGAAGAATTCTAGAGGTTACATTGGAAGATTGTTAAGCAATTGGCCAAAATTGTGGCCCGATATGGAAGTGGGAAGCTGTAGAAGGGGACAAGTCATTTATACCCTTAGGGATCTTGTTTAGATCCATTATAGCAAGGAATGCTTTCCTAGCAAGGAATGCTTTCCTAGCAAGAGGACAAACAAACTATCTCCTAAAATGGATGGACCTTACAGGATCCTTAGGCACATTAATGATAACGCCTATGAGGTTAAATTACCCAAGGGTTTTGGCGTGTCTACCATATTCAACGTTGCTGATTTGAATCTTTATGTGCTCGATGATGATGAAGATCATGATTTGAGGGAAAATCTCCAACAACCCCAGCAAGCTAATGGGTTATCAACTATCGGTCTAATTATTCGCACACGCCTCAACGGCCTCTAATCCCTTACCCGAAGGATTCTTTCTCGTTAACCTGCTGATGATGAGAAATAGTATGCTAAAGGAGGATGGACTGAATTCCTTGGGAACTCAGGGTGGTTATACTATGCTTTGTTTGTTGACTTGTTATCTTGTGCCAATGCCGACCTTCCTCTGGTCAAGAACTCTGAACCGAGTGACCAAACTTTCAACTATCAAGACTCTTCTGCTGAGTAAATGCAGCTAGCTCCTGGTTGGGTACTTCTCTTCTGGCCTCCTTCTAACTTTCACGGTATCCTTTCACTTCTCAGCTTCCTTATTGCCGTAACACCTTGGTTCTTCCCGCTTGTAGTGCTTAGAGAACCCTTTTACGGATCCAATGTCACACTGCCACCTGTCCTCTTCATCTAACATTTTACTATTTTTCCCTTTTTGTTTTTTGTCTTTTTTACCCCTTTTTGCATGTACAAGTAATTCTCTTTTTGTATATACCTTCTTGTAATTTTTTTATTTGTAATGTTGTTCTAGGGAATTATTATAAATAATCCCTTCCTCTTATAAGCTGGATCATCTGACTTTATATATAAGCATTGAATATATTGTTATTGTGAGACAACTCTCTCTAAGTCTACTTTCATACACCCTTATCTAATCTTGCCGAGTAACTCAGGATTAATGGCGGGTGAACCTTGGTATTAACTTGTACGTAGTATCAAGTGAAGTGTCAAGTTGTTTTGTATTCATTGGTGTGTCATATCTTTCGAGTAGCTCTGCGTTAGCATGCGATTGATGAACCACGTGTTAAGACATCTGATTAAGAAGTGTGTCGCGATTTATTTTGATGACATCCTTGTGTACAATACTGATATGCCGAGTCATTGCGAACATCTCTAAGCTGTATTGAATATTCCCCATACTAAGAGATTATTTAACAATCTCAAGAATGTGCTGTTGCCAAAAGGAAGAGGTATTCTTGAGCTACGTCATCAGCGAAGGAGGCATATAAGTGGATGATGAGAAGATTTGAGCAATTGTCGAGTGGCCAATTCTTACTACTTGTGCTGACGTGAGAAGTTTCCATAGACTGGCTTCATTCTATAGACGGTTCATCAAGAATTTTAGCACCCTCGCTATACCACTTACTGAACTAATAAAGGAAAACACTGACTTCTAGTAGGGAGAAAGGGAGGAGAGGAGCTTTGTCGAGATAAAAGAAAGATTGACCTTTGCCCCAGTATTAATTTTACCTAGCTTCAAGAAAATATTTGAGTTGGAATGTGATGAATTAAGTATTAGAATAGGCACTGTCCTAATGTAAGAAAGCCAACCAATTTCCTTCCATAGTGAAAAGCTTAGAGGACCACAGTTAAATTACTCAGTATATGATAAGGAACTCTTGGCGCTGATTCGAGCACTATAAGTATGGTAGCACTATTTACTATTGAGAGAATTTGTTATATATAATGACCATGAGTCGCCGAGGTACCTTTAAAGTCAAACCAAGTTATCGAAGTAGTAGGCAAGGTGGGTTGAATTCCTTAAGAGATTCGATTTTATGATCAAATATAAGCAGGGAAAGAGTAATATAGTTGTAGATGCTCTTTCGAGAAGACACACCCTTCTAAATGAACTGCAGACTAGACCATTTGGGTTTGCGAGTATCAAAGAGTAGTATTCTAAGGATCCACATTTTGGACCCATAATTGTGCGATGTGTTGATGGAAGAATAGTGAATGAGTATCATGTGGAGAATAGCTATTTGTTTCGAAGTGGAAAATTATGCATGTTGACTTGATCCTTAAGGCAGTTATTAGTTAGGAAAGCTCATAGTAGAGAACTTTATGGACATTTTGAAGAAAGAAGAACTTGTGAACTGTTGAATGTTCAATTCTTTTAGCCAAGAATGAAGAGAGATGTATACAGAGTTGTTGAAAGCTATGCCATGTGCAAGAGGGCTAAGTGTCGAGCTAAGCAAGGGAAAGCAATGCCTTTGGCTGTTCTGATAAAGCCGTAGACTGAATTTAGCATGGACTTTATTCTTGGACTACCACGAACTACTCGAGGCAAGATTCTCTAATGGTTGTCATAGATCGATTCAACAAAATGGCACACTTTATGCCCTACTCCAAAACTAACGATGCTTTGGTTATCACTTCTCTATTCTTGCAGGAAATTGTGTAGATCCATGACGTGTTGAGAAGTGTAGTCTCTGATAGAGACTTGAAGTTCTCGAGCCATTTCTAGAGGACTTTATAGTGTCAGCTGGGTACCAAACTACGATTTAGTATTTCTTGTTAGCCTAAAATTGATGGCCAAGCAGAGGTAGTTAATTACACTTTGGGATCATTGCTCCGAGCTGCAGTAGGTAAGAACTTGGCTGATTGGGACGTTTGCTTGCCAATGGTTAAGTTCACTTACAATCAGACAGTGCATGACACCGACAAACTCCCCTGAAAGTATTCTATGGTTTCAATCTCGAGCTGTCCCTCAATCACACCCCTATATTTGTACTCGTGCAAGAGGACCCTGACTCTTCGGCTAAAGCATAATCCCTTTAACACATCTATGAAAATGTCATTTGGCACATTGACCAAGTCACTAAAAGAATACAAGAGAAGACTAAGGGTAAAACAGCTAAACAATTCTAATAAGGAGACTTGGTATAGCTACGCCTCAGCAAGGAACGGTTTCCCAGCAAGAAGAGGAATAAATTATTTATCAAAGCTGAAGGACCGTTCAGAAACCTCGAAAAGATTAATGATAATGCCTATAGATTAGAGCTGCTTGAGAACTATAGGGTTTTTGATGTATTCAACATTATCGACCTTAGTCCATATCACCCGATGGAGAGTTGATTGAAGACCAATTGGATTTGATCCTAAATCCAAATCAATTTAGAGGGATTGATAGAAATTAGGCTACTAGGCCTTTGACTCGTAATTGAGCCTAAGGATTAGAAGGCTCGGCAAGGTAGATTCTTCTGCTCCAGCCGACCCTTATTAAAGCCGAGTATATCCTTGCTTGCCCGTTTTGCATGATGAGTTGAATGACTACCTATTTCTCGCAGATAGTGTACCGAAAAGCGAAAGGTTGAGATAGTAGCTAATCTTCATTCCCACTCATGCCTGGTTAATCACTTACTCGGCATCACCTTTGCTAAGTTGTTGAGAAATAGAGTCCAGACGGACTAAGTCACCCATACTTGGACGAGTAAGTTGGTCATACTTTTTGTTTGTATCTTTTAACGACATCACCAATACAACATTGCTATGTATACAAAATCATGTATAGAATCTGTTAGACAAATGATTGTTTTTCTTGAATATTTAGTTTTACTTTTTTTTTTTTATTTTGTATATTACTTTCTTAAGAAATATCCTTTATTTTCCTTTTTCCTTTTAGACAAGTTGTGTTAACTTATGGGTATAAATACCCTTGTAATTGTAGCTGCATAATCAGATTGAACATCAATACACTTGTATATTTCCTTCCTTATATAGACATTACTTGTTCACTTTCGGCATTACTCTTATCTTAATCTTTAAGTAAGGTTAGATGGTGAGTAACCTCATCGGGTTGATTTGTACGTCATACCGAATTGTGCTATGAGTCTTCAGAAGTTCCATTGATGTGTCACATCCTCTAGAGTTTTTTGTAGGTTTTGGCTTATTTTTCATTCGTCATTTGTCCTTTTCGTACATTCCCTATTACTTCCCTTTTGAGCTTTTTGCAAGCTTGGACCCATAAAACAATCGGCATTTTCTATTCTTGGTCATGGTTTGCAATAGTAACCGTTGTAGGGTTAGTATATAAACCCCATTTGTTTGTACATAGACAACAACTTATGACATCAGAATTATTACAATTTCCTTTCATGAGTAACCCTAGCATTCTCATTATCTTTTAACTTTTATCTATTCCTTGTAGTAAAGAGCAATAGTAAGTGGCCCTATAGTTTGAACTAATGAGTTATATTTGGCAGATTGTTAGATGAGTAGGATTGATTGGTATATCATATCTAATTGGTAGCTACCCAAGTTTGCTAATCTTTTTTTATTTCCTTTCGACTCTTTCCATTGTAGTGTTTTTTCGTGTGTATGACCCTGCAGATACATAAACTTCGTTGGTATTAGAGTATGATTCGAAGGAGTATGTAAAGTTGCATTGGAGTTTTTGGTTCGTATTTGCTATTAGTGGTTGCTGTGTTCCTCTCGTAATTGTTGTAGTGTGTTTGTATGAAGATTCGTGTTTTGGTAAGTGTAGTTCCAGTTGTTACTTTATTTTTCACTACAAAACATAGCAAGTTCATTTTTATTCTATTCAAATGAGTGTTGGATGTTGAAGTTGTTTGTATGTGTGTTAGTAAGATTTTTGGTAGCTAGTATAAGTGTTCGATTATGTATTGTGTTGTTCATTTGTTGGAAAAATATTACATTATGTTAGATTTTTGTATTCAAGGTGTTATTGATGACCAAAGTAGTGGTGCTTATGTTGGTCGAGGTCAGAATGGTAGTAACATCCTTAGGTTAGTCGATGATAAACTAGATCAACACACCAATCTTATTGAGAGTCTGGTTACTACAATGTAAGTCAACAGGTAGCAACCACAGGGAGTACTACATCATAACCCACTTGAGAATGTTCTAGAGAGACGATATGGCTAAGGTGGTTAAGCTAATCATTCGGTTCGACCCCATCGAGTTGGAGGAGTCATAAACCGAGTCGTTAGATGATGGCTGGAGTTAGAGGAGATAGAAGAGGAAATAGATGTCGAAGAGTATATAGAGGAAGAAGAGGTTGAATATTATCAACTAAAAGAACGAGGACATCAAGCCTCTTGAGGACTTGACAATGTTAAGGTTCAGATCTTACCCTTTAATGAAAGTGAAGATGCGAATGAATATATGGAGTAAGAAGAGAAGGTCAAGAAATTGTTTAACGATTATGGGTATATTGATGTCGTTAAAGTGCGACTTGCTATACCGGAGTTTATTGGATATGTTACCATATGGTGGAAGAGTCTAAACGCGGTTAGAATGAGAGATGGACGACGTGGTGTACAATCTTGGGAAGAGATGAAGAGATCATTGTGGGGAAGATTTGATATTAGGATTGTATGATATGCTTAGAAATTGAGTTAATCACTAGGACTTACCATAAGAAGTAGTAACTAGGTAGGTCCTTCAAAGTATTGAAGAAAGAGGGAAAGGATAGGTTGGCAAATACTGTAGCTTCCGTGAAGCTACTCGTAGGATATGAGGCACTCACTAATACGATACAATTTAGTACATTGCCTGATATGATGCATATGTTAATATTAAAGTTCACTTGTTGCTCTTAAGCTACTTGATAAGATTAGATAAGAGTGTGAGAAAAGGGATGTACTCAAAGAAGGGTGATGGGAATCAAGCTATCGGATTATTGACCCGCAATTGAGGCCAAGGACTAGAAGGAATAACAAGACGAATCCTCTTGTTCTAGTTGACTCATGCGGAGGTTGGGTATCTCCTTGTTAACCTATCCTGCCTACCGAGTTGAGTGATTGCCTATCTTTTGCATCTTATATGCCGAGAAGTGGAAGGCTGAGATAACTACCCGTCTTTATTCTCACATATGCCTGGCTAATTACTTACTCGATTACACCCTTGTCGAGATGTTGAGAGAAAGAGTTTAGACTGACCAAGCCACCTTTACTTAGACAAGCAAGCTGTTTATACTTTTTGTCTACATCTTCCAACAGTATCACCAATATAGTATTACCATGTGTACAGTATCATGTATAGAATTCGTTCCATCAATGGTTGCTTTCTATGTATGTTCATTTTTACCTTGTTGTATCTTATACATTACTTCTTTAGGAAATTCCCTTTTTATCTTTTCCTTTACCCCAACTTATGGGTATAAATATCCTTGTACTTGTAGTTGTAAGGAACAAAAGTCGATTATTCTTAATATACTTGAGTATTTTCTTCCTTGCGTAAGCACTGCTTGTTTACTCTCGGCATCACTTTTATCCTAACCCTTGAGCAAGGCTAGGTAGAGTAACCTCACTAGATCGATTTGTGCATCATATTAAATTGTGTTGTAAGTCCTCGAAAGTTTCATTGGTACGTCATATTTTCTGGAGCCATTCATAGGTTCTTGCTTACTCTTCATTCCCATTTGTCCTTTCATACATACCCCATCACTTTCTTTTGAGCTTCCTACAAGTTTAGATCCATCTAGCAACTGGCTTTATTTGTTTTTTGTCACGATTTGCACTAAAGGGTATCTTACAAGAATAAGGATATTCATTAACTTGTAAGGTGTAAGCTTATTGCTGCTATAGTAAAAATGACTATTTATAAGAAGTCCTTTAGGGCAATAATATAATAATGGAAAATTAAATAAAGGACACTGTAAGAAAGAGATTCTTATAATGCTAAAAAGAGTAAATATGACAATTGATAAAAAGGAATAGAGTACAAGTGTTAGGAAAGTAGGGGATAGGTGGTGGCCTATCAATGGGTCTATGTTTTGGGATCTTGGGGCTCTATAGTTAAGCAGAGTTGATGTTGGAGCTGTTGTTGATGAGTTGTGATGAGAGCTGCTGAGGTTATTGAATGACGTTGCAGTTTAGTAGGATGGAAGCGTAAAGCTCGGCATATTGTGTCCTTGGATTTGGTACTCAGCAGGTTGGTAACTAGGTAAGAGTTCTAGTAGAGCAAAGTATGTTAGAGCTGTATCCTTAGGGAGTTCTTCCATAGATCTTCTATGTACTAAAGCTCGTCCTTAGCAAGCAGATAAGAGAGAATCCTTCTAGTGAGAGATCGATGGCCTCGGAAGGTGTGAGTGAGGAGTTCGATAGTTGGTAATCCATCAATACCGTCCTTAATTGCTTTGGCTTCATTTTCCTTACTAATGATAGATGGTATTGGCAAGGCAATGGCTTATAGAAGCTCTTCTGTTGAATCTTAACATACAATACTCGGGCCTCCACATTGACGATCAACATCAATTGAGGCATTATAATCCACTTCCTCATGTTGATGTTGTAAGCCCACATTGTTACACTGCTGTAAAATCAAACGACTTCCTTGTTGGCTTATTCTAACCTAATATAAACCGGATTTAGATGATTCCTTAACAATGGTTGAGATATAACTATGAGGTTTGGCATGATGTCGTTAATAACACATATGTTCTTGTGTCTCCATAGATGACAGCAGTAGCTTGTAGAAAATCCTTCGTACTTAAAGCTGAGAAGTCCCTACTCATTAGAATTTCTTCAATCCATGCTGTTACTGATTGTGTCCTTACATCATTAATATTTATATTGAAGATGGCATGCTACATCGTGCTAGCCCAGTGACAATAAAAAGTAAGATGCTCCAGTCTTTCAATTTCTTCACAGAAATAGCAAGTAGGAGTACTTCTAATATGCTTGCAAAAAAGATTGAAATTAGTAGCTAAGGCATTCATGCATAGTTTCCACAGTAAGTGTTTATGTTTTGTTGACAACTTAATCCCCAAATACACTTCCAGATCATTGGATTGATTTCATGAGAAGACAAGGATAATCCTGAAGTAGTACAAAAACTTTGAGTAAATATATTATGGTAAAAGCTCTTGATAGAATATTGTCTACTCCTTTGGTGCAACCAAACCAAAACATCATTCTCCATAGATGCAGTAACATGAATACATTCAATAGCAAATATTTCCGTCTCCGTTAATAAATATAAAAAAGAATCTAAGACCTAACATTCATTATCTTTATCCATAACATCCTCCACTCACAAGTCTTTCAAATGTATAGGTACATCTCTCACTCATAGAGAAAAATTTTGGCAGAGATGGAAATCTATTGACCTCTCCAAAAATTGATAAACTCTCCATAGTAACTCCCTAGAGATATCATCTCTTCCTATAAGTATACTTTGCCAAGCCTAAGTTGCCTTTCCTCCTCTTCTACCATTCAAGAAATCTTCATGAGGAAAGTAAATACTTTTAATTAGCTTACCAATAATGAATCAAGATTCTGTGACATCCTCTAAGCCAATTTTCCTAGCAAAGTCGAATTAAAAGTTTTTGAATCTCTAAAACCAAGATCCCCATACTTCTTTCTCTTAGATAACTCTTTCTAGCTTTTCCAATGAATTTTATTTCCACATTTACCTTCAAACACAAACATACACCAAGCCCCATACCCCTACACCACCCCTCCCCTCCCCCCCCCCCCCAAAAAAAAAAAAAATTGCTAATTATACTAGCTCATATAATAAGTAGGGATAGCATAAGCTACCGGCTTAATAAAAAATTTTTACCCACTAGTGGATAATAGACTACGTTTCTAACTTGCAAATTTTTGTGCAATCTTTTCCTTCACACATGCTAAAGCCTAAACCCTAGATTTCCCTTAATACATTGATACACCTAAATATTTACTTGGTTTACTTTGATGATTTATGTTCAATACTTCACTATATTTAAATAGTAATGCATTAAGAGTCAAAGTATTGAAAATAAGAGAACTTCTGTGAAAGTTAACTTTTGACCAAAAAAAGAACAATAAGAGTCCAAAATATTTTTCAAAACTTGCAAAGTATTCCTTATTATTGCAACAAAGAGTAAGGAATCATCTGCAAAAAATAAATGAGATAACATAGGACTGTATTTTCTTATTTTTATTCCTTTCAAATTACTTGTTGCGGTTGCTTTTTGAATCAACAAAGATAAACATTTAGCGACAATGATAAACAAGTAAGATGACAACGGGTCATCTTGTCTGATCCCTTTAGTTTAGGAAAAATAACCAACCCTTCTACCATTGAACATAAGATTAAAGGAAACAGACTTCACACAATTTATCACCTAATTGACCCAAATATTAGAAAATTGAATTTTTGCATCATTACCTCTTGAAAAGCCCATTTTACCTTATTATATGCCTTAGCCATGTAAATCTTTATAGTGAAATAGTTTTATTTATTTATTTTTTGTTTCTTATTAAGTTTTAAAAAATGGAAAACCTCATGAGCCATAATGATGACCTAATAGGAATGCACTTTGATAAGGTGAAATGACACTATGTAACAACGATTGTAGTCTATTTGCCAGGACTTTAGAAATGATTTTATATATAAAATTACATAAACTAATCGGATGGAATTGTGAAGTATTTTCAAGGAAAGCTACCTTAAGGATTGACACTAAATTAGTGTCATTAAAATGTGGAGGAAATAGACCTAACTAAGGAAAAACTAAACACCTTAAAAAATATAAGGACCAATAAGATGCTATTACGATTGATGGAAGAGGTCATTGAATCCATATGGACCTTTATTAAAATTGGCTTTTTGAGATGCAATTTCATTTCATTTTGAAAAATTAAATTCAAGTAGTGTATTTTTGGGATTTTTTTGCAACTACCATATTTTTGGAATTTGTTTTAATTTTTGCAATATTTAATTCCTTTTCCCATTAAAATAGGCACTTAAAAAGTTTAGGTATTTAATTGTAAAATAACCCAAAGTTAAAGTACTAAACTTAAGATTATCTCTCTTAAATATTGCACTTAATCTATGTTATTATTTCATGTGGGATTATAATAGGTAGGGTACAAGCTAAAAGTTTCTACCTTGCTTGAATTGATCACCCATAAACATATATATTGTAACTTGTATGACATTTTACTATATTATAGATAAAATTTATTTAGTGTATTTATACATTAGGCATAAAAATAAAAATATAATAGATAATTAAACGCGATAGATGTTATTGATAAATATATTATGTATAATATATCGTATATTGTTAGATAAATGTTATGAATAATTACCTTCACATTGTATTTATAATTATTGATTACACGCTATGATATCTTTTATTACATACATATAATATAATATAATATAATAATGTAATGTAATGTAATTGTGTTACACCGAAAAAAAAAGCGATGTGATTGTATATAACATCTAAACTAAAATACCATTACCACACAATATGTAACATATAATTATTAATGAAATATGTATGTGTTATATGATGTAATTTAAATGTCATGTTTTATAAGTTAGATACTTTATATGTCAAAGATATATGTAATATATATTCTATAACATATGATGCAACTGGACTTACAATCAAGCAACCGATGACAATTATACTATAATTATAACATATGACATAAGTATACAATATTTTTGTAGAAATATTATATGAACACAAATTCGATAATTATAACATATAATTATTGATGAATATGTTATTAAGCTAAAATATCCTGTCCGATTCCACTCCAAACAATATATAATTTTTGAAAACTATTATATTAAGGGAAATCATCATTAAGATATAAAGATAAATAGTGGTAGTTTCTTTTAACTAACATTTTCTCATAAAATAATTACAAAATTAAGGGGAAAAAAAATTAAAATTCCACCTTATTTATGACTTGTAGTTTCGAGCTCCTGCATCCCCTCCATTAATGAATGGAATATATTATAAATTCAAATATGTTATATGGTGTAGATATGTAATATATTTATCTATAATAACTTGCATTCTAAATAGTCTATGACATTTATTAGACTAAAAAATAACATAAATTTCCTTTATAACATAATAGCATGTGTAAAATGCAACTTTTATATTGCATATATATTTGTTATATTGTATCAAAGATAATATATATAATTTACATGATAACATATGTGATCTTTACAATCTAATAAAATATACTATGTCTAATCTATGATCTTCTCACATTTGTCTGTGATTATATGTTATAATTGACATTATATGTATATTAGAGTTAACTTTCAACTGATTATAAGATAAGGGATACTTTTAATTCGAATGGTAATTTAACAAATTTATTGGGATAAGTTAGTTTTAGATAGTTATAACACTAAAATTGCTCTCTTATACTTCAAATTGTATATATAGATTAGATATATAATTTTAAATAGAATATGGAAGCATATGATAGATAGTTAGATATTATTATTAATGTCTTATAAATATACATAGACTTAGAGAATGACTGTTTTCAAATCGTGAATCGGTATGGAACCATCTCGATAGCTCATCGAATTGGAACTAGCCTGCTTATGGTAGGCTTGAACGGGCTAAAGACCCATAGCTTCATATTACTCTAGGTGGTTTAAGTCTTTGACCCCATCTAAATTGGCTTGAAACATTCTTTTTTAATTTACATGTATATTTATACATATTTTATATTGCATATATTATATTAACATATACATATTATTACGTGTTATGACTTAAAGAGGTAAAGTTATAATAATTCCGCTGTGTGAACTATTCTAAGATAGAAGTTAACTTTACAGCTACTATGATAGATCTAATTTATACTAAGCATATTCGTCTCTATCATTTTGAAACATCCAATTCAATACTTATTTGTTATAAACCTTAGAAATAATCTTTTGAAATAACTATTAAAACAAACTTATAATTTGACTTTACAAAATAATGGTAGTAAAACCTACAAGTACATATAATTCCATATACAGACCAGAATATTGAAACCGAACCCATTGAGAAGTCCTATGTAGTTTTCTGTAAAAGTTAAGAAAGTTAACAATAAGAACAATAACCAGCCATTTTTTTCTTAAACCTCACTCCCTATCCTAATTTGTTAGTACTTTAGTTTTGGGTAAGTATTTGTAATCTATTTAGATTCTGTAAAACAAACTATAGGAGAATCAGTGACAACTTACTTAGTATGTAAGGTAGGGATAAAAGTATGCATTCAATACAAAATAACTACAGTTGTCAATTAAGTTAGTTAGATGCAAAGTCTATACAAGTGCCATCGCATGACGTTATCCAATTCATTGTAAGATTAGAGAAATTACATCCACTCTAATCTGAGTTGAGGATTTTAACGTCTCACACATTAATAAAAACCAAACCGGTGCTTATACAATGGAGAATACCTTGAGCTTGAGACTACCTTCAAGTCACGGTCTCCAACCTTATTGCAACACCCTTTCCTATTACTTAGTTTGACTATGGATATGAAAAATATCATTTCAGTTATCTTCATTGAAGGGTCCATGTTTGGCCAGAGAATTTTAATTATTACCCCTAATAGATTGAGATGTATATCGAGTTAGAATTTATGTCGAGTTTGAGTTAGATTGTTTTCTAGGGTAATAATCCAATTTCAAACAATCTAGCTAAAGCCGTATCATGAATAAACAATACATACAACTTAGCTCTCATAGCATTAGAACAATAGTTAAGCGTTGGCACTACATACATAGAGACAACTAAATTATAACCACAAACAAATACATATTAAGGCTTCTAAGTATTTTTAAATAATACTTAGAAATTCAGTAAAGTATTGATCTCATTTACTTGTAATTACATTTACTCAAATCGATTGCTCCTTTATAGTTTCCTTTGTATTGATTTCCTATATACATGGCAAAGCTTTAGAGTTAACATAGCTATGAAAGTGTTACAATATATTGAATTTATTTAATCTACTGATTATATCATTATCATGAAATGTTAATGTTATTTAATAACATATACATATTTACTGTAAATAGGAATATTGATATTTAAAAAATATACAATAAAAAAGTTTACATGTACGTAAATACATATGTATAAAATATATTTCATATAGGCATATATTTGTTGTATTTACTAAAGAATAGATGTTGATAGGTTATCTTTCTTTTTTAAAATTTTAATATAAACATAGATATAAGTTCATACTTAGGATTCCCATACGCATAAGTACGCGTGCCTACAAATATATACACATACACACACGTACACACACATATATTTATATATAATATGGCAAATGGATTTTAAACCATATAAATATACTTTGTAAACAAGCTTTCCAATTTATAATATAAGCTTACCTATTGTAAGTTATACTATAGAGAGGAATTAACACATATATTTACACAAAGGCACACACTAAGGTTCTATATTAGACATATGATGTAGTTTATATTACGGAAGTAATGCCTTAAATAACTTTGATACATTATACCATATATCACTTATAATATAAAGTTTCAATTGTATAGTGATGTAGATTCTTTCTTAGGCTTACTTTTTAGTTTTGGAGTAGCCGTGATAAGTCGATATTCTTTATATGCATTGTAATAATATTTGTTATATTATATCATATAACGATACCCAAATTTGTCATATTTATACGTTTGAACTCGTAAGAATACGACGACACGCAATGTGGCTCGATTTCAAATTCAGGAAAGACCATTTACTAATATGCATTCCGGCCTAATAGTGAAAAACATTCTCTTCTTATCATATCCTCGTAGCAAGTACAGTAAATGAGGATTTAATATAGAAACTAGAATATGTGTATCTATCCCATCTATAATCCAGATATATCACACATTAGCTTATAAATATCACAAATATTGTATATTTTCCTTTCACCATCGATCTGACCAACAGCTGGTTATTATTAGCAGGTTACTTTGTAATCAACGAGAAGAATATTATTAATAACACAAATAAATCCCTAATTTCAATTTAAGCCACTTCATATATCATTTGTATGACAGCTAGCATAAGTCATTAGGTAATTTAATGCAAGTTTTACACTAAAATAGAGGTAAAATAGTACTAAACTTGAATATAAAAACTGTTGAATTTGGTTAGCAATTTATTTACATCTTCAATCTTTCACTACCACCACCAAGACTTCCTCACTAGTACACCTTCGGATCAGCTTTGGCCGCAGTGAGTTGATGGATATAAATTGGAGAGGACATCGAGTGGATTCCTTTTTCTTTTTTTTTTTTTCCTTTTTCCTCTCCCTATTAATATTTTCTTTTCCCAAGGCATGTATATTCCGCATAACTAGTGGAGCATTATTTTTAGTTAAAGTTTAGTGAAATTCATGCGATGGGCCAGCACTTAGCTAAAAAGTCTAAGTGTTTTGTTCTCAAAGCTCCAAATCCTTAAGTGTCAAATTGTCCACTTACGTTAATGTAATTTGGTAGTCAGCTCCTCGCAACATCCAGACAATGAGTTGATGATGATGTAGACTATTGATTCAACTAAATTACAAATTATGGTATTTCGAGTATGTTTTAACTATATTTTATTATATTACATGTCGATGTAAATTATTTATCTATTATTTGTAACTAGTTATTACATTCATTTGGATACTCCTTTTCACTTTTTATCTTCTATATATAATATATAGTATAACCTAAGATCCTATTAATTTCTAGAGCTCGAATTTCACTTTTTCAATAAATAATTGATAATATCGGTATATCTAACCCTTTTATGATATATTAATATTCTATTATCCCGATTCAGATTTTAACACCCAAGCTTAATAACATTCATAAAATTATAGAATAATTATACTATATGTACATATATTTTCTACATACTATTTATTTCATTTAATAATTTTATTACTTGTCTAATCTATCAAACTATTGATTCATATTTCACGCACTTTCAATAATTATAGAGTAGTACATTAAAATTAGATATTTTAGTTATATTTTAATTATTTTATTATATTATTGAGATTTATGCATATGGTCTCTCTTTCATTAATATTCCTAACCTATATGTAAATTGCTAACTCAATTGAGTTATTTTTACGAACACCCTCAACTTGACTGCTTGATACCTAAACACAAAATACAAGCTTATATACTAATTATACTGGACATACATACATGCCCTCTAAGTAGTGTGTCATGTCATCTTATAAATATTATTGTCCATATAATTTATCTTTAAGTTGTTGTTAAGTATTAGAACCCAGCTTAAGTGTTTTAAATAATGTATGTAAAGATTATCTTTTTAACTATTTTATAATTTTGTTATTATATTTACAAAATCCAAACTTGCATAATTTATTATATAATATTCTCTCTTACTTTTTTTTTTTCCTCCTTTCCAAGACTTAACCATTCTACTTTTGCAAATGCCTTAAAACTAAATGCTTGACGCTTAGTTACTAAAGTATGTAGCTTACAATTCATTGGACTTAATAGGTTACATGATTACCCTACATCTTAATGCTAAATCTAAACTGCATATTTTATGGGGTCTTACATCATGTATTCTGCATATTAACATATTATATTATATATATTAATATATTATATATATCATATATAATATTAAAATATATAATATAATATATGCATATGATATACGTAATATATATATATATATATTGTGCAAACCTAAAAGCTAAAAAAAAAAAAAAATGAAAGGAAAATTTGGTTTATGAGCTCAAAACTCGACCCATAAACTAGCAGGCTTCATGAATTGACCCCAAATTGACTCTAGACGGGTTGGCTACAATTTAATGAAATATTGAACCGTGATCTAGCGATTCTAGATCGGCTCAGGCCTGGCGCTAGTTCTAAATATACATATCCACATGCTATGAAGTTTTTCTTGTCAGTTTGAAATTTGAATGTTTCCATCTCTCGGAAGTGAATCGTCCAGGTAATTCGGTATGTTAGTTTTGAAACGAGAATACACAGCTGAGATCAAGGCTTATCATGTTAAATTTTCCGATTGTTTTTTCGGCCTATAGATACGACCCGTCGTGCCTTTGATTGTAACAACAAAATTTAGTAAATAAAGCTTTTCCTTCTTTTATTTATTTATTTTTAATAATCTATTTCTCTCTTTCTCAGTTTCACAAAGAGTCAATCTTCAATCCTTTGTTTTATATCCTCCTCAATAATACGATGACGATGACGGTAGTTACAAGGCTATTGAAAGCTCCCCATTGACTTCTACCTTGTATTTTCTTTTCTTTTCAACGTTTTAAATCTATCGAAATCATAGTTTTATTCCCTAATTTCATAAGAATTTAAAACTTTTTTCACGGCAAAAGATCATGTTCTAACATTCTTATCTACCTTTATTCACCATTGCAATTTTCGCATTTGGGATTCCTCCTTTATTAATTTATCCTTAGAAGCTACGACCAATCTTTCTAATCCTTGTTCGTGTTGAACGCTTCAATACGTGATACCTATAAAAATTAGTTACCCAAGAATTCCATCGTCCAAGCCCCCGTCATCTGCACCTACGGGGTCATGGAACATAGCCTTTGGTTATTATAACTTGGGTCCTGTAAAAGTCACTTGGTATAATTGTGTTAATATCATGATATTTTATATACGGTAATGATTTTATTTGGCAACGCCACCATCCGACTCCAAATCAATAATCTCCACCAAAGCAAGAGTCAGCCTTGGATCAACATGACAATAAGGATCGATGCTAATTCAATGCAACTCGAAGACCCGTTTGCTTATTCACTTGCTGGAGATATATAACCCAGGTGATTCTACGTTATTAAGTGATTGCATTTGCTGCTGGAAGTTACAAGCAAATGGATAGCTCTTTATCGGATCGGATACATAGGTCCGTATAGGGTAAGTACATAAGGCAAGGACAGCTCTCTATTAAAATCTACGACTACACAGGGCGAGATAACTCTTCATTAATCATGTGAAGCAATAAGCAAGAGATTGAGGCAATTAAGAAGCCATCTTAGTCTTATATGTTTTTTGTGAGGATGTTTAGCTCATGCCAGCCATTTCGGCTCATGCTATCATGGTTTGTGTAATTGAATAATGAGAATTTTGGTGGATAATTGTCCAAAAGACAAAACGCTTTTGTAAATGAATCATTTAAAGTTATTTTTTTTTCCCTAAAATAACAAATTAATGATTGTTATTATTTAAATTTTTAAAAAATCTAGACAATAGAAATCATTAATTTGTAACTTAAGAAACTTTCGAGAATCTAAATCCAAGACTTTTTGTTCTTTTACTAGCAATGTTGCTTTTATTATTTTAAAAATAGTTTCTTCTTCTTTTTGGCCCAAAAAAAAAAAAAAAAATTCCTACTTTAGTAGTGGAAAAGCATTTTCCTTTAGTTTTCCAATTTTGAAGAATTTTTTTGTTTAAAATTGGAAAATTTCCTAAATTAAAGGAGGCCTTAATTTTTTTATACATTTTATTCGAGTTGATTATAAACCTTTTCAAACATATATACCAAATCTTTTTTCTTCTTTTTTTTTTGAATAAGATAATTAACATAGTGCAAAATATCGAGAATTCAAACAACCATAGAACTAAAAAACCCATCCTACTTGGGATCTAATATATCCTACATGCCAAGTATGGAATACACTTTGGTCCATGCTTGAGTTGATAGCGTAAAATGCATGAAGGAAACTTAAAATTAAAAGAAAAACTAGTATTCTAGGTGAGGCCTTCCTTTGTTAGATCATCGGCAACTTAGTGTACCTCACATTAGATCCTATGAAAACAAACATATGAAAATTTATTGATCTCATTCCTGCATGCACAACATACAATAGAGGTAAAATTAGTATTAGCGCATCCTTTTTCAATGAGATCTGTAGCTAACTGGTAATCTGATTCAATAATAATGTCGATCCACTCCTTTTTCTTGCCATCCTCATTACATAAGCAATTGCCCATGCTTTTGCTTCAATGGGAGCAACTTCAACTAATTTCTTTACTAATCCTCCAAGAATACGATCAAAGTGGTCCTTCGTAACGACTGATGTAGAAGCTCTATCTCCCTTTTTTGTTACAGCGGTGTCACAATTCAACTTAATAATAGTTAAGTAAACAAGATAGTTTTTTCAAACAATAAGTTGACATATTTGAAATAATGTTTAGATCCAAATTTAAAATATGGCTACTTGTGTTTGTGTGTATATATATATTTCCTGATGTTTGTTACACTCATAGTTTTTCTATGTAAATTTAATAATCTTTCACCAAGATAAATCTATTAAAAGCCTTAAAACACCCACCCCCCTCCTCCCCCAAATTTGCTTATATCAATTTAAAAGTGTAGAATTTAGTTGAATTGATCCACTTGAGTATTCATGTTTCAATCAATGTAACAAAGCAACCAATTTGCAAATGAATGCAGTACTGAATCAAAGCAAAGACTTAGATTTGAATCATCAACATACCATAGCGATAAGACGTTAAGAATCAAATGCACAAGATCAACACACCATTGCTCTAATACCATGTAGAATTGAAGGAGAACCATCAGAACATGAACCAAGAAAGTGCCGTGAGTGAATTAATGGAAAACTTGTTTTAACAGTTGATCTACTAATATTTTTATCAACTGAAAAAAAAAAATAGAATCTAACTAATCTACTATCTAATCAGTTTAACTAATCTAATTGGCTAACTAATCTGACGTGTATTAATTAGCTAATGACAATAAATAATAAAGCTACAATCTCTACATGCCCCCTTAAGTGGGGCTTCGACAAAATCCCAACTTGGAACTAAGAAGAGATAACCAATCAGTAGGAACAAGTTTAATAAAAATATCAGCAACTTGTTGATGAGATGAAACATATTCAATACGAAAAAATCCTTGTGAAATATGATGTTGGATGAGGAGAACATTGATGTCAATGTGTTTGGTTCGTCCATGTTGATAATGATTAGATGCTATTAGCTTAGTAGACCTATTGTCACAAAATAAAGGTATTGGTGATGAAATTGGAATGTGTAAGTCCTGAAGTATAAATGAAAGCCTAAGCAATTCCTTGACAGCAATAGTAGCACTGTGGTATTTAGCCTTCGCTGAAGAAGTGTTCACAATAGGTTGTTTTTTGCATTTCTAAGAAACTAATGAATTACCCAGCAAAGCAAAAAATCCAGAAATAGATTTATGATCATTGATAGCGTAACCCCAGTCAACGTTCGAAAAGACTTGTAAGTTTAAAGTATTGTTGACTAGAAAAAATAAACCAAAATCAATTGTGTCTATAAGGAATTGGAGTATTTATCTTTCTAATCCCTTTAGTACTCGAGCTTGGTTGCGGGTCAATGGTTCAGTAGCCTGCTTCCCATCATACCATAGCGATCGGACGTTAAGAATCAAATGTGCAAGATTAACATACCATTACTCTAATACCATGTAGAATTGAAGAAAGGCCATCAGAACATAAACCAAGAAAGTGCTGTGAGTGAATTAATGGAAAACTTGTTTTATTAGTTGATCAACTGATATTTATATCAACTGTAAACAAATAACAAAATCTAACTAATCTACTATCTAGTTAGTTGAATCTAACATGTATTAATTAGCTAATAACAATAAATAATAAAGCCGTTATCTCTACAAAAAGTGTCAATCAATCCTAAATTTTTCTTTTTATGATGTAGATTTTGTTGAAGTGGCTACATACAAAAAGTATTAACAAGTATACACTCAACATAGATTTATGAACTTAACTGATCCTCATGAAATAGAACGATATTATTACGGCATACATGTAAATAGTAAATGAAATTTATTTTTGCAAAGCTAATTCGTTACCTCAAACCCTACTGATAACTTTGATTTTAAACATATTTCATATGGTGAATTTATAGTATTTTCCTCACATTTTTTGTTTTCTTTAAAAAAATTTATACTTAGTAAAATTTTGATTTCTAGGTTTGAACGCATTCTAGGATTGAAAACGAAGAAAATGAATCAAATTTCACTCAATTCGAAGTTCAAACGAAGAAGTTATGAAGTTTTGAAGTTACACAGCCTGGGACATGACCCAAGCTGTGTCCATGCAGGGAACTTGGCCAGGGGCAGAAAGTTACATGACCTGGGGATACGGTCATGTCCCAGGTCGTGTCTGGTAAAGAAAACGGAAACCTTTTGATACACTATAAAAGGATAGATTAGGTTTTCACAAGAGATAAGAAACATTAGAGAAGACAAGAGACTTGAGGAGAAGGAGAGGAAAAAAGGCGAAAACAACACTGACTTCAAGATCGGAGAGATTTTTTATCAATCAAAAGGGTTTTTCGTGTTTTATTTTATGTTTTTTATGGAACTCGTTTTTTATTTCATTATGATAGCTTAGAATTCGTGTATTTAGGATTATAGAACCTAGGGTTTCATGTGACTCTTGGGTTGATTTATAAATTTCAATAAAGTTTCTATTTTTGCTTGATTCAATTATGTCGTTTAATTGTTAATTTATATTTTTAGAATATCAATATATGATATTATGCATGTTGATTGAGAAATTACATGTATAATTAGATCTTTACATAATTGGAGAGAATTGCATGTATACTTAGAGATAAGATACATGTTTCTTTCGAAAAGTTAATTATTTGTGTGGGAATTCATTATACATTAATGCAATTCTAAATTATATTACTAAGTGAATAAATTATATTACTAAGTGAAGAGATTCCGGTAAATAATTTAGGATTAGCGTTAATATGCTTGAGAAAGGTATTAACTTTAGTTTTGAATCCCTCCGGTCAAGAATAATAGAAATTGAATTGAATATATTTTAAACGGTCACATGTTAAACATTAGGGGAAATAATTCCTAAATATGTTATTATTTTCTTGAAATCGTTTTTAATTTTATCGCTTTTTCAAGTGCATAATCAAGTCTTATAATTAAGTTAGTTTGTTAATTTTAGTATTTTTAATTAATTCAAACTTTCATAATTTTCCGGTTAGATAATAAAGTTAAGGTTAATATTAGTACTCGAAATCTCTGAAGGATTGACTCGGACTCACATCCGCTATATTAGAACTGATAGATGCACTATGGCAAATAAAGCTAAATTTGGCAAGCGTTTCCTGCATTCAAAATTTTTAGACGCATTTTGATTAGGGCACTTGGTATCTCCCCTTAGAGTAAGGTCTTATGAAATGCCATTGGATTGTTACCCGTTGGATAAATCACTTCATCGATTTCAAGCAAACAATTCTTTAGGAGTAAGGATTAATTATGTATACTAGCAAGCTTATGCATATAGAATCAAATATGGCGATAAAATAGAATTTTAAGCATAGAACGCAGAAGGTTATTTTGTGGTAATGATTTTGCAATTTTAGTTGGAAGTTAGTGATAGAGATATAAACAAATCAAATTATTCGTAAGTTACTTGAGTTTGACTTGATAGTTACTCGAGTTTAATTAAGAAAAAAATTAGTTGAGTTCAAGCTTGTGCTCAAGCTACTTAAGTAGTTAATTGAGTCGAGGTTCAGTTTTGTAATACTTAGCTTGATTATACCTTACAGGCCTAATTGAAGCTCAAGTCGGATATAAATGTCAGTTAAGTTTAAATACTAATATTATTACAATTAAAAAAAATATGTTTTTAAATAAATCAAGTTTAAATAAACTTAATTGAGTTGAGTTTGAGCTTATTCATTATCACTTCAAGTAGAGCTTAAACTTAAGTTTAGCATTATATTGACTTAACTCGACTCATTTACAATCTTAATTAGTGGTATTCAACTATTTAATGATGTGATGGGAAGTTACTGTGTTACTATTATTCTTATATCAAGTTGATTTGTAATATTATATATAAAAAGAGAGTTTTTATACATCCAAAATAACTTCTCTGGCTTCAATATTATAGATTTATTGAATAGTCTTAGCTTGAATACTTGGTTACTCTTATAGCACTAAATTATGAACATAAAAGTTTAGGTTTGCCCATGATTTAATTGACATTAATTCTCAAGCATAATTAAATGAAAAAAGTAGGCGTAGAATGAAAATAATTTGTCTCGAAATTGCTCGGAATGCAACGTAGTCAACATAATGGGTATAGTTCTATTGGACGTGATGCTTTTTGGTCCTTCATCCTCCATTCTATCTCTCTCTCTCTTTCTATCACTACAAACTTCCATTTATCATGCTTTGTGTTCCTTTCAAGTTTATAGTGAAATCTCTCTCAATAGCTTAGTGACTGTTATTGGTAGGGACTAGAGGATTAGCTTGACTTAGCCTTAACCCTAACCCTATCCCCACAACCCACCATATATTCATGAACAGCTAAGTACTATTCGTTGTGTACTCTTTTGTTATCTACTGCGTTCCTACCATCATTTGGTGTAATGGTATGCATATTGGAATAGTCAATGTATAATTGAGTTTTTTTTTTATCAATGTAATGAAGCTACAATTTAAATCACCAAAAGGATCTTCACTATTAAGGGTGTTTTAAATCAATAATCTAATTTGTTAGTGGAAAAAATGTAAAATTCCTAAAAAAGAGTAACTCATAAGTCATTCCTATGTTATTGAGATTTCAACAAGAAGAGTTAAGCTAAAATTGATTGTTTGACTCTATTATATGTAGTATATGTCAAGACTTATCCAACTCTATTGTAGGTAGCATATGAGCTATTAGCAAAAAAAATGGACAACATGGACGAAATATTAGAAGGTAGTGATAGTTTAAAACCGCACTTTAAAATACATATGTATATAAGTATAAAAGTTATACAATATCTCCTAGTGATAGTGAGTATCACAAGTATGACTTCGAGATGAACTCTTGGAAATCTATCGGTCATATGCAGTGGTTGACATGCAAAAAACCCCTTATAGGGGTGCTAATGAGAGCCCTCCGATGCTCAAGTTAATAAGAAAAGTAAAGAATTTTGAGAGAGTGTGTGAGTGATAATTGGCTAGTGAGTGTTTCCAAAAGATTCAAGATCTTCTTACTAAGTGCCTCATTTCCTATTATAGGTTAAGGGAGATGACCTATTCAGATATGTAGCACGAAAAGATTAGTTGGAATAAAATTTGAGGAGGTGGCTCTGCCAATATGAGAAAGGACTTTCACCTCTCTACTGATTGGTAAAATCTTGGGGATTGGGCTTGTCACATTGGTATAGGCAGTTGCCATAACCTGACGGCTAATTTATAAGTTATATGTCAAGAGATTATTCTACATTTAATAATGAGAAAAAAAGAGACAAATAAGGTAGCGAGCTTGGTTGCACATGGTAGTGCACCTCTTAGAGGCTGCCCAATGTGAGGTGTACTCCTCCCAAGAGATTGGAAGTTGAAACATCGAGTCTTTGAGTAAGGACTCTTTGAGTGCTCAAAGCTTAGACTAAGAGTGCCTAGGATCTAGACTTTGTTAGGAAATATGTGAGACCTCCGATTGTCTAGATACGGAGATGACTGGTGCTTAGGGAACATCTGGAGTGCTCACTGATATCTTGGACCTAGTAAACAGCATTGGAGTGTTCTCCGAACTGGTTGATGGGCTTGAGCCTTTGGAGCCTTGGATCGAAAGGTAAGTGTCAACATCTACTATAACAATTAACCAAAGAAAAAAGTATTCAAGCTACTATAAATACAGCCATAAAACTTTCAAATTAAGAAAAAAAAAATGTTCATATTTTCCTACACATGGCACAATGTATGATTAATGTGGCATTCTATGTTGGTATGGTTTATAATTATTCATTAAAAATTCTGCAAAATGTTCATAAAATAGAAGATAATGCTTGTGCTAACTGCCTTGATTAGCAATTTCATTTAATAATTGAAATTACGGACTCATTAAAATTAAAATCAAAATTAAATCATAAAAGAAACTCTAATGATAGCTTAATATTAAGGTGATGGCAAAGATTGGTGACTAGGTGAGTTATAAGCCAGTGTAGTCGGGCTAGCAATTGAGTCATTCTATTTTTCTTTTTTTTCTTTCTTTTTTTTTTCAAGAAAAGAACCCTCTTGCAATTATAATTCTTATGATACAATTGGAGCTTATCAATAGAAAAAAAGAAAAAAATCAACTTAGATTATCCTTTATTGCTCGGTTTGTGACTTAATCTATACGTCATTGCTTTGAGAGGTGTGATTATAACATTAAATTGCAATAGGCATTCAACGAAATTAGTGTAAACAATAAAATAATCATGTGCATATTATAAATAATTGTTATAAATATAGAGATACCAATTATGGAACGTATAGGTTATAGTTGATTAAAAAGTATGTACAGCGAATTATTTAATTGTTGTATTGATAAATCATGTAATTGATGAACTGTGCAATAACTTAATTTTATGATAGCCGAATGTGTGTTACATGATACAGTACAATTGATTCCGTGGATGGATAGATTGAGTTATATCGAACCAAACCGCTTTTAACAATTTAGGATTTTGAATCAAATTGCTTTAAAAAGGTTTAATTTGGTTCAAATTACTTTCTATAAATGCAATTTTCATTTTGATAATATTAATAGTTATTGGAGATTTTAACCAACATTGATATCCAAATTAAGAAATAATGTGGAAGTATTTAAATCATACAACATATATCATAGAGAAATTGTATCTTAAGTGATATTGAAGGTAAGTGAGTTTGTTAGAGACAAGAGATGATTGTCAATGAAAAAGAATGAATTGTGGAAACCGGATAAAATAAGAAATGATAAAAGAAAAAAAAAGGATAAATTGGGTTAGACTGAAATGTTAGTAGGATTTAAAACTAAAAAAGATCACTTATTTTTCATTATTTAATAAAAGATAATTCAGCTTAAATTTAAGCGATTTAATTCAATTTAATTCAACCTTCCAATTGAATCATTAATTGTTTAAGCCCTTTCCACGTTCATTGATGAGTTAAAACACAAAACAACTGCATTTTGCAATTTAACGTGGTTTGATACGTTCTTCAATTCGATTCTATGAATTACCCTATGTTGATTTGATCACAAGAGTGGTTTAATTATATGTTCAAAAATTGTAAGATCCATTGGACAATTGTGAAATTAAATGAAGCTGTTGGTTGGAATTAGTCAATCTTGTAGCGTCAGTGAGAATGTGATATATATGGATTGATGTTGCACGGACGTCTTCATATGTGCGGAAGTATTTTTGTTTTGGGTGCATGTGGGTGGATGTACTAGACTCGGAGTACTTATTAGGTATAAGTAGCCCACCCTTAATGTATTTTTACCCCTTTTCACATTTTTTTAGAAGAATCCCTAGGATAGGATATACGGGATCCAACACAAGGATTGTAGAACAAAAACACCAGCGAAAAATAGTAGTGGAATTGTGACCTTTCTAGGAAAGAACATCTGTTATGTGAAAAGTAAAAGAAAATTAATGATAATAGATTTTTTTTTTTTTATCAACTATCATATTACAACTATCTAAAGAAAGATGAATCTAGTCTAATCCATTTTGTTAAAAGAGCACCGTTGGTACGTTAGATAATAATGACCGTAGGTTTTGGCTTGAGCATATATAGCAATGTCAATGTCACGACTTGGTTTCTATAGAAGTGATAGAATCTTTTGATGATTTATGTAAATTGTCATTTTCTCACATGATTTTCACCGAAACCATAGCTTCTTTTGATGGTGTCTTGTGTGGCTTATAGTGAAACCGTGAAAAATGATCAAATATCCAAGATCTTGAAGCAAAGAGATAAAAAAAACCTCGGGGAGTGAAGAATTATCAGACTTCGCTCGCGCGTTCCAATCAGGACTGTGAACGAAGCTCCACAAGAATATTGGAACTCGAGGGCACCTAGACTGAAGTAATAAATCCGTTCAAATGAAGTTGAAAGAAAATGTCAAACGTATAAACAACGTTTGGAATTTAGTAAATTTCCTTTAACATATGATGTATATTTATTTTAGTTTCATCATATCCACTATTTCACCTAAATTCTATTTTTGATCGTATGTAGGATTGCAAACAAGTTAAGTTCACTAGCAAGTTACTCGAACTTAGCTCAATTTAAAGTACTTTTTTTGTATTCAAAATAAAGCTCGTTTGTAATGCTTTCATTGTAGTTTATGAGACATATATTTTGAGCCTTTGATTTATATAATTAGTTTTTTTCTTTTATTGTGCTCCCATATACTTTTTTTAAGCCAATTATAAAGAGAAGAGATTCAAATATTAATTTATCCCAAGTGGAGACCATTAATAATTCCAACAAGTTACAATGGTGTTGACAAAACAAAATGTTCATATGGAAAATTTTTATTAATTATATGACATCATTACCGTTAAAATAAATAAACTTATTTAGTATAGTTATGGATAGTAGTTGTAATTGAAAACTAAGTAAAAAGGGAGAAAATTATATCAAAACTATTAGAATCTAGTGGCATAATTATTGAAATTCTGTTATGATAGATTAAGATTTAAATTTTTTTTTTCTCACGTTGTAACAAAATTGAAATAAAAAAAAAATTGTAAATAAACAAGAGTAACAACATGCAATAACCTGAAAGAGACCTCCAAAATATATAAAAGATAACCTAGGATTAATTATTAATATACTTACAACTTGTTTATTTACTGGGCAACTTGGAATAACAGTCCTCCATTTTATCTTTATTTTTTATTTGCAATATATTCTCACTCCACAAGCCCCAAAGCTAAAGCTGGTAAAGAGAGGACTGCAGGAGATAATAATGATAGGGCTGCAGGGAGAGGAGAAGATCCCTCGGGAGACTACAAAATCCACTTGTTCCCTAAACCATGCTTTCCCTTTATTTATTGATTTATTTTATTTTTTTTTACTCTCTCTCTTCGTTAGCTGAGCTGCTAACCACATGGGACTGACCATGGTATTTTCCAATATTTGTCTGACACTAACTGTTCTTTCTTTTTCTTTAAAAACTCGACCAAACGAAGAAGTTGTGGAAGAATTACAAGCACAGAATGAGGCTTGCCGATGAAGTTTGGTAATGCCTATGATTTAGTATGAGGTGGAGTCTCCCCACATGGTGTCTTCTTGTCCCTTTTGTTTGGAGTTCACTATCTACACGATAAAAAGGAATAGTTCTCTTTTTAAGTTGCATCTCCCCTCCATGCCTCGACCATTAAACCGCCATATCCTAAACCATAGAATAGTCTATTCTTTACTCGGGTTTTGTTAATTGATGCGTCTGAAACGCTTATTAAGGTGATAAAAATAATATTTATTACAATTTCCGATGCTGATACATGCTTTGAAAAGCGCCTGTAAAATAATTAAAAGTTTTTCAAATTTAATATATTTAACTAATGTTCATAGAGCATCTATTAACGTTTTCATTTTTAATATAGAATTATACAGGATTTTGAATTGTCCAGTTAAATTTAATATTGCTTTTATACATATCTTCAAGTTGTAGATTCATCCAACTTGCAAAATATACGAGTTAAGTCAGCCATGAAGTAAAATTTATTTTAAGGCAACGATGATCCCATCTTTCGCTCGGGACGAATCATCAGGGTTGATTTAAGCATAAAATTGTGAATGATCATTAGTATTATTGTAATGTAATGTCCATGCTCTAGTTAATTGTTTATCTTTTTTAATGAACATATTGCACCATGCATGGGCATATTGATTTAGGGTTAAAGTTGTTATGACTAATAGTTGAAAAAAGAAACGGTTGAAAATTTTCGCCTTTTCCAAGGCCAATTGTACATATTACCAAAAAAATAATTAAATAATTAAGGGGAAAGATTCTATTCTTTTAGTAGCTAATAATTTATTTTATTGGCATGAATATTGGTTTTCTAATAAAATATATTAGATTCGATCCTTTCCTATTACGATTTAAAAAAAAAAATCAATTCATTATTATACTCCTATTAAATATATATCGAACTAACAATGACGAGTATTTTCTTGATTATTAATGCTTATATACTTTCACTAAGTTTAAGAATCATGAAAGCTATTTTTTATAGTTAACATAGACATCATTTTCATTAAGAATGTTGGATTGGATTCTCCCTACTTTACTTTGCCATGTCAAGTTTCGATTTAGTCAGATTGAATGCATTATCTATGTAAGTTTTGCAGAAGAAAAAGATTAGAGAGCTTTACTGAGAGAAAATGTAGAGTTCTACCATTTACTATAACTATCCTACAGATATATATATACAAAAACAAATGCTAACTAATCTGAACAACAATATAACAGCTTGATCGATGAAATTTTTCCAAGTGGCATTTGATGTCAATGTCACCTGCAATATGGCTAATTGTAATAACAAGCAAAGTATAAAAAGAATGAGAATAAATAAAGTCGTAAATCCTATCTTTGCATTCCCCCCACTCCGTAACCCCCCCTCCCCCCCCCCCCCGGCTTTTTTAGATGGAACCTCTTGAAGGCCCATCTTGGAATTAAGAAATGATATTCGATGATGTGGAAAAGGCTTGGTAAACAAATTTGCAAGTTGTTGATAAGAAGGAACTTAGACAAGTTGAAGAAAACCATAACGAACATAGACTCGAACAAAATGCACATTAATATTGATGTGTTTTTTTCGGCCATATAAGCATGGGTTGTTTGCAATAAGAATTGTTAATTTGTTATCACACATGAGAGGAATGGGCATAGAAGAAGGAAATCTAAGGTTACGCATAATGTATGACACCCATAAAAGTTCTTTGAATATAGAGGCTAAGTTGCGATACTTTGCTTTGAAAGTAAAAGTAGTAACCATGGACTGTTTCTTCACTTTCCATGAAACTAAACTATCACTAAGTAGCAAACAATAGCATATAATGGACTTTTTATTGGAATGTGAACTTCACCAATCTGAGCTAGAAAACACTTTCAATTGTAGTGCATTATTGGAGGAATAGAACAAACCAAGTAAAGAAGTTTTCTTTAGATAGTGCAAAAGCTATTGAGTAGAAAGCAAATGAGAAGTTCATGGATGAGACATAAATTAACTAAGCCTATGAACAGCATATGTGATGTTAGGCCTTGTAATAGTTAAGTAAAGCGATCGCCCTATTAATCTCTGATACAAAGTAGGGTTAGGTAGTAAGTCGCTTGTGGTTGAATTCAGTTCAAACCAGTAGCCATTGGAATAGAGGTTGGCTTGTAAGTAGCAAAACCAAAATCTAATAATAAGTCTAAAACAAATTTATGCTAGCTAAGTAAAACTCTTGAATCTGTTTGACAAAGATTTAAATCAAGAAAAAAGGGTACTTGTTTGAGATCTTTAATTGTAAATGCTACATGAAGCTTGGTTTTAATGGTAGAAATAGAAAGAGAATGAGAGCTTGAAATTAACATGTCATCCACATATAGTAATATAGCAACAAAACCATTAGAATCTCGATAAGTAAATAAAGAATGATATTGAGGAGATTGAACACAATCCTCTTGAACAAGAATTTTAGTAATTTCTAAATTCCATTGCCTTAAGGCTTATTTGAGCCCATAAAGAGAATTCTTTAACTTGCAAACTTAATTAGGTAATGCCTCAATGTCACCTTTTAATAGTGTCATATAGATCTCTTTATCCAAAAAGCCATGCAAAAAAGCATTAGTCACATCTATTCGATAAAGAGGCCATCCATAAGAAACAAAAAGAGCAATTAAAATCCTACCTTTGCTTATCTTAGCCATTGGACGAAAAGGTGTCATGGAAATCAACTCCCTCAACTTGTATATATCCCTTAGTCACTAAACGTGCTTTTATGTAACAAAGTTAATTCCCAAGTTTCATTTGCTTTTAATGGGTTTAATTCGTTTTGCATAGCAATTCTTGGTATTTAGTTGCTTGTAAGTAATTATGTGGTTTACAAACTACTAACATATTAGCAAGAGAGGCTATGTAATTAGAAGGGAAGTATGTAAAGGATTGAGGTTCTATTAAAGGGTATTGGATAGTAAAAGAAGATGTATTATCAAAACCGAAAACTTTAGTAACCACTTCATTATAAGAACTAAAACCTTTAGTAGAAACCACTCTAGTGACCATGGTGCTTGCATAATCCTTAAGCCACACAGGATCTTGTTTCACTTGATCTACGCAAAGTTTGTTACAAAAGAACTGTAGTACAGATAGCATCTAAAGTAGAAGAAGCAGGGAAAGGACATTAACTTGAAGAGGATGTATGTACATGATCAATTGAAAATTGATTAGATAGAATGGTAATTGCTTAATCATTTAAAGACTGATCAAGTTGAATAATAGTTGTCTAATTAGTTGAAGATTGAACAAGTAGATTTGGAGAATCAAGCAAAACATGAGTTTTTGGTATAGCAAATTTAGGAATGTGACATGCAAGTGACTCTTGTCTATAAGGGAACACATTCTCATGCAACACCACATCATGCAAGATTAGAATTTTTTTTTTTATTTTGTTTAGGCAATTTTGCAACATAACATAAGCAACTCATTATTTTCAAATATGAAAAATCTAGTGGGTGACCAAAGAGTACTTCATAAGGACTCTTTTAACCTAATTTGGCTAAGGACATTCTATTAATAAAATTCGTAGTAGTAAGAATGATTTCTTCCCAAAACACTTTGGGTAAATTAGCAAAAATCCTTTTGTATCCAACAAATGTTGATGTTTTCTTTCGATTTGACCATTTTGTTGTAGGGTATAAGCAACACTTCATTGATGAGCAATCCCAAGTTTTTGAAACAATGGTTGACAAGTAGATGACAAGAACTCACTTGCATTATCAATCCTAACAAACTTAGGAGAAGTTGAGAAACAATTTTCAACATAGAACAAAAATTGATTGATGATCATAGAAGCTTGAGACTTATATTGCAATAAGTGAGTCCAAGTTGACCGTAAGTGATCATCAACAATAGTGAGAACATAACGTGCACCAAAAAAGGAAGTGGCATCATAAGGTCCCCAAATGTCTATATGTAAGAGCTTAAAACTTTGTGACACAATATTAGAAGTATGAACAAAAGGGATACGATGAAACTTGGCTTGATTATAAGTAGGACAAAAAAAAAAAATGCTTTAGAGACCCGTAAAACTTATTTAAGTTCATATACTATAAAATAGAAACTGATAGATGTCCCATTCTAGCATGAAAATGATGAATTAAATGATCATCAATAGATGTATCTTTATTACAATTCATTGCAACCATTAGTAATCCAGCTCTATTATCAACAGATTGACATCTACAACGTCAAGAACGAAGAGGCATGAGATCAGACAAGCAATAGCCACCTGATTCCTAGTTTTTTGGTCTTGAAAAGTACATAAGTTAGGTGTAAAAATAGCATGTATTAAGTGTGTAGTTAGCAACTTAGGGATGGAAAGGACATTATAAGAAAATTATGGCGTAAAAAGAACATAGTATATAGCAAGCTGTGATGTAAGTTGAATAGAACCTACTTTTCTAACAGAAATGGTTTTGTTATCTAATAATTTCAATGTGATATGATGTGGAAGTGTATGTATATTATGTAGTAAAGAAGAATACGGTTTAATATGATTGGTTGCTCTTGTACCAATGATTCACGAATCCTTATTATTACTTGTAATACTAAAATAAGAATCAATAGTCATACTTGTATATTGAACTAAATTAGCATTAAGATTTGCCATATCTTTCGAGTTCATCATTTTGAAAACTTCTTCACATATGCCTTATATCATCTCCTTGTCAAACACATAACTATGCTATCCATTTGCACTAATAGAACCATCAGTATTAGCAACATTAAAAGGAGTTAAGTAACCTGTTCCCTTGTCTGATGAGCCAATGACTACATTAACTTTCCTTCCTTTAATATATCTCTTCCCTTTCTACTAGTTTAGGTAGCTAACAAGCTGAAAACAAGTTCCATTAAGTGTCCATCCTATTTACAGTACTTACAAAATACTTTGTTCTTGTCTTTCATTCTATCATTCACAATCATACCTTGCTTCTTTATCAAAACATAAGCTGAAGCTTCAAGATTGAAACTTGAAAACCCTACAACTTATCACTACTTCTCCATTTGTTAGATAAGATAAAATGCACGATTAACTGATGACAAAGGATCCATAGACAACATCAGATTCCTAGTTCTATCATATATGTCACTAAGTCCCATAAGAAATTTCATGAGGTGTGTTTGAGATTCAAATTCCAGAATTCTCTCTTGCATTGCACATGTACAGTAGTTAATTCTTTTGCATGTACAAGTAGGATAAGCATGTAATTGGCCCAATTCGTCCCAATACTTCTTCAATCTATTATAGTGGACACTAACACTTTGATTACCTTATTTCAAAATACAAATCTCATGTTGCAATTGAAACACTAAAAGACCATTAGTGATTCCGTATGGTTTGAGATTGCCTTCCAAAGTTCGAAAGAGGATTGTGGAAATATAAAACTCTATACACTATCCAGTGTCATTAAATTTATGATCCAACAATAGATCGTGTAATCATGTCTCAGCTACTTTACTAGATTTGGCAATGCATCGTTAGGTTTGTTGATTGAGCCGTCAATAAAACCTAGTTATAATTTAGCTCCTAATCCCATTATAATAGAACAACTCCATGAGAGAAAATTGTTTCCATTGAAATCTAGTGCTTTGATGGACATTAAAGGATTGTCAGATGCACATATGAATAAAGGATCAATAATTGAAGGATTTGCTCCAAGTCGATCGGGTTGATCTACTATTATACTCATTCGATGTGATTTCTACTAGATATTAACTAATTTGAACGAAAATGAAATGTCAACTACACTTACTACCTTGAAGTTTTGATACCATGTCAACTTTCGATTCAATCGGATTGAATGCATTAACTCTATAAGCTTTGCAAAAGAAAAAGATTAGAGAGCTTTGCTAAGAGAAAATGTAGAGTTCTACCCTTACTAATCTTAACTAAAAATATAACAGCTTGACTAATAAAATGTTTCCAAGTGGCATTTGATGCCAATGTCAATTGTAATACAACTAATTATAATAACAAGCAAAGTATAAAAAGAGTGTGAATAAATAGTCCTAAATCCTATCTTCACATGTAAAAAAGACTTTCAAATATATTTTTCACTAATTACATTTTAAATATTTATTTATTTTATTTGTATGTTCCTTAACTTCTTTTTACATCATTTATTTGAATAAAATAGAGCATATACATGCATGCATTAATATAATATAAAAATAGTTTAAGATTATTGTTAATGTGAGATTACATTATGTCAAAACTTTTAGTATATAACTCTTACTAACGGATAAATAAGATCCCCAATAGTGATACAATTTCACATGTATGAAAGAAAAGAGGGTAAAAAATATCTACAAGATTTTTCTTTTGTTTCTTAACATTGGTACTTTCCATCATATACTCTATTATCCTTCTTAATAAAAGTTGAATGACTTACAGGTAGACCATTTGACCAGAAATAACCTCGTCAAATTTTTTTTTTAAAAAAAATAGATATTACATACTACATATAGTATGTACAATATGTAAATAATAATAAATTTTTCACATATATAATAAGGAAATCAATTGTTTCTAAGACAACTATAGCATGTATTTTGCACTTACTAAATATGTTAAATTAATATATATAAATATATATCATAGGTGTACAACATTTAGCATATAATAACCAATAAAATATCCACTAAATGTATGAACAGTCTTTTTATTACAAGCACCTTGTCAGAGAGGATTCACTATGATAGAAGATCCCAATAATTATTTCTTTTGAAAAAAAATAATTAAACCAATTCGCTTATTGCTAGCACCTTGTAAAACATTATCTAAGTGTTTTTCGAGCTGTCAAATCCACATATTTCGTGAGATTCTAACTAAATTAAGGATATTCTCTTAACCTTGGAATTTTCAATGCATAATCCAAAGTTTCAAACCCATCCCTTAATCTAGGGTTTGATGACTAGACCATATGGGAATTCGCAATGACAAAATCTATAGCATGGCAGCAAAGTTCCAAAAAACAAATGCTCTATGAATAGACCTCAAAAAATAGCAGCCGATGATAGGAGAGAAGATCAGTCATCTAATCTAAGAGTGGCCAAACATATTATAAATCAGAGTTTCAGTCCTTTAGGACAAATCCAAACGACGTTCGTGCCCATCAACTCTCACGGAAATTTATTTGGATAATACTCCTTATTATAGTTCCCTCAATTTATTCTCTTAAATACTATCATAATATTTATATATATATAATTAATATTGTAATTGTATAAAATAGAGGGTATCACAATGATGTAATAAGGTTGTTCTAATTTTTGAGTAATTTAAATCATAAATTCATCAATAAAGAAAAATTAAGAGGATAAAATAATTAAGAATATCTATTTTTGTTATATTAAATACCAAACGGTTCCTATAAAACCTATATCTAAAAAGAAAGAAAAAAGAAACCTTAATACATATAAAAAACCCAAACTTTAAAATGAAGAAATAATATTAATATTTATTGATTATCTAAATATATCTTATAAGTAAGGGGAGAAAAAAGAATTTATAGGAATCGTCCTTCAAATCTTTATAGGTTAATCCATAGTGTTATAACTCAGAGGTTCTATTCCATTGTAATAATTGCCTGGAGCTGTACAGGACATTAGGAGCATTAAATATATAAAGTGGGTAAGTGGGATTTGCTGTCTCATCGCATCGGTTACTGGGCTCTAGGGATTCCCTCTCTCATATCTATTCAACGGAAGAATGTGTTAGGGAGTCTGAACAGTGCTTTAATGCATAGGGACCAGTAATTTAGTGCCACTAGCCGAACTCTTGTTCCGAAGAAAAAGGGTTGTAATAGCAGCTGAGGGAGGTTTTATTAGTACTTTTAAGTGAATTAATGAATATAAATATTAATAAATTTTTAATATATATTAATAAAATATATATATTTAAAAAATATTAATTATATATTTTAATAACGTATTAATATTATTAAATCTCTTTCCGTACTAATTCATTATAGAATGGATTGATACTATAGATATTAACAAAATTTTAATAAAAAATTTATTAACAATAAATTTTTTAAAATAATCTATTATCACAATCATATATCTAATCTATAGCATTATCCACTATTCACTTAAGTGCGTGGCATGTTATTAGTACCAATAAATTTTATGTTCATCTTGCAGTTGCATAAGTGCTTGGAAATGTACTTGTATAAAAAATATATGATCTTTTTTTTTCAAAACGAGATTATTTGCAACAGTTAGAGGTTTTATTTTATATACATATATGCTATTTATTAAATAATGATAAATAATTTTCCACATAATATGGCCAGACGAGTAATCTCACTCTACTCCACTTGCCTATTGTGACTCCTTTTATGTTTTTAAATATATTAAAATAACCTATGTCTATATTATCTAAAGATGCTAAATCGTTGTTGCATTTTACTTTTATATATTAATAATGTTTTACCTCGAACTTAGTGACATTTCATCCGTTGTTCTACACTACCTGGCACTCTGTCCATTGTTGGATTTTGAATGTCCTTTATATCCTTTTCACTATAATATTCCCTCGCGAAATTCTCTGCTCAAATTTGTTTTTTGACCAGATCATCACGTGATTAATTATTAAACTTTGGTACCAATTTATTTATTAATCCGATATTTACTTTATATTTCATTTTTCAAGTTGTTTTGGTATTATCCTATCCCCTTAATACGCGTCAAACTCTTCTTTATAATTGTGTTTTCTCTTTCCTCATTGACCGTTAACCTCCTCATTATTCCATACTGCTAGATACTTGTAAAAGTGCTAAAATGAAAGGCATATAAAATGACAAATTTGGGAATTAGCATGTTAATTGCTTTTCTGTTCTCATATACATATATATGTATGTATATGTATATCATTTCAAATATTACTTCAATAAAGAAGGACTAATGAGATAGAAGTGATTAAAATATAATTATATACCTTGTTGACATAAAGGGAGATTATAAATATTATCTCAAATATAGCAATTTTTATGAATGAGTTGATACTGTACAAGTAGAACATTAGATTTGCAATGAGCAATGAATCATTGATAAGGCAACATATTTCAAATATCATGTGCTATTTAATGATTTGCAAAATGTTCATATTAAGATTAAAACTTAAGATGAGACAATGAATTTTGACGGGGCTCCACCTTCTTCATTGTACTGATTTAGGGAGTCCATAATCTACAACAAGGATAGCCTGTTAATACAAGAGTTAACAAAAGAAAACTTTTGAGCACTAATTAACTAGTTTGTGAGTTTAGATCAATGAATAGTGAGGTTGTAGATGGTTTAACTATCAGAGATCAAAGTCTTATGATAGTGGCAATTCTAAAAGTTAGGGTATTATCCATTATCACTATTAAAAGAATGGCTACATAAGGGTAAGGTGCTTGGACAAAAAGAACTGGAATCATAATTTAGACAAAAGAGTAAAGCTATTAGTCTTATAGAATTTTCTAATTTAAAGAATAGCGAGTTTATTATTAGCATATAATGGTTAGAGGAGATTTATGCAATAAGTTTCGGATTGGATTACTTTTGCACATGTAATGGAGGAGAGATTGGTTTATAACCTACAAGTCTACACTAAATGGTTCTATACATATATGCAATGGCTAGAGACTAAGGATTGTTAGTGTAGGTAAATTTGGGTATAGATTGCACAACAAGTAGATGTACATAATATGTATTTGAAGTATATGTTATGGTTATCTTGTAATATTTTATCACTCAACTTGATGGATCATATAGAATTGCATAGTAAGATCTAGTAGCATGAAGTTGTATCTTGGAGCTTTAATAGTAATGAGACGAGATGGTTCTAAAAACTTGTTCCTACTATGAGACGCAATATCCTAGTAATTCTATTAGGGATGTCGATCTTAAGGTAAAAGATTTTAGTAATTATGGTTTTGTCTATAATATGAAAATCTATGATAGCTATGCATTTAGAGAATCTATTTTATTTCATTCAAGTGTTGAATGAAGTCTAAGGTGAAGAAAGTTTAAAGGAAGGTGGATTTTGGAAGGTCTAAGAAGTGTTTGGTATTTCATAGTGTGCTGGTGGAGAAGAATGACGAGGTATGGTTGGTGTCAACAACTTAGCTATATAAGGTTTGGTTGTTAAAGTACACAAAAGAAATCACTTAGGCATAGGGTGACAAAAGCTCGTAGATGTGTATAATACACTAAATAGCTTAGAAGTGGGTGCTTAGCTAGATTAAGTCAAATGAGTTATACTATAAGATGGTTTTACCATATACAAGTAGGTTTGTTAGGTCGTACAAATTTAAGCTAAAGTGAAAATTTGTTGAATTTATGACTTCAATTCATACAAAACTTTATTATAGAAGAGCATTTATCAAGGGTAAAAGTCTTAATTAGGGTTTTATATATATATATATATATTTGTACATAGATTACTTTCTATTATGGATGTTACAATTTAACTTCTCATGAATAAATTAATATAAATATATAAATATGATGTTATATATATTAGGTAAAGTAAGTAAGTGGAAGACTTTAGAAAGTTGCTAAAGGAATTTAGTGAGATATTGTGAGAAAATAACTATATATTTATTGTTGTACAATAGTTTATGAATCCAGTGCATTTTACCAAGCTATTTATAGTTTTCCATGTAAATTATGTGAATTTTCCTTCTCTCTTCACTTATTGTATCTTTTCTAATTATACGTCCCATCATTTGCAATAAGATAATCTATACACATTATTACTAGTTATTGATAACATACACATATTTATATTTGTTGAGTTTAATCAGTGTGTATAAAAAGGAAGATTGCGTCATATTATCAGGGGCAGATTCTCATAACACCATAGAAGTCATTGATGGTCTCAACCCAATCTAGAAAAGCCTCACGTTAGCCACCTGCCATTTGTCCATTTACTCTTTGTTCCAATTTAACTATTCTCTCTCTGCCCCTCTCTCTTGTGTATTTAGAGACTGAATATGTTCACTAACTGTGAGAAGATGGTACTCCTCCCGTCTTCTTCAACTACCAACGTATGGCCACAACAGGTTCCTCCCCCATTCCCATATCACTCTCAATTATTATTATTAGACAAGTAATCCCATTGACGACCCCATTATTTTTGTTTTCTAGCTCTTGGAATAGAATATCTTTTGCTTTTTCGTCTTGTTATTTTTAACCCTTAAAACGCCATTATGTAACACTTTCCTTTTTCCTTCCCCTCATCCTTTTTTTTTTTCTTTTTCATTGTATCCTTCCTTTCTCTCTTTATGCAGGATGATGCTAATGATATAGACGAGAAAACCCTTTTCATGGCTTCCACAAATAGGGCTTCTTCTATGGAAAAGCTGCTCCCAACAAGAGAACAACAACAACAACTTCATCATCAACAACAACAACAACTACAAACACAATCGCAACATCTGCAGCAGCAGCCGCCACTTAAGTGTCCTCGATGCGACTCATCCAACACGAAGTTTTGTTACTACAACAACTATAGCTTGTCCCAACCTAGGCACTTTTGCAAGGCTTGCAAGCGATATTGGACCCGCGGTGGAACCCTAAGGAACGTGCCAGTCGGGGGTGGTTGCCGAAAGAACAAGCGATCCAAGCGCTTCACGCCGGCTTCGGATTCAGGAGCTTCTTCCACTCCTAGTGCAACCCTAAACACTCCTCCTCCCTCAGTCCAAGCATCGATCGAGATTGGTTCGAGATCAAGCCACTTAAGCACTTTATTTTACGGTGCCATTCCTAGTAACCCTTCAGAAATTAACGTCTCCTACCCTAACCTAAACCCTAGTTATGATCTTCCTCCTCATTTAAATGCCCTAGGGTTAGGGTTTTCATCCGGATACGGAAATAGCTACCAAAACGGGTTTAGTACCGCAAATTTAAGCTCGATCCATGACATGCTTCCTCCAAACTCAATTCTATCAAGTTACAATTCAATCCTCGGTTCAACATCGTCTTCAACCACAACCATGCCCACCATGCCTTCTTTGATTGTATCTGGCGTTGATCAACAACAAAAGCTCGTTAATGGTGCCCAGAAGGACACTAGAACACTCCTTAGCGATTTCCAACCATTTTCAACCTTTGAGGAGTTGCAAGCAGCGAGTAAAGGTGAAGTCGGTTTACGTATGAAGTCAGTCAAGCTTGAAGATGGCCAAAATAGGCTGGAGTGGAGTGAAACATATGGGCAAAACCCGATCGATCAAGCTGGGTTATCGGATCCATCCTCGAGCTGGTCCCTGGCTAATAATGTTGGTCCTTGGCATGACCAGGGAAGTATTGGATCTTCAGTCCCTTCCTTGATCTAGCAAAAAAAAAATTAAATACACCACTGATCTCCCTCTTTTATGGTTCAAACTTTAAATTTCCTAGGTGATATTAATTTTTTCTTTTTAATTTCTTCCTTTGGTTAAAGCAGATTTTATGGTCACAAATACTAGCGGGAAAGGGGTTCAAAATGAAAAAGTAAAAAAAAAAAAAAGAAAAAAGGTAATACTTAATGATGGGAGGAGCGGTTTGGATCGGAGTGATCATGTCAGCAGCAAAAATTCCAGCCCTGTGCTATTTTTATTGACCGGGTTGTGACTTTACTTTATTGCGCTGAGAGGAACCTCGGATCCTCTTCGTCTCATCATATATATATTCATGCATCGTCGTCTTATATCGTGGTCGTCATCATCGTCGTCATTCTTTCAACAAGATTATCATCAGCTATGCATGTTGGAGGGGCCTTGGTTTTTTTCATGGAGGACACTACGTACAACAATTTCAGGTGTGTTGTAATTAAGTTGGTGATCTTCATAATTTGTATTTATGTAAATCTATGACTCAATTTCCATTTTCTTTCTTTCTTTCTTTTTTTTTTTTTTTGCTTCATTAAATTATAGTTGTTGTTAATTTGGGTTTGTGGGGCTGCTTTAATGATGGTATAGTTTAATCCTCGGTGATTTTAGGATCAGATATGAGGAACTAATTTCATATTCTGTCTTTGATTTTCATTTTGTGGGAGTTTTAATTATATTTGGGGAAAATTAATGTATTGCGGGTATAGTATTATTATAGAGGGAGATTTCGCTGTTTGCAAATTTCAATTTTATCTATCAACTTATATATATATATATATATATATTAATTATATATAAATTTCGGGTCATATATTTATACATAGACTCTTAATTTAGAGAACTTACATTGAAATCAATTAGAAGAATATGGTATGGCATTAATTTGAATATTTCAAAATAAATGTACTTCTACCTTGATTTTTTTATGAGGTTTTAATATTTGATGCAAGCATTTGAAGAAACTTATTAAAACTTTAAAAGAAATTTATATAAAAGAGAAAAATATATATATATATATAACATGTAAAAGTTATTTATTTATTATTTTAACAAGTTAATTAAAGATCAATTAAAGTTGTTGAATTATGAGCTTACAGAAGTTCAGTGTTTAAATATCTTTAATAATTACTCATCATGTAACGTGTTAGTAAATCTTTTTCGTATGAAAAACGATAGTGGAAGTGTAGTGTCAGGTCATGTTCCATTGCCGACAAAATCTGAGACCTTAGATGTACCTCAACTGGTGACTTGGATACTAGTGTTCTGGCAGGAACTGGAAAGATGAATATTCTCTTGCACATGCACAAAGCCCATGCATATGTAAGTATATGTATATGCATATATCTATGTGTGTGTGGTTTCGAGAGAGATAGGACCTTGTTAGTAACTATATATTTTTCTTGGAAAAATAAAACATGGATATTGGTCCTGACAAACTTATTGACTAAAGTGACTCTTCATGCAGATTATAATTCAGATTATTATGTTTAACAATGTTTAATTTGTTGAAAATATTAGAATGATATTTATTTTTTCTTATGTTATTCATGCGAAAATGTATTAAGAGTTATAGAATTTTTTTTTTTTTTAATGAGAATGTTGTCAATTGAAATCATTGCCTAGAAGTTTCATAATTTCTGTTTGCTTGAGTATGCGTCTTGTTTTAATAAATAGTTATTTAAGTCTAATCTAAAAATTAGGGTTTCCATTTGATCTATCTTTGATGATCGAATTCTCAAAGACATTTAGTACTTCTTGGTGGAAATTTTTTTTTTTTAACCATTTACAATATTTTCTATAATTGTAATTATTAAATATTATCATACTAATTTATAAAGATTTTTAGTTATAGTATGTTTTATTGGTAAATGATTTTAAAAGGAAGAGGGTCGCAGATGATGGTCCATCATTACAGCCAACCAATCACTAAAAATATTGAGAAATTTAGGAAAATGATTTTAATTTTTTAAAGGAGCACTAGTTTTCTCCTAATCTTTTGATGCTTTCGATAAATGTTAAAAAAAATATTCAATAATACTAACATGCTATGTGGATTAATAAGTAGAATATAAATACTAATAATATTTTAATATGTGATAATAAAATAGCACGTATTTTTTTTAAGGGTTAATCAGTAGAATATAAGTATTAATAAATTTAAATACTTGACAATCAAATAGCACATATTTTTTGAAAAGTATCAATAATGTTTTAATATGTTAAAATTTTATTAGAATTTGCATAATACTTTTCAATTTACGGGGCATCGTGGCATGTTAGAATGGTTCAACCTTTTTCTCAAGATTGTTAGACACCACCAAAAATCTTCGGCTGCTTTTCACTATAATCACTTAACTGTTGCTTAGAGTTATTAATATTTAGAACATCTTAAGTATTACTGCTCTGGTAGTTTCAAATCTTAATTAATTTCTTAATAGATATGGAATAAAAATATGACAAATTTTTTCCCTAAAATATACATCTACTGTCTTATAAAGTTTTCTTGCAAATATGATATCTTATTATCCTCTCTTTCATACGAGACAACCCCCTGCTTCTATTTGCTCCTCTCACCTTTTAACTGACTTTTTGAATTTGAAAGTTCATTGAATTATCTTTGTTCATGTCATGGAGGTATGTTGACTGAAATGTTATGGGTATTTACTGCTTGAGTGTGTCTAAGACTTGATGCATGCAACTCAATATTCCGTGGTGGCTAAAGTGGAAATCTATAGGACTAGAACCAGGAAAGACGACCAAAGTATTTTGAAAGTTACATCCAAGTTAGGTTGAAAATAGTTCTATGGATAGAATATTTGTTCTCCATACACTTTGAAATTCCTTTATTGCATATACATTGACTTTTCAACCTAGAGCATATGCAGCGATAATACATGCTTTTACCAGAGGGACAATATTGTAAATAAAATTTATGGTCGAAATTTTAATTTATTATTTGAAATTTTAACTTGTTAAATTGGGTACTTAATTGAAACTTATTATGTCATTATTACTACATGTTACACCTACATATAATAAGTATCTCACTTTGATAAGTAATTGAACTAAGCAAACAGTAGCGATAGTAGTTACAGTTTTAATTCAACACTAAATTTGACAAATTAATAAGAATTCACACTGCAAATTGAACTTTCTTAAAATAAATAACACCCATCCTAGTTAAATGTATATTTGAGGTAACCCGAATGGGTACATTGACAATATAGAATAATTATATAAAAATGTTAAATATGTAGATTCTCCTCATAAATATTTTTATTTTTAAATTGCAAGATAAAATCTAAATTTATATTATGCTTTATGCTTGTTTTCTTTTGGTGAAAATGGATTAATTGGATAATTTTATGTGTCACACCAACACTTTTCCCTTTAAATATATATCTTTGTTAAAAACTATTAATATTGGAGAGAACTCCAACTGTATTTAAAACGTAAAATGTTGTTCAACGGTTATGTAACTTCTGCCAAGAAATTAACAATTGAATCCACAACATCAACGCAAAATTACTATTCGATATAATGTTGTTAAGTACTTTGTTTCAATAGCTTCTTCTGATTCTCTCTCTCATGAGAGCTTTATTGAACTCAATATCATTATTTGAAAAAGAAAAATAATGAATAGGTGAGCTAATAACCCAACCAAGCACTACAGAGAGAAAATTGAATGCCTATTCCTTTCTTAATTACAAAGCAATTACAGCGTTTAGTTTGTAGATATAGCTATATCATGGAATTCCTATTATTGTCAAACAATGAATTATGAGTCCTTAATATTAACACTATATTTGGAATGAGGGAAATAAATAGAGAGAGAAAAAAGTGGGAGGAATGAAAATTAAGGAAATGAATTATGGGAGATTTAATTCCTTTCAATATATTTGGATAAACGAAGGAAGAATAGTGAGATAAATATTAATGTGTAATACAGATAAAGTAAGATAAGATATAAAATTACTCTTTCGCTCATAAAATAAATTACATTAGGAAATAGAAAAGTACAATTAAAACAGAGAAAAGTAAAAATAAATATGTAATTATATAGTTTTTCCCTTTTTTCTCTCCTTGTTGTCTCTATTTTTGGAGTAAATAAAATTTGGTGGGACCAAGGTAATAAATTCCTGCAACTTTCCGCCCCCTCTACCATTCATTCATCAAACAAATAAAGTAATGTAATTGATTCTTATTACTTTTCTCTTCCCCCTCTTATATTCCCTCAATGCAAACATAGCGTAAAAAAATAGCTAATCCTTGGTTTTCCTTTTTCTTGCATATTTCTATAGACAACCATGAAACTCTAGCTCAATATTGTCAAGCCATGGATCGGACAATAGTATATTGATATTCTTACATGCATTACTAATATTAATATCTTTTTAAATTCAACCAAATAAGTTGAAAAAAATAAAATAAAATCAAACCAAATAAACTAATAGACACTACACCAAAGATGTACATACCAATAAGACAATTATCCATTCTAGGACAACAACCACACACATTATTAGACATTCTTTACATTCATGTACATGTATAAATAGAATTCATTCGGTTAACATCCTCAAGGAATTACATCATGCCACTTGAACATATCAAACTTATTATAAATCCAAAGTATAAGATTCCTCAATCTGGTTTTAACGTGCATCCCATAATGTTTTATCATTCTCTAGGCAAAGGCTGCCCAGTTACATTGCCATCAATGAAGTAATTCCTTGATGAGGAAGTTTAATCGTGTGGCACCGTCACGGTCCCAAGACATGGCTTTAAAACACTTAGACAATAGAACAAGTGTTTTCTTTCTTTTCTTTTTTTTTTTTATATACATAACGTATAAATATCAATAAAATTAATAAAATTTTAGTATATATAGTATATACAAAATAGGGGTACTCACCTTATAAACCGACCATTCAAAGCGCTATGCATGGAATGCAATTGACATACTTTAAGAATAAAAATTAATGACAATGACAAGCTTCACCCTAAGAATGAATATGACTGTGTTAAAATAAATGAATTTAAAATCTGATTCCATCATGAGATTGTACACTCAATCTATCCTTTTTATTTCATTTTATTTTCTTTTTTTCCAACCAGAGAATAAGAATATTCATTCAGAGGAGTTGCTTATATAAACTAAAGCGATAGAGTCATAGGTCCAACCTCTAAGGAGCATAAATCTCCTACAACGAAATTGGATAATAACAAAAATAATTACAAAACCAACAGCAATAATAATCATTTGCCAATAAAATGAAAATCTAGTGTCCTAACCACAAAATTAGTGTCACAAAGGGTTAGAAAGCTCCACTAGCAAAAATATATAAAGAGAGAGAGAGAGAGAGAGAGAGAGAGAGAGAATAACATGAAAGCCATTATAACATGCACTAAAGATAGGAAAGAATTAATGGAAATTGAGGCGTGAAGAGGTTAATGGGGAATTGGATTTCTTTGTGAACAAGAACAGCGAGGCATGTTGAAGAATGTGGTACCAACAAGATTGGATGTCTTTCAAAATAGAGAAGAATTTATTATATATATATATATAATAAATACAATAGTTTATAATTTTAAACTTTTAGATCAAGCTTATGGCACTAATCATAACAGTTGAGCTTGAATGGGGGAAGAGAGAGAGAGAGACAGATTCTAATCAAACTAATCTATCTTCTATTTAGTCATGATGGTCTCATTAAATCCCAACATTTTTACTCTATATAGATACGTATTTGCATGGAATAGAATTGAATATATTTCTACTTTTCGGTCTCCAATTTAAAAGAGTGAGCCATTACAAAATGTTGATGAAACATCAACTACACCGTCAAAATCCTTAATAATATTCCCAACATAGACAAGCATACATGATGCATTTAATCAAAGTTACAGGTAGCTTGGGTAGGATCTATCTAGGTTTTTGTCGGACTTACAATATAATTGTTGCTATTCAATCAGATCAATTATTGGATAGTTTAGTCACCTCAGCAACGTAATTGAGGCATGATTTTTGGGGTACATTTACATATATTTTCCACATTGGATGTGTTTTTTTCGTGCAAGTTATTTGTATATGGGACTTTCATTGTCAGAACCAGGAAACAACATACAACGACAGGGAGTATCTCCATCACTTGTTAGGATTGCTTGTATTATGGGATTTCGTCGTGATATATGCGTTATCCAACCGGTTTCGTTGTTGGTTCTACTTCAGAAGCTAAAATTTTTTTATATTAAGCCGGATTATTCAATGCCGCATTGAACTAGCTTATATTATGGAAACCAACATCAAACTTCTTTTGACCTCTTGAAGCAAAATAAATTAAAAAAAAAAGAAAAAAGAAAAAAATTGGAACTTGAACCTATTACATCTCTTTTTCGTAAATGACTTGCTTCTTATAGACGAGTTTAGCAAACTAGACCCCTAAATTATGTATATTTATTGGATATTACACGTTACATATATGTGTAAGCAGTATATAAATATTAATAAAATTCTAACATGAAACATAGATGATAGTTATTTTTTTATGTCTACCCATTACCATAATTGTGTATTTAGAAATGATCAATGGCTATACAATAGTCATATATAAACATGGCATAGAATATTCAATGAATCCTTTTTTAAAAAAAAAAAATCATGATAAAAGTGACAAAAACTTTGATGATCTTGAAAGTATGCAAATGAGTCACACCGTGGTGACATTTCTACCCATCCTTGAACCTCTTCTAAAATTGGAGTCAGACACAAATTGTCCACCTATTAATACCTCAAACCAAAAGTTGTTAACAATCAAATCAACAAATACTAATTACTAATTGGCTCATTTTAAACACTTGACCAAAAAGTTATAACCATATATTGACAAACTATTAAATATTTTGATTTTATAAACTAATATCATAACTCTCTTCGATTTATGTAAGATATTTAACCATAGGATATTACATTTGAGAATATAGATGAAGGCATAAAATCAATAGTATGCAAGGTATTAGGAATCAAACATAGTAATGAGATAGGAAAACATAGGATTCCCATTGAGGAATTGTGAAGACTAAAGATGTAAATCTATTGCTTATCTAAGATAAAGTTAGGAGAAAGCTTATTGGTCATGTTAAGCAAGAAGCGTAATCATCTTTTCTATTCTTGAAAGTATAGTGAATCATTATATCCACACTAAGCCTTAAGAGACTTCCTGTAGGGTCAATGGACATGGGCTTCTAGGCCCAAATAGACCTATCCAACACATAGGCTAAACTCAGATCTTATACCTTAGTCCAACCTCTTTACACCTAAATCGAGTTCCTTGCAACTAGATTGCACTCGATAAAACAAAAGTCAAGCGGGAGCTCCACAACCTTATTAGAGATGGTGGTAAGCTATCAACTATAATCTTGACTTGAAGGAAGAAGAGCTTTAAGCTCCTAAATGCTTAGGCCTTTTAGCTTAGATCAACCAAGCGCAACCAAAAGCACTAAAATGAAAATTATACGAGATTAGCTTGATAAACAAGAAAAGTTAACACATTCTGGATACGAATCCAACCAAATTGAGATTAGCTTGATAAACAAGAAAAGTTAAAACTTTCTGGATATAGGATTGGATCTCGAGAAATAACCCTCCTTCCTAAAATGGCTTAGACTCATCCCCTCTAAATAGAGGACAATGTCCCTCAATAAAGGATCCTCACTTTTTCTGCACTCTTTATGCATATACTCTTCCTTTTCCTCTATCATCACCTTTGTGCTTATTTCAAGTACAAAAGTGATTATACAAGAGCATCCTCCAACAATTCATAGTCTGTATTTTTTATTTTTCCCTTTTGCAGGTGATTCTACCACGGGTTAAAGATCTCAACATAGCAAGATGAAGATGCATGCTACGGGACATAATTAAGAAAAGGAAGGACAAAGGGGTTGGGTCAGTGGATTTGAAGGTCAAAAGCGATGCTAGTGTGGTAAGATTTGCGTGGAAGAAGAGGAGTGAAAACTTATTATGGACGCAATCGGTAACAGGGAAATACTAAGATGGATAGGCCAGGAGATCCGAACCCAAAATGGATAAACCAAGCATGTTCTATTGGGCCGTGGACGCCTATCATTCACACCAAGTATGTATTGTTTTGTTCCGCTGGTTCGTACGTTATTGTCCCCCTACTGTACTACGCGGCCTGTAAGTGTTTAATTTAGGAAAGTAATGCTCTATTATATTTTCATCGAGAAAAGGAATATAGAAAGTAGATTTTCACCCTTTTACAAATGCAGCTAATACATTGGATATTCAGAATCGTATAAGAAAAAGAGACATGGTCCGTTTCTGGAAAAAGATTCAACGAGTAGGTGATTATGTGAAAATATGAATGCAATTTTTTAAATAATTATCCATTACCACTATAATATTACTACTACAAAATATTTATCTTTATGGTATATTTAGTTATGGCATATCTAAATATAGTTATGTACGATTGCTATCGGATTAAATGATTAATTTAAACACATGAAAAAATTGAAAGTTAAAGAAATGAATAATCGGATTAAATGATTAATTTAAACACATGAAAAGATCGAAAGTTAAAGAAATGAATCAAATTACCACTATAATATTACTACTACAAAATATTTATCTTTATGGTATATTTAGTTATGGTATATCTAAATATAGTTATGTACGATTGCTATCGAATTAAATGATTAATTTAAACACATGAAAAGATCGAAAGTTAAAGAAATGAATAATCGGATTAAATGATTCATTTAAACACATGAAAAGATCGAAAGTTAAAGAAATGAATAATCGAATTAAATGATTCATTTAAACACATGAAAAGATCGAAAGTTAAAGAAATGAATCAAATTACCACTATAATATTACTACTACAAAATATTTATCTTTATGGTATATTTAGTTATGGCATAACTAAATATATTTAGTTATGGCATATCTAAATATAGTTATGTACGATTGCTATCGGATTAAATGATTAATATAGTTATGTACGATTGCTATCGGATTAAATGATTAATTTAAACACGCTATTGCTATCGGATTAAATGATTAATTTAAACCCATGAAAAGATCGAAAGTTAAAGAAATGAATTAAATTCAATTAAAAGAAATGAACCAAATTCAATTAAGATTGAAATGGATCGGTTTTATCGCTTGAAATCAAACTCAATCAAAGGTTAAATTGAAATCAATGGTTGCTTGAAATCAAATTCAATCAAAGGTTAAATTGAATCGATTTTATCACTGAAAATCAAATTCAATCAAAGATTAAATTGAGATTGAAATATGGATTAAGATTAGGGTTAGACTCCAAATTCAATAGTACTGGCTATATAACGTCGTATCAACGTTTCACTTAAAGCATTCTAACCAATTTTGTGATATTTACTAGAGCTGCGTAACAGGTCGACCGCGCCTCGAACAGGCTTAGCCCACTATAACCGTTTAATATACAGACCCATAGCTTTTAACCAGCTTGCCTCGCCAGTCGCCAATGACCTACTTAATTTTAGCGTTTTCCTTTTCCTTTTTAAAAATTTTTGGGGGAGATCCGCCATTTTTAAACGATTTCCTCTTAACCAGCCCTTCTCCAACCAAAATCATTTTCCGTCATTAACTTTTAGGCCTTAAAAAGCTCAAAGACTGTCAGAGACAAAAGTAGTTCTTCAAAAAGTTTATCCTAATCGTAGCTTACCCTCCAAATCGATCATATCGCATCTCCCAATTAAGACTTTTATAACTTAAATGGGATCGACGGCGAGTTATAACTTAATGAAATGAAGGGCGATCTCTCAACGGAAATGATGTACCTCTCTTAACTGTACTATGTAATATAAAGCCAAGAAAGCACTCTAATAAACTCTGCATAGAAGTTTGAAGGTGAATGCATCGATCAGACAAGAAACCAATTTGCAATCTACTAGGTCCATGTACCATCATATGTACACATATTTATTTAAAATGTGCGGTTCAGAGCTTGACCCAAAGTCAAGAAAAAACCTTCATTTTTCAGAACAAAACCAGAACAACAGAACAGGTTTCTTTGCATATAACAACATCCAATATAAGTTAGCTTCAACGTATAAACCTCTTAAAACACATGAGAATTTGAGTAAGTCCATCTTAATGTCTCCTCTCCTTTCCATGATCCTCGACATCTAGTATACTATCAACATCATCCTTTCCACCATCTGGTGCTGTTCCCACCACCTTCTCCTTTATCTTCTTTGACGTCTCCTTCGCCGCCTCCCAAGCATCTTGAGCCGTCTGCTTCGCTTTCTCTCCTAAATCCTGCGCAGTCTCCGCTACCTTCCTTGTCCCTTCCTTCGTCTTATCGGCGGCCATCTCCGCTGCATCCTCTGTCTTCTCCTTCGTCTCCCAAACACTTTCTTTCGCCTTCTCTTTAGCTTCCTTTCCCTTATCAGCCGCTTCTGACGCCATTTCCTTTGTTTTTTGCTTATACTCGTCTGCTTTCTCCGCCGTCATCCTTGCAGCGTCGTCGGCCGACTCTCTCATCTCACGTGCGGTCCCCTTGGTTTTCTCAGCAGCCGACTCTGCAGTTTCTCTGGCCTTCTCCTTCATCTCGTTGGCACTTACCTTGGCCTTCTCCTTCATTTCATGCGTTCGATCTTTCGCTTTCTCTTTCATCTCGTAAGCTTGTGCTTTTGCTCTCTCTTTCGCTTCATCAGTGGAGGGATCCAAGACGGGATCATCAGTTTCATTCGTTGTCTCCTTGGATCGGTAAGCCATGTCAGCCCTTGAGTCTCCGGTGGGATCCGGCACATTTCGACTCTGATGTACAGAAAATTTCACCATGTAAATAACATTGTCAACCAGAAATCATGGTTTCTTTCTAGTTTCTTAAACGTATGATATATGAAGTCAAGCGTTTCCAAATCAGAGTTAAAAAAAGTATAAATCATAACAAAAAATGTATACGTTACCTCGTTAGAATGTCTGGAAGCAGAAGTACTAAAGCAAACCCTAGAAAATTTCTTGGGAGATTTAAGTGACAGTGCCTGCGTTTGAGGAAAGGCTTTCGAGAGGTTGAAGAAGACATTTCTGGCTATGGACATCGACATTGTTGCCACTGTAAAGATTGTTTTAACCGGTGTTTTGTTATTTTTTCCTATTTTCTTCTTCTTGCTTTTTGCGGTTTCTTCTTCTTAGGGAAATGCATGATATAACGAGAAGATGAAGCAGGTGGCTTTACGGTTGATTGGCACGTGTCCTTATGCTCTGCCACGTGTAAGACAGGTTGCTTTGCTGGCCTTGTTTGGTTTGGCAAGTCAACACATGTTGACAGGTTTCTTAAATCCGAACAACGTGCGACGAATCGAACATTGACACTCACCGTGCCCGTCCGAACTTGGCCGACGAGCCAAAGACCCAACCCAACCTATGGGTAGAGGAGTTGGGCCTACGGAGCATCCTTTATAGGCCTCGTGATTGGGCCCCGATGGGCCCTTCAATATTGGACCTAGTAGGTTCCGTCTGGCTCCTGGGCCCATCCAACTCCAAACGGTGCCTGGACGGATGAATCATTATTTTACATATCATAAAGTTCTAAAAAGGAAAAAAAAATCCAACAGAGCGAACATGGGTAAATTATAAAGTTAGATCATGTTCGACAACTTTTTAAGGTACTGTGTAGGATTGGTTTACGAAACGAGTTTGATATTAGATAAAATTTCTCTTATAATACTAACAAATCTCCTTATTTTTTTTTTTTTAAAAATCTTTACCAAACCCAAATGATATATATTTTTTTCCACCACCTCTTCACTATCATTATAGCCACCATTGCTATCATTATTGCTCCTACTATTTCCATTCCTACTATCATTACCATCACTATAAACATCCCCACCACCATATATACAACGCTAGTACCATGTCATTATTAACCATCATCACATTAGTGCCACTATGTTATCACCAACACTATCGCCAATACTTCATACTTTGATAAAGATGTGAATGTGATTTTTTTTTTTTTTTAGTTGCATAAATCACACATAGCATTTTCATAATGGTCAATAAATTAATTATTAAATTATTTAATACATATTAATAAAAAAAAGAAAATTTTCACATATGGCCATCTAACGACCTTTGGGTGAATGTTGATATCTCTTTAAAGTTCATGGTTTTGAGCCTTCCTCAACCATTTTCTACCTTCAACCCTAACTTGGTTGTAACTTCTTTAGAAATAAAGATGTCAAAGGCCTTCGTATTTCTTAGTGTATTCATCTTATGACATGCAACTTAAGCTTTTACATACATCAATTCCTTGAGCTTATAGATAGGCTTGCTCTATCTAGCATTCAACAACTTTAAGGCTCTAAGTTTAGTTTCATTCTACGCATTTCTTTTTCTTTGACACAAAATGTTGTTAGCTTAGCCTCGTTCAAGTACTTCCTAGCCTTATGGGACCTTATAGAAATGAAACACGAATATTTGCATTGGGAAGACTCTCCATGAGTCTCCATGGCTTTACCTTTCCATGCTTGAGATTAGCCTTTTCTCTATAGATTGGACCTTATCCTTTCAATATCTCTCTCACTTCTCTTGGGGTCATCCTTCCTTCCTTTATCCTTGAGTTCATCATCCATTTTAAAATTGGTGAGGGCTTCTATTGTTTTGTAAACTCGAAGAAAATTAGAAGAGAAAAGGTTTTAAAGAAAAATGTATTTTTGTAAATTTAAAAAGGACCTTAAGCCCTCCTCATTTGAAACCCTCTAACCCATCTTCATTTTCTAAACCCATAACTGCAAATTTTCTTGAAACCCTCATCTTTGCATTCCTTAAACTCTCTCATTCTCCTTTCTTCTCATTACTCTCAAAACCTAGCTGAGTAAGGTTCTTGAGCTCTCATTTCTTAAGCAAAATTTGTGATATTTATGCTTATGTAAGGCTAAGATAAGTTCAAGTCTCTAAACTTCTTTTTTAAGTTCATTTCAAGGAAATAACTTCGATTCCAATGGGTTTTCTCTTATAGACTCTTGAAATCAAAATTTGTATGCATAGATTTTTAATTTAAACATTCGAGTTCATCTTGTTGTTGGTTTTCCAACTCATGTACATCTACTCTAGGTTCTTTACTCTACTTCTTATTCTTTAGCTTAAAGTTGCTTTTATTAAAGTTGTCGGTAGCTTTGATGATTAAGTGGGTATTTCAATTGAAATCTATAGTTTAGTTGGGTTAAAAATGTGTTTTAGTATTAGGTTGAAAGGTGTTTGAAGTGTACTTAGGGTTAGCTTAGTCAATAGAAGGCAAGAGTAGGTTTAGAGTGTTGTCGGAGGTGGAATTTTTGCTTCATTGGGGGTATACGACCTTTGATACGATCAATGATATGGTCATGTCGTCAACCATGTCGAGATGTGAACTTTATGTGTATTCTTTTCATACTATTTTTCCTAAGCAACCTTTACCAAACATTTTTTTTACCTTAATATTGAGTTTTATCTAACTTTCTTTGGTAAAAGTTCTAATTGTTACTTAGGATTCTCAAGTTCTTTACATTTTGATTACTTTTAAGCACTTTTCACTCTTCAATGTCATTTTAACTAATTTTAACGAAATTTGCCTTATTTTACAAATCCAATATAATAATTAGTATATTTCGAGCTATTCTTCAAAATTTCCTTTATTACTTCAAGCTTTTGATTCTTCTTCAAAATATTTCCTCAACTTATTCTTAATTAAATTTTGAATTTTACCCTTAGCCTTAGTTATAGTACCCTTAGGAGTTAAGGTTGGGTTTAAGGGGTTGTCACCAAAGTCAAGTTGGCAGTTTTAAACTAGGAGCTTTATATTGAATTTGACTGATGATGGATTAAGGAAGGCTTGTTATTCTAATTGTCAGGTTTTTAAACGGGTTCCTAAATGAGTATGGTTTGGACTTTCAATTTGGACTAGGGCATTGAAATTGGTTTTAGTTCAACGTTTCTAGATACGTGATGAGTGTTTGGTAGTTGAACTTATTAGGATAAGACCAAATCAATTTGGACTAATCTATGTTGTGATCTCAAAGTTGTTAATTGTTGTTTATGCTTGTCATGGCTTGTCCTAAGGCCTCATAGTGGCAAATCTTTGAGGCAAATGCTGATCTTCACATGAGGTTTCCCTGATAGACTTGTACGTTGAGACAATATGGCTAAAACTAGGTTTCAAGGACTATGGACTCTTAAGTGTAAAGAACTTTAAAAGAATACTTATATATTTACCTATATATGTGTAAGATTATCATGTAGTGGGATCATGGGTACCCTTTTGATGTCTATTGATTTAAAACATAAGGTAATAATTGGTTTATTGTTTACTTTTTGCATTGAACGCATGTGATTGACTGATATGACATTCATATGTTTTTGTGCATTACGTATTGGATTTCAATTTTTTCTTTTATTTCTTTTATAGTTGAAGGAGTTAAGATGAAGTTTGTTGCTTATATTGTGTTTTGGCTTTGGATATCAAGATGGGAAGCGAGAAGCTTGGTATCGTATTATGTTGACATTGTGGATGGTTTAAGGAGATGAGATTAGTGGTGTTGAGTAGTTATGTTAAGGCAATCAATTCTATAACATAATGATGAAGTGGACAATCTCTGGAGGTATAAGAATTGATGTAGATTAGGTTTGTTTAGATTTTGTTGTTAAGGAAGCTAGTAATCTTGTTTCTATTGTAATCGTGGTTGAATTAACTCGCCTATAAGTCTTTTATTTTGTTATACTTAGAGAATTGTACTTTTCATACTGTTAACAGGTTTTACAAGTGATTTAGAGATATTAATAGTGATCTAGAGTCTTAACATGTCATTAGGATCTTAGGAACATGTGACGAGTTATAATACCTTTAGGTTTTTAGGCCTTACTTATTGCCATGACTTAGGTAAGAATATGAAATTCTTACCTTTTTAATTCTATCTTATCTTGACCTTGTAATCTATCATGGAATGTTATTGCTCATATAAGGGATTTTTAGAAGTAACTAGAGAACTCCCTTACATAGTCCTAAATAAAGCCTTTGTGTTATAGTCTCCTCAATTTTCCCTACCATCTTTCTCTACATTATAGGGATAAAACTAGGAATTTAATTTTGTCTTGAATTCTTCCTAATTCACCACTTCTTTGACACCCCACCTAGCACCTTCTAACCTCCTTTGTTACCTTAATGTAGCCACATCTTCAAGGAACATAAGGGCTAAACAAAGTTCAAAAGCATCATCAATTACTCCTATAGCATAAAAATATCTTTCTAAGCTTTGGAAGAAGTTATCGCTTTCCTTAAGCTTAGGGATGTTGATCCTCTTAACCTACCTTACTTAGGCCAAGCCTTGGCTAACAATATTACTTTGCTACAATAATTTATCTAACTCTGTTTTTGGGGTAGCTACAATCCCTTTTAGGGCATTATTTCTTTTTCTGAAGATCTCCCCATAGCTTGATTCAGGGTTGATAAGATCTTCCCTGTAAGTTCCTCCTTAAGCCTTCTTATGCTATCTTGACCCGTCCACCCAATCCTTCAGGTTGGCTATAATTATCTCCAACCTAGCTATTTAGCCTCTATAGATCCATCATTGCCACGAGATGATCCCTGATTGGTCATCCCACTTACAACAAAAGGAGTAAGTAGAGAACCATCATATTCAACCATATTAGTCATGTTTCAAACCGTAACTTCTCAAGTAAGCTTTGATGTTACTTGTTACATATGGAGTGTTTACTCTAACTCACATGTATGACACTTAGACTTTGATGATTTAAAAGATAACTAAGTTGATATGAACCCATAGATGAACATACAAACCCAATATCATGCGTAGCTAAAGGGGTAGGTCCAAGCCGCAAGATGGCTTGAAAAATAAATTATAGTCAAAGGTTGAGCAAGAGGTTTCCGTGTACCAATGAAGGATATGATGCACCAACGCCTCATATGAGCTCGGGTTACACCTGATATGACGCACAAGTGTGGCTGGAGGTCACTTGTCACTAGTCCACACTCGAATGGGCTGAATAAGAGTAGCTTAAGAATAAGTAGAATAATACTTAGCTTAAGAGAAAAAAAAAAGGTTTAGTATATTCTTCTGTATGTCTATCCCTTCGACCGTTACATTATGTGACTATTTATAGTACCTTGTTAGGGTAAGTTTTATGTTACAGATAATTACAAAAAGGAATTCCTATTTGCTAGATAAAAGGAAAGCCCTATACAAGGAGACACAAAATTGTACGTAACAAACGTCCTTTGTCAAAAAGGACAGTGCACACGCGTTATTGCTATGATTTTGACAGTATTGTAGTCCAAGCAAGGGTGGACCTCTGTTCAGGCCTGTTTGGGTCAGAAGGGGCTAAACTAGGGTTAGTTTAAGGACAGCTTACATTGGGGTTGGCCTTGGATGGTCAGCTCCTAACAATTATGCTTGGCCTTGGCATGGTAGAGATTGCTATGTTCTGATTTGGCATTGGGACTATGGTTTAGAGGAGGGTTCGGCTTAGCATGCTGGTTGATCACTTTGGCAACATCTTGGATGTTATGGAGAGCAAAGTAGCTCAGCAAATTGGATTGGGACAAGTGCTGCTCCTTAGTAATGCTCCTTGGAGCTTAACTCATCTTAAACAGCTCGACAAACCACCTGAGAGAGCCTTCGGGCTTGGGAACATGTAATCGATCCTTACTTCCTATCATCCCCTTTGGGTTGTTTGAGATTTGGGATTAAATCTAGTTCAAGCTTGCTTTCTCATCTTCAAGAGTATAGGGTTGGAGATCGGCAATGTTGAAAGAGTTTGAGACTCCATATCCTTCAAGTAATTCAATCCTATAGGCGTTAGGATTGACCTTTTTAAGCACTCTGAAAGGTCCGTTGACTCTGGGAGATAACTTGCTCTTCCTCAAGTTTGGGAATCATTCCTTGCTAAGGTATATCCAAACCAAATCGCCTAGTTGAAATTATCTTTTGCTCCGTCTTCGGCTTCTCTTTTCAAGCTTAATAGCAGTTTAACCTAGTTACTCCACAACCTTCTGGGGCATGGTTTTGATGGCTTCAACTTTCTTGACGATTAGCTGGTCATCATCATCAGTTCTCGGTTGTGGTACTTGATCCAATGAGAGCTCTAAGTTGAACCCATAAGCGACTTCTAATGGAGACATGCTTGTGACGTTATGGACAGTTTGATTGTAGGTGAATTCGATGATTGGCAAACACAGATCCCAATCAACCATGTTTCATTTGACAGCAACCCGTAACAAAGTTCCCACATTTAAGTTGATATCTTCGATCCGCCCATCAGTCTATGTATAGCAGGACGTGTTGTACTGTAACTTGGTTCCCAATAACTTCTAAAGTGTCCTCTAAAAGTAGCTCATGAACTTGGGGTCTCGATAAACTATGGTTCTGGGTACACCATAAAGCTTAATCACTTCCTACAAGAAGAGAAAAGAGATAGCTGAAGCATCGTTAGTCTTGGAACAAAGCATGAAATGTACCATCTTACTAAATCGATCTATAACCACCATGATGGAGTCCTTCCCTCAAGACAACTTAAGCAATCCTAATATGAAGTCTATACTCAATTCGGACTATGGTTTGGTTGGGATCAGCAAGGGTTAGTAGTATCCCTACTCAGCTCAACTCTTCACTTTTTAGCAGATCGCACATCTTTCCAGCATATTAGACATCTCTTTTCATCTTCGACCAAAAGAATCTAGAGAGATAATACCTCATAAGTCCAGCGCTGGCCAAAGTATCCTGTCAATCCTCCTCTATGCGCCTTATGCATTAGCAGTTCTCATGTGGAACACGTTGGGATATATAGCCTCCTCTTCCTGAATAAGTATCCGTCTTCTCTATGATAGTCATCCAATATTCGTCCTTCCTCACAATGGGCATAAATAGGACCAAAGTATGGATCTTTAGCATATAAATTCTTAATTGTTGAAAAACCGAGTAGCTTCGTTTATAGTTTAGACAGGAGGGTATGTCATCTTGATAGGGCATTGGCCACTACATTGTCATTTCCGTTCTTATATTTTACAACATAAGAAAATCCCTCCATGAATTCAACCCACTTAGCTTGCCTCCGAGATAGCTTTGGTTGGCTCTTCAGATATCTCAAGGATTCATGATTGGTGTGGATCACAAATTCCTTGGGTAGAAGATAGTGTTGCCATAACTTTAAAGCTTAGATTAAGGAGTAGAACTCCTTGTCGTAGACAGAGTAGTTGAGTGTAGCTCCTCGAAGTTTCTCACTAAAGTAAGCGATAAGTATCACTCCTTGAAGTGGCAAAGTCGTAACAGCCCTGCCGTGTAAACTATTCTAAGATAGAATTTGGCCTTACAACCGTTATCTTAGACTTGATCTACACAAAGCGTCCACGACTAACCCGCTTTGAAGTAAACAGTTTGTAATTTTAAATAAATCATTTATCAAAGAAAGTGAGAATATATATATATATATACACACACACACTATAATTCAGTTATTACATTATTCAAAAATAAAAAATTCTAAAATAAAAGCTTAGACCTGAAGAATATATGTTTATTCTTCAAATATTTTTCCTCACTCCCTAGATCCAGTAGTTGCTAGTTTTAGAGTAGTTGAATGCTGCTTCTTAGCCAGCACCTGCACAACGTCTATAGGGATATGAGCAACCACAACTTAGTAAGTTGGGATGGAGGACTTAAAACTATACCATAAACATAATAAGGTTATCAATCAACTTATTAGGTGCAATGCATGTTCAAGCAAATGTCATCGCATAACGTTGTTTGGCTCGTCGTGAGATTAGAGAAATTTCGTTCGCTTTAATCCGAGTTGAGGAGTTACCATTAATGCAACAGCTCACGACCAAAGCCAAGCTTGTGCAATGGAGACCTCGTTCATCCCGCGACTACCTTCGAACCATTGACTTCACCCTCGCTGCGACCTCCTGTCCTGTCATTTAGTTCAACTAAGGATAAAGAAGGGACTATTATGCAATCTTACGCTATCCCTTTCGAAGGGGTTGGTATTTAGCCAGAGAATCCTAAGTTCCCCTAATGGGTTGCCATGTAGGTCCGATTATAATTATAGGTCGTATATTTGATTAAATCTAGTTTAAGGTGATCAATCATTTCATACAAGCCTGAACAATAGACAAAATCATAGCACCACTCATAGTCAAGCACATACACACAACCAACTATCTAACAAATACAACCAAGCATAATCTCAAGTCTCTAAAATACAACATCGTATTAATCCCAACTTACCTGAACTCCTCGCTCACTCATTCGAGGTGCTCAGGCCATCGCTGATCATGCCTATAACATAAACGTAGTTTCAGTTTTCATATAACTATTATAGGTTTGTTTTATCCTATAACTCTTATTGTTATGTTTTGTTTAAGGTTTAATATACCTAATTATCTAGGTCTTAAGTCTTTTACAATTATTCTAGGTTTGGGGTTAGGTTCGAGTTCGATTTCTGTATCGATTTCTAAATTAGATTCTAATTCGATTTCTAAGTACTGTTTTATACCCGAACTCTAGAAACTTGTTTTAACTCATAATGTGAAATTAATTACTTTACTTCTAGTTATCCTAAATATCATAAGTACCTCTAGTCAGTATTTTATTATATCCAATACACCTAAATCCTTAATAGTATACTGAATTTACTCCTAATGTAAGAAATTTTTACATTTTTCATATAATTACATAAATTTAAGTTTCCTATCAAATTTATTGTATATTTTTATTGTTATCATAATATCAATTTTTACTCTAATATTTTCTATTTATTATATTTCTAATAATTGTGTATTATGTACTATTACTTATTATATATATAATACACATCTAATATTTTTATCACTCTAATTGCTATCTCCCAACATCAATTGTCATTTCAAAATGTCAAAATTCATTCTAAATTAGATTTTACTCCTAATTACCCTAATTTATAACATTAACTTAAAATTTACTGTTTTTCCCTATTACTCATTTACTACATAATTAACCTAATAATTACATCTAACACCCTAAATGCTACAAGTATCATGCTTTATCAGATTTCGACATCCTAAAACATATAATTATTCACTAAATCAGTAATTAACCATTTAATTACTTAATTAACCTTAAAATACCCATTTTATGCCTCATTTTAAAGCCTAAAAATTATCTAAAATTTTCGAAAATTAATTTTTGAAAACGTGCTTCATAGTATTGTTCTATATCATCTAAGTAGTCTACACAAAAATTTTGGGTTCAAAACTACACTCCTAAAGCCATTTATTTCTAAACCGAAATATACTCGGTTTTGCATGATTTCTTAAAAACCATATATCACGAGACATATTTTCATCAAAATAATATTTTTCCTAAAAACTACATACAAAAATATTTTAGAATAACAAAATTCATAATTTTCTAAGAATATTTACTATTTTTACAAAATTACACAAAATTAGGCTGGAAATCGAACTAACCGATTTGAGTGATTTCGGCCACCGTTGGTGGCCATGGGTGTGTCAACCCACCTGGGCGCTGCCATCACCGTGTGGTGGTGGTCGTTGTCTACTCCCAACTGCTCGTCGGGTTTGGGTTCTCCTTACAAGCCCCAACTATACAATTTTCTTTTTTTTTTTTACTTAAATTTTTTTCTTCCAATTTCGATGCTCCTAATTTTTCTTTGATTTCTAACTATCCAAATGAACTCTATGATTTTTTCCCTATTTATAGAGCTTTATGGTAATTAATGTGCATTAAATTGGACAAGTCATTACCTAAATCTCTTAATTTTTGGCTTTTATGTTGCTCTAATTTAATTGGCTAATTTTTTTTCTTATTTTCCCCAACTGCCATGACCCAATTCTATATCATTCCTTATTTTTTCTGATTTTTCTTTATTTTTCCTTAATTAATTATGAATTTTATTTAATTATTTAGTATTATTTTAGCACATTCACGTATACGGGTATTTTAAGTAATTACGCGTATTTTTACATACATGTAAATTCATATATAGTACAAATAATTATTCCTAAATATTATTTAGGTTATTTTATGATTTTTAGTATACATATAATTTATTTCTAGCGATTCGTTAATTATCGAAATATATTTTACGCAGTTTCGATAAATAACGAATTATATACTTAAAATTTGGAATTTTTATATTCTTCTATTTTATTGCTTATTTTCTTAAATTTAAACTTACGGGATCATTTTACTAATATTTCTAGTTTTACTTATAATTTAGACTTGATCGGATATTTCAGCCGATCGAAACCCTGAGTGACTGGTTATGAGGCATACAATAAGTCAGCCTTCTTGCATCAGCATAACACTTATGCTTAATCTAAACACATCACACTTTACTTCAAATATCTTGTCGAAGCTCAGCAAAGCTAAAATGGGGGCTGTAGTTAGCCTTTCTTTTACTTCCTCAAAACTCCTCATTTCTTTATCTTCCCATCTAAATTCAACATTCTTCTTTGAGAGTTCGATGAATGGGGCCACAATTGCACTGAAGTTCCTAATGAATCAACAATAAAACGACGCCAAGCCGTGGAAGCTTCTTACATCGGCAGAATAGGTTGACTTAAGCCATTCTATGATCACTTTTATCTTCTCTTCATCGACTCGGATGCCACCTCCGCTCACAATAAATCCTAAGAAGAGCACCTCAGAATGGAAAAAGTCACACTTCTTTATATTGGTGTAAAGTTGTTCAGCTTGGAGTTTTGGAAGCATTTGTTGGAGATGTCCTCGGTTAGTCTCTAGGTCGAGACTGTACACTAGAATATCATCAAAATAAACTACAATAAGCCTTCTCAGTAATTCTCGAAGCACATTATTTATAAGTCACATGAATGTATTCAGTGCATTGGATAGTTCAAATGGCATTACAAGCCACTCATATAAACCATGCCATGTCTTAAATGTGGTTTTCCACTCATCTCCTTTATGCATTTGAATCTGATGGTATCCAGATTTGATATCAATCTTGGAGAACACTCTTGCTCTACTTAACTTGTCTAGCATATCATCAAGCCTGGGTATGGGATACTTGTACTTGATGGGGATTCGATTGATGGCTCAACTATCCATACACATCCTCTAAGAACCATCTTTCTTCGACACAACATAGGGGCTCAAGGACTCGCGTACATACCTTTTCTTCATGAGGTCATCTACTTACCTCTACAGTTCGGCAGCCTGTTCAGGGTTTAGCCTATAGGCAGGCTTATTCGGCAGTACGACTCTTGGCTACAAGTTAATTGCATGCTTGACGCCTCGGATTAAGGGTAGACCCTCTGATAGCTCCTCTAGGAACAAGACAGCAAAGTCCTCTAGTAGGGTTTTTACTTCAGTCGGCAATTCTTCCTCCCTAAATCTCATCTCCAAGAGCCTCCTAACAAGTAAATAGGTCGATCCCTCCAACTCCATTTCTCTTTTTAGTTTGGCTTGGGTTAATACCAAAGCCTCCTTCTTCAAGGTTCAGCTAAACTGGGACTACATGACTTTTACCTGCTCAGCAGTCATAGGACTTATTTTCAATCTTGTTCCTTCATGCTTTACCAAACATGTGTTCCTCCAACTGTCATATATAACTGCTCGAGTGAACATCTATAGCTGTCCAAGTATAAGGTGAGATGCACTCATAGCAGCACATCACAAAACACTTCATCTTGATATCGGCCTATACAGATCGGTACGAACACCTGTTCGTTCACTTGTAGAGCTCCCTTATCACTGATTCAGTGAAGCTTGTAAGGTTTCGGGTAGGGCATGTTCGGTAATTTTAGTTACTGGACCATAAATGCAGAGGCTGTATTAGTACAGCTCCCACTGTTAACGATTAGTACGTATAGTGATTCGTTCACCATTAGTACGTATAGTGATTCGTTCACCCTACACCTAATATGGAAGAGATTTTCTCTCTACTCGTTTTCAAGCATAGGACTGATACTCATTGTCCTTCTCAACACTAGAGTGGTCGGTATGAAGTTGCTTTCCTCGTTGCAAATAACTTCCTCTTCTAACAGCTCAGTCTGTTCGTCCTCCTTTGACTCTACTTCCTCATCAGTACTATCGATCTCAATGGTCGGTGCCTCGCCTCTGATCACCATTGTTCACCTGTTTGGACACTTTACGACCTTATATCCAAAGCCTTAGCATTTGAAATACTTGATTTCACTCGTCTTCCTCCCTAAACTCTGGCCCTTCTCAAACCTTATCCGGGGTTCCATCTCTTCTACTTGGGTGGTTTGAGCAGGACAGGTCTCAGTGACCTTGCTTGGTTTCATTCCAACAAGTCTGCTCGGAATAGGTTGGCTACTTTTAAGACGGTTAATAGGTAGTCGGAATCTTCCTGTTCGACCCCTTTCTATTCTCTGGGCAACTCGAATTACATCATCAAACGTTCTAACATTCAGGGTTTCTAAGACATCCCCAACCTTATATCTCAATCCGCCAATAAATTAAGATACGGTTCGGTCTTTCGGCTCTACAACTTCATACCAAATCATTAGCATTTGGAACTCTTTAACATAAGCATCCATACTCAATCTTCCTTACCTCAACTCTTACAATCTCTTGAAGGCATCTTATAGATAATAGCTTGGCACAAACCTCCTCCGCATAACTCTCTTCATTTCATTCCAACTCCTAATCTCTCGCTCTCCTTCCCTTCTTCTAGTAGCTTGTAGGTTCTTCCACTATAAGGTGGCATAGCCGATGAACTCCAACACAACTAGTCTGACCTTTTCATTTTCGGGTGTTTCGCGGCATTCAAACTACTTTTCAATCTGATCTACCCAATCAAGGTAGTCCTCAGCATTACTACTTCCAAAGAAGCTCAGAATACGCATCCTCAATCCCTCAACCTTAAGGGCTCATACGTTCCTTTCCTTAGGTTTGTAGTTCTCCTCTGGCTCATCACCTCCTTCTACTTCCTCCTCAATCTCTTCAAGCGTTAGTCTTCATCTAGCACCCTTACCAATTCCTTCAGCTCGAGAAGGTTGAGCTGGGACAAGCACTGCTCTTTGGTGCTTAACTCACTTCAGACAGCTTGGTGGACCACTTGAGAGAGCCCTTGGGCTCGGGAACGCATAATTGGTCCTTGATCCCTATCATCAAAGAGCAGTGCTTATCCCAGTCTGATCTACTAAGTTACTTTGCTCTCCATACTATCCAAAATGTTGCCAAGGTGAACAACCAACATGCCGAGCTAAACCTTTCACTAAGGAATCTCCAACGCCAAATTAAAACGCAGTAATCTCCACTGTGCTGAGGCTGAGCATAATTGTCAAGAGTCGACCATCCGAAGACAACCCCAATGTGAGCCGTCCCTAAACCAACCCCAGTTTAGCCCCTTCTGACATAGAGCAGGCTTGAACAGAGGTCTACCCCTGCTTGGACCACAATACTGTCAAAATCACAATAAAAACGCACGTGCACTGTCCTTACTAACAACCGCATTATCCTTACTAACAATCGTATTGTCCATTTTGATAAACGACATTCGCTATGCACAATTTTGTGTCTCCTTGTATAGAGCTTTCCTTTTATGTAGCAAATAGGAATTCCTTTTTGTAATTATCTGTAACATAAAACTTATCCTAACAGAGTACTATAAATAGTCACATAATGTAACAGCCGAAGGGATAGACATACAGAAGAATGTATTGAACCTTTTTTTTTCTTTTTGAGATAAGTATCCTTTTGCTTACTTTTGAGCTACTCTTATCTAGCTCATTCGAGCGTAAACTAGTGGCAATAAACTAGTGGTAAGTGACCTTCGGCCACACTTGTGCATTATATTAAGTGTGATCTGAGCTCGTGTAAAGCGTTGGTATATTATATCCTTAGTCGGTGTACAAGAACCCCCTGCTCAACCTTCAATTATCATTATTTTTCAAGTCATCTTGTAGCTTAGACTTATCCTTTTGGTTACGCGTGATATTGCATTCATATGTTCATCTACGAGTCCGTATCATCTTAGTCATCATTGCTTACAAATCCCTCAAGAACTTTAGAGAGAGAACTAAAATGTTTAAAAGAGAGAAGCTTTAGAACTCAATGTATTTACCTTAAATAATTGATGATTACAATTGATGGAAAGTCCCTCACATATATAGGTAAACACCTTAAAACAATGGTTAAGATCCGCTCAATATAATGGTCTACATTACATTTTCATGAATAAGTCTACCTACCATATAATGAATCTGGACAATCTAGGACTTTCCAAAAGCTTCTACGTTCAAGAAGCTCTAATGAACCTATGGGCCATAGGCTTCCTCCTTAATGGGTCTTAAGGAACCTTATGGGTTGAGGCTTGTCTTAGGGTTTTGTGACATTAAGACCCCCCTTTGCTACCCCTCTAGATTCATCCATGCTCCATTCTCTTATATCTCCTTTGGTATGTAGGAAGATTTGGAATGGAATGAGATCGGGATAGGACGATAAATCATTTCCTATAAAAGTGCTATTAGTTATTAGATGTTATAACTAAGTTAAAGGATAAATAAGTAATTTTAAATTAATGATAATCAATAAGGGTGAGAGGTATCGTAATTCTGTCTTCTTAAAGGTGAAATCAAATTATCCTTAAAGGTGGAATCATCAATTCCAAGATATCGCAATTTTTACCTTCTAAAAGCACTTCCAAACATGAGAAATGGAATAAAATCTAGAATCACGATTCTATTTCAAGTCTATTCTTACATGATAAACATGACATCATTAGGGATAATATTAAAACTATTACTTAATTTTTTATATGTAGAACTCGAAATCCTAATCAATTTTTACTAATGAAACTCAATACCTAAATTTTGAAATTTATAAATTTGTTACCCCAATTGAATATTTGCATGCCAAATTTTTATCTCCATCATCTTTAAAAATTGACAAATTATATATCAAAGAGTACAAGTATGGATACGTTAAAATATTTCATAAGCAAAAATTCATTTGAATATAATATCTAATAATTTTAAATTTTGAGTGTTGCTCTAAAAAAAAAAAGGGTTAAAATCAAAGTTGAATTAGACATCCATTCCAATTACTTAATAAGTTTTAAGCGAGTGTTTACATAAGAGTTTTAGGTGCACTTATTTGCAGGGTGCAAATGGGAGGATGGGCATGACTTTATTAGTCAAGCACAGTCAATATCCTTATCTGATTTTACTCATATTAATACTTTCTATATAAGCCAACGGTTATACTTTTTCTTTCTCTATTGGGTAGTGGTTGACTAAGAGTGATTCATTGCATGGAACATTGAATAGTGAATACGAAAGTTACAATTATATATATATATATATATATATATATCATACATTCTCATACGATGTGTATATCCATAACATAGAAGGCTAAACAAAATAAATGCTAAAATTATATACTCTAGTTTATTGGAATATATTCTCTTTACCTAAATTGAAGAACGTGATTTATAGGAATTAATATAAAATTATCAAAGTAAGGAAAAGTTTTTTATTTTATTAGAATTAATCTTCTAACTATTTCAAAGATAAAATATATACTTCTAAATTGAAAGATAATTGGAGGAATTCATTGATAAGAAATTAATATTTAATAGGAGTGATTGCGTTTTGGATGTTATAGATATATGTTTGTATGTATATATGGATGTAGATATACGTCTTAAGCAAATAATTCTTATGGATAGTTGATATGAAATCGTATTTCTCCACTCCCTCTTTTTAAGTAGTCTATCTGAAGCATCATAATAATGACTCCTACGTAATACAAACAACTCCTCCAGGCTCTCTTGCCAAGTTTCACTCACTTAATACATTTGTCCCAACACTATTGGCACATTAGTCTCTAACTTTTATTAGGTCTTCAACAGAAACATCTATATATCCCTCTTGTTATTAATACCCTTCTTTGCCAACATAATCCACTTCGCTCTCACTCTCTCTCTATCTCTCTCTCTCTCTCTCTAAGAGCAAAGAAAACCTAAATTCACACCCTTGGATTGTGGCATATTTTATGGAAAAACCTAGCACCAACATGTCCCTTAAGGGATCATCAAACAAGGGTAGTCCTAAGAAATCCATGTTCTTGCCAAATGATCCGATGTTTGATGTTTCATTTAGTACTCCTCAAATTATCCCACCAATGTCACATTTTTCTACCCTAACACAAAACACACCCTTTTGCCAAAGCCAACTATTTCCTAGCTACCGTCCAATGTCTTGTGTTTATAAAGGTAAGAGAGTACTACAATTGACTTATTATGATACATGGACTACAAAATTGGCAAGGTGTAGACGTAAATTGGCACGTCAAAGGAGCATCAAGCTCAAAAATAAATCAGGGTTATGCTCTAATAATAATGTGGCTACCACCAATGAGATCGTAAACCAAGCAACCATGCGTGGATCTTCCTTGTTTGAGGTGGATAAAAGTAATCACTACGAATTCATTTCCGTAGATGACAAGGTAAATCAATCGAAACTTGTGTCCGTTCTTTGAAAAAAAGTAGCTTTCCCTTAACGGAACAAAGGAGGATTTAGTTTTCTATCTAGAACAGAGACATATTCAGGAATGATTGTCACATCAATCAATAGTTGAGAGATTGTATTTCCTAATATCTTATAAATATCTTGAAATTAATTATCGTAACTCTTAGAGTCTTTGGTTTATAAAATTTTTAATTGTTGATTAATTACACTTTCTTTGCTTAGATGTTTAGAGTGTTGCTGACAAAGGAATTAAGGGCTAGTGATGTTGGATCTCTTGGAAGAATTATCCTTCCTAAGGTAAATTTTCTTAATTAAGATGGAACCTAGAGGATTAAATTAATACGTGCATATTTTTCTATATATATGTTTCTAACTGGTATTGACTATTATAATTTATTTCTTTTTTGTCACTTTCAATACCAAAGGTAGTCTAAATTTTCTTTTAATATCAAACTTTTTTTTTTTTTTTGTACACATGCAACTGCTTGGAAAATATGGATTAAAATTTTAATTTTGTGTGCCGTTTTTCTTTTGAATAATCAGAAAGAGGCTGAAGAAAACCTTCCACCACTTCATAATAGAGAAGGCATCCAACTTATCATCGCAGATCTGCACAATAGGCTGGAATGGTGCTTGAAATACAAGTAAAATATTAGCTTCCCCAATCTTATGTTTCTTATTTTCCTATTTTGTCTTTTAACTAAGGTTGTCTTGTATTTTATGTTTACGAGTGAACTATTTTCTTTACTAACTTTTCTTTTTTTCTTTTAATATAATTAGGTATTGGGTAAATAACAAAAGCAGAATGTATGTTTTTGAAAATACAGGTAGAGTACTTACAATTCAATAGTTGCATGAAGTTACTCATATATCAATGTAACACTTGAAATACACGTTAATTTTTCACCTTTTGACATTTTTATTGGCTTTAATATTTACTTCAATAAAATAATTAAGGATATCTTGTTTATTGGTGCAACTACATGCATCTAAATTTAGATGCATTCTCTCGTAAATTATTTGATAAATTGCAAATATATCACTTTATATATGTTTCTCACACATTTGACCATCTTATCTTTAATATTATGCTTTCATACCCCATATCTTAAAAGAAAAAAAAAAGTTTCTTCAAATCCTATTTTACTATATTGCTTTCCAGATAAAAGAATAAAAAGAAATAAAATTTAGAAAAAAATACATAGAATAAAGGGCAAAGTGGTGGAATAGCATCTAGGTGTCATTTTCCATGAATCTAAATTTTAGTAAAAGGCATATGATCCATTCTACCTCTTCTTTAATCAGCGTTTACTTGTCTCTTAACAGGATATTTTGTAAGAGAAAATGGGTTGGAAATTGGAGATTCCATCACTCTCTACGAGGATGAATGCAAGAACATCGTGAGTAATTTTGTTTCATTTAATTGCAATATTTTTGCAATAAATAAAAGGAAATTTACAACTCAAATATTAAAAACAATTGAAGTTTGTTTCGCTAAATGACAAGGGATCTTCTTGATTTTTTGTGTATTGATGAGGAGATCTCTCTTGAAAGAAAGCGAAAAAACAAGGAATCCAAAAAGGGGAAGGCCCAATTAAGAATAGTTGACAAAACTTAGAGACACAACAGTAGATGCTGCGTTGGCAAACTTCGGAGTTCACGTATCCATGCTTTGCAACTCGCACGACTAGGGCTAGGCATGTGTCTTGCACGAGTTTCTCAAATTTCTCATTTGGGAAATATTTCCAAAACCCATATGTATAATATGTGATATTTAATACAATTAATATTATTGAGCTTTAATTTAATTCTAAATTGACATTACTCGTATAAGATCATAACGCCCAAATAGGTTAATTTTTAAGTTATCGTCATAAGGCATGAAGACCATACTGTGATGGTATCTTCTAAGTCCTGTCATATTACATAAATGCGAAACAACCAAATATTAATGGAGGAGAAAGTATGCAAAAGGAGAAATTAGTAGTTGAGAGGTGATTATTTTTTATATCACGTCAAATATAGTTTTACATATTTCTTTTGATATCTATGATGCATGAATAAGCATAGAAAATAGTCTATCGAACTGACTCTCAATTATAGGAAAGATTTATTTGTTCTGTTAATAGTATATATAAATATGTAGATTTATGTCAACTGCCTATATATTACTTCAAATATGTCATAGTTCTTGATTTATAAGAAATATTGTTTCTATCAACATATATCTTTGAAAATGTTAGTAATTTGTGTTGAATGGGATCAAAGATTGTTTATTTTGTTTAATGCCTTCACGTATATGCTCCTTTTCTTGTCTTTTTTTTTTGGCGTAAATGTAGTTCAATGAATTGAAATTGCCTTAATTAGCATGTTCAAGTAGATATTTACTTTCTTCAGAAAATGGAATTTTCTTAAAAAAAAATCCTGCTAATTTTGTTAGGTAATATTCATCAAAAGAAAATTCAAGAGATATGGCATCATAATTAGGCTGTTTTAAAGAAGTTACATTCTGAAAATCACCGTACCGGTAAAAATTTATTAGGTAGTTCGCAAATACATCCCATCATCTTATATCAGCTTCATTTGTTAAGGTTTCCTATTTTTGAAACTAAGCATTTAGTTTAAACTCTTGACCGTCAACTTTATTATTATTATTTTATAACCTAGTTTTCAGTTTCCCACTAATAGAATGTATATGTATACGTGTGTGTATATATATTGTTTTGGTAAATTATATTACGACTTAAAGGGAGAAGAATTCAAACCGAATCCATTTCATGGATAGATATTTGATTTATTTATTTTTTTAATTCCATATATTTAGTTGACTAAAATTATGAGATTTTTAGTTATGCCATCTAAGATAGGCAACAATTTATTAACACAATGTCCTCCTATACTTGTGCATAATGAATTGTCTACTCATAAACCAAGACCTCCGGTCAATTCTAACTCCAATCAAATCTATCTTCCATTAATATTATTGTAATTTAGTAGTATTACTGTTGGTCGTCCATTGGGATGGATAAATGAATCCTTTCCCCAAGTTATAACATGGTTAAAAAGAAAAGAAAAAAAAAATCAAATCCTCCTTCTTTTAAAGCAATCTTGATATCATCCTTTCAAATCTATTATTATATATAGACTCATGACACCTAGTGTTCTAGTTCTCTTAAGCTAGCAAAGTTATTAGAGATTTTTTATAATGATTTATGAATGGTAAAAACTCCTTTTTCTTTTCTCTTCAAATCTATTTTATTTATAGGAGATCTATCCCATTTATATGAGGGAATAGTATTTATATCGACTAAATTATAAAACCGTAATGATAAAAATAGATTAAAATTTTGAGGATTCAAATATGCAAATACATATTGTTGAGATATAAAATGGAAAAGGAAGAAAAAAAAAAAAAAGGAAGAAAAGAAAAGCCTTATACCTTTACTTAATTATCTGGTTGAGCTTGGTCAATCCGATAATCAAAGGAAAGAAAAGAGTAGTTATTCTTAGCTAATAAATACAAACAACACAAGACATGATAATCTTAAACTTCTAGATTTAGTAATTGTCAATCTAATTTTATTATGGTATCAAATTACAATATAATGAATTTCAACACATTTGCATATATTTCACCCTTCCTTAATTAAGAAGTAAATTAGATGAGTTCCCACAGGAGGCGTAACCCATGAGCGAGGATTGACTAACCAAAAAATATACAATAATATAGTATGTAAGCATGATGCAGGTAATGCAAAAAGGAAAATTCAAAATTCTATTATTTTGAATAATTGTTCTTAAATAAAAAAAAAAGAAAAGAAAAGAAAGATAGAAAAAAACTATTTATATCTAAAAGAAATCTTACAAAATCCCTAAAATATCTTTAATATATTGCCTAAAAAATAAAACCATCAATAATGAGCCTTAAAATGCATTTTTCATGCGCAAAACCATATCGATCAGACTCACCTCAATTGTCTTACTATAGTGCTAAAAAATTAGTCCTCGAAAACATATAATAATAAAAAAATTTTATCCCAAATCAAAAGTTACGTTTGTTTGAAGCGTAATCGGAAAAACTACTTAATTTATTATATCCCCATCAAAGCACGTCAGATCTTACAGAGTACCTACCATAATTAGACCGAGTAAGATGAATTCCTTATAAGGTGCTGGAGGGTTTTGGTCTGACTTGTGATATCCTATGGTTTTAAGAATCGGAAACCCAATATTTGTTTTTCTCTGTGATTAGAAAATTTAGATACACCTTAATTAAATGAAGTTAGCTTATCCTCTAGTTTCATGTACTTGTCAAGATATTCTATAGATCTTATTCGGGTTTTTATGATACAATATGTTGTCAAGTTCAAGTTAAGGATTTTCAGAAACATATCCAAATCTACTCTGTTGTATTCCTACATACGATACAAATCGAACTTGATATGGGATCATTGTTGCGCCTATGATGTGTTTGTTTACGTGAATTTGACCTTGTATGCATTACGTATATACTTTTGTAGTTCTTCTCCATTGGAAAAGGGGAAGGATCATCATCACTTTCAGCAGCAAATCCCAAAACAGTTCCAGATCCTACTCATGAAGACATGGCTTCAGGAACAATGCCTAATGAACAAGAAGCATACCCTTCTGAAATCATGCCAATTACACATGATCAAGCAAGCACTCCAGAAATGCTCCCTTCGACACTACCTTGTACACAAGAACCAAGCACTCCAGACTTGCTTGTGCCCATTTCATTTGAAGACAGGGACGAGGAAGACGCTTCACTTGCACTGCTCATTGAACAACTCCAACCCCGACAACAGCAACAAGATAATAATAGCCTATTTAATTTGGGTTTAGACTATATTGATTCACCTCAAGTGGAATTGGATCAAATGGAAGAAGGATGCTTTGACCCGCCAGCAAACTGAATAAAATTTGCAAGATAAATTATCATTAATTTTTCAATCTTATATGTGTCCAGTTTGGTGGCCTAATAACAATCCACATCATGTTAATAGAATGCAACCTTTACCCTAAAGTATGGTGGTTGGTAAGGGAGAAATCATGGTAACCCACAAATAACGGTCACAATATAGCTCTTACAATAAATTAGATATAAATAAAATTGCATTATATAGAAGGTTTTTACGGTTGTTATAATTTGGATTATCTTTTTTTTTTTTTTCTCTTTTTGAGATATTAAATATTTGGGAGTTATTATTTACGCAAAGTATACTTTTCATGACATAATAGATGTTGCCTTAAATCTGTTGCCCATAAAGTTTTCTAGCCTCTTAAATGGAATGAGCCTTATTTGGGAGGCTTCGATGGTTAAGGAAACTTCCTGCAAAACAACTAAGGGATAAATTACTACGTCCGAGGATTGTTCAGTATAGTCATTATAATGCTTAAATTAATAAAAGAGAGAGAGAGAAAGAGGGGGGCATGAGCTTAATGGAAAGAGTGCAAGTGTGTGATTCTCTGTTTTTGGACTTATTACTAGACTTCTTTTCTAACAACCGAAAGGAGGATATCTATAGGATGTCTTTGATCGTACAGCCTAGAGATTTAGGGGAGTTAACAAGGCTTCCCGACATCGATTGAGGAAATGATTGTTCTTAAACTTTATGACTATCTCGTCCTTCTTACTTTGTATAATGTCATATGATTAAGCCATACTTAGTCGGTATGAGTTAAGTCGCTAGTTGTCACATCCTATTAAATATGATGTGAGTGTTGTACACAAGAAATGCCTCGATGAGGAATCATGTCTTCAATGTTGTGTGCTTGCTCAAAGCTTGCTGCCATGTTGGCTTTGTAGTCAGGGTGGTTCCGGACTAAACCCGAAGCAAGTTTGGCTGGAGGTGGTGATGTGACGATGGTCTGGATTCCTAGTCATCATCAATTGGCCATTTAGGTGGCCACTGCCCAGTTGTGTAGGCATGGCCTAATTGGTACTGGAGAGGTGGTCTTGGTTCGTTTTGGTCTTAGGCTTTGACTATTGAGCCATATCGAATAGTTATTGACCTTATAATGGAATGTTTTATAATATGAAATGTTAGGAGAAAAGATACAAGTACCTCGGGAACATTTGGATCTCACCAGGAGTGCTCAGATGAAGTGCACAAAGATAGTCATCGGACTAGTCTAATCACATTGAATGCAACTTTAAAAGCAAGTAACAGGAAGACTTTTTTAGAAGCCTATGAATATAGTTAAAAGTGCTATGAATGCAGCAATTATTAGGGTACCAAACTTGCATTGTAACACTTTTGTTCTCTTTGGTTCAATTGTTCTCACATCAAATTTGCATTTATTTTTAGAGAAAATCTAGCTCAATAAGTGAGCTTTTATTTGTGACTCAAATACACTTAACTGAGCTTTCATTGCAATCCAAAAGCATTATATTTTTCATTTGTCAAGTGTAGCCAATTCGTGAATCTAGCCATTGAGAACCAAAACTTCATAGTCAATAAAAGTAATGCGTAAACGCTGTTAACAGGCATTCATGATAATGGAGACTAGATAAGGCAATGCTGAACCCCGTTTTAAATGAAGCATTTGATAAAAAAAAGAAAATGAATAGAAAATTTAAGTAATGATTACATCCAAGATCAAAGAAAATGGAGAAGGAAGAAAATGCAAACCCGAATGGCTCACAACTCCACAAAGAACTAGTTATATTCTGATTCTGTCCCACAGGCTCCAGTTGCTACAGCATGATGCTGTTACTCTGATTTCATATGCAATGTTTCCAACTAGAAGCTACAACTGATGTTATCTGCTCTTTTTCTCAGAAACAGAGTTGTCTGGTACTAAATCCATCTCCCGCATTTGGTGTTCAACTGAAACTAGACCTGTCTGTGTAAGAAACCTGCAGAAAAATTGGACCATCATGCCTGAGTTAAGAACTTCTACAGACAAGTTACACGTCAATTTGCTCTTATCATACATAATCTGCAATCTGCTGAAACAAATCCATTCATGGTTTCATCACGATGACAATAAAATGGCTACATGTACTTCCATGTTTATTGGAAGAAATTTTCTCCTGGTTGATGGCATGAACGGTACAGACAATTTCTGACACAAACCTCATTTTCATTCATAAAATACATGGTGGCATAAAGATTATTCAATTCAAACCTTGGTAACCATTCCTTTAGTATATACAGATATGATGCCAATGATTTTCATAAGAACTGGAAATAGAACAACAGAATATAGAATAGCCAAAAAAGCAACTGGTGTCACCTCCTGGTCTGATCTGATCTGATCAATACATTTGTCCATTCTGGATTCTGGACATCCTCAACATACAAAAAAGAAATTGATACATGTTGGCTATTGCATGCAAATATATCATCATATGGCAATGGCAAAAAGAGTAATTTTTAGAACGAAGACAAAAAGCTTGCAGAATCTAAAGGACCAGAGGCTCCTAAGTGAGAGATATATTGGTGGGAATAGAGGTGTGCGATAAAATAAAATCCGGATCATGAAAAGCAAGGTGTTATTTAAGTTGAGAAAAACTGTAAACTTATCATAGGGGAGACTAAAAATAGGATAGCTAAAACTAAGTGCTCAATATTTATCTAAGGATCTTCGCAATAGGTTGAATATCTAAGGAGAAGAACAAGAAATTAACCAATGTATGGGTAAGAAGGACAACGATAAAGGAAACTCCCACCGACTGAGAATACAGTATCTGATCAGCAGGAAGCCATTACTTTCCTTGTGTAAGATTATAGTTTCACATTCTTTAACACTATATTTGGTTGGAAGGAATGGAATCACTACTCTGTCCGTATTACTTGTGGAAAAGCTATTTTTTTTATTCGTTTTGCAGATAGCTATTCCAAAATCAACGTCTATTCCACATTATATGGAATAGATAAAGAATTTCTATTTCTTCCTCCTATCCAAGGAATTGCTATTTCTATGGAATATAACTTTTGTTTTAAAAATGTCCATGGTTATAAAACAAAATAATCACCCAAGGAGTTACTATTCCTTTCCAGGCTTATTCTATTTAGGTAAACCAAAGTGCAACCTCAATGAAAAGACCTTTAAGGAAACAAAAAATTCAGATTCATTAAAAAGATGAACATCCATTGAAGTAAGAGAAGTTACCAAAAGGAAGCCAAAACAAGGAATTAGTAGATCTGGCAACCAATTGGGCTTCATGCCAGGAAAAAATGGTTGTGGAAGCCATTATGTGCATAGAATATTGCTTGAGTTAACAGTTAAACAAAGGGATACCTATGGTATTTACTATTACAAACTTACAATTAAGCACCTGGCCACCCAAAAAAGAAAAAAATGATAGAAGCATGCCCAAGGATATTCTATGAAGGGTATTGTGAAAGGAAGAGCCCAGGAGGTTCAAGACATTTAGGTTGTAAGGATAAGAGTAAGGCACGTATAAAAGACTGACAGCTTATTTTCCAGTAGTATTTGGATTATGCTAATGGCCAACCTAGGTAGTATCTTTGGCCTTAAAAATGGTGAGCTTACTAAGAAATATTAAAGAAGACCCTTGGTCTATGATTTACATTGCTGATACCTTTTTGGTTGCAAAAATAAACCAATAGTATAAAAAACAAAAAGTTTGAATGGAGGAGAAAGACCTTATAATCAAAGTTCACTTGAGTAGGGGGAAGATAGAGTACATGGAGAGCAAGTTTAGCAAAGAATATAACATAATTGAAACATTTGATAAGAACCATCAAACAATTCATTCCCAAAAGTGAACAATTCTGATATTTTGTCTTGATTTTCCAAGAATCAACAGATCTAATGTGTGCATCTCTCCAAGAGTCAAAGCAAGATAGTAGAAATCAAGATGTTTCAAGATTCTCATGTTATCCAAATGTGCTGCTCATGAGAGCAAATCTAACATAGCATTAAGATCCACAAGATCCATGTAGCGTGACACCATTCATGGATAAGATGAGAAAAAACTGCATAGTAATTGTGCTCCACCGAGATGAGATATCATGAAAAGAGGAAAAAGAAGGTCTATAAAGATATAGATCCAAATTTTAACAAGGGATTTTCATACAACACAGCAGCATCCTCTAATACAGATCAAAACTGAAAATTCTGTCGCAATTTCCATGATCTGAAATCAATGACACCACATCAGGTAACATGCATCTAAATATGCCGAACAGCACTTTCCCTCCTACTAAATCAGTCACTTCGTCAGACAATTTAACAAAGATTTAACAATAATTACATCAGAAATTCTTAATAAAGTACTTGAGCAAGATAGAGAAACCAAGTTTCTTTTACCAAGTAAGGAACTGAACTTCCCATTTTACTTTCCACATGATCATAATAAGCTGAAGACTACATCTACCTCTCAAAATCAATACTTTGCATGACAGATGAAAGCAGATTCTGCCTAAACACTGCCCTCTCAACATCTTAGATCACATGACCTCTATGATGTTATCAACTTCACTCTCAAATGAATTGCTTTAAGAAAGCTTGCCAAATTATTCACTGGAAAAAGAAAAAAAAAAAAAAAACCTTCTCAAGATATCATTAACTGATCGCAGCAAACACAACCCCAATCACAAGTGCTAACATAGAATCTAGTCATCAAATCTCATACTATAGGCAACACCAAAACCCAAAGGACAAACTTTCACATGAGACCTAAAAACCGAAACTCAAAATATTCATTCCACTACAACAACTGAGGACCATTCCAAACAGAATAGGGATCGATTTCCGGATATCATTTTAAACGCGAAACATTTCTTCTAACGACTTCAATCCTATGCAAAACATCAAACAAATTATGGTTGAACATTAATTATGGATACTAACTATTTAACTACAAAAGAATCTGATTCTGTAACAATTAGCCATTCCAAATTATTTAACAAAAACCTTTCCAAATTATTCAAACCAAAGCCAAAAGGATAAGTGCAAATTCAGTCTTAAATCTTTGATGTAATGTTCAATCTAGTCATAAAATGTTTAACCGATGCTAAAAGCTTGTGCCCTGCTTTGGACATGAAGCGCATATTGCAGTATGCCGGGTTCATTAAGGGTGCCTTTTCTTTTGCAGAAAGCAAAATTTCAACATCTTTTTATTGTTGTTAGTAATCTAATCTCTAATCGCTAAATACAAACATTAATATCTCGAAAAGAAAAGAAAGAAGGATATGAATTTTGCATTTGAATATTTATATAATCATTCTACTTATTTTCTATTAACATTTTCCGCCATAGCTACCACCGGTACTGGCTGCCGGCTGCTCATCCTATCCACCACCATATTCCATGAAAAATTATTAATTCCTACTATGATTAACCTTACCAGGCTATATTTGACGATTAGAAGATTAGATTACAAGCGAAAATTGTCAGTTTTCCAACAAGAACTATCAAATTGAATGTTCAAATCCAACATCACGTAGAATCTTCAATTCAAACAACATTCAGAGAAATGAGAAAGGAAGAAATTTACCATACCAACTAAGAAGCAAGAAGAGGGTCCCAGTGATTAGGACAAGGAACAAGACATGAAGGGTCAACCAGGAGTCACTAGAAGAGAATGCTAAGCCCATCATAACAGCAAGACAAACACCCAACATTAAAAAACTCATCTTTAACGTATTCCATGTTGGACCCTGAAATTCATACCCCAAAAAGGTCAGTACTTCATAGGAAATTAACAGTTTTATTAGATCAAAAGGTGAATATATTGGGAAGAGAGTGTACGGACGTTAACTCCAGGAGCGAGAGCGCCGAGGAAAACTGCTTGTGCTGATGAAATCTGTTGTTTATTATGTTCTGAAGATGGGGGTTCAGCAGCCATTTCTCATCGGCGGATTGAATTGAAGGAGAACCTCGTCCTTGCGAGGAAAATAGGGAAAATAATAATAATAATTATGAGAAGAGAGTACTCAGGGGAAATAAAAGGAAGCAATGTGTTCGGTTACAAAGACGAAGTGGGAAGTAATAAGTGGAATTGTTTCTATTATAGCATCATTTTTCTTTTTTTCTAAATTTGAAGAAAAATCAAAGGAATAAATGAAAGGCATATAATATTGAAAAAAAAATTCTTAAAATGTGAAGAAAATGAAAGGTAGAAAATCTAAGAAAGGTAATCTAATCCAATAATTATTGCATTTTGAAACAGTTTTATTTATTTTTGTTTATTTTCACTCTTCACATCTAAATACAAATAAAAATTATATTTCCTTTATTTTTCTTTCCTATCTTTTCTTTCTTTCTTTTTTTCTAGAAATATCTTTCCAATTGTACTCTTGCTAATTTTTTTTTTTTAAATTTTATCTACAAGATCTATTTAAATATGATATTTGAGAATATCTCATTTGTACCATAAGATTATCCGTAAGTATCTTATTTTAGAAATATTTGATTTTTTTATAATTACGATGAAGATGATTTATATCAAATATATATATCTATATCTATATTATTAAAATCCTTTAACACTTAAGTAATTGTTAGTATTATATTTACTTATTTACTATCTATTTAACATCATTTATCAAAAAAACTAATAACAAAATAAATTATTAAAATTATAAATAATAAATAAATTTATCTACTTATTCTTCTTTCTCTCTCCTTATCCATTTTTCTACCGCTTTTCTATTCTCTCTCTCACACTCTCATCCTCTATCATTTTTCAACTCTCTTCTGTTAACCGTATCTTACATTTCTCTCTTATTCTTTTTTCAGTAACTTACATACCTTAATAGACATCTCTCACTAATAACTTACACACTTCAAAAAAGATAAAGGGTAATTTTTCTTCATTTTTATATGTCTTATAGATTTCATACTTTTATTTTTTGTTCTATATCTTACTCGATAAAATACCAAAAAGATTTTTTTAAAAAAAAAACTTTGTTACTTTTACTTAAAATTTTTGTTTAAGAAATTTGTAAAAGTGAATGTTTTCGATATCGATAATAACATAATTATATATTTATCTTTTCTATAAATGCATCATATATAATTATACGTAATATACGATTTCAACAGCAAATATTTACCCATAGCCTATTTAGCTTGAATGTCTTATTAAATGTAAGTTCTACAACCAGTCGCTTAGGGTTTTGATCGGCTAAAAGATTCGATCAAGTCTAAATTATAAGTAAAGTCAGAAATATTAATAAAAATGATTCCGTAAGTTCGAATTTAAGAAAAAAATATAAAAATTTCAAATTTTAAGTATATAACTCGTTATTTATTGAAAATGCGTAAAATACATTCCGATAATTAACGAATCGCTAAAAATAAATTATATGTATACTAAAAATCATAGAATGACCTAAATAATATTTAGAAATATTTATTTGTACTATATATGAATTTACATATAGATAAAAATACGTGTAATTACTTAAAATACGCGAAATGTGCTAAAATAATACTAAATAATTAAAAAAATTCATAATTAATTAAGAAAAAATAAAAAAATAAGGAATAATCCAGATTTGGGTCATGACAGCTGGGGAAAATAAGAAAAAAAATTAGCTAATTAAATTAGAACAACACAAAAGTCAAATTGGAAGAAGATAAGGCAATTGTCTAATCAAATTAATGTACAATAATTTTCCTAAAACTCTATAAATGCTCCAAATTTTTCAGAAGCTCATGTAGTCAGTTTGGAGAGTAAGAAAAATAAAGAGAAGCGAAATTGAGAAAAAAATTAGGATTAAAAAAAAAAGAGAGAACTGTACAATTAGGATCTTAGAAGAGAACCCACACCAGACAAGCACCTAGGAGTAGATGGCTACCATCACCACATGGTAGTGGAAGTGCCCAGGTGGGCCAACACATCCATGGCCACTAACGGTAGCCAGAGCCACTCAAATCGGTGAGTTTAATTTCCAACTTGATTTTGTGTAATTTTGAAAAAATAGTAAATATTCTTAAAAAATTATGAATTTTGTTATTTTGAAATATTTTTGTATTTAGTTTTTAGTAAAAATATTATTTTAATGAAAATATGTCCCATGATATATGGTCCCTAAGAAATCATATAAAACCGAGCATATTTTGGTTTAGAAATAAATGATCTTAGGAATGTAATTTTGAGCCCAAAATTTTTATGTAGACTACTTAGATGATATAAAATAGTGCTATGAAGTCTGTTTTCAAAAATTAATTTTTGAAATTTTTAGGTAATTTTTAGGCTTTAAAATGATGCATAAAATAGGTAATTTAGGATTAATTAAGTAATTAAATAGTTAATTACTGATTAGTGAATAATTATATGTTTTAGGTTGTTGAAATCTGATGAAGTATAATACTTATAGCATTTAGGATGTTAGATGTAATTATTAAGTTAATTATGTAGTAAATAAGTAATAGGAAAAATAATAAAGTTTAAGTTAATTTTGTAAATTAGGGTAATTACGTGTAAAATCTGATTTAGGATGAATTTACATATTTTGAAATGATAATTGATGTTGGGGGATGATAATTAAAATGATAAAAATATTAAATGTGTATTATGTACATAATAAGTAATAGTACATAATACATAATTATTAGAAATATAATAAATAGAAGATATTAGAATAAAAATTGATATTATAAAAATAATAGGGATATATAATAAATCTAATAGAAAATTTAAATTTATGTAATTATATGAAAAATGTAAAAATTTCTCACATCAAAAGTAAATTCGATATACTAATAAGGATTTAAGTGTATTAGGTGGAATAAAATACTGACTAAGGGTAATGATAGTCTTAGGATATCTAGAAGTAATGTGATTAATTTCACATTATAAGTTTAAACGAATTTCTAAGGTTTGGGTATAAAATAGTATTTAGAAATCGAATTAGAACCTAATTTAGAAATTAATGCGGAAACTAAACCTCAACCTAACCCCAAACTTAAAATAGACCTAATCAAATATACTACATATAATCATAATCGGACCCGCATGGCAACTCATTAGGGGAAACCTAAGATTCTACGGCCAAATACCGACCTCTTCGAAAGGGCTAGCGCAGGATTGCATAATGGTCCCTTCTTCATCCTTAGTCGAACTAAGTGATTGGAAAGGAAGTCACAGCGAGAGTGAAGTCAATGGTTCGAAAATAGTCGTGGGAAGAGCGGTGTCTCTAATGCACAAGTGACACCAATGCACAAGTCTGAGTTTGATCGTGAGCTATTACATTAGCGACAACTCCTCAACCCGGATTAAAGCGGGCACAATTTCTTTAATCTCACGACGGGCCAGACAACGTCGTGCGATGGCATTTGCTTGGACATTCATTGTACCTAATAAGTTGATTGATAACCTTGTCATGTTTATGATATAGTTTTAAGTCCTCAATCCTAACTTACTGAGCTGTGGTTATTTACATCCCTATAGACGTTGTGCAGGTGCTAGCTAAGAAGCGGCATACAACTACTCTGAAGTTAGCAACTACTGGATCCTGGGAAGTGAGGAAAAACATTTGAAGAACAAACATATATTTTTATGGTCTAAGCTTTTATTTTAGAATTTTTCATTTCTAAATAATGTAATAATTAGGAAATATATTATGGTGAAATATTGTAAACGTTAATTGTAATAACTAAATTTCAGTGTATATATATATTTTCTCACTTTTTTTAGGTAAATGATTTATTTAAATTACAAACTATTTACTTTAAAGCGGGTTAGTCGTGGACACCTTGTGTAGATCAAGTCTAGGATAACGGTTGTAAAACTAACTTCTATCTTAAAATGATTTATACGGCGGGGTTGTTACTACTCTGCCGTTTCGAGGCGTGACATTAAAGGAAATGAAAATTACTAAATCAAGTTTTCTAAAATTAGGTATCCTTTGATTTTAATATACATCAATTTGTTTTATGAATATTAATTTTTCATTTTTTGCATACACAATGCAATAGTAACATAATCATATATTTTCATTCTTCCTAAAATGCATATATTATAGGTAATGTAGATTAATATTTTACTTTAAAAATATTGTGAAAGTAAATGTTTGTAATATCGATAATAACATAATCATATATTTACCTTTTCCCTAAAATGCATTATATGTACTATATAATTGTAGACATTCTATTTTTGCTTCCCTTTTTTTTAATTTTATTTTAGAGTAGGATAAAAGGTCTTGAACTAGGAAAAAGCACAAAAAAATAAGAAAATTTAGAAAACTAGAAAAATTAGAATTTTTTTAAAGTATATATATATATATATAATAAGAAAATTTAGAAAATATAAGATAAAAATAAAAAAAAATTGTAGAAAATTCTTTTAGAAATTAGGCATTATGCTTTTCATTTTTTTCTTTTATTTTCTTTTTTATTTTTAAGAGTACATATATATATATATATATTTAGGGCTGCTAATTAGACCTAGTCTATGGAACCAGAATAGGGTTGAAGACCCTCGCCCATTGCTCATGCTTGCTTTTATTTTTCACCCAAGCGTGTCTACACGTGCCAGGGTATTGTTTTTCCCTTAGTTTCCAACTGTTTCCCCCAATTCTTGCCTCTTCCCTAGTGCCTTCTCTTTAAAAAATAACTTAGTGGCTCATTTTTGTAACCATCTTTTCGGGTATTTACTACAGGATTCCATCCAAATTAATGATAAAATCATATAGCATACCTAGCCTCTTTATCATTTGACACAAAATTCTCTCTAAAAACATTCATTTATTGGGTCAAATGCAAGGTTAAAAATTGAAAAAAATATTAAATGCACAACTTTGACCTAAGCTTTAATTTGAACTTCATTAGTGCGATTCAAAGCTTCTAAACGGAATTTTAAGCAAAAACGTTTATCTAAGGACTGCATTTAACTGGTAATTTTAGTCAAAATCAAAGAAAATCGGATCAAATAGTCAAGACCCACTAATTTTCGATTTCGAATTTAATGGCGATTTTGGACTTTCTTAAACATTTTCAAGCTAAGAACAGCATAAATATGGCTTGGAGATCACATTTCAAGCAAAGAGTAAGCTTTGAAACACTCTTGATAAGCTAAAATTGGCGCTCTCTCTCTCTAAACTGCTCCCTTTCTCACTCTAGGAATCCAACATTCACAACTACTTTTGAAGAAAGCGACCACTATGGCTGAAACTCACGATAGTCAAGAACCTCAAGCCAAACCATTAGCTCATCCCCAACAATCACCTCCACTTATCAACAACCATCACTGCCAACGGCTAAATCCAACCATTACCCAAACAATCATAGGATACTGAGACGTCATTGCTACCCCCACTAAGTTCAATTAGAAACTCACAAATCCGACTTCACCCACTCGATTTGGTACTCATATTATCTCTAGAAACTCTGAGTTACTACTACTCCTTATTCATTATAAGCCAACAAAGTTGACCAAGCGACCTGAAGCCAACCTAAGCTAACTTGGTTTGCATCATTATTATTTACTTATTCATTTATTTATTTATTACTCATATATTTGTAAATGTAAAAAAAAAAAGGATAGAAAGAGAAGAAGAAAAAAACAAAAAGAGAGAAAAAGAAAATAAAAGAAACAAAAAAAAGAAGAAAAAGGATAAAATGGGATAATTTAGTTTTCTTTTTTTATATACATAAAATAGGACAAAGTAAAGTAAAATAAGGAAAAATGACAAAAAAAAATTTACTTATTTTACCACTTAGAAAAAATTAATTTTCCAAATAAGTAAACGTGAAACAACCTCTTTCAAAAATTAGGACACCTTTAGAATTTTTCAATAATAAAAAAAAACCCTAATTTAAAACCCTTTAGAGTTCTCTTAAATAAGCTTGAATCAATTTAAAATGTGAATCCAACTAATTTTTAAAAGTTAAAATTAACTCACCCATCTAAACCTTTTTCGAAAAAAATTATGTATGTTTGATCTCGAATAGTGTATACATGGGCACCTACGAGGCAATAGTAAAAAAAGAAAAAACCAATTTTTCTACTTTTCGTTAAATTGTTCAAATTTGTTAACCGATGATTAAATTTCGTTTTTCTAAGATAATTTTTGAAAAGTGATTTAAAGAGATTCGGTCTAAAATTGAAAAGTTAATGGTATCTATAAGGGTTTAAAGAATCTAACCCCTAAACTCGATTTTCTGGTTCTTCAAATTGTTTATAAAATTGGTTTCATCGAAAAGACTAATAGCTAAATTATAATCAATCTATCCAATTGATTATAACTATTGATTATAATATAACTCTTTTTTCTCGACTTTGGTCGAGTAGCGACTGCAAAATGTTTTAAAAAATAATAAAAGAACCAATTTTCATTAAACCTTGGTCGAGGGTCGGTATTAAACGGATAAAATTTAATATTGACCAATTTAAAGAACACTAATTTATAAAATCGGGAAAAAAATCAGGCTTAATAGCTTAGCGACTCCGTTGGGTACTGTCAAGAAGGTTAGCCATTCAACTTTCCAAATTTAGAATTAATCTCTAAAAATCACCTTACTGAGTGTATTTTATTTATTCATTTGTTATTATTTTTTGTCTATAATTGTACTAATATTTTTGTAGGGTTAACTTTAATTATTTTTTAAGGAGGGAAATTTAGTTTCTATATCATAAATGTATAATGGAAATGGTTAAACTCGGACCATATTAGGACCCTAAGATGGGGAGGGAGTCATTGTATAAGCTCCGAGTGTTGTAGTACAATTACCGCTCGAGGTTGATTAGGCCATTGCCACTTAATCTTAATGTGACCAATGAAAATGTTGTTTAATAAGTGAGATCACACAAACTTAAGTACCTTTAAAACTCACCCTTTTTACATTCATGACATTTGAAATCAACAAATAATCAAGCAAGATGGGAATGAAAATATATAATGGTTCAGAGTTTTCTTGATTTCTCTTGTAATTTTAATATGTTGTAAACATAGAATTGTTGTAAATAGGTTTCGTTTACTGCAAATAACGGTTAGTTAATCTTGTAACATATTTTCTTTTCATTGTAAATTTAGATTGAGAAATGGCTTGTTAACCCAACTCTATCCACTTTAGGGAAAAGTACATTGATAAGCCCATCATAGACCAATTGTGTTGACATTTCAATCTACGAGAACAAAAGACCATCATCAGTAAGATCAAGCTCATTCTATCACTTCCTAAGGTCAAAATAGAGATTAATTTGATTAAGGCCTTGACCAGCTTTTAGGAGCTTGAGGAGGTAGTTTTTCGAGTTAGGCTTCACCTAATTAGTGTAACACTTGACGAGTATATCCAACTACTTCAAGCCCTTTTCCTTAGAAAATATATATACCCTAAATTTGGAAGTTGATCCGATGAATACCTTTTCAAGATTCTTAGGGATCAGAAAAGCTGAAGTGAATAAGGCCCTCAGAAGCTGTAACAGAAATTGCATCAAATTAGAAGACCTGAAAGCCTAATTCCCTATTGAGCCTAAAATTAACAAACAAGGCATCTTCTATGGTAATCCCAAAAACTGGGGGCAAAATAAAATAAAAGCGTTTATCCTAGCTGCATTCGGGACTCTCTTATTCTCTAATGGAAAGTTCTTTATCCATTTCTAGGTCGTTAAATTAGTAGGCCAATTTTTTGAAGGCAAATCATATGTCCTAGCCCTCTTCGCAAAATAAATTAGAAGTCTCAACATTTTGAAAGGAAAGAAAAATGATGCACTGAAGACCAGCATGACACAACTAACAGTATGGTTTGTAAGCTACATGAAGTGTTATGGGTTTGATCCAATTCGATCTGAGGAGAATTCACCTATAATATTGATCCTATCGATTCTTTTGTCAATAAGGTTCATCTCCCAAAAGAAAAATCTACTTATTGCTGGGTAGAAGTGTTGCGAAATTTCCACGTTACTGATATCTTATAGATAGCAAGATGGAGTAACTTTAAGAGGGTAATTTTAGTCTACAAAAATTATCAAACAATACCCTTAATCAGGATGAAATTATGCATAAGCTATTACCCTAATAATATGACCAAACAATTCAAGGGAATTCAAGATATAGTCTGCAGGCCCTTACTGGATATCATGACTTTAGATTATGAGGACCTTTAAATTTCACTGCCACAAAAGATATTCAAACTCCGGGCAATCAAGTTGTCATGCCTTGAAGCGGCAGAATCGTAACAGCCTCGCCGTGTAACCCATTCTAAGATAGAAGTTGACCTTACAATCACTATCTTATACCTGATCTACACAAGGCATCAATGACTAACTCGTTTTGAAGTAAACAGTTTGTAATTTAAATAAATCATTTACTTAAGAAATTGAGAAAATATATATATATACACTATAATTCAGTTATTACATTATTCAAAAATGAAAAATTCTAAAATAAAAGCTTAGACCTTAAGAATATATGTTTGTTCTTTAAATATTTTTCCTTCCTCTCCAAGATCCAGCAGTTGCTAGTTTCAGAGTAGTTGTATGCTACTTCTTAGCCAGCACTTGTACGACGTCTATAGGGATGTGAGCAACCATAGCTTAGTAAGTTAAGATGGAAGACTTAAAACTATACCATAAACACAACAAGGTTATCAATCAACTTATTAGGTGCAATGCATGTTCAAGCAAATGCCATCACACGACGTTATCCGGCCCATCGTAAGACTAAAGAAATTGCACCCGCTCTAATCCGGGTTGAGGAGTTGCCGTTAATGCAACAACTCACGATCAAACCTAAGCTTGTGCAATGGAGACCTTGCTCCTCCTGCGACTACCTTCGAACCATTGACTTCACTCTCGCCGCGACCTCCTCTCCTGTCACTTAGTTCAACTAAGGATGAAGAAGGGACCATTATGCAATCCTGCGCTATTCCTTTTGAAGGATCGGTATTTGGTCGGAGAGTCCTAAGTTTCCCCTAATGGGTTGCCATACAGATTCAGTTTAAGGTGATCAATCATTTCATACAAATCACACAATACAATCTAAAACAACAAACAGAATCATAGCATCACTCATAATCAAGCATATGTACACAACAGACTATCTAACAAGCACAATCAAGCATAATCTCAAGCCTCCAAAATACAGCATCATATTAATCCCAACTTACTTGGACTCCTCGCTCACTCATTTGAGGTCCAACTCGCTTAAGCCATTGCCGATCATCCCTATAACACAAACGTGGTTTCAGTTTTTCATATAACTATTATAAGTTAGTTTTATCCTATAATGCTTATTGTTATGTTTTGTTTAGGGTTAATATACTTAATTATCTAGGTTTAAGTCTTTTATAATTATTCTAGGTTTGGAATTAAGTTCGGGTTCGGTTTCTGCATCGATTTATAAATTAGATTCTAATTCGATTTCTAAATACTGTTTTATACCCAAACTCTAGAAACTTATTTTAACTCATAATGTGAAATTAATCACTTTACTTCTAAATATCCTAAATACCATAATTACCCCTAGTTAATATTTTATTATATTAAGTATACTTAAATCCATAATAGTGTATCAATTTACTCCTGATGTAAGAAATTTTTACATGTTTTATATAATTACATAAATTCAAGTTTCCTATCAGATTTATTATATATTTTTATTATTATCATAATATCGATTTTTATTCTAATATTTTCTATTTATTATATTTCTAATAATTGTATATTATGTAGTATTACTTATTATGTACATAATACACATTTAATATTTTTATTACTCTAATTACTATCTCCGAACATCAATTATCATTTCAAAATGTATAAATTCATCCTAAATCATATTTTACTCCTAATTTACAAAATTAGCTTCAAATTTACTATTTTTCCCTATTTTTCATTTACTACATAATTAACCTAATAATTACATCTAACACCCTAAATGCTATAATTATCATACTTCATCAGATTTCAACATCCTAAAACATATAATTATTCATTAAATCAGTAATTAACCATTTAAGTACTTAATTAACCCTAAATTACCCATTTTATGCCTTATTTTAAGGCCTAGAAATTATCTAAAATTTTTGAAAATTAATTTTTGAAAACAGGCTTCATAGCACTATTCTATATCATCTAAGTAGTCTACACAAAAATTTTGGGTTCAAAACTACACTCTTAAGGTCATTTATTTTTAAACCGAAACATGCTCGGTTTTGCATGATTTCTTAAGGATCATATATCACGAGACATATTTTCATCAAAATAACATTTTTTTCTAAAAACTATATACAAAAATATTCCAGAATAACAAGTTTCATAATTTTCTAATAATATTTACTATTTTTACAAAATTACACAAAATCGAACTAGAAATTGGACTCACGAGTCTGGGTGGCTCCGGCTACCACCGACCGCCGTGGCCTTGTCGACCGGTCCAGGCGCTGCCATGGCCACCACCATGTGATGGTGGTGGCCATCCACTCCCAACTGCTCGTCTGATGTCAGTTCCCCTTTATGGCTCTAACTGCACAATTTTCCTTTTCTTTTTTTTTTTCTTTGGTTTTTCTCTTGAATTTTCAAAGCTCTCTATTTTTCTTTAATTCCTAACTATCCAAAGATGCTCTGTAAATTTTCTCCCTATTTATAGAAGTTTTTGGTAATTAATATGCATTAATTAGACATGACATTGCCCCATTCCCTTGATTTTTGGCTTTTGTGTTGCTTAATTCTAATTGAATAATTTTTCTTCTTTAGCTCCTGACTTGCTACGACTAGATTTTCATCATTCCATATCCTTCTGATTTTTTTCTCAATTAATTAATAATTTTCTTTAATTATTTACAAAGTTTTTGGCCAATTTAAGTAATTTCGTGTATTTTTACCTACATGTAAATACATGTAAGATACATGTAAACAACCTAATTATTATTTAGGTCATTCTATGATTTTTAGTATATATATAATCTATCTCTAATAATTTATTAGTTTTTAGATTACACTTTTCGCCTTTTCAATGATTAACAATTATTATACTTAAAATTTGAAAATTTTATAGTCTCCTATTTTATTACTTATTTTTTCTATATTCAAGGTTATGAGTTCATTTTACTAATATTTCTAGTTTTACTTATAATTTAGACTCGATCGGATCTTTTAACCGATCGAAACCTAAGTGACTGGTTGTGAGGCTTACACAAGTAATTAAGGGAAACAAGAACTATTAACCCCAATATTGATTTAGAAGAGTGGCTGAAAGAAGTGGACAAGCACAAGGTCACCAAAGATCACCAAAGATCACCAAAGAATATGTGTACAATTAGCTTCATAAGGCAAAGGAGATCTAGTATCGAGCATCAGAGATCATCCAATTTGTACTAGCTGAACTAGATCCTAAAATAAAAACCTACATGGACCAAGTACAAGCCCGTGTAGAAGTAATCTATGAAAAGTGGGACATGTAGGAGGATCTCTTTCGAGAATTAAGACAATGTTCTCGGGCTTTAGAATACCAATTGAGGATGACCTAAAAAAGGCTCAAAAAACTTGAAGAAACAAAAGAGCCTAGCCCAGAAAAGAGTAAGGAAACACTAACAGGACCTAGTAAGCAGAAAAAAGGGAACACTTACCAAGCGCTAGAAGAACGTCTAGAGATAGGAATACTCTTCTTGTGAAATAACTGTATTTTCTTTTTCAAATAATGTAAAAAGGAACTCTGAAAGCTATAAAGTAATAAAAATTACCATCTTGGTGGTTATTTGTCGATTCTATTTCTGTACATCCGTGTGCCATGCATCTTTACATTCCTATACATTTCTTGGTTTTTCATTTACCTCATTTCAAAAATATTCATGTGTTGACTTATTGAGAAGTGATCTTAAACCAAGTCACTAAGATAGCTCTTAAGCGTCAAACTTTCCATAGAAGTCTTATCCAAACTTGCTCTCAAATCAAAATGACCAACTAAGGGAATGATAATGTTAACACCAACAACAACAATGTTAGCCCCAGAATTATTGTTCCCATTAAGTTGAGGTTCTACTCTTTGGAACGAATAGTAGGAAAGATTGTAGATCAATTGAGCTTCCTTGCTGACAACATCGCCTTACTTAGATCTACAACTCCATCAAATGAAGAAAACTCCAAAGCCCGATATGAAAAGAATGCTAAAGCCCTACCCCTCAAAGCAGAAGAAGCCTATCCCAAAGTTAATCAGGCCTTTGAATCCTTTGAGATAGAAGGGGTCTATTTGAAGGTCAACTTGACTTTCGAGCCAAAGACTTACTCATTTCTAGTCAACCCAAACCCTGAATCTGATCAGGATAGATTAAAAGAGCTTGAGAGGCAATTAACCCAATAAATCACTAAGAAGATGAAAATGCTCAAAGGGTATAATGGATTCGAGCATGCTGGTATAACAGGCTTTTCTGCTTATGACTATGAAAGCTTTTGAAAGAAATTTAAACTACCTAACTTTAGGAAGTATAACAATACTGGGTGCCCTAAACTATACACTAGATTGTACTTGCAAAAGATAAGAAAATATGTGTAATATGACCAACTCATGATCCAAACTTTTCAAGACAGCTTAACGGGCCTTGTTTTGACCTGGAATGCCCAATTGGATTTTAATCAGGTAAACATATAGGAGAAGCTGGTTAGGGTATTTCATAAGCAATATAAGTTCAATGTTGAAGTGGTACTAACTATGATGGATTTGGTTATCTTGAGGAAGAGGCATAATGAATAATTTAAAGAATATACCCAAAGGTAGAGGTCTTTAGCTGTAAGGGTGTCCATCCCCATGATCGAGAAAGAACTGACTTTATCTTTTATCAACACTCTTAAGAGACCCTACTTCTCTCACCCAATCAGGCAGGCCTCTTATAGTTTTGTAGAGGTGATAGCACTAGGATATCGGATTGAAAGTGCCGTCTCTTCCGACAAATTACAAGAACTATTAGACAGAATACCACCTTTTACTAAACCTACGACTAGCAAACCTAGAGAAGCTATTGTTAACATGGTCAATTCAAATACCAAACCCAATGCCCGGGTCTCTTTCAGGGAAAATCCTCTGTTGGGACATCCTCTACCAATTCAACAGCAATTCAGAAGCCAACTGTAAGTCAATAAGGCCTTAAGGCAGTTCACTAAAATACTTGTCCCTCTTTGTTAGGTACTTAAGCTAAGAAAGGATAATTTGCTCCATTTTGAGCCGCTCAATGAAAGGTATAAGGCAAGAGTTTTTTATCCTAATGCAATGTATCAATATCATCTAGGGTAAGTGGGTCATTCAACAAAATCATACTAGAGATTAAGAAATAAAATTTAGGATTTAATTGACGAACGCAAAGCCTAATTAGACTTTGTAGAGGCTCCAGTTCTAAACATCGACAATAACCCCTTACCTAACCATAGGCCCATCATCAATATGATATTTAACAACTCAGATCCTGCCATCAATATGATCGGTTCCGACCGAGAGCCTAGGGTCTATAGATTTTACAAAAAAGATGAAAAGTAAATTCCACAGGTATACCTTCCATATCCCTTTAGCCCCTAAAAATTGTAAAATTCCCCCTCTAAACTACCAGGTAGTAAATCAAAGGCAATCGAGCTTACTTGTAAGAGGGATTACCTACTCTGGTAAAATTTACTACTCGAAGGAGGGCCTGAAAAAGAAAACTGTGCTGGAAAGGTCAAACAATGAAGTAACCGAATACGAAGAAGGATTGTCTACCTTCACTAAAATAATCAAGTTTAGTGAGTATAAGATAATATATCAGCTCACTAAGACTCTAACATAAATATCTCTTATGAGTTTATTGATGGCATCGGAACCGCATTAGGAAGCTTTATTCAAAACTTTGAGGGAAGTCAAAGTCCCTTGCGAAATACTAACTAAAAGAATAGGGTTTGTAACTAATTTTATCCTCACTATGGATTAGATTTCTTTCTCCACTAAGAAACTAGGCGAAGAAGGTAACTAACACATCGAGCCTCTCTTCATAATAGTGAAGGTGAACAACATTATCACAGCAAGACCCATCGACAACGAATCATCATTAAATGTCTGCCCTCTCACTACCCTATATCTATTGGACATTGATATGACCACTATCAAGTTAAGTTCAGCAACAGTCAAGGCTTTTGATCGGTTTAAAGGGGAAATTATAAGGGAGATTAACTTATCGATTGATATCGGCCCAGAAACTTTCAACATCCGATCCCAAGGACTTTTAACCCATTATTGGGAAGACCTTGGATACATTTAGTAGAGGCCATACCATTAAGCCTATATCAAAAGGTTAAGTTCATCTCAAATGATCAGGTCATAACGATTATAAGTGACCAAGATTACGAAATATATAAAGAAACAGCCATATCCTACATTAGCATTGAGGAGTAGGAGAACTTTAGGCTTCAAATGTTTGAAGAAGTGTATATGATTACCGATCGAAAGAAAGATGAGAGGCGTAAATTTAAAGAAGGCTAGGTTGGTACCTATGGACTTAGTTACATCCCAGCTCCAACGGATGAGCTACAAATTATGCGAGTAAGGGAAAAAGAGGTGATGGATTATATCACACTCTAGTGACCTTTTTACTATTGTTAGAAACTTTCATCTAGGTTGATGTTGAGACTTTAGAGCTTGTTAAAGAGGACTCCTCTAGTAGGAATAAACTAGCTAGCCCACCTTACAAGTCCTAGCACTTAAATAATTGATTCTCCATCCCTATGAATAGCAATAAGTCTTCTATAGAGTAAAGGATGAATCACGATTTAGTATTTTACAGAGTTTTGTAATAATTACCTTTGTTTTACAATTTTGTACTTGAAATAATTTCTTTTAACATAATAAGAATCAGTCTTCTTTCTCTTCACTTCTTCCTTACTCACACTCTTCCTTTACATACTTTTTGCCCAAATCTAATGCTTCGAATAAAGGCCATGAATACCTTACGCTAATAGGTGATGAAAATATTAATATCACTTTCGACCCTACTAGGTTAGCTATCGGGAGTGATGTCAATGACCACAGTGACTTACAAGAAAATTAGCAAAGACATGAAATGAGTAGAATTTCCATTAATGAGCCAACTAAGATAGTTAATGTTGGGATATTGATGGTAACCCTAAAGTATTGAAAATTGGAGGAGATTTGGAAGAAAAACAAAAGGAAAAAATGACCACACTATTATCTGAATACCAAGATATGTTTGCATGATCTTATGAAAATATGCCCGAGTTAGATCCATCAATTGTAGTTCACCGCCTACCCACAAGAGAAAATATCAAATCTAAGAAGTAGAAGCTAAGAAGGTTCCAACCAAACATCTTATTAAAAATTAAGAAGGAAGTCAAAAAGTTATAAGAGGTTGGTTTCATTGAGGTATCTGATTATCTTGAGTGGATAACTAACATAGTACCAATAATAAAGAAAAATGGAAAATTCAGAGTGTACGTGGATTTTCAAGACCTCTACCAAGCAACTCCTAAAGATAATTTCCCCTTGCCCCATATTGATGACTTGGTCGATAATACAACCGGGAACCATCTTTTCTCCTTTATGGATAGGTTCTTTGAATATAATTAGATTCGAATGTCTGAAGAAGATAAAGCTAAGAGCATATTTATCACAACTTGAGGCACATTTTGCTATAAAGTAATGCTTTTTGGACTTAAAAACGTTGAAGGTAACCTACTAAAGGGCTATGGTTGCAATCTTTCATGACATGATGTACAAAGTAGTCGAGGTATATGTTAATAATATGATTGCAAAGTTTAAGGAAGGAGAAAATCATGTGGATAACTTGAGGAGATTGTTTGATAGGTTGAGAAAATTTTAATTGAAGCTCAACCTAGAGAAGTATACCTTTAGAGTGATTTCAAGGAAATTATTAGGTTTTATAATCAGCTAAAGGGGCATCGAAGTGGACCCTAATAAAGTCAAAGCAATAATCGACTTGCTTCATTTACTCACATTCAAAGAAATTAGAGGCTTGTTGGGCCATTTAAACTACATAGCCGGGTTCATATCTCGACTTATAAATAAATGTCGTCCCCTACTTAAGCTATTGAAAAAGAACGCTAAAATAAACTGGGATGAAGAATGCAAGAAAACCTTTATAATGATCAAGGAATACCTCATGAACCCTCTAATTTTAGTAGCTCCTAAACTTGAGAAGCCTTTATTTCTACACCTGGCAATATTACCAAAGTCCATAATGTATATGCTTAGTTAAAAGGATAATGAAGGAAAAGAATAGGCAGTATATTCTTGAGTAAGAAATTTATTAAAGGAGAACATAAATATTCAAAAATTGAAAGAACCTGCTATCCTTTGGTCTGGGTAATGCATTGGCTCAGACAATATATACTTTACTACCAAGTTGAATTGCTAACTCAACATAATCCCCTGAAGTATTTAGCAAATAAACCAACCCTAATCGGCAAATTCTCAAAGTAGCAAATGCTACTATTAGAATTCAACATTACATACGTAAACTAGAATTCAATCAAGGGCCAAGCTCTAGTAGATCAATTAGTAGAGAATCCCTTTCATAATACCCCTCAAAAGGTATAAGTCAATTTCCCTAATGAAGATATCTTAGCAACCAAAGGAAGTCTTGATAAAAAATAAGATGATGAACCATCAAAGTGTTAAATGTTCTTCAATAAGGTAGCTAACATATCTAGATGTGGAATTGGGGCAATATTGATATCCCTTGATTGTACACAATACCTTGTAGCTATAAGACTCCCTTTCCCATACACCAATAATATCGCTAAATATGAAGCATGCATCATAGAACTCAAAATGGCCTGAGATAGTGATATTCAAGAATGAGAAATGTATGGGGATTCTTCACTCATTATCGGTACAAGACGAAAAATCCTAAACTAGTACCTTATCGCCAGTACTTAACTGATTTGATGGAGAAATTTATAGAAATCAATTTCAATTACGTACCAAGGACTCATAATCAATTTGTCAATGCCTTAGCTACTTTGGCATCTATGGTCCAGATATCTAGTGGAGTCAAGATTTAACCCCTTATTATTGAAATCGAAGGCAAGCCTACCTTCTGTTTGGCAATTGAAGGTATGAATGGCAGAAAATTGTAGTACCATGATATTAAAATGTTCCTGCAACAAGGTACATACCCTCAAGAGGCTGAGAAAAAAGACAAAAGGACAATGAAGAGATTGGCTACCCAATTCTTAATAAGCAAGTCCACTTCGTACCGGTAATCTTTTGATGGTACACTTTAAAGGTATGTCAATAAAGAGGCTGAGATTTTGATGAAAGAAGTACATGAAGGAGTGCGTAGCCTTCACATGAACGATTACATGCTAGCCAAAAAATTAAGAAGCTCGAATATTACTGGTCAACAATGAAAGGCGATTGAATCAAACATGTCCAACAGTGCTACTTATGTCAAGTTTATGCAAATAAGATAAACAATTTGGCTTCAAGAATTATACAAACTCTTAGTGCCATGGCTGTTTTCGATGTGGGAAATAGATATCATCGGCCCAAAAGCAACCATTGGGCATCGCTTTATACAAGTCACATTGACTACTTCAGCAAGTGGGTTGAGGCCTCATTCTATTTGAGTGTTACTAAAAGGGTTGTAGTTAAGTTCATCAAGAGAGACATCCTGGCCCGATACAGGACTCTAAAAACAATCATCTCCGATAATGGCACTAAGCTCAACAATGAGCTTATGTTAAAGTTGTGTCGACAATTCAAGATCATTTATAGAAACTCTATCCCATATCGACCCCAAATGAATGGAGCCGTTGAAGCAACCAATAAAACTAAAAAAAAAAAAATGGTTGTTACTTACAAGGACTGGCATGAGATGTTGCCATTCGTACTTATAGCCTATCGAACTTCCATCAGAACATTGATTGGAGCAACACCTTACTCTTTGGTATACGGCACTAAAACAGTATTATTAGTGGAGATTGAGATCCTGTCTCCCAAAAGTATTATCAAAGACCCAATTAGACGAAGCCAATGATATAATTGATGAGGGAAGATTGACAGTCCTATGTCATAATCAATGTTACCAATAAAGAATGACTCGGGCTTTCAACAAAAGGGTACGACCTCAGAACTTTAAAGAGAGTGATATGGTGTTGAGAAAAGCTCTCTCCAATGCATAAGACTTTAGAGGAAAATTTGCTCCTAATTATAAAGGCCTTTATGTTGTGAAGTGAGTATCATTAGGAAAGGTTTTAATTTTGTCTCAAATGGATGGTCTAAAATCGAAAGACCTATAAATGCCAATGCTATAAAGTTATACTACCCATGAGAAGTCAATGTAAATTTTTACTTAGAACATGAAAATGTCAGCCGTTTGAATGATATTGTGGTCTAATTATCATTCTCTACAAGTAAAGTTGGTATCCTTGGCACTCGTCAATGTTGGAATCGTTACCTCCTCTTCGTACTCCATTAAAAGGTCCAGCTCCCTTACTCCATTTAATCGAGCCCATACTTTGAAAACGTAAGAGAAGTTGAAAAGTGAGATATAGAACATTGGCGATTGACAAAACTCTTTAAAATATTTTATTACGAATTGATCCCCCTTGAAGGAAAGTTTTTATTGTCTATTTTTTAAGAAAGGGTGAAGTCCAGATAAGCAATTGTAGACATTCGATTTTTGCTCTATAGTAGTTATAGTTATAGTTTTTAAAGATAGGGTCTTAGCTCAAAAATAAGGAAAAAATAATAAAAAATGAAAATAATAAAAATTGACAAAAGATGAATACCAAAACAAAAAGGTGAGAAAATAAAAAATTATAAAGATCTTTTAGGAAAGTAAATTATTTTAAGGACAAATAGTTTTAGTTTTAACTTCGTTCAAATAATTATTTTAGAGAGTTGTATATTTTAAGTAAAATTCAATTCTATTAAAAATTAAAACATAGGCCAACGGTCTAATGGATAATTGTTGGAGTATTGAATTGGATTTAGTCTAAAATTGTAAGTTCAAATCTCGTTAAGTATACGTGTCTTTTATCTTTTATTCCATTGCAATTTCTTTTTTAAAAATCTAATTTTAAATCTCAATGAATCTGTAAAATCTAATGTGACAAAGACTCGTGAAATTCATATTTGATTAGATATGAATTGATACAAAAAATTCGTTTTAGAGTTTATAAATACAGATCATGCAGGATCAAGAAAAAAAAAAATTTTAGAAAACACCCACACTCACCGTAACAAGGGCAATAGTATAACAAAACTTCGGTTATTCCACGTCCACACCATCTTTGCTGAACCTAAAATCATAAACCAATTCACCAATGCTAGATCCGTACACTGCCACTGTACTTCACATGGATACGCATAGCAGCAAACTCCAATTTTAAGCCACAAATACATGCTTGAACCACACCGAGCACCAATCATCAACAACGCTGCTCCTTGCAACGTCCGAATAACTCTCCAAGCAAACAACAACAACCGAATTGCATACCCTATGACAATACCAGTCACATGGCCACTCGTCACATTACTACACTAACTTCGATTAGATCGTTGTGCACCGAGTGTACATGAAAGACTGCCATCTACACAACCTTAAACAGTGCCTACTGCATACGTTTGGCTAATCACTGTACCTTGTACAGTGCATAAGTTCCTCGTCAACAGTCTACACACACCAGAACCAATGCTAGTAGCCCTACTGCCGATCATTGTCCACGCTATTGCTACACATACTACACTCCATTAAATCACTATTAGCTACTCATACGTTGCTATACTTCTTTGATTGATTACATCAAGTCCACCGTACACGCTGGTCACGACAATAACAACACTACATGCAATCCCTAACACCGACAGCAATGACCAGACCAAACACGGAAACTCCAGGCAAACGCTGACTCCAAAGACGTAACTCTTCATTGAGCAATAGTACATCCAGCCACCATTGATCAATCAGATTCGGTTCTTCTTCCTTATTTATTTATTTGTTATTTTATTATTATTATTATATTATTACCTTAGTTAGTTATTATTGATAAAGTAATGTAAGTGGATATATACCTATTATATTAGGAGATTTTATTTTTTGTCTTAATTTATATATAGATAGTTATTTAATGATATATATATATATATATATATTAGCTTAGGAGTTTTTAAGACTAGTTTTTTAGAATTTTTATATATAAAGTTATTCTTTTTTTAATAAAAATTAACAATAAAAATTTTCTTTTTTAAAAAATAGGATTTGTTTATAAAACAAAAACTCTTAAGGATTAAGGCCCTTTAGATTTTTTCTTTAAATGAATCAAATCAATTAAAACATAAATTTAGTCATTTTTTTTCAAAATTAAAATCAATTAACACATTAAAGTTTTTTAGAAAAAAATTACAGTTGTTTGATCTCGGTTTACGAATAAGTATATATCTTTAGGGTGATGATAATGTTGAACATAAGGTTCATTATTGGATTTTGATGAGAATAAAACAAAAAGTGTATATCTAAACATGTTTTTGAAAAGAACAAAAACAAGTGGATGATTAAACTACGTATTATTTGATTATTTTGAAATAATTAAATAAGTTCAATTAGCTAACTTAATGATTAAATATATCAATTATCTCTACAAGAAATCTAATATTTTCAAATGGTGATCAAATGATCTTGAAGTTACTTTGCAAAGAGTATTCATTTGTTGTATGTTAAAAGAATTTTTAAGTGATATTTGGCCTACCGGATTGATGGCTTAAGGAAGAACCAGGCTGGCAGTATAAAGCCCTACAAAACACAATGAAAAGCTCACTAACTTGGAAAAATCGGCTTACCGGTAGAGTAATTTTTATCGGCTTGCTGATAGTTCAAAGTATCGGCGGTCAGATTCAGCTAGCTGTTGGAGCATTGAATGCATTGTAACAAGAAGAAATGAATTGGATAATATAAATGCTCAACAACCCGACCAAAGATAGTAGAGAATTGATCTTTTACTACAAGATTTCAATCTTCTCTTGTATTCTTATTGTTTATAATTCTCATTGCCTCTTGTACTATAAATTGCTAATATTTAGAAAGATTTGAAATATAGTGCTTGTAAGCTATTAATTGCAAGTATTAAGAGTTAAAAGCACTATATCAATAATTCTGGAGATTGAGTTATTGTATTGTGAGTTGAGATTGAGTTTTGTGTTGAGAGTTGAGATTATGATTTGTATTAAGAGTTATGAGTGTAAAACTTGTATAATCAAGTTTGTGTTTATGTGGCTCTTGGAGCTTGGATTGAGAAATCAATAAAGTGGTGTGAAGTCCTTGGTTGGAGACATTATGTGTCCGTGGAGATTAGGAGGCGGTTCGAACTCCACATTATATTGGAGCTTAATCTTCTTTATCCCTATCCCTTCTAATTCCCGTACTTATTATTGTTCTATTGTTGCTTTGATTACTCTTATTATTGCATTTAGTTGTTTATATCAGAAAAGAATTGCAATTTGTCCTTAAACTCAAATCACTACCCCCTCCCCCCCTCCACCTCTTGAGTTTAGCCTAGTGTTCTTTAGATAAAATCTGTAAAAACTTAGGTTTTTATTTTCTTTTATTTATTTTTATTAAAAATATTTTTTAAAAAGATAATTTAGAAGAATAATTCTAATTTCGAAAAATAGATAATGGTACCCATTAAGGTTAAATAGGTTAACCCCCAGATTCAGATTCCTCTTGTTTGTATTAAATTGAAATCGAAGACTGGTAGTGAACTAATTGGTTACGGTTTTTTTTTTCTTAATTTTGGTCGGGTGACGACTTAAAAAAATTTTCTATATAAAAACTTGAATTTCTCAATTTCTCTAGTCGAAAATCAATACTAAATAAGTTAGGGTTTATTATTAATCAGAAAGTGGGAAATCAAATTAAATTAAAGAAAACAAATAATTTAGGCTTGATAGCAATCACCTTACAATAGATATTTATTAGTTAAGAATAAGGCTTTCGATTCATAAAATTTCTGGAAAGAAAACCAATTGATGAACAAAAACAGTGGGTTGCATTCTGTATTAGGTTAATTTCCATAATTTCTCTAAATAGCTGGCAAAGTCTTAGAAGCTCCATACCAAGATTAGTTAAGTTGACAACAAGGACCAAAAATTGAATTCTTTTCAAATAATGAGTTAGTCAGTTTTCATAGGACTTTTCAAGAAAAGGTTTAACAATTTGGGTACTATCAACAAGACCAAGTAAGTACTTCCATATGATATTAACACATTGGTTTTTGAACCTTGCATTTAGACTACATCTCCTTAGATAATAACCAGTATTTACAATCTTTTAGCTAGAGTTTTGATGGCATTTACCCTTTGTACCATCTTCTAGACCCTAGTCAGCTCTTAGAGCACTAACCTATCTTCTTTTCCTTAAAGCACTTCCCCCATAGCAAGCTCTTAAGGCACTTCTCTTCATTGATTCCTCTTATTGAGTCCATAGGGCACTCTCCTTCGTCAATGCCTTTAAATGAGCCCATAGGGTGTTTTTCTTCACCAATTCTTCTCAAGCAAGCCCATAGAGCACTTCTCTTCATAGATTTCAACTTAGGGTTGCTAGTGCCCTAAAGATACTCCTGCCTAGGTTAGTGACTTTAGAAAAGCACGACCAGGTTTTCAAAATCAATTCTAATTTAGGGTTGCTAGTCCCCTAGAGACGTTTTCGTCTAGGTTAGTGAGCTTAGAAGGGCAAGACTGAGTTTTCTAAATCGATTCTAGCTTAGGGTTGGTAATCCCGTAGAAATACTCCTACCTAAATTAATCAGCTCATAAGGGCATGACTAAGTCCTCAACATCCCTTTAGAGTACTAGCTAGCTCAAGGAATGCTTCACCCGTTCACCTATGTTACGCCTAAGTTAATTAGCTCAAAGTAGCACAAACAAGTTATCAAAATCGATTCTCATTTTAGGTTTGCTAGTCCCCAAAAGAAGCTCCCGCTTAGGTTAGTTAGCTTAAATTAGCATAACTAGGTTTTTAAAATCGATTCCATCTTAGGGTTACCGATTCCTTAAGAGATACTCCCACCTAAGTTAGTTAGCTCGAAGTAACATGACTAAGTTTCCAAAATCTATTCTAACTTATGGTTGATAGTCTTCTAAAGATGTTCCCGCCTGTGTTAGTAAGCTTAGAAGGGTATAACCAAGTTTTTCAAATTGATTCTAGCTTAAGATTGTTAGTCCCTTAGAGACATTCATGCCTAGATTAGTCTAGTCATAGGGATACAACTAAGTCCTCGACATCCCTTTAGGGTCTTAGTTAGCTCAATTAGCGTTTTGCCCATTCGCCTAAGTTAGTTAGCTCAAAGTAATATAACCAGGTTTTGAAAATCGAATCCCATTTTAGGGTTGCTAATCCCCCATAGACGCTCTCACCTAGGTTAGTTAGCTTAAAGTAGCACAACCAGGTTTTCAAAATTGATTCCATCTTAAGGTTGCTAGTTCCCTTGAAACGCTCCCACTTAGGTTAGTTAATTCAAAGTAGCATAACCTGGTTTCCAAAATCAATTCCAACTTAGGGTTGTTAGTCCTCTAGGGATGTTCCCGCCTAGGTCAGTGAGCTAAAAAAAACATTACTAGGTTTTCAAAATCGATTCCATCTTAAGGTTTCTAGTTCTCTAGAGACGTTTCTGCCTAAGGTAGTTTGCTCAAAGTAGCACAACTAGGTTTTCAAAATCGATTCCAATTTAGGGTTATTAGTCCCCTAAAAAGCTCCTACTTAAGTTAGTTAGCTCAAAGTAGTACGATCAGGTTTTCAAAATCGATTCCACCTTAGAGTTGTTAATCCATTAGAGATGTTTTCTCTTAGTGGACTAAACCTAGGATAGCTAGCTAGTCATCGTGCTTCTTATGGCAAATTCTACTCTTGGGGTAAAAATAGCATCTCTTTTATCTTTATAGCAAAGTTTTGCCTAAGTTTCACCATAAAAATAGGCAATTGTAGACATTCTATGTTTGCCTCCCTTTTTTTAATTTTATTTTAGAGTAGGATAAAAGGTCATAAACTAAGAAAAAGTGTTTAAAAAAAGAAGAAAATTTAGAATTTTTTAAAAAGTATATATATATAATAAAAAAATTTAGAAAGTACAAGATAAAAAATATAAAAAATGTAGAAAATTCTTTTATAAACTAAGCATTATGCTTTTCATTTTTCTATTTTATTTTTTATCTTTAAAAGTATATATATATATATATATATATAGAAATTTAAGGTTGCTGATTGGACTAAGTTTGGACCTGGTCCACGAAACCAAAATAGGGTTGAAGGCCCTTACCTATTGCAGTAGGCACTTGAACGCTTGCTTTTATTTTTCACTTAAGTGATTGTGGCACACGTGCTAGCCCAAGCGTGTCTACATGTGCTACACATGACAAGGCATTATTTTCCCTCAGTTTTTTTGTTGCTTCCCCGGAATTCTTACCTCTTCCCTAGTACCTTCTCTTCAAGAAACAACCTGGTGGCTCATTTTTGAGCTACCTTTTTCTAGTATTTACTACATAATTTCATCCAAATTAATGATGGAATCATGTAGTATACCTAGCCTATTTAGCATTTGACCTAAAATTCTGTCAAAAAACATTTATTTATTGGGTCAAATTCGAGGTTAAAAATTGAAAAAAACTTTATATATAAGAATTTGACCTAAGCTTAATTTAAGCTTCATCGATGTGATTCAAAGCTTCTAAATGGAATTTTAAGCAAAAAAGTTCATCTACGGACTGCATTTAACTAGTAATTTCAACCGAAATAAAAAAAAATCAGATCAAGTAATGAAGACCCATTAATTTTCAATTTCGAATTTAATGGAAATTTTTTACTTTCATAAACATTTTCAAGCTAGGAACAATATAAATAGGGCTTAGGGATCACATTTCAAGCATAAGCAAGCTTTGAAACACTCAAGATAAGTTAAAATTGGAGCTTTCTCTCTTTAAATTGACCCCTTTCTCTCTCTAAGAATCCAACATATACAACCACTTTCGAAGAAAGTCGCTACCATAGCTAAACTCGTGATAGTCAAGAACCTCAAGCCAAACCGTTAGCTCGTCCCCAATGATCACCTCAACTTGTCAACTGCCATCATTGCCGGCAGCTAAATGCAACCACTACCTAAACTGTCATAAGACACCAAGGCATCATTACTACCCCCACCAAGTTTAATTAGAAACTCACAAATCCAACTTGTCCCGCTTGATTTGGTACTCGTATCATCCCCAAGAAACGCTGCGTTGTTTCTACTCCTTCATCACTACAAGCCGACTCGAAGTTGACCTGGTCTGCATCATGTTTATTTATTTATTTATTCATTCGTTTATTATTCTTGTATTTGTAGCAACTCCAAAATATTTTCAAAAATAAAATAACTAGTTTTCTTTAAAAATTAGTTGATAGTCAGTATTAAATAGATAGGATTTAATATAATCGGTTTAAAGAAGACTGATTTATAAAATAGGAAAAAAAATTAGGCTCGATAATAATTAATAATTTTTTATTTCATTTCTTCAAAGCGCAATGAGATAGTAATATAATCACATATTTTTCCCCTAAAATACGTTATTTATTATAAACAATGTAGATAAATACTTTAGTTTAAAAAGTTTGTGAATGTGAATGTTTTCGATATTGTTCATAACATAATCATATATTAACTATTTTATTGTATTTGTACTTGCAAAATGAGATTATATAATAAAGAATTTTAAATTTTCTAATGTAAATTACGAAAATATATTCACAAGACTATTAAATCAACAATTGTGCCGAAATATGAATTATGCAATTTTTTCCTTAACCAAAGGAACATTTGTGTTCTAAAAAAATAACTAGCTTTAATGAAAACGTTTTATATAATTTATAAATTCCAAAATTTTTTAAAAATTGATTATTGAAATTGAAAATTTTATAATCTAATAAAAAAAAATTTAAGGACTTTAATTTAATTTTTTTTAGCACAAATATCATGGATGCGCCTTTTGCTAATATGTATATATGATGATTGAGAATGAGTTCTTTAAATATAATGCTAAAATAATAATACCAGAAAAAGATGAATCCGTACTCAAACCTATGTCTTTTGAGCACATATTTGAAAGAAAAGTAAAAAAGAAAATAGATACATATTCAATTGTTTTGCTAAATTTAACAGCGGATTTTAGCATTCTCACATCGCGAATTTGGACGCATGAGGCACTCATCTTCGTATATGTGAAAAGTCAATCGAAGACGTATACAGATCTATTTACTAAAACGTAAATACATGTACTGTCATGTTGAAATTTGTTTTTTAAAATATTAGTAGATTCTGTGAAGAGAAATTAGTAGATGTCAGACTCATATTATGAGTGCCTCAAGATAATAAATGATTAAGTAAATAACTCATTTATGAGATCATTTGAAAAAGTTTTTTCTTTACGTGATAATTATCATCCATCAAGAAACGTAGATATATGTTTATATAAAACTATCACAAATAATTTATTTATACCAAACCTTTCCAAAACCATCTTATTTCCTTTGACTTCTCAAACAACTTTTCTAATTATAATTTTTATATATTTTATTATTTATAACATTAACATATATATATATATTTAGCGAATTATCATAATATAACTTTGAAAGAAAGATGAATCAAATCAGATTGATCTTGTATAGAGATTAATCTTTATGCTGCTAAGTTATAGCAGTATTGATTATTATTATATATTTTTTTTGAAGGTTTTTAGAAGATACCAAAACTACCCCCTTCTTTTAATATTAGAGATAGATACAAAAATAGTTTTTTTTTAAATAAGTTTTAAGGTAAATTATGATCACATTTAAACTTTGTAAATAACATGGATAACCCACTCTTTTAAAAAAATCTACACTTAACCTCCTATTTTGGTCTACTAAGATGTTAATGTGGCACAAATCACGACATGTTTTATCACCACTTGTGGCCTTGACAGTTTAATAATTATTTTATTTAAGTAGTATAATTTTATATATTTAATTAACAAAAATAATAAAAAGATGAAAATAGATTTAAAAATTAAAAAAAAAATTATCTATATATATACATACATACATACATACATATATGCATATATTATATATATAAATCTCAATAAATTAATTAATTAATCAAAGAAAATTTTTTAAAAAATGAAAAGCAAAACAAGCCGTTTCTGACTACCTAAGGTTAGGGTTAGCCAATGGCCATATTAGGGTAAGAGGTAGGTTATAGGTGGTTGAAAATTGCCTAAATCTTTAATGGGTCGTATGACCACCAAGAGTAAATGGACAACCATTACTTAAGGGGGTTGTCACACTACCTTAGGATGATGGGCATAATTATTAAAATTTTGATTTTATCTATATAATTTTATGATTATACGATTTTAGAAAGTTATTATAAATTAACTTAGATATAAAATCATTTCGTATAGTAACTTAAGTTTCTAACTAGTTTTAAATATCAATGTCCATAGAAACTTATGTTTTTAATTGAGTTTAAATGATTATATATATATATATATATATATGAGTTGAATAGATTAAAAATAAAAATAAATAAATAAACGCATACACATATACATACAACGGGCTTTTACTAGGCCATTAACTTTTAGGATATTAAATTATCTTTCTTATCCTAATATAATTTTTTTTCCTTATTTCTCTCTCTCCTAAGCCTTAGTTTAATATTCATTACCTTCATACAAGTTCTAACTCTAATAAAAAAGTTTATAAGGAAAAAAATATATTTAAGTTTATATCATTAATAACTCAAAATAGGTTAAAATATTCGGTTCTTTTCAATTCATATAATAATGAAGAAAAAAAGTTAGTTTCGACTTTACTTGTCTTTCTTCTACAAATATTATATTATAGATTAAGAAATTTTTATGAAAAATTTAATTTCTTCATTTCGTTATTTATATCATGTATTTTAAGTTTTTTTTTTATTATTATAATAAGCATATCTACTGTTTTTAGAAAATTATTTTATATAGATAGTAAAAACTTATATTTCTACATTTCAATTTTATATTTTGATTCTACTTAGGTTCTAGTTCTATAGACCTTTTAGCTATTCTAGGTAGAATTATGAGTTTGATAACTTTAGTTGTAAGTGATCATCCACTACCAATATTAAAAAAAAAAATGAAAAAAGATTCAAAACCAATTAAGTTTTGAAGTTTATTCCTTCTTTTTTGCTATATATATCAATAGTAAGCAATTACCACCACTATAGAAGGGTTATAGAGTTGTACGATCTATTTCCAGAACATTGCCACTAGCCACTCCTTATCCTTAGGTGGCTAGAAACAACTTACTATGCTTTCTCTTTTTTTTTTTTACTTTTTTTCATTTTGATTAATTAATTAATTTATTTAATTCACATATATAATATGCATATTTGTTTATATATGTGTGTAGCAATTTTCTTTTTCTTTTTAATATTTTGAATTTGTTTCAATTTTTTAATTAAATAAATATAATTATGAGTACACTACTTAAATAAAATAATAAATAATGTTGATGTGTTGATAATAGCGACAACAAGTCATAATTTGTTTAGTTTAAAATCACTACAAATATTCTTTGGGCTAAATTCTAAGTAAACAAGATAAGTATTCCAAAAATAGTTACTATATTACCTCTTTATCATCTATAAATAAATAGGCTGTTATAATAAGGTATTACTTCTATAAATTTGTTTAATTTAAAAGATGATAGTGATTTTTTTATTTCTTTTTTCTTTTTGTTGACTATATTACATTGAAAAAAGATATCTAAACTTGATTTGTTTTTCTAGAATATCAGTATTCAGGTTAATAAATTATAACGATTTTGGTAAAGATCATAATGATTAGATTGATATTGACTTATAAAATAGCGGATTTCATGGAGTTTGTATATGTGTCCATTACTTTTTTTTATAATTATTATTATTTTTATGTACTATTATACTATCCTTCTCGTAAGAGTTATTGTATTCACTAGTTTGGTGACATATGTTCTTTTATTAGAAATAATAATAGCTTTTATATGAGACATATTGGCTCTTAAAAAGTAAGCCCATTTGAATTTGATTTTCAAGCCCCAATGTGTCGTATGTGTACCATTTCTTTTAATTGATTAAACTTTTTTTAGTTGAGTGAATTTTATTTCTCCATAAGGGGGAAAAGAAAAAAGCCTCTAATTTTATACCCTGAACATCTAAGTGTGGAGCTCAAAAGCACCAAGATAATTGTACTCAATAAAGACAAATTTGGAGATTCGACTTCCTCTAACCATAATAGAGAATCTTCATAGTTTAAGTTTATCTTATGTATATCTTCAATTCACTTCGTTAACACATAGGAAGTTATAGGGACCATACACTGAAAAATGCGATCATGTTTGGATCCTCTTCACTAATGTATCGAATACATGATTGGAGATGCACTTAAATCTATATGATCCATTCTACTTATTTTTCAATGAAAGTTAGAATAGAGCTTCTTTATCAACCCATTTTTCAGAGTGCTTTTGCTTTGTTATTGGCTTCTTCTTGCAATGGAATTTTGAAGGATCCTCTATACAAGTACCGTAGCTATAATCTATAATTGGCCACTCATGGTCATACTTACCACAAAATTTAATTTGGAGCACACCTAAGTTGCTTGACATTTGTTTTTCTGAACTAAGTATAGACCAAGAAATTTAAGGAGACAAGAGCACATAATCAAACAATAACAAATACAGTTGCAACTCTGGAAATCAGATTAGCTTTGCCATTTTGTTATCAAACCGAACAATCCCTTCCTCATGGACATCTCTTTGGTATTCCTGTGATGTTAGCAGCTAATATTATCAGGACTTGCAACTTTCAAGTCTTCCTCTTAGCAGGCTTCCTCATCGAGTCTCTCTACAAGCTCGACGTTTTGTTTCTTGTGATGTTTGCAAGTAACAAGCTTCCCCCCTCAGTAACTACTTCCTCTTCAGCAATTTGCGACTATAAACATCTGTACAAGTGTATATCTACACAAAATGCATCACTGGTACAAGAGCAAGCTGAAACGAGTACATGCGCATGGATGTATCTAGTTTCCAAGGAATGTTTGGCCTTGACCTTGCAATGGCAAGTTAGGATCTTGCTGGAGTTTCCATTCACTCTCTTTCAGGTACTGCAGAAGCACCTGCTGATCATCCTTTACATCCGTTGCAATGCCACAACCATAAGGATTCTGCCTGGTGTAGCCATAAAAAGCTCTCTCTTGTCGAGGTTCCTCAACACCATGATATGTAGGAAAACCAAAATATAACGGGGTATAATTTGGTATTTGATTGGAAGGCAATGCAGCTTGCCTTTGACCAAACAGATCATGTCTAGAGGGACCTAAAGAATGTACATCGCTAGGATTACCTGGGGTGCACAAATTGGGCGAGTGCAACTGATCATTTCCTTGTTGAAGATTGTTGATCTCTCTAAACTGACGAAGCCATTCAGAAGAAGTCAACATCCGAGGTAGTGGGTATACATCCATCAAACCAGAAATACCAGGAGTTGAAACATGCTGTGCAGGAGAAGTGCCCCAATGTGCATAGGTACATGCTTGGGAGGTGGCAAGGAAGTTGCTTGGTGGGTTGACAAGTCCTGCCATATTGCTGTCTGCAAAAGTCGATTTAGCACCATTCATCCAAACAGCATCATCTGGTATGAGTGGGGCTGAAGGAACTGGAGCTAAATAAGGAAGAGGGTAGTGGGTAATGATAGAATTATGAGAACTGGTAATTGGATTCTCCTTTTTGGTTGGTTGATTAACGGAAAGATCTGCCAGAGATGCTGTAGTCCTTTCATCAATAGGAGATAATGAATGTTTAATCACATTACTTCCGTTATCTTTATGAGCACTTAAGCTTCCTCCATCAAGGACCCAGGCATTGAGTGATGGAGGCCCAGCAGATTTGGGAATATCCAAAAATGAGTGTGCAAAGGTATCTTTTGATTGAGGCTCTGGTGGCTTAAATGGCTTGATATGGCCGAAGCCATTACTGTTGGGATGGAAAGAAAATGATTCATTTGGGGTCTCACTCTGTGCAAGCAGCGAAGTTGCACGTCTTAAGCAGTCTTCAGAATGTGCCATTTGATCAGATGTGCCTTCTTCCTGGGCTTGACCTCTCGACTTGATGCACTTGTCGAGTGGTGCTGAGTTGTATCTCGTCAGAGGCTTGAAGAGAATGACTTCTTCCTCCTCCGAAACAGTGGGTTTTGCTTGCAAGAAAGTGCTGCGTTGATTCTCACCATCTTTGTTGGGTTTTTCTATACATTGTTGAGGCTGTTCCTGTGCAAGAGCAGAAGTGGTGGATCCAGCTTTCCCCAAGCCTTCCCTCTCCACAACATCATCTGATGCTTTAATGTAGAAACGTTTTCTTGTCTCATCGTATGAGATCCATTTGCAAGAAGTATTCAATCCCTTTGCAATCTTCATTGCAGCAACTAATATACGGTGAACACGAGAAGCATTTCCTGTTTGGAAACTGTTAGCATGAACCAAGGGAGATGAGAAATCCAAAGAGGCTTGTGCTGGAGCTGCTGCTGTAAAGCCCCTCAATTCATAGTCCTCCCAAAGAGCGAAATCTTGATTGCCCCCTTCAACTTTATCACTTAACATGTTTAGAAGGCAAACTAAACTCTCAAAGAAATAAGACACTGCAGCTTTAGCCTTATCATCAACCATCCACAGTTCCATCTCACCAAGCATACTCACCAGCCACTCAGTGAATACAAGAAGAGCAGGTATAAAGGGGGAAGATTCCAGGACAATTGTCTTTAGAGATCGATCAACAAGACGACCAATTAAGATGAATGTAGCAGCCACTGCATAGTGTAGCCTCTGAATCTTATCCTTGTCTTCCAATTTTCTCATGGTGGGGCTTTTAGCAAGATCATGAATAACAAAGATCAGCACAGAGACAAACTCAATTGCCCTTAGAGGGCCTCTTCTGCTCAAATTCATGAATCGATAAGACTTCAAGGCATCTTCAATCTCCATGTCATTGAGTTCCATCAAAACTTCCAATTCTCTCAAAGCTGAAGAAAAGGCTCTTGGAAATTCCTCTAAACTGCATTAAGTGATAAGCAGCAGTGAAGCAGAGTCCACATAGAGATTATACTAGACAGATAAAATGGTCAGATAAACATCTATAGGAAGCAACAAGAGAATGAACCAGCATAAATATGACTAAAGGTCTTGCATGTTGAACTATATATTTAAAGAACTGCATTAACAAGAAGAAGAACACCAAAGCCTTATTTTTACTAAGTGGGATTGGCAATGTGCATCTTATTTCACCATTGCAATCTATTGCCAACCACGTTTACATCAACACCTAAATATACATATCTTTTTTCTAGTTTCTCTCCACATCCTTCTTTGGTCTTCCTAGCCCCTTTTTCTATGAGTAATTACTAAAGAATTGTGATACCTAATGGATGCCTTTAAAGCACGTTTTTAGATGCAGCCAAACAATGAACTGTAGTCCTTCATTGGGGAAATATCAACCTTTTAACTATACCTGACCCAACTATTCTCTCAAGTTTAGCCACATTAAGGTTTAAAACAGCATGCTCTATTAAAATGGTAATTAATTTCTTGAAAAATCATGCAGGAGTAAACCTGTAAGCAATCTGCAGTTTTTGAGACATTTTAGGTGACCCTGCACCCTCAACTATGATAATAGAAATGTAATTGCAGATTGATTGGAAGGTAATCAAGAAATTAATGCAGAAGCCAAGTGCCCTTAGGAAGTACAAGCTAATATTGCAACTGAGAATTCTAAAACTAGAAATTTGAAATATGTAGATAAACCCAAATTAAAAAGTCCAAAAATAACTTGAGATTTGAAAAATGGGAATGAACTCATCAAGACAGATAACAATTTTCCGTTATAAGAGACTTTAGAAACCAATATTTACTTTATGTATTCAAGACTAGTAACCCTCTATAAACAGATGGCTTCCAGAAGTCTTATAAAAAAACTATGATCAGCGTAAGGTGTGTACATAATTTTATATTCAATAAAATACTATCTTGGTAAGATACAATATATGATGGTGTATTTATACAAGAGATAGAGTATGTAAACCTAGTAGAAGAAGAGAAAGAAACTATTTTAACCTATACTGTAGAAAATACTATGATATTATATTAATCTCCCCTCAATCTCATGATATATGCATTAGCGTGAGACATAGAGCAACAACCAAGAAACTTGCACGTGGACAGTTTCTTAATAAGGATTTCAGCATGTTGATGACAACTGCAGAGACACCAAATGAGAACTTGACCACCAGCAACCTTTTCATGCCCAAAATAATAGTTGATAACAACATGCTTGGTACAATCATGTTTGGTGGGATCGCTACAGAGATAATTAGCACGATGGTTGTCACGGAATAGAATGGCAGGATAATAAATGGGAAACCCCAGTTTGTAGGTGAGATGACAAACCTATGTAGATTCTCTGCAACGGCATAGACTAGTGCTTTGTACTCAACCTCTATGGAACACATGGAGATAGTAGACTATTTCTTGAAGCACCAAGAAATGAGGTTGCCCCCACAAAAGATGGCATATCCTACAGTTGATCGACAAATATCTAGATAGACAACCCAATTTGCATCAACAAAGGTGGTCAATGAGGTACAAAATGTGCATATAATGGGGAAACCCACTATGAGAAGGTGCTACAACTATATAAGAGAGCTCATTAGCTACCTGATTTTCGGGAGATGCATATATTGACTCGACTAGCTGATTGCAAAGTTAAAATCTAGTTTGATGATGGTGAGGTAGTGCGATGCACCAACAATCTCACAATAGTTAGTAGAATTGGGTAACAAAGGAAAACCATGAGGACTGAGACCGGTTTACAGAGATGCAAGTTATGTCGTTTGAGGAGATAATAAATAAATTGAGATTGGCACAGATGAAGACTCTAAGGAGTGACTAACACGAAGGTTAAGAAAAAACTGAAGATCAATAGGTCCTACATGGAAAACTAATAGGAAACAATTGAGATGTAATGATTGAGAAGGACAAAATTATTACGCATCGAATAATGTCGTTGATATAAGGAGGAGAAGAGTATTAGAATATCTAGAAAGAACAAACATGGACACATCAACCCCGCATTAGTGAAAACCTATGTGTAAGAGGAAGCCACCAAACTAATGGAACTAGGCACGGGGAGCTTTTTAAAACCATATAGGGACTTTTTTAGCCAACAAATATAATGAAGGTAACTAAAATAAGCAAACCTAAGGTTTGTTTCATAAAACCCGTATTGATGAGGTGATCATGAAGGAATGCAATGTTAACATTCAAGTAGCCAATTTCCAAATGAGAGTAGTTGTTATTGGAGAGTACAACATGAATGGTAGTGAATTTAATAATTGAACTAAATGTTTTTAGCAATCAATGCCTTACCTCTGAGTGAACAAGGTGAATAATGAAGGGTGAGGAGGAAGAAGCTCAAGGTTGGCTTAAGGAGACTTGGTGAATGATATATGGGAAGACAAATCTATGAAGAATGACATAGCAACTAATGTAAACACGATTGGAGATGGAACTAACACAATGATAGCTTTTGTATTGGGTAGAGTAACCAATAAAAATGTAGAAGAGTAAAACACAGCAAGAGTTTATTAGGAGCTTAAGCTGTGGCATTGGGGTAGCATAGGCACCCAAGAGTACATAGGAAGTGGTAGTTAGGGGAGTCATGATGAAGGAGCTTAAATAGAGAATTATGTTGTAGCTGATAAAAGCTAAGCAATTCATACAAAAAAAAGGGTAGCATCTATCCAAAATGTGGGTGGTAAGTTAGCATATAATCGAATAGTTCATGCATGCTCAATGATGTGATGGTGTTTGGGTTTCGCAATCCCATTTTATTGTTCATTATAAGGGTAAGAGAATTGGAGACGAACGTCATGCTCATGAAGGAAGTTGTTTAGGGTACAATTTCGCCACCCCTATTATTATGAAAAACTTTGGTTTGTAGGGAGAAAAAATTTCCAACTAAAGATTTAAAATGTTTGAAATTATTTAGGTAAATAAATGTTTGAAATTAGACACAACTTCATTTTTATTATGTATAAGAAATATCCAATAGTTATGAGTATAATTGTCAATAAAAGGTACATCATAACAATGCCATATATTGATCTAGTTGGGTATTGCCATACACTAGAGCAAATGATGTTGAACGACTTATGTGTTCAATTAGACAAAAGCTGAAATGAAATGTAGGTTCAATTTCCTATGCTACAAGAATGACAAGAACTGAAGGATGAAGAGAATGACTTAACTTATATGTAATGACTTTGAGCAAGCTTGGGAATGACCTTATTGTGGTGGTGATACAATCAAGATTGCCATATGTGTATCAAAATAATAGAGGAGAGAAGTAATTGTAGTGGGTAAACTAAAGATGGTTTAACAAGAGAGTAAAGATGCCTAGTCTATTGTTGTAAGAGAATCTTACTTGTTGTGGAGACCTTAACAAAAAAAGAAAAAATGTTAAAGTTGACAGTATAGTCATTATCATGACACAATTCAATAACATAGAGAAGGTTCTAGGTAAGAGTAAGATGTGTAAGATAATCTTGAGATGTAAGTAGTGACCATTATTGTGAATGGTAAGATGGCCAATATGAGATATAGGAATAGATATACCATTTCCTATAGCTACCAAATCAAACCTAACATGAGAATTAAGTTAGTGAGTAAGGCTACATTAGGAGTCATATGATGTATAACACTAAGGTCATTACCGGAGTTCAGATACCAAATAGCATCCTGAGATTCTCTAAGAGACATTACAACAAATGATTAGAGCGCATTTGCATAGGTCTCATTAAACCTTTTGATAGTAGTTGAGACCTGAATGACCAAGTTGTTGCAGATATGATAAATGAGCTATGTAGATGAGTGAAAGCCACAACGATGGTCATGTTGCATAAAACATCAATGGGTAGAGGAATGTTGACAAGAAGGAAGAGGTTATTAACATCAAAGCTGGGAGGAGTGCTAAATTGACGTAGAAAAGTGGTCACACTGATTTGAAGCAGTGGAGCGAAAGTGACGCTCCTTAGATCTAGATTGACCATGACTATGAACCTAAATTCGAGAGGCAAGGGAATTAGTTTAAGTATGACGAGCAATAGAGGCGCTAGTAGAAGTATCCTTCTTATCTAGTGTTCCAACCATTATTCTTGAATGAATAGTTTAGTAAGGATTCACTCAAAAGTTTAGAGAGATAGGTAAGTGCATAAGTGTGATAATAGTCGACACTACAATCATGTAGGAGACCACAAGAGTCATAGGTAATGACATTAGATGTGAATAGTGGTTAGTTAATGAAGGCAAGTTGATCGGCTATGTATTTAAGCTTATGAAGATAATGGCTATAGAATTATTGTTTAGCTAAAGGGTAAGGAGTCACTGTCTAAATTCTATTTTTTGAGCCATAGAGTCATCGAGAAAACGTTGTGGAGTTGATAACCGGATATCATATGCAACAGGAATATTGTGAATCTCCTACAATACCTTGGTGGAGATTGTGGCCAAAAGCAAAGCACGAACCATTAAATTTATCCAAAGTCGGTTTTGTGTAATCCAGATTGATATAGGTAATGTACCTAGAGTAAGAATGTTTTATGAGATAGCACAACGATGAAGCCATCAACATAATGATAGGGGTTCATAGAGATAAGAAAGGAGGTCACTAAAGATGACCAAATTGATAATTGTTAGCTGAGTAACGACACCATTAGGAGATAGTGTGGATAAGTTAGTGGGGAGAAGGTAGAACACCGATATCATTGTAAGTTGGGATATCAAGGCTATAATGATAAGTATGGGGAGTAGTGGCAGAGGAACCAGTATAGTTTGATAAGCGAGGGTCTATCCGAGTAGGGGAAGTAGGAGGCATGGATTATGAGGTGATGGTGAGATGATGGTGGATCGATTGGAGGGGATTGTAGCTAGCATGACAGGAGGTGAGAGAGGTGGACATGGGTGGATTTGCGGTCACATAGGATCAACAAAACTGGCAGGAGATTCGAGGGTCAGATCATGGTGTGTCAAATGGAGGGTGAACAAGTCAGTCGTGGTGGTGACACAACTAGGGTGTTGTGACTGGAGTTTACTGGGTCATTATTTGAGTGGGTCATGCCAAATGATTAAAGAGAGAGGTAATGCATATAGATGTAGACTGCCGGTGGCTAGAGGTGGCAGTGCAACTCAGGTTGATGGTGAATAGCGAACATGGCAGCTTCGACAACAGTGTGTTGAAGGGTGGTGTTCAGGGTTTTAGAGGGGTTGATGACAGTGGGACAGAAGTGCAATTGGTGATAAGAGTTTCCAGCATTGGCTGTCGTTGGGGTGGTCGCTGAAGGGGCAGCAGTGCTGGTGACCAAAGTGTTTATTAGGGTTCGATTAGGGTAATTAATTTTCATAGGGCTTGGGCTCTGATACTATGTACACAATTTAATATTTGATAAACTATAGTCTTGGTAAAATATGGTATATGATCGTGTATATATACAAGAGATAGAGTATGTAACCTTCATAGGAAAAGAGAAGACTATCTAACACCATGCTATACAAAATACTGTAATAATACATTAATTCGATGCATGTTAAACTTAGGGTTGTCCTCATAGTTTTGATGGTTTGGAGGGAATGCTATGATAATTCACCCAAGAAACAAATTTTCATGTGGATCCTGTAAAGATTGCAAGTATGTCATTGACAGCATGAAAGCTAACACATTCATACAGGTGATTGACAGAGAATAATTTGTAGATATCGGCATAAAAAGAAGAGCAGGACAGGCACTCAAAGACATAATAAAGGATACTGCAGAATGTGGAAATACATCACAGGTTTTCAGTCTAGAACATTATAAGAGAATGAACCACTATGCAGTAGAAGTTTACTTGATTGTGTCACTGTCGGAATAATTACCTTGATACTACGTAGAAGTAGCTAATCATGCGGACAAAGGGATGCCACTCTATTATTCCCACTGAACAACCATTGTCCTGCTTATTTACACCAGAATCTGTCATCTTGCTCCTTTGAGATGGTTTCAAGAAGTCAAATGGGGCCTCAGAAGTGTTGCTGTACAAAGGAGATGACATGCTCTGCAGAGTTCATAGGAAGCAAATGAGAGTTGCCGAAGTATAGATCTTATCAAACCAGAAAGTAGAAAACAGGTCAGTGAGAAATGTATTACCGTCTCTAACGATACCGTGAGGTTATTCCAGGCATCAGGAAAAGGTTCTTTTACAGCCAAACTTCTTACACAATGGTATAGTGCAAGGAAACTGTCACCAACATACCTTGCCAACAATGCCAACTACAAAGAAGACAAGGTCATGGTCTAGTTAATTCGAACAAATGGTTAGACAGTAAAACCTTCAAGTTGAGACTACAAACGCAAAATCAATGTAATGTACCTTATTGTGGGGGTTCCCACTATCCGGCCAAATCATGGAAGCATCCATGTAATAGGTAGCTGCAACAGACCAGTTGCAGTCTTGAACCTCCGGTCTCTCGTATTGTTCTCTATATCTAGCAAGATCTCCTAGGCAAATTAAAAAGCAATGGCATAAGAACTGGCAATTCGGCATCTTCTTTGGGTCAACATAGTCAACAACTCTCCCATTCTTCGACGATGCAGTGTCTTCAGGAAGACCATTATGTGTTCGAACTTTAGCTATTAGACTTTTATAGAAATTGGAGGCTTCAGACAAAAACGACTTGAAACCTTCGAGGTGACCATCTGTACTTAAAGGGTTATTAGAAACATTCTGCACCGAGAAATTTCCAGAACCCATGTTTGCGGAAGCTTTATTGATTCTCTTACGGAACTCATCAATATGCCTATAGTGAAGCTTCCACAATGAATATTCCACCTCTTGAAGTTGCTGAAATTCCTCATCTTTCAAGAAGATTTTCTCATAGCATGAGCACACTTGATGATACAGGTTTTGAACATCAGAATGCAACAAACCTTTGGAATTGACCAATGACCACAACCGTTTTTCCGTGGTTGCCACCTGAACGGATCATTGCGCATCAAATAGGTAACACACGGTGTTGAATTAAAAATTACGTCCACATGGTCTTACATAAAATGAAAAGGACCGCAGAGTTACCTCAGCCATTGAACTATGATCATCCTTTTGATTCTTATTCATAATAATCGTGTTGGCATTCATTGCTCAAAAGTAATCTCTCACTCTAAGCTTCTTTTCTCCCGCACTGCATCAAATATATATACTTCCTGTTTGACAATCAGTATATGAGGCATACGGTTATACGGAGGGACTCAGTGATTATATATATCTGAAGCCATACTTTGTCAAAACTAGCTTTTCCGACCTATGATCCAAGAAAAGCAATAAACAGAGACGGAGTTCATTTGCATTCGGAAGACGTACTGTACTTAATCCATCTAAGTATATATAACTCTTCGATACATTCGTGATCATGGCAGTAAAATTCAAAGTAAATTGGGAAGTTTCACAAGTCCTAGCCTGATATATATAATATAAACAGGATCTGGATTCAAGGAATTCAAATGAACTTGTTCATGAATTTTCCATGAAAACATCAATTTGTATATATGATTTAACTGTCTGCTTACGAGTACTGGCCTCTTCATTGAACTGAAGGACATTCTACCATTCGGAAATTCGCCTAAATTTGCTACAATTGATCAAGAGCACACCACTTAATTCCAGAAGCTATATTTTCAGGAATTTACTTACACCTTTGGAGTCAATTTTCACCTAAACAGTAACATATTAAACCCTTGCGGTAGTCAAAATTGATGATCTAGGAAAAATATCTCACTTAAACAGAAAATTCAATCCCATCACAATGAAACACCCAAAAGTTGGACTAAGTAAATAAAAAATTTCTACACACCAAGCAAATTTAGAATTAACTGAAACTAGCATTGATCAGACATAAAACCCAACAAGACTAGAACTTTCATTGAAGGGTAGAAGCAGAACATCAAAGGAAGACCAAATTCTACATACTATACATCCAAAAGTAATAAAATAAAATTCAGAAATAGCAACCTTATCTTACCTTGAAGGGAAAAATGAACAGTACCCAACAAAATGAAAGATACCAAAATTTACACAATTTAAGGAACACCCAGAATTAGAAATATTTTGACTTACACTGAAATTCTGTTATTAGAAACTTAGTAAATTTTCAAAGCAGCCAAGATGGAACACACGCATCGAAGATGGAACACAGAGAGAGAGAGAGAGAGAGAGAGAGAGAGAGAGAGAGAGAGATATGGTATTTTTCGGCCGCTGGAAAACTCCTTCAGTTGTGAAACAGACAAGGTTAAAGGTGGCTGATGATGAGAGAGAGAGAGAGAGAGAGAGAGAGGACAGAGGGACAGGATAGAGGTTAGCAAATAGTACTATCTCCCTTTTAGCCAATGTTTTTGGTCTTTCTTGTACCGTGTTATTCAGTGAGTAAAGAAACACACATAGGTGGAATATAAAAATATTGATAATATATTTCATAAAAATAAAAGTAGATACATATTTATAATTTATATTATTTGATATTTTAACAAGTGTTACGAGATTATTATATAGAGATGAAAATTACTTTTTAACATAGATTATATATTTTGTAAAGATATAATTATATATATAATAATAAAAAATTAATTATTTAATTTTTTAAATAATATTATAAAGTTAACATCTTTATAATTTAATGAAGTAATTTTTTATTAAAATGGATCGATTTTAAATTTTTCCTTCTAACATTATAATCACCAATCTTGTTGGATTCTGATATTTTCCTACGCAGAAAATACAAACGTGATTCATCATCAAAGAATATTACTTAATTAATAGGAGGGAATCGCTTCCAATCCAAGCTAAAATCTATGTTTGCGCGCAAAAGATGACGTTGGCTTTGTTATGGTAATAATTTGAGAATCCTCCTCGGGAAATTTCATAGCGACAACGGCTTCTTTAATACCGCTGCCTTTCTTTGATTCATGACTCTTGCCCTGCTGGCTTAAGAGAATTCGGATTACATTCTCTTCTTATTTATTGTTGCGGCGCTATTTGGTTTTTTTCTTTTTTGTCCTTGAATAGTAGGAATTTTTCTTAAGTGATTTCAAATAATAAAATTTCTTATAATAATTAAAGAATTATAATTTCTTACAAAATTATATATATATATAAATTTTAAAAATAATCCCATATCAATTATTTAATAATCATCACTATTACCGTTACTACTAATCACCAACATCATCATTATCACTACTATTACTGTTGCCACTACTATTACTGTTGCCACTACCATCAACCACTCTTACCATCGCTATCAAATTCTGCTATCGCTGTCACTACCATCAATCACCACCATCGCTACGATTACCATCATCATTACCGCTACTACTAACTATCATCGCTGTCACTATCACTATTATATTATTATCATCGCCGTTGTTACCGTTATCAACATCATCATTATCACCACCACTACCGTTGCCACTACCCTCAACCATTCCTACTATCGCTATCAAATACCATTACCATTGTCACTATCATTAATTACCACCATCGCTACGATCACCACCATCATTATCATTATGGATGCTATCATCGCCACCACTATTGCCACCATTGTCACCACTACCGGCATCATCATTATTGCCATCACCTATTACTTTTGATTAAGTTAATCATTAAAGTTATATATATATATATATAAATTTTTAAATTATTTATAAATTTAACTAATGATGTAATAAATGTTACATCTTTATTACATTTTTTAGGAATTCGAATTTTATTTCCTTCTCTTATATTAATGGCCATCATGTCATATACAATCTACTCTATGAGTATATCAACATTCATACTATTATTAAATGATAAATTTCAGAAACCCTACAAATTCGGAAGTGGTATACGGCTATAACTCTTCACTATTAAGGAACAAGATTGATTTTCTTTATATGTAGACCAATTACATCTCACAATTCTACGACGGTTACTCATTTGCTTTTGATCCAAATTATATTATACTTTAGTGGAGAGAATACAAGGGGTAAATGTCTGTCTTTCTCACGAGAAAGAGACAAAAAAAAAACAAAAAAAAAAGAGAAAAAGGAAAAACAGTGGATATATTGCAATATTATAATGCAAGCAAGTATAAATTACTTTGGTTTGTATAACAAATTTGATTTAAAAATTTAATAGGGAAAAAGCGAAAACAAACAAAAATTCATGAGACAAATAAATTCATATTATGAGTTGAAAAATCAATGAGATGGCATCACAATGAACAGATCAGGGATCGACAAGGTCAATAAATATTTATGTACATGGTATTGCTTCTAGTTGAGATATATATGCAAACAATAACCTTGTACAAACTTGGAAGGACAACTTATTAAGATCTATGATGCTACTGGATTGAACTTTTAGATAATTCCTTAAATTAGCAAATAAGGATGAATTGGTTGAAAAAAAAAGGATAACTTATCCTTATGGACTTGGATGAAACAAAATTACATGCAAAGTAAGAAATGCTCACGATCCACGTCCACTTTTAATTTAATTATCTTTACTTCCGCAATATGGATAAATATGGTTTTAAAGGAACGCACTTTCATTTTCTTAGCAACAAGAGGACATCTTTGTTGCTCAAAGAATAAGGTTGTATGCTAATGGAGCAACAGTATCTATCTATCTTAATAATACCGTTTATTGAGGATGTGGTATATAAGACGAATGGAACATTATGTTCCCCATCATGGGAGACTATATGATTCCATTTATCTTATTTATCATATTTTCAATGGAGGGTGTTACTAAAATGGTCTATCCATTTTTTTTTTCATGCTAATGAATTATAGGTACATAATAGAAGAAGAAAGTGACTATATACAGTCTCGAAAAACCTAATGAAATAGAAGCATCCTAAGGATGGTTGAATCAAGCTTAATATGGACACCTCACTAGAGCAAGAATTAGAAGAAGTAACAATTGAAAGTGTTTTTTAGGGTTATACGACAATGGATCATTAGATTTGGGAAAAAAAAAAGGAAAAATAGTGTAGAAAGTAGAATCTTATTTTGGCAATTGATCTTTTGGTCTAATTTAATACTATGGAATGATTTTAAGAGCAGGTGATAGAACATTTGAAATCAAAACTATTTAAGGATGTCTTAGATAAATTAAGCTAAGTAAGCTTAAGATAAGAATTACTAGACCAATTTCTCCACATTTGGCCTTATTCAATTGTTGTATGTACAAAAAGCAGACTCAAAAAATATATTTATTACTCCATTTATACTGCATTTTGCCTTAATAAACCTTTAAGAAGGTTAAAAAACTTTTGACTTTATTTTAAAAGGAGACAAATCTTAATGATTTGTAATTTCTATCGCCTACTCTATCAATTATTTTATTCAACAAAAGTTTAAAACTATGAAGGAGTGAGATAAAAGCTCTTAAATTACCCTCTCTTTTTTTGGGTACTTTTAACTCCATTACCTGTTTATAAGACATAGAGCTTATCTACCAAGGACACGTAGTAAGCTAGGATTGGCTCTTATATAGTTGGTGCAAGACATGTGTATGTGATACGGAAGAGGACAGTCTTACCTCGTTGGTTGGTAAGCCTTAGGAATGGCGTCTATCATGACTAAAGTAAATGTGGTTGTCATGTCCAAGGCGACGAAGATGTTATAAAATATATAATGAGGAGAGAGAAAGAGAGCAAGAGAGGCATGGAGGCTTCAAATCATACCCTGAGCACTTGGTACATACTTAAGGGTCGGAGTTAGCATTATGCGGTAAAACTTGGATTAAGGTAACTCGATGAAGGTTCAAGTTAGGCTCATAGAAGGTGCTAAATGGAGTTTTTTAGGGACCCTAGGAGGTTAGGGTGGGAAGCTATTCGGGATAGGCCTAAGCAAGCTCTACTAAGTCGTAGGTAAACTAAATAGGATAATTCATCAGGTAGGGTTTGAGGAGGGAACTCAAGGAAACCTAAGTAGGTCGCCTGACTTAGTTAAGCAAGCCAAATTACTAAAGAAAGTCAAGCTCGTCGAATTAGGTACCCGAACAAGTGAACACATTTAATTTAGACTCAGACCTTGAAAGTCTAAGCATATCAACAAATATATAAACCTAATGTTGAAATTTCTATGATTATTGTCATTGCAGTCCTTGAATGGGGCCTTGAGCAATTATTGTTGTCATTTATTTTCCTATCTAATAATAAATTCTAATTGTTATGTCACTATAATTAGGGCTAGGTAAAAAAACCGTGAATCGCAAATCGAACCGTCAACTGAACTAAAAAATCAATTTTCTTGTGAACCGTTTAGTTTACGATTCGATTCGGTTGCGTATAAATGGTTCGCAGTTCGATTCGGGGAAGCAAACCTAACTAACCGAACCGTTTAGTTAAATAAAAAAATTATGCAATTATTTTATACTTTTTTATATTTTTTTCATTAATCTTCATAAATTTTATCAAAATTTTCATATTTTTTTATTTTTTATCATAATTTTATATCAATTATTAAAATTAAGTTGAGTATATTCCATTTGAAATTTCATATTTATTAAAAATAAAAATATTTAGTAAAAATTTTATATAAATGGTTTAAACTGTAGATCGAACTAAACCGAATCGATTGTAATTAGGTTCAAAAAATTTATAAATCAAACTGTATAATTAAGTTCGATTTAAAAAAAAAATTGTTATATTAGATTCAATAAAAAGAATAAATTGTACCGAATCAAACTGTATCAACCTCCTTATAATATACTGGCAAAATTATATTTTTAGACTTTGAAGTCAAACACTTTACGTATGCTGTAGCTCGGAAAACGTCGTTATCTTATTAGTCTAACATTTGGTGGAGCCACACGGGTATGGCATGATTATGGTTTTGTGTTTTTCAATTTCAAATGTGCTACCCAGCTCCGTCCAAACATTAACCCCAAACAAATCAAATTCATGTGTTTTATTGTCAAATATTAATCGGCTCTAATTGTGGTTTATTATAGTTGGGTTAACTTCATAGGGTTTAATAGATTGGTTATTTTCATCATTGTTAAGATTGTCATTGTATTTGATTTGTGGAATAACTATTTGATTGAGCTTTTGGTATTTTATCAAATAGAAAATGGGTAAATTATTGATATTTCCATTTATATTTATTAGTGGATGGCGTACTTTTTTGTGTATACCAAAAATATAAAAAACATTTAAACTCTATAATATAGAAAAAAACCAATAATATATGTTAATAAAATCAAAACTATAATAAATTAAAAAAAGGTTATTACAGTAACAAATGTTGATCAAATAAAAAGTGTAATAAATTTTGTAAAGTAATGTTAGAAAATTAAAATAATATCAACCATAGAAGTAAGTATGATAAAAAATGGTAAGTTGTATAATTGGAAAGATTTATAAATGATGAGTGGTACTTGAGAAGTTTGTGGGATAAATGTGAATATATTTAATAATTCCTATGTAAATATATTTATGGTTGATATCGAATTATTAGTTATAGATAGTTGAAAAAGGATGTTGCCTTTATTATAATAGATTTCATGTGTCCTTTTAACTCCTCATCTTTGAAAATGAGTGTTTAGATTTCAAAATTTTTTAAATAACGTTTACTTTTGTCTTTAAATAAAATAATAGGAAACACTAAAAATTTAAATAAAAAATGAATGCCAAAATGGTCATTTAGGAGTTTAAATACATTTTTTAAAAAGGACATCGTGTTGTGTGAACACTTAATTTTAAAGACTAGAGGTAAACTCATACGAAACAAATATAAGGGGATATATTTGCAACTTATCCATAAAAAAATTACAATTTCTTTTCATGGTCAAAAGACAAATACTCTTTAATTTTCTCTTACATATTTCTATACTCTTCCCACAAGACCTCTAAACTGAAGTAAAGATATTATTTCGGTATCATTTGGTAATTTCTTTATTATAGCCTTTTATCAATTGTGATTATTAAATCTATTATAATATAATCATATAAATATTAATTTTTTTAATAAGGTTAATCAAGTTTGATTCTTTTATAATAGTTCAAGGAAAAAAAAAAAAAAACTCATCATTGTTATTCTTACACCACGGACGTACAGTTATTACTATGCCTAAATTATATCTAGTGACTTTCAAGTCAAAAACCTACAATCCATCCTCTCCAGCTCAAAAACATCGTTATCTCATCAGTCTCTTACTTGATGAGTGGGTAATTTATACCACGTGAATATCAATATAATATATTACTTTCAATAGTTTTTGAATATATGATTATAATAATGAATAGTTTTTAAAAAATTTGTTACATGTATTATTATGTGTTTAATTACAATTAATAATTATTCATTATGTATCACAAATATATGATGAATAATACTTATTAAATAATATTTTCAATCGGGTTTTGTGTGTGTTTCTCCATCTTTCCTATTGCGGTGGATCTGGGGGGTGGGCTCGACCCCATATGCATATCCACAGTGATCTATAACTAATGCAGATGGTGGGTAGTTGGCAGGACACATAACTTTCAAACCCTACTTAAAAAGTCGTTTTATTTTAATATATATGTTTATATTTATTTGTTTGCTGAATCATGCAAATCTTATTTATATATTGATAGTGACACCTATGTCAAACTGCCAATGCTAAGAAAAGATCAAATATTTGGGTTAGATATTTTTCCAGATTATAATATCTTGTGTATTCGAGAAGCTTTTAGATTATCAAAGAGGTTATTATATGAATACTTGTTTGACTACATTATTTTTTGGTCATAGTATAAGATTAACACACAGGTGTTGCCGTACAAGGGAAACCAAAATATGGCCAAATATGTTCCCCCATAACTTAGTTTATTATATTACTTAATGATTGACATGATTTTGTCCTTCGTAATAAACACACATAATGGGAATGTAAGGATTAATTAGATGACTATAGTAAAATTTTATCTAGGTAAAACTTTTATGCAGCGTGATTAAATGAATCCTTATGTTTTCAAATATCCAACGGTTGTCGATAGCTAAATCAACTAGATGGTTAAAAAGCTTTTATATCCACCTCCCCTGAAAATCTTACCAATATTAACTTACTTGTACACTTATTACCAATATTATCATATTCGAATTGAAAAGTTAGATCCTGAAATAAGAAGGCATCACAAGTTAAGAGGGTTAAACTTGAGTTTAATCAAATTAAATCGAAGTCAATTAAAATATTAAAATGTAATTTATATTTATTCATAAATTAACAAAAATACCCATATTATTGAAATTTGAAAGTTGAAAACTTTTTATAGTCTACTTTTTTTTTTATCTACATTTATTTGTTCTATAAATTGATGTATTCTCTTAAAAAAAAAAGGAGTATATTCCTACTCGAAAAACCCAGATGAAATCTATAGAAATAAGGGGTCAGACAAGTATATTGATTTTATGATTGGATCAAATTAAATCGAATTAGATTAAACAAATCAATTTGATTTTAATAATACTATATATTATAACTCCATTCCATTCTTCATGAATAATTATTATAAATATATTCCAAAATCAGCAGGCCAATAGAGAGAGAGAGAGATCTCACGGTAATGACCTAGAAATTATAGCTTACTTTGCTAGGAGAGAGAGAGGTCTTAAGGTAATGACCTAGAAATTACAACTTATTTTCCTAGCATGCATTCATCGCATTTAGAAATATTACGTGCAAAAAGGGGAAAAAGAGAAAGGGACTCATTTGGATAAGGCGGAGACGTGTACGTGACCACGTGAATTATCATAGAATAAAGTAGTTAAATGGGTTGATTTTTGAGTCTATGTTCATTAAATGTCATGATATCAATCTATCTAAATCTTCATTAAATAATTAACTTCAGGTCAAGTTGAAGGAGGAACCAAACCTGTGTAAATTATTGAACTTGTTTTCATTTCACATGTCTTGTGTTAATTAATAAAACATACATTGTATTATTTTCGATTTTTTTCCCCGGAAAAATACATTAAAAGAATCTTAATTTTTTATATTTCTCCACTTTAGGATCTATACCTAAATTTTTTAAAGTGGATTAAAATGAGGCCTCCATCACTCTTGTTATAAGTCCATCAAATTTAGGACTTTAAATAATAAATAGTAAATAAAAGCATGGATCAAAAATGGAAAAAAATAAAGGAAAAATTAAAGATTTAAATTTTTTTACCCCAAGATGCTAAAATAGCATTACAACCCACCCTATATCCTAGCTAGCCCAGAATTTGTTAAGACTTTTAAGTCTTCAAATCAATAAGTAATATAAAATCATACCATAATTATTACATATAAACTACAAAGGAGTGGGTAACCATATCTACTCATAATCTCATAAAAACTTGAAATATTCAACAAAGTTTGGAAGCTTATTGACTTATAACAAAAAATCTAAGATAAATCAAGTAAGTAAATTCTCAAGTAGCAAAAAAGGAGTCCATCTCCTAAAAAAGAACATAACTCTCAACATAATATAAACATCTAATAAAACATAAAGCAATTCTATCTGAGTCATCATAATAATAAAGGTACTTGACACTATCATCCTCTTGGATGTTATCAACAAAATTCTCTTCATAAATAAGGTCATCCTTAAATCTAATACTTAAAAAAGAAAAGGAATGAGCCAAAGTCTAGTACGAGTGTACAAAACACATACAAATACCAAGCCCGATCATTCTCATGCATAAAATGTAGATATAACAAAATAATATAAACAACAGTTTAATTATCTTACATTCGGCAAACAAACAGCAAAGGGGTATTTGTAACATCGCTACTCCTAATCTTTGTCCACATACATAAGTGGATGTAAATATATATTTTCCTTTAAGTCCTTTATGTTCAGAGTCCAAAGTCTAGAAACCTAATATTATAGCTGCATCGTCCCATGTAAAAATCTATTACGAAAACCTCACACATAATTAGCAATTGCCCCTTTAGGGATCTATTACTGTGAGCTCCTAGAGCAAGTGGGTTAAGCACAACCAACAGTCAAGATCATTTAAGCCGTATATATATTAGTTCAATTACATTGTAGGTCCTAATATGCACAACCATATAAGTAAGCACCACGTACTTGGAATTATTCCACAATTGAAAACAGGACTCCGATCTCACATCCCGGAATAAAAGCTTAGATCTCAACAAGGGAAACTAAACACCACCACGAATCTAAATAAAAAAACAAGTAACATGTTAACTTTCAAATACTCTATGACTAAGTTCTACCTAAGAGTTATCTATGAACCTATAATTTATCTAATCAAGGTCCTAAAAGAAAATAGTCAAATTAAATAATAATTCTAGAATAGAAATATAATGTAATACAATTAAGCAAAAAGTTGATATAACCATATAAGATTATTTATTTATAATAAATCGTAAAGTACGCTATATATATAAATAAATAAAAGAAAATAATAAATCAACACATTATTAGAGTATCAAAATATATAGATTATCGAATCAATATGATAATAAAATTATACATACTTAAATGGAAAATAGTATGATTCGTAGAATTTTGTAACGAACGACATAGTAATAGTCGAAATGTAAAACAGGCATTCTAAGCATATAATATAATATATCATACATTCATAATACTATTGTGATAAAATACCTAAATTGTAATTCCATTGATATCAACAATAAGGCATACTAATAATAAAATAGTATCATTATATATCGAATTGATACTCGGAACTTACTTATAGAATACAGACATCAACATAACTCTATAAATAAATAGAAAATATTGACACAACTTGAATACAATAGAAAATAGAAGTTTGGCTCAAACATATATATCTATAATTATTACTCTGAAACATGATAATTTAACAATAACTTTTATATAAAATAATATTATATAACATAATAATCGAATAATTTATTAGTAGTAATCAGATACTAATAAATACTTATTTCCATATTAATAATGAAAATAATAGAAAAAATAAAAATAATTCACTACATATACAGTACTGAATAAGAAATCAGAATGGTTTGCGAAATAAAACCAAAGCAAAATCATTGGATGACAAATGAGAACCTATGATTAACAACCAACATAGAAATTATAATCTACAAAAATAATATACTCAAATAATTAATTAATAATATTTATCGGATAATCTTGGAACACGAAGAAACGGAGAATAAACAACCCAACCGAGAGTGAAACCTAATTGAATTCGGACACTGATTGTATAGTGAATTGAAATTCAAAATGGTTGCTAACAGGGCTTGGCTTCAGAAAATTGGGGGAGCGGAAATTGAGATTGGAAGAGGGAATTGGGGTGGGCCGAGGGTGAAAGATGAGATGTTTCGTTAGGGGTGTGGGTTGGGTACAAAAAAAAATGAAAGGGAGGGGAAATAAGAAAAAAAAAAAAAAGAGAAGCAGTAGAGGATGGGACGAGAGAGCGCGCGAGAGAGAGAGAGAGAGAAAGAGAGAGCCGAGAGAGAGGCTGTATGAGAGAAAAAAAAAATGCCAAGAGAGAGGATAGGGAGGGAGAGAGTGTATCGAGAGAAAATGAAAGTCAGATGAGTGAAACAAAAAAGATAAAAATATACTAAGAGAGAAAATGGAAAATAGAGAGAAATGAAGTAGGGTTTTAGAACATCGGGAAATGAAAGATGGATTTATACTTAAAATAGAAGGTAAAGAGTTGATTGAGATGAAAAATATAGTATTTAGAAAAATAATTATATATATAAATATTATAATGTATAGTATTAACAAAATCCATATATTATATATGTAAAATAAAATTTTGTATACTTAATATATACATAAAATAAGAATTTTAGAATAACACTTATTGGATAAGCTCAGAATGCGAGGATACGGAGAATAAATAACCCAACTGAGAGTGAAACCTATTTGGATTCAGACACTAATTGTATAGTGAATTGAAATTAAAAATGGTTGTTGATAAGGCTTAGCGACATAGAAAATGGGAAGGAGATTGCGATAAGGAGAAATGAAGTAGGGTTTATGGTAAGGTTCTAGAACATTTTGAAATGAAAGATGAATTTATATTTAAAATAATTAAAAGGTAAAGAGTTAATTGAGATGAAGAATATAGTATTTAAAAAAATAATTATATATACAAATATTATAATGTATAGTATTAATAAAATCCTTATACCATATACGTAAAATAAAATTTAGTACACTTAATATGTACATAAAATAAAGATTTTATAATAATTAGATCGGGATCTTAATTTAGATTTTTGTACTAAAGAAAACACTTAGAATAAAATCGGAATTACTTAAAGTTTACTAAAATAAGTAATTAATTACTAAGAAGCAAGTTTTAACGATTCTAACTTAAAAGATTTTACGATTTAATTAAATAACCAATCTACCTAAGGTGTTTCAACTTTTTATTTTGGGACTATATTTTTATTTATTTTTCCCTTTTAAGAACTCTCTTTTCAATTTTTACTTTTTTTTTTTTTAATTTCATGGTCCAGTTCTTCATATCACTTGCAATAGGGAGTCATGAAAGTCCTATTTTAACTTAATTTTCAAAACATAGATCGTTAAATAAAGAAAATGAAAACATGAATCCAAGAACAAAATGAGAGAAAGCTTAGAGAAGAAAAAGAAAAAACATTTAATGGTACTAACTTATCACATAAATCAATAAGTAACGTATAAGTAATAATAAAATTTTATTGTATGATAATAAATAAACGTATTTTTAAAAATATTTCAATTATATGTTCACGTGTTAAAATTTAATTAATACTTATATATCACTTATTAATCTACATAGCGAGCTAATACATTGAAACATTTCTCAAGCTTATAATTTTTTTTCCCTCTTTTTGTTTGATATAGGATAAAATATGCATTGATGGCAAATAAAATGGAAACGTGTTTTTTATCGCAAAGAAAATGAGATTTAATGGAGAAATCCTCCATCCATAATAGATAACTAGCATATAATCCTATCGACCTTGATTAATTTTGAGATAATTTTAAATTCATTTCCAAACCCCACAATTACTTAGGGAAATGTTCAAAATTATTTTGATAGAAACATATTATTCTTCAAATGGCAGATCAAATATTATGTAACTCTTTTCTCATGAAACAAACATTGTTTCTATCAACTTCGATTTTTTTTTTTTTTGTTTTTTGACCATATATCAACTTTGATTAATTTCAAATAATTACAAATGTGTTCCCTAAATTATTATATAGGTGTAAATAAACCACTAAACTTTTAAAATGTAGATTCGTCTCTTTATAATTTTTTTATTTTATGCAAATAATTTTTAAATTATTAATAGAAACCCAAAATCGTTGCTAAAAGGATTGTAAACAATGTTGATTATGAGGTCTTAGCAATTATATGGCATACATGAGCATATTTTCAAAAGTTATAATGGAAAGGTGAAGTTACACTTTAAATTTTCAAATATTGATTTACATTCAATCAATAATTTAGGATCTATTTACAATTTACCTATTTATTTTTGTATGATAAATCATAAGCATTTACATACGTGCACTTATCACAATGTTTATATATGTATATGTTCCAAATACTCGGAAAAAAGAGGTGGTATCATGGTGACATGTCACTCTCTTCAGTGCAAGAATTTCACTAAGAGTCTCATTTCATCATAAGTTTATGTTTGCTTCAAAAACCCAGAAAGCTAATTACAGAACCAGATACAACATAAATAAATAGTTAAATTTACATTTGCGTCTGCATCGATCGAGCCATAGTAGGATCATATTTAAGTTATTGACTAATTATCTCTAATCATATAAGTTTTTAGATTTTATCTCTACCATTTCAAAAGACCAAATTTACAATGTCCCCCTACCACCTTAAGAATCATTACTAATTCATGTACACATTTGGTTAACTTTGTAAAGATTAAATCGAATAGTTGTTCCTTCCCATGCATATCCTTTCATATGGTTGATTTATGAAATATCTGTTCCATGGAATTACTAAAACGAGGGATTGCATTATCTTTACAAGACGAAAAATAGCTATTTAGTTTTTTTTTTAAAATATATTTCCATATTAAAATTTTATTCTTTTCGTCTCTAGGTTTCTACTAGTAGAGTAGAGCAACTTGAGCCTTGGAATAGTAAGGTATAGGCTTACAAAACAAAATAAAGTGAAGGACATTGGAGTATTATTTGGTATAGTCACTTTGATACTTAAGTTGTTACAAGAGCATAAAAGTATCGTGAAATGCAAAAGAAAACATAAAAACTATAGAGATGTAGAATTAAAAAATGGAAGTAGAGAGAAAACTGATGTGGAAGCTGTATGTGTAATATGTTGGATTCAATGAAAAATAAACATGACTCTCCTTATATGCATCAGCTGCAACTGTACTAACTAAAGAAACAAACCTGCAACTTTTCTACTAACAAACTAATTGACTATAACTTACAAAACTACCATATCTCTAACACACCCCTCAAGATAGAGGGTAACTATTAATTACTCCCATCTTGGATAAAAGAGAATGAAAATGATTAGCTGATAATCCTTTAGTAAATATGTCAGCCACTTGTGATTTTGTTGAAACATAGATTGGTAAAATCACTCCTTTGACTACTTTATCTCTTATAAAATGTAAATCCATCTCAATATATTTTGTGCGCTCGTAAAGAACAAGGTTTCGAGTAATATGAAGAGCCGATTGCTTATAACAATATAGCTAAATAAGCATTGAATAATCTATATGAAACTCCTTAAGTAATAAAATCAACCATAAAATTTCACATGTTGTAGCGGCAAGTGCCCTATACTTTGCCTTAGCTGAACTTCTAGCTACCATGCTTTGTTTCTTTGACTTCCAATTAAGTGAAGAGTTGCCGAGAAAGACACAAAAGCCAATAGTAGATCACCGAGAATCTAGACATCTACTTTAGTCATTGTTGCAATATGCCTAAAGTACTAAGTCATTAGAAGCTAAAAAGAAAATCTCCTATCCAATAGACCCCTTAATGTACTTCAATGCTCATTCTAACGCAAGCTGATGAACATACTTAGGCTTGTCCATAAATTGGCTAAGGATATGAATGGAATAAGTAAAATCAGGTCGAGTAATGCAAAGATATAGAAGTTTCCCAGTAGTTTGTCGATACCGAGAGGCATCTACTAAGGCAGAAGAATCATCCTTGGTCAATTTATGGTTAGCCACAATAGGGGTTGTCAACTATTTAACCCTAAGAAATCCAGTATCAACTAATAGATCCAAAGTAAACTTGCGTTGTGAAATTACAAGTCCCTGTATAGACCTTGCAAGTTCCAACTGATGAAATACTTAAGAACACCTATGTCTTTTATCTTAAACTGTGTATGCATGAACTTCTTAAACTAATCTATAAGATCAAGTTTCTTACTAGCTATAGCAATGTCATCAACATAAACAAGAACAACCATTTCTTTACCTGACCCTTTAATAAACAATGAGTAGTCATAATAAGACTGTTTGAATCTGGATGCAAGAAGCAACTATATAAGATTAACATTCCATTGCCTAAAAGCTTGTTTAAGACCATATAGTGATTTATTCAGTTTGCAAACAAGCTTATTTTGTGAAGACTATGTTGAAACATTGACTCTTAGTGGTAAATGATATGTTTAGGAGCTTAGTTATCACTGTAATTTACCGTAGCAAATTTGAACCAATGGCTCCTTCGAAATATCGAAAAAATAAAGTGAGTAAGTCTACAATTGACTAGAGTAGCTGATGTAAAGCTGCTTGGAGGATATAACATACCAACAAACACAACATAACTTGACACATCACTTGATATGACGCACAAGTTGATGTAAAGGTCCATCTACCACTAATCTTGAGCCACTCAGCAAAATTGGATAAGAGTATACAAAAGTGGACTTGAAGAGGGTTGTCTCGTAACAATAGTATATTTAATATATATCTATAAGGTAAGATGATTTCAGCTTATAAGGAGAAGGAGCTATTTATAGTAAATCTCTAAGACAACAATACAAATAAAGAAATTACAAAAAGTAAGGTTCCTAATACATACAAAAAAGAATAAAAAGGACAAACGACAAAAAGGGAAAAATTAATACAATGTCAGGTGAAATGGGTAGGTGACAACGCAACATTGGTTTCATACATAGATTCTCCGATCATAGTAAGAGAGGGGAATCAACGGAGAATCAAGATGTTGCGGCAACAAAGAGGTTGAGACTAGAACTGATGCCATGGAATTAGAAGGATGCTGAGAGAAGAGTTGACAGGAATCAAGCTACAGAACCTTTGACTTACAGCCGAGCTCGAGGACTAGAGGGGCTACCACGATGAATCCTTCTGTTTTAACCAACTCCAGTTGAGGCCGAGTACTTTCTTGCTGAGTCACCCTCCATGCTATGCCGTATGACCGCCCATTTTTTTGCTATATGCCGAGTTGATGATTACTTTCACACATCAAGCCAACCAATTACTTGGCATCTACCTTGTCGAGAAGTCAATAGAGAGTCCGGACTTACTAAGTCATCGTTGCTTGAACAAGTTCATCTGTCCTTACTTTTTGTCTACATCTTCTAATGATTTCGCCAATATAGCATCACCATGTGTACAATATCATGTACAGAATCCGTTGCACCAATGATTGTTTTTCTTGTATATTCATTTTTACCCTTTTATATCCTGTACATTACTTCCTTAGGAAATAACCTTTTTATCTTTTTTTTTTTAGGCAGATTGCCCTAACTTATAGTTATAAATACCCTTGTACTTGTAACTGTGATAATATTAGATTAGTCTTAATATACACTCTTTGAGTACTTTTTCTTTCTTACATAAACACCGTTTGTTTACTCTTATCATCACTCTAATCCTTTCTCTTAAGCAAGCTTAGGTGGCGAGTAATCTCACTAGACCAATTCATGCGTCATATCAAATTAAGCTATAAGTCATTGGAAGTTCCATTGGTGCATCATATCCTCTAGAGTTGTTCGTAGGTTTTGCTTACTATTTCATTCTTCGTTTTTTGCTCTTTCATACTTTCCCCCGTTAATCCTTTTTTAATTTTTCTATAAGCTTGGACTCATCCAGCGATTGGCCTTATCTGTTCTTGGTCATGGTTTGTAATATCTTGGTATCTGAGCGAAGGTTTTATGTGAACTGTAGTAATTCTTCTTAAAGTTCTGTTATGCTCTGTTTTACGTGTATGAAACAGAGCAAGTTATTGTGTTCATTTAAGTATTGTGTTATTAGCTGCTTGCTTTCTGAAGTATTTGTTGAGCTTTGAATCTATGAAGGAAAATGATAGATCCAAATATGAATGTTGGTACTAGTAATGATAGTAGAGTTGTCCACCATGGACAACAATCTTAGGGAACTCCCAAAAGCACTGACGAGAGACTTGATAAGGTAGCTAACCTCTTAATAGGTTTGACCCGAGTTGTTCATGGACTATCTTGCCGACCCACTAAGGCCATGCAAAACACTCTACATGTTACTTAACTTGTTAGAGGTCAGAACCTAGCTCAGCTCATTTGAGGTGGAGGAGTTGGTGAATAAGTAAGGCAAAGGATAGACTTAAGGGAGCTTGTTGAAAAAGAGGAAGAGTATTTTGAAGAGGAGTGTATATGAATCCCAAAAGCATCCAATCATATAAAGCTTTGAGTTTCGAGTTTTAATGGATTTGAGAACGTTGATGAGTATTTAGATTAAGAAGAGAAGGTGGACTATGTATTTGATATTATTAGTACGAGGATTATGAGAAGGTGAGAACTGCTACTGTTGAGTTCTCTAGATATGCCACCATATGATAGAAGAACTTTCAGGCCATGAGAAGACGAAAGGGATATCGAGAGATTAACATTTAGCTCAAGACAAAGAGAGTACAGAAACATACCTCCAAGATATGTTCACTTGGCTTTAAGAGCTGAGACAAGGAAACCGAACAGTTGATGAGTATGTTCAAGAGTTTCAAATGCTTATGATGCATTACGAAGTAGAGGAACCACCGGCTTGAATAGTCTCAAGGTTCGTTACCGGGTTAAGAGAAGACATTCAAGACAACATGGAGATCCAACGATTTGACACCATAGATGAAGCTGTTAAGATTGCCTAGTGAGTAGAGAGGCAAAAAAGGAGCAGGGTACTAATGAGGATGCCGACTAGCTGACTCGGACAGGCAAGTCACCAAACTCTACCAAGTATTGAGCCGAATAGGAAGGTTGATGTCCTAACCAAGTAGAAAAACCAACCCGATGGTGAAGTGTTGACTCGAACTTATGAGAAGAGGCAAGAGTCTAGCAAGAAGACCAGTTCAACAGATAATGGTCATCAAAGGAGACATCCTGAAACTAAAAGTGGAGATTACAAATGAGGAACCCGAGGAAGAGGAGGTTCTTGTTTAAAAAGAGTTGATTGAGGACAACTTGTTTCTTGAGGACTTAGATCAGTTACTCGTGGTTGTCCAATGCACTATGAACATGGAACTCTTACGAAAGGAGGTGTAGAGAGAGAATTTGTTCCATACCACTTGTAAGGTGAATGATCAAATGTGAGCCCTCATTATGGATAGTGGAAGCTGTACCAATGTGGCATAAGCCAATCTTGTTTCAAAACAAAGTTGTTGACTATTTCACATCCGAGGTTGTACAAATTACATCGGTTGATAGAGAAAGGAGCATTTCATATCACTCAGCAAATACTACTGGCGATTACCATTAGGAATTACTTTAACCAGATTCTCTACGACGTACTGCCTAACGTGTTGCTGGGTAGGCTGTAGTTGTTTGACTGGAGAGTTATGCATAATGGCTACAGGAACACATATATGTTCGAGAAGGATAACTGGAAAATCACACTAAATCCAATGCCGTCAAGAGAAGTTAATAAGTTATAGACAAAAATTGCTTGTGGATCGAAGAAGGTTCTAGTGATGAGTAGAGCCGAACTCTGAGAGGCCATCAATGTTAATGAGCCGACCCTCTTGTTAGTCAGGTGACTGTTGGAAATGAGAGAGCAAGGTGAGTTACCCTAGGAGATGAAGGAGTTATTAGATGAATATGCCGACCTGTTTATGGTTACCTGAGAGGTTACCCCCAACTTAAAGAATAGAGCACTGCATTGACTTAGTACCTAGCGTTGCACTGCCGAATAAGCGAGCATATTAGATGAATCCCGAGCAGGCTTCTAAACTTTAATGTCAAGTCAATGAGTCATTGGAGAGAGACTATGTAAGAGAGAGTCTTAGCCCTTGTGCTGTGCCTGCACTTCTAGTACAGAAGAAGGATGGAATCCGGTGGATGTGTGTAAACAACCGAACCATGAACTAAATCAAAATCAAATATAGGTATCCAATCTCGAGGCTAGAAGACGTGTTGGATGAACTGAATAGAGCCAAGATTTTCAACAAGATTGATCTTAAATCTATTTACCACCAAATCCGCATGAAACCAGGCGATGAATGGAAGACGGCACCAAGCCTCGACATGGACTTTATGAGTGGAGAGTCATGCCCTTTGAATTGTCAAATGCCTTAAGCACTTTCATGAGATTAATGAATCATGTACTGAGATATCCCATCGGAAAGTGTGTTGTGGTTTACTTCAATGACATCCTGGTTTACAGTGCCGACATGCGGAGTCACTGTAAATATCTCAGAGTAGTCCTGGATATCCTCCATGCCGAGAGACCATTTGATAATCTAAAAAAGTATTGCTTTTGCTAGGAGGAAGTAGTATTCTTGTGCTATGTAGTCGGTGGAGTAGACTTGCGAGTCAATGATGAGAAGATTCAAGCAATTATTGATTAGCCGACTCGTATTACTTGTGCTGACGTGAGAAGTTTCCACGAATGGACTTCGTTTCACAAAAAGTTCATTAGCACCATTATTGCGCCACTTATTGAACTAACAAAGAAAAACACCAAATTCTAATAAGGAGAAAGGGAGGTAAGGAACTTTTTCGAGGTAAAAGAAAGATTGACCTCTGCTTTGGTGTCAGTACTACCTAACTTTGACAAAATTTTTGAGCTAGAATGCGACATATCGGGTATTAAAATAGGTGCTATCCTAATGCAGGAAGGCTGACTAATTGCCTTCCACAATGAAAGGCTTCAAAGACTCTAATTGAATTATTCTATATATGATAAGGAACTTTTGGCACTGATTCAAGCAATGCAAGTATGGTAACATTATTTACTACCGAAAGAATTTGTCATACATACTGACCATGAATTGCTGAAGTACCTTCAAAATCAGACTTAGTTGTTGAAACGGTAAGCAAGATGGGTTGAATTCCTTGAAAGATTTAATTTTGCAATAAAGTACAAGTAGGGAAAGAGCAACATAGTTGCTGATACTCTTTTGAAGAGATATACGCTTTTGTCAGAACTGTAAACCAAACTGTTTAGGTTTGCAAGAATCAAAGAGTAATATTTCGAGGATCCATACTTTAGACCCATAATTTTGTAATACATAGATGGGAGGACGGTGGACCAATATCATGTGGAAAATGGCTACTTGTTTTGAGGTAGAAAATTATGTGTGCCGACTTATTCACTGAGAGAGCTATTAGTCAGGGAAGCCTACAGTAGAGGTCTCTCCGAACATTTTGGGGAAAGGAGGACTTATGAACTAATAAATGGTCGATTCTTTTAGCTGAGAATAAGAAAAGATGTGTACCAAGTTTTTGAAAGCTATACCGTGTACAAGAAGGCAAAGTACCTGTCTCGACAAGAATATGAATTTAGAATGAACTTTGTTCTCAGACTGCTGAGAATCGCTTGAAGCAAAGATTCTATAATAGTCATCGTAGACTGGTTCAGTAAGATGGCACATTTTGTGCCCTACACCAAAACTAATGATGCTTTGGCTATTGCTTCTTTTTTCTTACAAGAGATTATGCAGATATATGGTATGCTGAGAAGTGAAGTCTCTGAAAAAGACCTGAAATTCTTGAGCCATTTCTAGAAAACCCTGCAGCATCGGCTGGGAACCAAAGTTCGATTAACCACTTTGGGATCACTACTTTGAGTTGTAGTAGGCAAAAACTTGGTTGATTGGGACATCTGCCTGCTAATGGTCGAGTTTGCCTATAATCGAAAGTATATAACCTCGGTAAGCAGACTCTCTTCGATGTAGTCTATGGGTTCAATCCCGAATTGCCCCTCAACTATGCCCTAATACCAATAACCATGCAAGAAGACCTTGACGCAACAGCCAGAGCACATTCCTTTCAGCACATCTACGATAAGGTCACTCGACACATCGATAAAGTTGCCAAAAAAATGCAAGAAAAGACTAAGGGTAAAACTAAACAATTTCAGCTACGAGACTTGGTGTGGTTACACCTTAGCAAGGAGTGGTTCTCAAACAAGAGGGGGAATAAATTATCTACAAAAGCGAAGGGACCTTTTAGAATCCTCCAGAAGATCAATGACAATGCCTACAAGTTAGAGTTGCCTAAGGACTATGAGGTTTCTGATGCCTTCAACATTGTCAACCTCAGCCTATATCACCCTAATGGAGAATTGACCGAACACCATTCGAATTTGATCCTAAATCTAAAACAACTTGAAGGGAATGATGGGAATCAAACTATCGGACCTTTGACCCGCAGTCGAGCCCGAAGACTAAAGAGGCTAGCATGACAAATCTTTCTATTCTTACCAACCCCTGCCGAAGCTGAGTACTTCCTTATCGAGTCACCTTCCATGTTGTGCTGTATGACTGCCCATTTTTTTTTGCAATATGCCAAGTTGATAATTACTTTCCCACGTTGAGCCGACCAATTACTCGGCATCTTCCTTTCCGAAAAGTCAAAAGTGAGAGTCCGGACTGACTAAGCCATTCTTGTTCGGATTAGCTCATTTGTTCGTACTTTTTGTCCGCATCTTCTAACGACCTTTCCAATATAGCATCGCCACGTGTATAATATCATGTGCAAAATCCATTGTACCAATGATTGTTTTTGTTGTTGTAGACACCTAATTTTTATTTTACAAAAAGGGTCTTAATTCAAAAAATAAAATTATTATTATAAAAATTAAAAAATAATAAATATAATAAAAATTGAAAAAAATAGAAAAGAAAAAAATGAGAAAAAAGAAAAATTAAAAAAAAAAGATTTTTTCTTTTAAATTTTTTTAAGTAACTCATATTAGAGTCATTCATTTTAGTTTAGCTTAGTTCAATAAAATAATCATTATAGAGAGCCACGTGGTTTAAGCATAATTTGATTGTACTAAATGTCACGGCATAGGCCAACGATCTAACGGATAAACACTGGAGTATTGGATTGGATTTAATTTGAAGTCATGGGTTGAGCCTCACTAAGCATCTATGTCCTTTATTTTTCTATTTTTTTATAAAAGCGAAAGAAATAAACAGGATTCATATCTAATTAAAATTATTTGCATCTAGTTTGATTTTATTAAATTGGATTTGAATTAATTTGAATCTAGTTTAATCATTATCAAATCAGATAGAATAGATATAATTAGATATGATTTGATTTGGACCTTAAAAACACACATACACGTGCATAAAGAAAAAAAAAAAAAAGAGGAGACACAGTAGAAAAAGACCACTTGGACACAGCAATAATTTAGTGACAAAACACAGTCCCACAAACAGCTGCAGAATTCTTCAGCAACACCAGGCGAACAGCAGCACAGCGGAGAGCAGCGAAGCAAACTTGGACAATAATCTAATGCCAGTAGCCATACGCAACAGCAATTTCATTATACGCCAACCATTGTCCTTCATCACGTAATCAAGAAGTTCAGGTCCGTTTCTTTCCCATTTCGAAATTGTTTATTCATTATTATTATTATTATTATTATTATTATTATTATTATTATTATTATTATATTATTATTATTATTATTATTATTATTATTATTATTATTTTAGATCTTTAGTTATTGAATATAATATATACGAATATGAACATATTAGTTTTAAGAGCTTTTACTTTTAGTCTTTTATATATAGATAATTGTTTAATAATAACAATATATGTATATGTATATATTAATTTATGTATTCTTCTTTTAACATTAGTTTTCTTGATTTGATAAATTAAGTATTGATTTAAGTGAATGTATATTTTATGTTAATTTAGGAGTTATTAGGATTGGTTATTTTTGTTATGATTTGATCTTGTTTAAGGATTTGTCATATAGAAAGTTGCTTTTTTGTAAATAAAAATTAATAAAAAATCCTCTTTAAATTTTAGGGTTTTTAGCAAAATTTTTTTATAAAACAATAACATTTAAGAATTAGGACCGTTTTTGGAAGAAAAAAAAGAACAATTACACATTTGTTAAAAACACAATCGAACCCATTTCTTAGACCATTTCTTAGACCAATTCTATAGTTGTGCGTGCGATAAGACTGGGGGATCCAATATGTTCCATTTCATCGGCTTTGCTTTGCATATAGGTAATAGTGGTTTTTAATTATTGTTTATAAGTTGTCTTATTTATTTATTTTTATCTCACTTAGTATATGCGTAGTTCTTTTTAAGACTTGTACTAATTTTTTTTTTTTTTATCAAGTCTTATTTACTAACATTTTTTTTATGTGGCAGTTTATTTGACGGGGAATTTTGGGGGTTTTTACTTTTATTCTGTTTTTCTGTATCATAAATGCATGGTAGATACGGTCAGAACCAGGCCGTCTTAGGACCTTAGGAGGGGGGCTATTGTGTAAGTTTCGGATGTTGTGGGGTAACCACCTTCTGGGGCTGATCAGGCTACCTCACTCAAGTTCAAATGCGACCATAAAGTCATTGCTTTGAAAAAATGCAGTGGTTGCAAAACTTAAAAACCTTTAGAACCCACCCTTTTGCATTATATAAAACCTTTTTTTAAAGAAAATTACAAGAACCTATGATTTGGTAAACCTAAATAAATAAAGGCAGTTGTGAAGTTATAGTTGTAATATTTTCTTGTAAATAATTTATAATAATTTTATGTAAAGTTTAGATTACATTGTAATTGTAATTGTAATTTTAATTTTTATTTTTATTTTGATTTTGATCAATCATGACTAGATCGAGTCAAGGGGCTTCCAAACAAATCCACATCTACCCACTTCATTGGTCTTAAAAGATACTCTAGATATGGATATAACTTTTTAGCCCAAATAAGTAAAAATTCATTAGGAACAAGATTAGGCTCATCTTGCCCCTATAGAAGAGCCCTATAAATATTACTATAGGGAGGGCTTTAGTACATCTATTGGGGTTTGAATCTATCACTTTGGGCCCACATCAATTGAGCCCAACCCTCACGGAGTAAATAGAAAACCAAAAAATAAAAATAAAAAGGAAACAAAACGAAAAGAATCAAAACTGTAAAATAATAAGTAGTTATCATTTTGCTTAGTATTCTACTAACCAAAAATATTCATTCTTTTACGTAAATTTAGCATTTTGCAAATAAGCTTCTTCATTTGGAATAAATAAGATTTAGATATTTTCTTTGTTTAGTCTTTTATTCTTCAAGACTCCTCGCTTGTAAATAAACCCTTCGTAACGATAAATTGTATAAGCTAGTATATAGAATTATATGAAAGCAATCCTTCGTAATCATCCATTTACAATCTAAACATGAAAGCCTTCACATTTTCTTTCTCTCTTTATATAAAAACAAAAAAAAAAGAAAAGAAATTTGCTAACGGTTACAAATCCTTGTAGGGTTTGGGATAAACACAATTACTTGGCCCGTTAAGGCAGCTAACCTGAATAGATCTACTTGGCTCGCGAAAATAACCAACCAAACCCGAACCTTAGCTCATCAAGATGATTCAACCAACTCAATGCCCCTGAACCATCAAGTCCAACCATGAACTGAACCAAAACACGAAGCCATTAAACACTATCCTAAGCTTAATCATCGGTACAAACAAAAAGGGCAATTCATTAGTCCATTCTACTTCAAAAGTTGTCAATTCCAGCCCATTCGAACTCTAAAGAAGCTAACCCAAAGTCACATATAGAAGCTTAAGGGCGTTAAGACATATAAGTCTGGGGCATGGGGCATTTAGTCTTTGAAATTTCACAACTGAGGCATGTTCCAAGGAATTGGGGAGTAAGGTTAATACCCTAAGGTCAATCAATCCCTATGTAAGGAATTAGTAACTCACTTTTAAAAAGTTTTGAATGAAAAGAGGCGAGTTATATCTTATATACTAACTCTTAAACACTTTGAGAGTGAAGAGACATCATGTAAGGATATTTTGGACTCATTCCTTAAAGGAGGTCCATTTTGAATTTGATACGCAGATCGAAATGAAGTTAGGCATTCATTTTCAAATCCTAAACACAATTATCCTTTGATAACTCCGTTGAACTATTTTGAAGTCATTTCAAATGTAAACCCTGTTAAGAACCACTCTATAGTAGGGCAATTCGAAGGGTAGGGTCATTAATTAGGAGAGAAGGATAAAATTGATTTGTGTTTACCCCAATAATAACAATTCAAGGATAACTTTTGTTTTTGATAAATTGTTCCCTTTGAAGAAGAGTTAACATTTTTCCAAATACCCCAAAGGCCACACATACCTTTCTAAAGCCAATGTACTCTGAACTTATGGATTGAGGGCCTCGATTCATCTAGAGACAAAAACTTGACAAAAAAGATAGTTATTTTTTGGGAGAGAAAAGAAAGAAATGAAATGAAAAAAGAAAAAAAAAAGAAAAAAAATACAGGAAAAAGGAAAATGAAGAAATACCCAAATATTGGGCTTAAGAAAATCCCCAATCAAAGAAGGCTTAAGTTGCTAAAAAAAAAACATAAGGCCTTGAATCGCATTCCCAATCAAAAACACAAAACCTCATATTCATTCAGAACCATTTTTTCAACCACAAACCAAAAACTCCATATTCAACTCAAAATCACACTCTAAATCACGAATATAAACCCTTTCTATTCGCTCGATTCTCAAATACAAGACCTTCCCACCAACAATGCCTCCCTACTCAAAGCTCTTCCAATTTTGAAGAATAATTTATCTAAGATAAAAATTATTTTTGAAACTAGGGCAAGCACACATCTAGTTCATTCCTAAGGTTTCTTGACTTGTACCCCTCAAGTTGGACGAAAGTACTTCTTTCAAAATAGGCTTTCTCAATTAACTTCTTTTGAAACCATTTGACCAAAAGCCCAATTTATAATACTGAACATGAAAAAGACCTAACAAATCGATCAGAGCGTATCACTTACAAACTGAATTATAATTTTTGGAATAGTAATCAAGAGTGAAATCCAGGTCGAGAGTGCGTAAGGAAGTCCTCTTCGACTAAACTAATTGTGAGTTACCTTTTCCTTACAAAATGAATGTCTAAGGCCTATCCAAGAAGCTCATTGTCTAGGTTACAAACTAAGGTGGATATGAGATACCTTACAGGATTATAGTGTTTACCTTTTAAATAGGAATTTGTATCCGTTAGCAAACTTTCAAGGAAAAAGAAGGAAAAAATGAAAATGAAAAGACATGAAAAAGAGAGAGAGAAAGTGAAGGCTTGTTACAAGTTTTTTCATTCATTTTCCAGTCCATTTCGTCCATAGTGGCCAAATTTTCAATTCATGTTATAAATAATTTTCACCAAATCCCTCATTTGTAAATTTCTCAAGTCAAGAGTTTTTATTCGAGTCAGCTATGTTTCTTAGCCAATAGAGTTTAAGCGAGTCCGAAGGCTACTTTCTCTTTATCCATTTTCTCAAGGATATAGTCAGCTCATAGAGTATTGTTCCTATCCATATCTTCTTTAACGCTTCAGCCAGTTCATGGAGTGCTATCTAAATTCATAATCTCATTTAAGGATCTAACCAGCTCATAGAGCGCAGTCCTAATATAAAATTTCTTAAGTTTCTGGATGACTCCTAAAACAGTCCCAATGTATAATTTCTTAGGGAGCTTGCCAGCTCGTGAGAGTGGTCTTAATCCGAAGTTTTACAGGCTCCCAGTCGCCCAACTCATAGAATGTTGCTTAAATTATAATCTTTTAGGGATTTAGCAAGCTCATGGAGCGCTATCCCAATTTCAAGTTTTCCTTCATTCTTTAGGTCTTAGCCAACTCAAAAGGCGCTTTAACCACCTTAGTTAGTTAGCTCATTAGGGCATGATCAAGTTTTCCTCATTTTTAAGTCTTAGCTAGCTCAAAGGGAGCTTTGACCTCCTTAGTTAGTCAGCTTATTAGGGCACGACCAAGTTTTCCTCATTTTTAGGTCTTAGCCGGCTCAAAGGGCGCTTTGACCGCCTTGGTTAGTCAACTCATTAGGGCACGACCAAGTTTTCCTTCATTCTTCAGGTCTTAACCAGCTCAAAGGGCGCTTTGACTACCTTAGTTAGTCAGCTCATAAGGGCACTACCAAGTTTCCTTCATATTTTTAAGTCTTAGCCAGCTCAAAGGGCGCTTTGACCGCCTTGGTTAGTCAGCTTATTAGGGCACGATCAAGTTTTCCTTATTTTTAGGTTTTAGCTAGCTTAAAGGGCGCTTTAACCGCCTAAGTTAGTTAGCTCATCAAGATACGACCAAGTTTTCCTCATTTTTAAGTCTTAGCCAACTTAAAGAGCGCTTTAACCACCTTGGTTAGTCATCTCATCAGGATACTACCAAGTTTCCCTTCATGTTTTTAGGTCTTAGCCAGCTCAAAGGGCGCTTTGACCGTCTTGGTTAGTTATCTCATTAGAGCATGACCAAGTTTCCTTATTTTTAGGTTTTAGCGAGCTCAATGGGCACTTTAACTGCCTTGGTTAGTCAGCTCATCGGGGCACAACCAAGATTTCCTCATTTTTAGGTCTTAACTAGCTCAAAGGGCACTTTGACCGCCTTGGTTAGTCAACTCATTAGGGCACGACCAAGTTTCTTTATTCTTTAGGTCTTAACCAGCTCAAAGGGCGCTTTGACCGCTTTGGTTAATCAGCTCATCAAGGTACGACCAAGTTTTCCCTCATTTTTCAGGTCTTAGCTAGCTCAAAAGGCACTTTGACCGCCTTGGTTAGTTAGCTTATTAGGGTACGCCCAAGTTGTCCTTCATTCTTTAGGTCTTAGCCAGCTCAAAAGGCGCTTTGACCGCCTTGGTTAGTCAGTTCATTAGGGCACGACCAAGTTCCTTTATGTTTCTAGGTCTTAGCCAACTCAAAAGGCGCTTTGACTGCCTTGATTAGTCAGCTCATTAAGGACACGACCAAGTATTCTTCGTTTTTAAATCTTAGCCAGTTCAAAGGGCGTTTTGACCGCCTTGATTAGTCAGCTCATCAGGGCACTACTAAGTTTCCCTTCATGTTTTTAGGTCTTAGCCAGCTTAAAGAACGCTTTGACCGCCTTGGTTAGTCAGCTCATTAGGGTACGACCAAGTTTTCCTTATTTTTAGGTTTTAGCTAGCTCAAAGGGCGCTTTAACTACCTTGGTTAGTCAGCTCATTAAGGTACAACCAAGTTTTCTTCGTTTTTAGGTTTTAGCCAGCTCAAAGGCCGCTTTAACTACCTTAGTTAGTCAGCTCATTAGGGCACGACCAAGTTTTCTTCATTCTTTAGGTCTTAACCAACTCAAAGGGCGTTTTGACTGCTTTGATTAGTCAGCTCATTCGAGCATGACCAAGTTCTCATTATTCTTTTTAGGGATTTTTATCAACCTACAAGGCCACTACCCCTCGCTATTCTTTGTTTCAAACTAATCCTCATCAGGTGTCTTAACGTTCCTTAGGATAGAATTGTCCCGAGGCAAAAACGGTGTCTCTTTTGTCTTTGTGGCAAAGTTTTGCTCAAACTTCACCACAAAGAAGGGCAGCTATAGACACCTAATTTTTGCCCGCCTGTAATTCTAATTTTTATTTTACAAAAAGGGCCCTAATTCAAAAAATAAAAATATTATTATAAAAATTAAAAACTAATAATAAAATAATAAAAATTGAAAAAAAAAACAGAAAAGAAAAAAGAAAAAAATGAGAAAAAAGAAAAATTAAAAATATATATATTTTTTAATTTTTTAAGTAACTCATATTAGAGTCATTCGTTTTAGTTTAGCTTAGTTCAATAAAATAATCATTGTAGAGAGTCGCGTAGTTTAAGTACAATTTGATTGTATTGAATGTCAAGGCACAGGCCAACGGCCTAACAGATAAACATTGGAGTATTGGATTGGATTTAATTTGAAGTCGTAAGTTTGAGCCTCACTAAGCATCTATGTCCTTTATTTTTCTATTTTTTTATAAAAGCGAAAGAAATAAACAAGATTCATATCTAATTAAAATTATTTGCATCTAGTTTGATTTTATTAAATCGGATTTGAATTAATTTGGATCTAGTTTAATCATTATCAAATCAGATACAATAGATATAATTAGATATGATTTGATTTGGACCTTAAAAACATACATATGTGTAAAGAAAAAAAAAAGAGGAAACACAGTAGAAAAAGACCACTTGGACACAGCAATAATTCAGTGATAAAACACAGTCCCACAAACAGCTGCAGAATTCTTTAGCAACACCAGGCAAACAGCAGCACAGCGGACAACAGCGAAGCAAACTTGGACAATAATCCAACGCCAGTAGCCATACGCAACAGCAATTTCGTTATACGCCAACCATTGTCCTTCATCACGTAATCAAGAAGTTCAGGTCCGTTTCTTTCCCATTTTGAAATTGTTTATTCATTATTATTATTATTATTATTATTTAGATCTTTAGTTATTGAATATAACATATACGAATATGAACATATTAGTTTTAAGAGCTTTTACTTTTAGTCTTTTATATATAGATAATTGTTTAATAACAACAATATATGTATATGTATATATTAATTTATGTATTCTTCTTTTAACATTAGTTTTCTTGATTTGATAAATTAAGTATTAATGTAAGTGAATGTATATTTTATGTTAGTTTAGGAGTTATTAGGATTGGTTATTTTTATTATGATTTGATCTTGTTTAAGGATTTGTCATATAGAAAGTTGTTTTTTTTTTTGTAAATAAAAATTAATAAAAAAATCTTTTTAAAATTTTAGGGCTTTTAGCAAAATTTTTTTATAAAACAATAACATTTAAGAATTAGGACCCTTTTTGTAAAAAAAAAAAAAAAAAAAACAAGAACAAGTACACATTTGTTAAAAACACGATCGAACCCATTTCTTAGACCAATTTTATAGTTGTGCACGCGATAGGACTGGGGATCCAATGTGTTCCATTTCATCGACTTTGCGGGCTTTGCCTTGCAGATAGGTAATAGTGGTTTTTAATTATTGTCTATAAATTGTCTTATTTATTTATTTTTATCTTACTTAGTATATGCATAGTTCTTTTTAAGACTTGTACTAATTTTTTTTTATTTTTATCACGTCTTTAATTACTGGTAATTACTTATAGCATTAGTGTGGAGTAAACATATGTTAAGTTAAGTTTTAGTTTATTTATTTTTTATTATTTTTTTTAGATTTCATATTTTCAAAATGATATTTTTATAAAATCTCATATTTTACAAAATCTTGTTCTTTGCATATTATATTAATTTAGAAAAATTGCGTTAGGCATGTTAGGGTTTTCTAGATAAAAAAATTATTTTGATGTTCATAAAATAAAAAAAAATATTTAATTGACTTTTTTTTATGGCAAAACATGTTTTCCATAGGTTATGATTGTTTTCCATAGTTTAGATGTCTTTTTTTATAGTTTATGTATCTTTTCCATTGTCTATCTTTTTTTTCATGATTCATACATCTTTTCTATAATTTAGATTTTTTATTTTATGTTTTAAACATCTTTTTCATAGTTTAAATATCTTTTCTATTGTTTAGACATCTTTTCTATGGTTTAGGTATCTTTTCTATGATTAGGAAATATTTCTCTTTTTTTTTTATGTTTTAAGCATCTTTTCTATATAAAATATTCATTATGTAGAATATTGTATATTTCATAAAAATTGCATATTTCATAAAATCTGTAGGTTTTTTTTTAAAATAAAAAAAAATTATCACTTAGTTGTTTATAAATAAAAATTTTAATTTGGGACTTTTTAAAAATTAGGTTTTTAGGTTTTTTTTTTTATAATTAGGAATAAAAATTAGGCTTCTAGAGATCTTTCTTAATAAAAATAAAATGGTTAATAAAAACGCAAATTCAACCTATCGTTTTTTATAAAAAGAACCAATACATTAAAGTTTTCGGAAAAAACTACAATCGTATGATTCCAGCTAGCGGGTACGTAGGCACCTTCGGGACGACGATAAAATATTTAGAAACTTAGGTCCCTCTTTTTTCTTTCTTTTGATTTTATTTATTTATTTTTTAAATATTTTAATTAGAAGAATAATCCTAATTTTGGTAAATAAATAATGGCACCTGTTAAGGTTTTAATAGGTTAGCCCCCGAACTTGGAATCTTTTGATTCTTCATTTAAAATTAAAATTAAAGACTGGTAGCTAAATCGTAATCAATCCACCCAATTGGTTACGGTTTCTTTTTTTTTTTTTCCTAACTTCAGTCGGATAGCGACTCTAAAAATTATTTTCAATAAAAAATCGGAATTTCTCAATTTCTTTAGTCGAGGATTAATATTAAATGGGTTAGAGTTTAATATTAATCAAGAAATGAGAAATCAATTTTAAATAAAAATCGAAAAATCAGGCTTGACGCTTGTATATTCATTTTTACTCTTTTATATCTTGTACATTACTTTTTTAGGAAATACCCTTTTTGTTTTTTCCTTTTTAGGCAGGTTATCCTAACTTATAGGTATAAATACCCTTGTACTTATAACCGTGATAACATCAAGTTATTCTTAATATACACTCTTTGAGTACTTTTTCTTCCTTACGTAAACACTATTTGTTTACTCTCGGTATTACTCTTATCCTTTCTCTTAAGTAAGATTAAGTAGTAAGTAATCTCACCAGACCAATTCATATATCACATCGAATTGAGTCGTAAGTCCTCGGAAGTTCTATTAATGCGTCATATCCTCTAAAGCTGTTCATGGTTTTACTTACTATTTCATTCTTCGTTTTTGCTCTTTCGCACTTTTCCCCAATGATCTTTTTTCAAGCTTTCTACCAGCTTGGACCCATCTAGCGACCAGCTTTATCTGTTCTTACTCACAGTTTACAACAGGAGTACTCGACCATGGTGAGGTTAGCTCATGTTACTCGGCAAGAACTCTTGACAACAAAAAAGTCAGATCACTTGGCATAGAGTCTTTGTCTAGGGAATAGTCAGCATCGACATTAGAGAGGGAATAGAGCTGGATGTAACCTTCTAACATTGTCAAGGAGTTCAGCAATTTTCCTTCTGAATAGATTTTCTCGTCATCGATAGGTTGATAAGACAGAATTCTTCGAGTGAGAGACTGGAGGCCTCAAAGCCATGTGTGAGTAATAGGACCAGTGGTCAACAACTCATCAATAAATCTATGCATACTTCTTCACATAAATCCCCTTTAAGAAAAGCATTATGCACATCCATCTGATGCATGTAAGCCCTAAAGTTAAGCCAATTGACTATAGGAGTGAAATTAGAACATAAGGTTTTGGGCGATCGGTTAAAGAATCCGATCAAACCCAAATTATAAACTATTAAGAGAAATATTAGTAAAAATGACCCTATAAACTTGAATTTAAGAAAATAAGCAATAAAATAAAAGACAATAAAAATTTCAAATTTTAAGTATATAACGCGTCATTTATCGAAAATATGTAAAATGCATTTCGATAATTGACGAATCGCTAGAGATAAATTATATGTATACTAAAAATCATAAAATGACGTAAATAATATTTAAGAATATTTATTTGTATTATATATGAATTTACATGTAAGTATAAATACGCGTAATTACTTAAAATAAGTGAAATGTGCTAAAATAATACTAAATAATTAAAGAAAATTATAAATTAATTGTGGAAAAATCAGAAAAAATCAAAAGAGTGTGGAATGATACAAATTTGGTCATGGCAAGTCAGAACCTGAAAAAGAAAAATCAACCAATTAAATTAAGACAACATAAAAGCCAAAAATCAAGGGATAAGGCAATTGTCTTATCCCATTTAATGCACAATAAATCCCCTAAAGCCCTATAAATAGTAAGAAAAATTCAGAAGCTCATTTGGACAGATACAAATCAGAGAAAATTAGGGAGAGGCAAAAATTGAGAGAAAAATTCAGTTTAGAAAAAACTGTGCAATTAGGGCTTTTAAAGGGAACTCCCACCAAACGAGCAGTTGGAAGTGGACAGTCACCACCACCACCATACGATGGTGGTAGTGCCCAGGCCGGCCGACAAGGCCACGACGGCCGGCAGTGGCCGGAGCCACCAAGATCGGTGAGTCCGATTTCCAGCTTGATTATTGTGTAATTTTGTAAAAATAGTAAATATTATTATAAAATTATGAATTTTTTTATTCTGGGATATTTTTGTATTTAGTTTGTAGTAAAAATATTATTTTGATGAAAACATGCCTCGTAATATATGGTCCCTAAGAAATCATGCAAAACCGAGCATGTTTCGGTTTAGAAATAAATGACTTTAGGATTGTAGTTTCGAGCCCAAAATTTTTTGGTAGATTACTTAGATGATATAGAATAGTGCTATGAAGCTCGTTTTTAAAAATTAATTTTTGAAATTTTTAGATAATTTTTAGGCATTAAAATGAGGCATAAAATGGGTAATTTAAGGTTAATTAAGTAATTAAATTATTAATTACTGACTTAGTGAATAAGTAGATGTTTAGGGATGTTGAAATCTGATGGAGAATGATACTTGTAGCATTTAGGGTGTTAGATGTAATTATTAGGTTAATTATGTAGTAAATAAGTAATATGGAAAAATAGTACATTTTAAGTTAATTTTGTAAATTAGGGTAATAAGGAGTAAAATATGATTTAGGATGAATTTAGACATTTTGAAATGATAATTGATGTTTAGAGATGATAATTAGAGTGATATAAATATTAGAAGTGTAATATATACATAAAAGGTAATAATACATAATAGATAATTATTAAAAATATAATAAATAGGAAATATTATAATAAAAATTGATATTGTGATAATAATATAAATGTACAATAAATCTGATAGGAAATTTGAATTTATCTAATTATATGAAAAATGTAAAAATTTCTCATATTAAGAGTGAATTCGGTATACTAATAAGGATATAAGTGTATCGGGTGAAATAAAATACTGACTAGGGATAATGATGGTATTTAGGAGATCGGGAAATAATGTGATTAATTTCACATTATGGGTTAAAACGAATTTCTAGGGTTAGAATATAAAACGCTACTTAGAAAATCGAACTAGAACTTAATTTAGAAATTGATCCAGAAACCGATGCAGAAACTGAACCCGAACCTAATCTTAAACCTAGAATAATTGTAAAGACTTAAGACCTAGATAATTAGATATCTTAAACCCTAAATAAAACATAACAATAAGCGTTATAGGATAAAACGAACCTATAATAGTTATATGAAAAACTGAAACCACGTTTGTATTATAGGGATGATCGGCAATGGCCTGAGCAAATTGGACCTCGAGTGAGCGAGCGAGGAGTCGAGGTAAGTTGGGATTAATATGATGCTGTATTTTGGAGGCTTAAGATTATGCTTGGTTGTGCTTGTTAGATAGTTGGATGTGTGCATGTGCTTGATTATGGGTGATGCTATGATTCTGTTTGTTGCTCTAGCATGTATTATATGATTTGCATGAAATGATTGAACACCCTAAACTGGACTTAAGCAAATATATGACCAGTAATCATAATAAAAAATGCATGGCAACCCGTTAGAAGAACTTAGGACTCTCCGGCCAAATACCGACCCCTTCGAAAGGGATAGCACAGGATTGCAAAATGGTCCCTTCTTTATCCTCAGTCGAACTAAGTGCCAAGAGAGGAGGTCGCGGCGAGGGTGAAGACAATGGTTCGAAGGTAGTCGTGGGAGGAGAAAGGTCTCCATTACATAAGCCTAAGTTTGGTCGTGAACTATTGCATTAACGACAACTCCTCAACCCGGATTAGAGCGGGCGCAATTTCTCTAATCTCACGACGGGCCGGACAACGTCGTGCGATGGCATTTGCTTGCACATGCATGGCACTTGCTTGCACATGCATGGCACCTAATAAGTAATTGAAAACCTTGTTATGTGTATGGTATAGTTTTAAGTCCTCCGTCCTAACTTACTGAACTGTGGTTGCTCACATCCCTATAGACGTCGTGCAAGTGCTGACTAAAAAGCGGCAACAGCTACTCTGAAGCTAGCAACTACTGGATCCTGGGAAGTGAGGAAAAACATTGAAGAATCAACACATATGTTATTACTTTTCATTTCTGAATTATATATAACTTTTCTCACTTTCTTAGGTAAATGAATTATTTAAATTACAAACTGTTTACTTCAAAGCGGGTTAGTCGTGGATGCCTTGTATAGATCAGGTCTAAGATAGTGGTTGTAAGGCCAACTTCTATCTTAGGATGGTTTACACGACGGGGCTGTTACGACTCTGTCGCTTCAGGGCGTGACAATGCACATGCCAATTATATGTTGCTGCTAAACAAAAGAACATTTGAATAGTAGGAACTATGGTCTAAGTATCATTAGCCATAAGTGCATCCAGCTCTTCCTGCATTACTTTATACCATGGTTTAAGCCTTTTAGCTTGCTCATAATTGCTAAGCTCAGACTGTTGGGAAATTTGAGCACTAAATACCTGAAAACTAGGAGATAATGAATCATACAAGAGCACCTGATTCAAAGGATGAGAAGTAGAAGATACAACGGTAACATCACCAGTATTAATCATATTAAGATGATATTCTTGCAAATAAGGACTTTAACACTGTCTACTACTACAACTTGGCTGTATTGAATGAATATTGTTAGAAACAACATCACCTTGAGATTCAAATCATCCATGACTATCAATATTATCTTACTAATAGGAATGAACACCATATGGAAATAAAGAGAATATATGTTCTGTATGTAGCAGTGTTTCAGTTGTAGATAATGACATTGGAATAAAAGATGAAGCTATTTCTCTTTGAGACAATATGCGAAAAGGAAAAACATGCTCAATGAACCAAACATCCCTAGATAGCACATATCTCTTGTTGATCAAATCATACATCTTATAACCTTTCACTCCAGTTGGGTATCTGACAAACATACAAGGGTGAGCACAAGAATCAAACTTAGATCTATCACGCATGAGTGTGGAAACATAACACAATGAACCAAAAACTCTAAGATAAGAGTAGGAAGGTAGTTTCCTAAATAACAATTGAAAAGCTGTATTTCCTTTCAAAACATCAAGTGGTAACCCATTAATCAAATGTGTTGTTGTTAAAACAACATCTCCCCGGAAATACATCGACAAAGAAGCTTGTAACATCAATGCTCGAGCTATAGAAACTAGGTGTTGATGCTTTCATTCCACAACACCATTCTGTTGTGGAGTTTCAACACATGAAGTCTAATGTGAAATTCCATTATTAGCATAAAATTCTCTAAGTATAAACTCCTTTCCATTATCACTTCTAACAATCTTAATATGAGCAATGAATTGAGTCAATACCATCTAATAAAAAGCAAACACAAACATAGACATTTCATGCTTAGATATCGTCAAGAACACCCATGTCACTCGAGTAAAATCATCCACTATTGTAAGAAAGTATTTATGTCTTTCTAAAGTTGGAGTACAAAAAGGTCCCTAAATATCCAGATGAACTAGTTCAAAAGCAATAGCTGTATTTTGAACATGTATAGGGAAAGTATTACATTTTTGCTTAGCCATAGGACATATCAAACAATCAAAAATATTACAACTAACTTCTTTATTCACTTGACTGATTTGTTTCATTTGATTGTAAGATGGATGCCCAAACCAAAAATGCATCAAATGTATTTGGCAAATGAGTTATTACATTCAAACGAAAAGTCTAATCTAAAACAGATCCAGATGAATTTTGTCCCTTATGAATTGCCCTTTGTTGCTCCAACAAATATAAACCTTACTTAATCTGAGCTTAACCAATCATCTTTTGATTGGAAAAGTCTTGAATATAAGTAACCTCCTTTGTAAAAATAATAACACATTTGCTATCATGTTCTAGCCTATTGATAGAAATAAGATTGTGATTAAAGTCTGGAAGATATAACACGTTGTATAAAAGCAACTCTGAAGATAAAACTATGGTACCAACATGTGTAGCAACAATTTGTTGACCATTAAGTAAGGATACATGCCTGTGATGTATTATTGTATATGTATGAAACAACTGAAATAATACTAACTATATGATCAGTAGCTCTAGAATTAAGAATCAACGAGATAACATCTGATTGTGAGCAGGAAGAAAGAAAAGTGGCAATACCTACCATGTAACTCATGGAAGAGACAGCTTCATGAGAACTATCTTGAGCAAACAATGTGTTAGAATCTATAGACACCATAGTAGTTGTGTTATGATGTTCTGAAACATTCATTAAACTCAACAAAGTGAGGAACTGATCTCTAGATAGATTAACAGTCCCAGGACCTCCAGAGTCACAAGATGTAAGTGTTTTGCCTACACTCGTTGAACCACCACCATTAACTAACCCTAAATTAGCTATATTCATTAATCCTCCTCTTCCAAATCCAGAATCTACATGATTCAATCTAGCCAATTGTTGCCTTGCATTATTATTCTTAGTATGTGGTGGAAAACTAATCGATTTAAAGCATTTTTCCTTCAGATGTCCTTTCTTTTGACAATAACCACAAATAATCTCTTATTTGCTCCATGATTTGTTACTTAGAATTGCCATAACTGGCACATCTAATAAGACAATATATTTTGGAAATTTTGCCCTTTGAAACTCATCTCTCACTACTAGATTATAAGCTTTGTCTAGTGTGGGAAAGGGTTTCAAAACCAAAATCTGAGATCAAAGAGCAAAGAAGCTTTTATTCAATCCGTTTAGAAATTTGAATACATAATCCTTTTGATGCATTTTTGTGAACTTATCAAAACATTATTATGTACAAGATCTACATGAACAATGCGGTAGAGGTCTAAAATTTCGCAATTCCTCTCAAATTATATTCAACTTAGTAAAATACTTATCGACACTTCTAAAACCTTACACAACATTACTCAACAAATGATATAACTGACAAATTCTTATGTGATCAGGTTGTGAGAACCGTAGCTTAAGCTTGTCTTAGATTTCTTTGGACGAATGTCTATACATCACTATTAATGCAATTGTCTATGAAATTGAACAAAGCAACCAAGAAACAATCAAATTGTCGCATCTACTCCAAACTAAATGTATTTTATTAGACTTTGCTAGCTCTTGCATAGATCCATCAATAAAGCTAGTCTTGTTTCGGATTGAAAGTTCTAAAGTGAACAAGTGACTCTATGTGTTGTAATTAAGATAAGAAAGCATTGGTGTAATCGTTATTGAACTTTGTGAATCCGAATGATGAAGATAATATGGCTAGCTAACTTCCTCCAAAGGTGATGCCGACATTATTGATTCAACTAAAATGCTTTGATACCATGTTGCAAAAGAATAAAAGTATTATGAAATGTAAAAGAAAATAGAAAAGCTACAAAGATGCAAAATTGAAAAATGGAAGTAGGGAGAAAACTAATGCGGAAGTTGTATGTGTAATATGTTGCATTCAATGAAAAATAAACATGAATCTCCTTATATACATTAGCCGCAATTGTACTAACTAAATAAACAAACCTACAACTGTTCTACTAACAAACTAACTGACTATAACTTACAAAACTACCATATTTGTAACATAAGTTAGATTGTGTTTTGGCAGGGAAAGTAAGGGCATTAATGAGTAAAAATACTTAGAGAATTCAAGAGATATAGGAGTGTCTAGGTTGTTTACTATTAGTTACGTTCCTCTATTTATAGAGAAAAGCCGAAGAGAATACAAAGGTACGTCTTCATGTTGAGGTGTCCACTAAGCATGGAGAGTGGCATCATGCAAGCGGTTGTGTGCCAAAAATCTAGGGACTATTATTGACTAAGTCAAGGGGGCTGATCCATTAATGTTTTCCTATTATACCTGACCTAAGGTGAGATTAGGAGCAAACTAGTGCTCAATCCTTGGCTTGTTAAGTCCTTGTATTTAATCTGATATGGAGTTAGGCAAGTCAGCTTAAGAGACTATACCTTGATTGTAGGCCTGAACAAGTTGGCCTAAGGCTTAATTGAGTTAGTATGAGTTTAAAGGACCCATACTTACTTTATTTTTGCAAACCAATGGTGGCATTAAAAAGTTAAAGGAAAAATATTTTTCGGTTTTGCTTTTTCATACACATGTAGTTTGGAAAACGTGCGAGAATATATGTATATATATATATGTATATATAATTCATGGAGCTAAATTTACAAAGTGATAGGCATGGTTCAGTTCGGTAGGTATGGTTAAGCCTCCCTTTCCCCAACAATCGCTACCTTCACCCCAAACCCCACACCCCCCCAAAAAAAAAAAAAAAACTAACCAAACTTAAAATTTAAGGTTCGTTTTTTTTTTAACTGAACCTAATCGTATAGTTTATTTTGTAAATTTTTTGAACATAAAATTAAATAGTTTGGTTCGCGATTCAAACCCTTTTTGTTAATATTTAATTTTGATAATTAAAAGGGATGTAGAATTTACAAAGATAATGTTGAAAAATAAAAATATATTGTATCCTTAATTGCTTATAAAAGGAACATGGACATTAAAAGAAAAAAAAAATGGGACAACTTGTAAACTTAAAACATATAAGAAATCAAACATTAAAAGGAAAAAATAAAAAATAAAACCTAATAGTGTTTTTGGAGAATAGTTTAAAAATTGGGAATCACTTCACCTGGGTCTTTGACTCCTTATGGTTATGTGTTTTATTGTTTTCTATTTTGTAGAAGAAAGGATAAGGAGTAAGGGTGAAGCACAATGGGTTAAGATTTCAAAAAAGAAGAAGAAGAAGAAGAAGAAGATGAAGATGATGATGATGATGATTTTTTAGAGTCAAAATCATAAAGTCAAGGACTCATGGTTACAGTCTTTGTTTTCTCTCTTTTTTTTTTTATAAATAAAATTGGTACGATTCAATTTGCTACACTGAACTAAATTACGAACTGAGACACTAATACCAAATCGAACCACATACAAAAAAAATTGAATTTTCAATTCGATTAATGGTTCATGGTTTTTTTGCCCAACCTTAATTGGAATGGCATAAACATAAGCCATAAACCTTTGACCGAGTCTGTTGTGTGATTAAGTAGATAGTGAAATCCAATATTTCTAATTTAAAAGCACTTAAAGCCCATGATGGCCACATATGAACCAAGCTAGCCCAATTTGGAGCACATATTCCTTATTCTTTCTTGATAAAGCCAAGATCGTAAACGGTATCTACCTAAATGCATTAGAATTTTAATGTTTTGTGTGTTTCTCATTGTGTGGCAATCTTGGCATTGTTTATCTATTTCTAGCAATCCCATTGAATATAAGTGCACCAAATGTATTGAAATCGATCTTCATTCTATGCGAAAAATAATATTGTCAAATCCCAACCAAAAGGTTAGTCCAAGGATGAGAAGGAATTGAGGGTTGAGAGTTTAAATCAGATCGAACTAAAATCAATAAAAATATTACAATGTAATAAAAATTTCCTACATCCTTAACAATTGAAATTGAAAGTATCTCGTAGTTCATTTTTGTTATTTTTTTATATAGATTTATTTATTTAGTAAATTGGCGTATTTTCAAGAAAATTGAAAAAAAATATATTTTTTAAGCAAGAAAAAACTTGTGGTTCCTATAGGAATCAGGTTAGATCAATTAGGTTAACTAAGTCAAACTAGGATTAATATCAATAAGGGTCAAAGGGGTTACTCATATCGATTTTATGAAGTGGTCAAATTAAACCGGATTGATACGAAGTTAGACTGACTAGGTGAATCCAAGTCTAAGAACATTAGTTAGAAAGGATTGATATTGGCTAGATTTTTCCTTTGATATACCCTACTCATCACTAATACATACATGCTCATCAATGTGGGGGATATTCTTACCAAGAACTTATCAATAACAAAATTCTTATAACGGTATCTTAATATCATGCTAACACATACATCATATGATTAATGGGGCATATTAAAGTATTTTGTGTACTATAAGGATAAAATAATTCTTCTCATATCTATTTGGATGATACATCCTAATTAGTTGTATATATATACTCTTTACAATAAATGAAAATTAAGCTGATGACTAGTAAACATTAAATTTGTACCGTTATTCAGATTCGAGTCACAATTTATCTATATATGCTACAGTAATAATTACTCTTTTAAAAAAAATGCCACAGTAACAAAAGTAGTAAAAAAATTAATGCTTTGATTTTGATGATATAACCGGATAAAATCCTTGGATATATGGATCGTTAGTATAAGATATATCTATTGGTATCATAGTCAATATATTAATAATATATGTCTGTATCTATTAAAAATATAAAGTAAGTACAAAGTACTATTATTTAATTTTATAGAAATACATTATATTATCGTTTTATATGATTATTGTATTGTTATATCTATGAAATAATGTGTCATATAACAAAGTTAAAATCTTCCAAATTAGGATTTATTTTACGGTCCTATCCTCAATTTTTATAGGATCGGTATCGCTATCAATTTTACCTTTGATTTATATTTCTTTAAATCTAAACTATTATATAAACTGTGAATTCAATAACTCAGATTTTAAAATATGAAAATAAATTATGGAATGAAGAATGGGATCAATCTTGTCAAAATGGTAGATGAGACCATGTGCAAATTATCAACATTAAACATTATGAATGCTAAGATTTGTGTTATTCACTCGTAAGGGGGTTTCAAGGGGGTTTTTTTTATGGTCTTGTCTTTTTTTTTTTTTTTTTACAAGACTGATACTATCATCTATCTCACTCTTAATTTGATTATCTCTAAATTTAAACCATTAAATAAATTGAGAATTTAATAGTTTAGATTTAAAAACGTATTGATGAATGATAAAGTGATAGGTAAGACTGATTCCGTCAAAATAGAAGACGGGACCATAGAATTTCTCACTTTCAAGGAAGCTTCTACAATTCTATTCTTCATTTTAATGGAACAAGTTTAGCCTTCCTTTCTACCATTCAATTACAAATTTTTTTTTTTAAATCAAAACCATCAAATTTACAATTTATTCAATGTTTTAAACTTAGAGAAATATAAATAAAGAGTAAGATGGAGAGTGGAATTAATGCCATATAAAATAAAAAAAAGGGACCATAAAAAAATCTAAAACTTCAAATAGCTACACTTTTTTGAAAGAGTCTCACCTCTACGTATGAGATCATATGTTTAAGTGTTGTATTATTTCATATTAAGGCCCATTATGAGAAGGTCCCTACCCCCGCAAGGTATTAAATGCCATCTTTTACATAAAAATAAAAATTGTAGATGCATAATCAAAGAAATGTATATCTTAATTGTGAAAGATAATACACTATTGAAAATTTACAAATGACAAAAGATTTCCAAATTATATATATATAATATAAAATATGATATTATGTGAATTCATGTATGTTTTAGAGAGACTATACTTTTTACAAATGTAGAAGCGAAACAGTATAACGCAAATAGTTATGTTGTTTTACACAAAATTGTGTACTTATGTAACTATTCTAAAAGTATCATTTACATGGAAGTCATATCCTTTAAATGGAGGTTTCTACAGTAATACTAGTAAAAGAGTGTTATCTTAACGTTAGTTAATCAAAACCATTTATTTACTAAAACTTAATCTATACTGTCCAATTTATGAAAATAACTTAACTTGTTGTCTAGACAATGGGTTAGTAGATTTCAAGGATAAAAAATAAAAAAAATTAATTAACAAATAATATTAAATAATTAAAAAAATCCTATAGCATCAACGTAATATGCTTTAGGTTTTTTTTTAATTATTTAATATTATTTTTTTTTATTTTTTATCCTTTTAGCACTAGCATCAAAACTAGCATTATTGTAGAAAAATCCTCCTTAAATAAATATGAAATCATGTATCTCTTGGAAAGAGCTATAATTTTTTAAAATGTAAGATTTTTCTATTGTTTTGTCTTTACTTTTTGCAGAATGGGTCCTACTATCCATTTCACTCTTGGTTTGTACCTTTTTAAATTTAAATAATTAAAAAAAAATAAAAATTTAAAAATATGAAAATTAGTGATGGGATCGATCTATCAAAATGAAGGACAAGACTATAAAATCTTCTAAAACAAAACATCACAATGCAAAGAGTTATGATGTTTTACATTAAAATGTCCAAACTTTGCAACTATTTTAAAATTTTCATCATTTGCACAAGAAGACCTACTCCATGAATTAAAGTTTTCAAAATAATAAGGGTTTGCTATGGTCTGGTTCATTTTTTAAATAGAACTAATACAATCTCTATCATACATTTAATTTTATATCCATTATATTTAAATCATTGAAACTTCAATTAAATGTGTTTTCAACAATCCAAATCTAAAGAATATAAATTGAAGGAAGAACTGAGAGCTATACTGATTCTGCTAAAATAAGAGACAAAACTATAGAAGCTCCCAGATAATAGTTGTGAGACAACTCTCAACGATAAAGTTACAATTCTATTACACCTCTTCAAAAAAATTTGGTTACTATGTTTGTCCATTTCAACTTTTTGAACGTGAAAATGCGAAATGAGGTGGACTTGTTCATAAGAATTTGACCTAGGTTCTTTACAAACTTGCATTTACTAAAAATTTGTCCATCGCTAGTCAGAACGAGTTGGCAAATATTCCCAAATTAGCAATAGTATGCAAAATCGCAATAATCCACGACAAAAAATACACCCTTTTTTTTTTTTAATCAACAGAAGAAGGAGAAACAATCGGACACCTAAAATTACTCTAAGTCACACAACAAGGGTACCATAATAATTTTTAGTACTTTCCAAATGCTAAATTTGCTCCTCCTTTTATTAATTTAAACACCACCCCAAACTTAATTTCCTATTTCTCTATCCTTTCTCTATTAAGAAGGGTAGGGACAAAACCCAAAACTGCCATTTTTTGAGTTCTCAAAATTTGTTTGTTGAAATCAAGAAATGGGTTTTTTCCGTATCGGTCTGCTCTGCCTGCTCCTAGCCATGCTCGTGGTGGCCGAATCGGCCAATCACACCTCCTACGCAAACCCTCAATATACGTGCGTCCCCGGGTTGGCCGGCTGTGACGATGGACTGGATGTGGAGTTCTTGATGGATTCCGAAAGCAACCGAAGGCAGCTCGGGCGAAAGAAGTACATCAGCTATGCTGCAATGAGAGCGAATTCCATACCTTGTGGTAGGAGAGGAAGTTCCTACTACAATTGTAAGAAGATGAGGAGGGCTAATCCATACACTCGCGGTTGCAGTGCCATTACCCGTTGCAAGAGGGACACCCATTAAAAACAAGGATGAGCCGTGATGAGGAAATCCATGCATTTTATTGCTTTAATATATTGATTTATTCTCCCGTGATCGTTGTTGATTTCTTGTGATTTTCCCTCCAAAGTTTGTTTGAATTCGTTGGTTTCCTTTGGCATTAGTATGATCACAAATAATAATGTTTCATTGAATCGATGTTGTTATGTTCATTTGTACTTCCATCTTTTTCACAATATGTAACCGAAGGTGGAAAAATAATAATGCAAATTGTGTTATAATATGGTCTATTTGTGTTAGTTTTGACTTGACTTTTCTTCTTTTCCCTAATTTATTTCTATTGTGACATTGATGCAAATTGATGATAACGATCGTTGTGAAATTTGATTCTCGAATGAAAATTTCGAAAGTTCTCCACTGATGATTTTCCAAATGTTTTAGAATATTTTGAAAGGAAGATTCAACGCAAATGTACAGTCCACGTTAGGTTCTTTGCAAACATGAGATGGTAACGAAAGATGTATAGTAAATGAATCGGAGGATTCGAATCCTCCACCTCCATAGTTGGCCAAAATAAAATAAAATAATGGCCTGGAAACACCTATATAATCGAAATAATATGAGAAAGTGCGAGAAAATATTCAATGGGTGTTATTTACTATGTATTATATGTGAATGGTAGTTAAATATTACTAAGGTTAGTGTAACTTAATAGTGTAAACACCAGTTTCCTTACCGTATGAATCAAAATCGATTTTCCCTTTTTCCCAAAATTATAATATGATATAATTGGCCACAAGAATTATTAATAGAATTTAAACATATGACAGAATATATAAATTAACTATTGATACACCCGTATTGAGTGTGCAAAAATTAGTTTTTTTTTTCATCTAATCTAATAAAAAAACATACAGTTATTTCAAACTTATAATAAAACATTTTGTATTTACTATTATAAATTTCACTTTTAATATATCTATATAATTTATAATGATTTTTTTCCAAAAATCACAAGAATGAAAGAAATTATGAAAAAAGTGGCTTTATTAGAAATTTAAATAGAAAAGCATAAGAAAGTGGGAGAGAGAAAAAAGGAGAGAGACAAGAAGATGGAGAACAGTTTTTAGAGAGTGGGAGAGAAAAAAAAATATGTGAAAATTATAAGGAAAGATAATTTTTCTATAATATAAGTTATATATAATTTTATAATGTTATTTTAATATTAGTTTTTCTATTAAATAATATTTGATATTGATCTAAATAGTAATTTTAATTTCGATGGTTGCTTAAACCTCCAATGACTATAATAATATAAATATAAATGACAGTTTTTTTAGAAATTATCTGTTAATACTATCGTATAGTTACCTTCATATATACGCATTCCGTATAATAACCAATAAACATTTATCAGTGCATGGCTGTAATATAATCTCTCCTCAATCTCTCTCACATCTCTCTTTGTTATACCATTCATGTATCCCTGAATAAAATCATCTTCCCGTGGTTAGATAAGATGGAAATATAGAAGAAAATTAATAATCCTATTTGATAGGAGAATGATGACCATAATGTAAAATAATCATAAAATATGCTAAGCATTGTATTTGGCATGTTCAAATTTTTTGTTGATCAACATGATAAATAATGGCTCCACCAAATTTTTTCGATAAACATAAGGTAGTTTCGTGTGTTTGATATACGTTGAAAAGAAAGATAAAAAGATGGTCATAAATGAAGAAGAGGGAAAAATTAAAATTAAAAAACAAGAGTGAAGAATAAAACATAGGATACTATGTCTTCGATAGTTATATATATACATGTTTACTCCAATTATGTATATACTTCGAGAGTTATAAAATGGTTCCATTAGTGATTATCTGCACTTAGTCCAAAAAAAACTTATTACAAACTTTACGAATACGTAAATAAAAAGAAATATTTATTTCTTTGGCCGCTACACTGGCGCAAGGGACACCTAACATTTTCCATTTTCAAATAATATGATTATATGTGTGTGGGTCTAAATTAGAAGAGATCACGTGCATACTATGCAATAGATTATACTATATGTAACCAAGGAAATAATTTGACTTGCATATACGGAATGATTGAGTGAGTGAGGATAGGAAAGAGGAATAGGCAGTTTTAGTAGGCTTTAACACGTAAAGTGACAGATAGAAGAGCGCGATGACATCAAACACCATAATGAACGAAGAACGAGGTAATGTTCTTAGGATATTCGAGTATTTTAATCTTTAACACATGATTGCAATAAAGTAAAGGCGTTAGTTAGAATTTTATCTCTTCCCCAAATGAGAAAGTAAAGGGGTTATTTATAAGAGATAATAGATAGGTTAAATCCATTGGATCATTTTGTTGATCAATTGCTAAAATTGAAGCCTTTTTATAAATGAATCTCAAGTGGGCTTTTTTTATGGGTTTAAGTCAAAATAAATAAAGGGTTTTATATTTTATTAGTATGAGCCAAATCAAGAAAGGTTAAATCGGATGAACTGATTTAACGGGCCCTACTCTAAACCCACCATTCTAAATCTCTCTTGATCATCCCTAGTTCTTATGGGCTTAACTTTTTAGACCCTATCACCTTAGCCCAAAAAGTCAAATCCATTTTATTATTGAGCTTGAAGCTCACGAATTAGATTTAGTCTTTTACATTTTGCCTCTTGACTAAAGTCCTTTGAATGGAGTTAAAGAGGTTTGAGCATCGAGTAAGCCTTTCAATTGACTCTAGTTAGTGCGCAATATTGAACAGCTACGCTGCTACCAATTTTATTCAAGAACTAGCTTAGTGCATGAATTTGCAACACCTCTTAATCATATGTCACGCTTTAATTGAATTGAATTGTATATTGCCCCATGGAAATACTGAAATAAATCTACTTTGAATTGTCCATTTCTAAGCTGGTTCATCTCTTCAATTTGATCTTCATGATTGTTAATAGTATTGAATTGAATTAATATACTAGGTTCACATTGGCAATCCTATTGGGCCAACTCCATGTATCAATATTACCTTGATTTTCTTCTTATTTAAGAGCATTTTCTTGCAGGGTTTTGTGAATCTTTCCTCTTGGTAAATTGTATTGAAATATCCCAAGACTAATAAGCTCTTCTTCATGAGCAACTCGTTGTATTGTTTTCATATTATGCTCAACCTTCTTTCATTAATTTGGAGCAAACTCATCCATGTCAAAGAAGTTGATTGTCATGTCATTCCATTCCATTTTTCCTTGATAGTCTATAATGTAGAAATGAGTTGCCAACTACTACCCTTTAACCATTATTCATTTTCAACCAAAGTAAGAAATCTCGAAATCGACAACCTTTCAAGCAACTAAAATATTTAGCCTATCGCCAACTCAACAATAGTTTTCATCATTTATTTATTTATTGTAAATCCATTTATCTACTCATAATAATAGTAATATACTCAATTCTCTAATTTTATCAAAGTTCCTGAATATACGTGGGCTCATTCAATTTTGTCGATCACTTAGAGAAATGACAATAATATATTGTATATCATAGTACACACCCCATGGTCACGTTTTATATATATATGCGATGCATGAGTTGATAGCACCATCCAATCGCACATACCGCCTTGGCTGTGTACACTCTAAGATATTTGAGTAAGCATTTCATAATGGAATATTCCTTTTATGTATACACATGGGTTCATAAGGTGTCGCACTCCAATTGCATAGAAGCTTTTGAAGAATATTTTTCTGTTATGGCTCCTTTTTACAAATGTCCAAAGTATTCTTCATCTTGTAGGTTTCAGAAGAAACATTCCTTTCATAATTGCAAGCCCATAATAAGAGAAATATTCTTAACAGAAGATTCCTCCTAAACAAATTGATGATGTGTCATGATTTGATTAGTGAAAATTACAACTAAGAATCTTTTTTTGTTATAATCCATGTGCTTATAAATTCCTCTCAGTCCTTCAATTGCCCCTAATCTCTAATCGGTAACAAATTTCCAATTCCCAAATGTACACCTCAACACACATTCTTCTTCTTTCTTCATTCGTATTTCTTGTTTAATTCTCTACCCATTCACCCAAGACTATTTTCCATAAATTTACCTTCCTCGTTCCATTCATTCACTAGTCTTTTTCCCTTTTTTTTTTCCATCCTCTGCAGCTCTCATTTGTAATTGCATGCTCTTACTCTCTTTCTGATTCATCATCTTACTCATACTTCCTATCTTTATTTAGCAATACCTTTCTTCCATTTGTTCATCATTGCTTCCTTTTTTATCATCAGCATTATTTTCAAGGACATTCTTATCCATTCTTTCATCTTACACACGGTCTCTTTTGATTTTATTTCATTCCAGTCTATACACTTTCCTTTCATTTCATTTATATTCACCTCATATGCATTCTAATTTTGTTTTTCCTCTACCTTATAAACATGTCCTGCGATTTCATCTTCTTTTGATTTTACAAACTCGGCTTTGTTGAGAAAATATAAAGACCCATCATTGAGGGAAAAATCATGTCAAAGAACTAAGGACTACCATGAAGACCACTAGAAAATAAAAAGGATACCAAGGCCAAGAGCAGAGCTTGCAACTTTGCATAGCTTGATAACCAATGCTAGAGAACAACACAATGAAAACCAACATTATCATTAACAAATCGAGCTATCCTGAAGAAACTTGTGATAAACTCTATTGTAGAAAACGTTGAAAACTTTGAATCAAGGTGACTTCTATTTCCCCTCCACACACAACTTTGGAATTTGGTTTTTGTTGTAGTTGATAGCCGTATTGTTTTATTTACTATTGTTAGAGTTGAATACTTGTTAAACTAAATTCTTATGTACTCTTGCTTACCTCCTTATATTGTTATTGAATTTCCAATTTTGTTCCACATCCCTTTACTATACATTGTGTGCCGCTTTGTCTTAAATGCTACTTTGTTAACACTTGCATAATTTGATCTTGCTAGGGATGTGCCTCAATTACTACAAAATTTCCATCACGAACCATATCTTCACCTACAAAACTTCTAAATATACAAACTACTCGGTGAATCTTATGAATCGCACTACTTGACCTCTATAGTATTTTAATGAAAATAAGCTTTTGTGAGCCATTTGATCAAATAAGGCACGTACATCAACATTAGCTCTTGCATTTTTAGAATTAACTCCATTCTGCTCAAAGTAAGGAGTGGGACCCAACCAACAATAAGATTTATCCACTTTATCCATTTTAGATAAACATAACTCTTCTTCATGAATAATCTATCACGGCTGTGACATAGGTCGTGAACGACTCGTTGCAAACATTTCACCTCATTACACTCGTGATAGGGGAAGTGACTTCCCTTCTAATGAATCATCACAGTCATGATGGACAAGTAGATCTCAACTCTATTTGTGGAAACACCCTTAGTCATGCCTATGATAGAGGGGGTGAAGACCATTAATACTTGAATTTTCTTCCATCACTCCTTTGGTCACGCCTTTAATGGAGGGGATAACGAGCGCTAATACTCAAATTTTGTTTTATCACTCCTTTGATAAATTGTGTTCTTAGCTATGTAAGAGTTTCAATTATTTAAGCTTGAGCTATTGGTCACATATATGTGATAATTCTTTGCTTCTCATACCATGTACATGTGATAATACTTGGTGCTGAATTTTCTTCTTTTCTTCATATTCCTTTTCTTTTTTTAATTGTAAACTAACATTGTCTCATTGCACATGTTTTGTAGGTGTCGTGCTGGGATCATATATGACTTCGTTTCAGTGATTTTGATAGGTCTAATTACAACTTGTAATGTAAATTGAACATAAGCCATGAGATAAAAGGGCATAAGTGCACGAGTACATGAGAACTGACATGAGCCTTAATCATAGTGTGAGACTTGATGTGAGCCTTAAATATGACATAATCCCCAAACTCAACATGAGCCTTAAATATGAAATAAGTCTTGAACACGTCACTAACCTTGATCATGATATGACATGACATGAGGCTTGAACATGACATTGAATCTAAATGCGATGCAAAGCCTGAGTGCAATGTAAGGTCTACGTACAACATAAGACTTGAACATGACATAAGTCTTAGCATCATAGATTAGGTATGGTACTTGAAATGTGTATTGAATGCGAGTAGTTGAATCATACGCCATTTCAACATAAATGTGAATAAATATTCCCCCATTACATGAGTTTCTAGAGAAGGCATTCTCTTACGTCAAAGCATATTTTATGCTTAAAAACTTCACGTGCTTAGGAGTAGTTTCCCAACAAAGAAGCACTATCGTAAAAACGATACCATGCAGTAGGGAGCAAAGGCTCAACCTAATCACATTAGCGTTAAATAATATGAACTTAAATTTATGAATTGACATAACTTTAAGACTACTTAGACTCTTTGATCTAAGGTATCTCTCATAAAATGTATATAATTGCGAGAGTGCTTAGACTCAATGATTTAAGGAGTCTTTTATTTTAGAATAGGGATAATTGTGAGATTACTTAGACTCAATGATTTAAAAGGTCTCACACGTCAACTCGTATCAAGGCAAGACTTTTTTACTTACTAATGATAATATATATATATATATATAGAATATCCTTTTCAAGAAGTGTTTAATCGCACATATGTAGGGATAGTGGTAGTGATTTCTTAGGATTAATAATTCTTTCTTATTAGTCGAGGGGATATTTCATACTACTTGACTGCATAATATGGCTTACCAAGGTATTACTTGGATTAAAGTGTAAAATATGTCAATTTGTTTGTCAATGGGATTATCTCCACTACTTGATGGCAAGAAACATTTGGATCACTTAGACAGCATAATAAATATGGAAGATTACATAACTTGTTTGCACCCGGGAGGTAATGCTCTTACCAGGCCGCACAAACAAGCTAAGTTAATCATCGTATGCTTGAGAGTCAAAGCTCTTTACCAGGTAGCAATAATGTATATACTAGATGTCATGTTCGCTATCGATATTTCTTTTAAACAAAATCTTTTAATATATCTAATTATCTAGATTCTCAAATCTTTTACAATTACTCTAGGTTTAGGGTTAGGTTCGGGTTCAGTTTCCGTATCGATTTCTAAATTAGGTTCTAGTTTGATTTTTTAAGTACTGTTTTATACTCGAACCCTAAAAATTCGTTTTAACCCATAATGTGAAATTAATCACATTACTTACCTAGACTCCTTGCTCATTCACTCGAGGTCCAACTCGCTCAGGCCATCACCGATCATCCCAATAACACAAACGTGGTTTCAGTTTTTCTTATAACTATTATAGGTTCGTTTTATCCTATAACGCTTATTATGATCTTTTGTTTAGAGTTTAATATATCTAATTATCTAGGTTCTCAAATCTTTTACAATTACTCTAAGTTTGGGGTTAGGTTCGGGTTTGGGTTCGGGTTCGGGTTCGGGTTCAGTTTTTACATCGATTTTTAAATCAGGTTCTAGTTCGATTTTTTAAGTACTGTTTTATACTTGAACCCTAGAAATTCGTTTCAACTCATAATGTAAAATTAATCACATTACTTCCCGATATCATAAATACCATCACTACCCCTAGTCAGTATTTTATTCCACCCAATACACTTAAATCTGTATTAGTGTACTGAATTTACTCCTAATGTGAGAAATTTTTACATTTTTCCTATAATTACATAAATTTAAGTTTTTCAATCATATTTATTATATATTTTTTATCATTATCATAATATCAATTTTTATTCTAATATCTTTTATTTATTATATTTTTAATAATTGTGTATTATGTACTATTACTTATTATATACATAATACACATATAATATTTTTATCACTCTAATTACTATTTCCCAACAGAAATTATTATTTCAAAATATCTAAATTCATCCTGAATCAGATTTTACACCTAATTACCTTAATTTACAAAATTAACTTAAAATTTACTATTTTGCCCCATTACTTATTTATTACATAATTAACCTAATAATTACATATAAAACCTTAAATGCTACAAGTATCATACTTCATCATATTTCAACATCCTAAACATATAATTATTCACTAAATTAGTAATTAACCATTTAATTACTTAATTAACCCTAAATTACCCATTTCATACCTTATTTTAAGGCTTAAAAATTATCTAAAAATTTCAAAAATTAATTTTTGAGAACGGGCTTCATGGAACTATTCTATATCATCTAAGTAGTCTACACAAAAATTTTGAGCTCAAAACTACACTTTTAAGGTCATTCATTTTCAAACTGAAATATACTCGGTTTTGCATGATTTCTTAAGGACCATACATCATGGGACATATTTTTATCAAAATAATATTTTTCATAAAAAATACATACAAAAATATTTAAGAAGAAAAAAATTAATAATTTTCTAAGAATATTTACTATTTTTACAAAATTACATAAAATCAGGCTGAAAATCGAACTCACCGATTTTGGTGACTCTGGCCACCGTCAGTGGCCATGGGTGTGTCGGACCACCTGAGCGCTGCCACCACCGTGTGGTGGTGGTGGCTGTCCACTCCCAACTGCTCGTTGGGTTTGGGTTCTCCTCACGAGCCCCAACTGCACAGTTTTCTTATTTTTATTTACTCAAATTTTTTCTTCCAATTTTGATGCTCCTAATTTTTCTCTAATTTCTAACTGTCCAAATAAGCTTTATAATTTTTTTCCCTATTTATAAAGTTTTTTGGTAATTAATGTACATTAAATTGGACAAGACATTGCCCAAATCCCTTAATTTTTGGCTTTTGTGTTGCTCAAATTTAATTGGCTAATTTTTTTCTTATTTTCCCAAGCTACTACGACCCAATTCTAGATTATTCCTTTTTTATGATTTTTATTTATTTTTTATTAATTAATTATGAATTTTCTTTAATTATTTAGTATTTTTTAGCACATTACGCGTATTTTAAGTAATTACGCGTATTTCTACCTACATGTAAATTCATATATAGTACAAATAAATATTCCTAAATATTATTTAGGTCACTCTATGATTTTTAGTATACATATAATTTATCTCTAACGATTCGTTAACTATTGGAATGTATTTTACGCATTTTCGATAAATAACGAGTTATATACTTAAAATTTTGAATTTTTATATTCTTTTATTTTATTGCCTATTTTCTTAAATTCAAGCTTACCGGATCATTTTACTAATATTTATAGTTTTACTTATAGTTTAGGTTTGATTGAATCTTTTAGCCGATCGAAACCTTAAGTTACTTGTTGTGGGGCTTACATTAGCCTTGAGTACTTAGGAGATAAGTCTCTTACTTAGCAGTGACAACGGCAATAAAGAGATACAAACAGACAAAATTATGTTTCATAAGATAATATTTGTGATAGAGAAAGAAACATTTTTCATTGATAAGAAGTGAGTACCACTTTACTTACAAGTAACAAGAAAAGAGAAGAAAGAAAACTAATGAGGTCATTCTCTACTCATAGTAGTTTTCATACCTCTTTTTATGAAGTACCTTTAGTTTCGATAATATTATTTGTTTGCCAGCGTTTCTTTGCACCTCTACAATAACTACACATCCTTTTCTTTTTAGATGTTAGTGCTTGAGCTTCTTCCATCATGGGTAGAGATGAGTTAGGAAGTTCTTTTACATTTTACGACACCACCTCATCATGTTCATCAAAGAAAGCTGCTTCAGCAAAATGTAATTTATTGCGTGTAAACAAGTCCTTTGTTGCTGGAATAAAGACATCCTCTTCATTCTAATGACCCTTCATGCATTGATGCCAAGTTGAAGGTATCATATGGTAATCATGCAGTTATGACCTTCCTATAAGGAGATGGTAAGATGTAAGCGCATCGATTATATGGAACCATATGGGGGAATGGATAGATTCAACATTGAAATATATTTTAACGCACCTTATTGTCTTCATGGGAGATTCATGGAAGTTGTTCAACAAAATGGGTTGTTTTACTAAGTGTTGAATATTTATCTTTGCAACTCTAAAAGTAGACATTGGCATAATATTGAGTGAGGATCCATTATCAACGAAAGTCCTCTTGATAGGATAACTATTGATTATGCTTTCCACATATAATAGGTGATTGTGATTAGGATTCCTTGTATACATGTTAGCATTAGTAAACGTAATTTCATTTTCATTCATCGAAACTATTCGCTTTACAAGATGTGCTATAGTATGTTGCTTGTATCGACCTTGTGCAATCCTCATGAGCATGGTCACCACCTCATATTGAGTATCCTTATCAAAGCCGATGAGATCAAAGAAATTTCTAGCATTAGCAGTTTTTAACAAAGCGAGGACAGCGTTGTCATCCCTACTTGTCTTGGCTTCAAATCCTCCATGCTTAACTTCAGGCACCTCGGTTGAGTGTGTGTCCATACCTTCCATCTTAGTCGGGTCGTGAGTGATAAGATTCACAACACTACGTCAAGTGTTGTGAGCCGGAAGTAGATTTCTCCTAACATCATTATCTTCAATAATCAATTCTCCATTCTAGATACTTTCACTAAATATTTTCTCTAGTGTCTAACAATCTTTTATTGGGTGGCCTATACTCTTATGGAATCTGCAAAACTTAGGATCATTTTTTTCCTCATTTGTTGGTAAGCATCCAACTTTAGGGAGTCTAATATTTCCATCTTGTAGCCATTGATCCACCATTTGATGTACCTTAGCCATTGGGCAAGGATATGTCAATGTAAGCTTAGAATCATAAAACTTATTATTTTTGGGTTTCTTCATGTCTTTTTGTGATTCGCCTTAAGCAGCATTCACGGACAAAGCACACTTATTGAACCTTTTAGCTTTGTTCCTTTTCCAAGCCATTGAATTGTTGGGCTTTCACGCATTCTCAACTAACACGGCAAAAGAAGCCAACGATAGGTTCTCGAGATAAACTACATATTCAAAAAACATCCCTTGAATACAAATCTTAACTAGTTAGCAAATTTGTCCCATGTCGATGAGAGTCACCCTTTCTTTAATGGAGAAGAATTTTTCTAGAAACATGCTACACATTCCACTCCAAAAGTCAACTGATCCCAGAGGGAGGTTGACATACCAAGTGTAGGCTTTTTTTGTGAGGAATTTTGAGATCTCCTTCAACTTTAGGTCATCATCTAAGCTATAGACTTCTAAGGTCTTAATAAATTTCAATAAGTATTTCTTAGCACTCCCTTTCTTCCTATTAAACAACATGAACTTGTGACTTACATAGTCTTTTGGATATGGCTTGATAACGATGCATAAATGGTATGAGAGCTTCAATTCTAATACAACTGATGTAGATTTTGCTTGTATTTCTTTCATGTACACGTCTAAATCCTTTTTAGTTACAAATGAAGCTCTTTGAGTAGGTGCCTCTATCCTTACTAACATCGCAGGAGCAAAGTTGGTAAGATTCACAAGAATAGAATTCACAAACTTAACAATTGTAACATGTGGAGCAATATGCGAAGATGATGAACCTCCCATCTAAGTTCCTTGATTTATCAATTTAGGCAGGGTATGCCGTGTAAGTATAGGTTCTACCGCCGGAAGTTGTTCCTCGACTCTAGGAGCATCTTGCTCACCAGTAATCGAGGGATTAAGTGACTAAGAAGTTTGTGTAAAATATTGTTGCATCATACTAGAGGGACCCATGATATGAGGTAAGTGTACTTATCAGTTTTAATATAGCGGATGTGAGTCCGAGTCGATCCCTCAGAGACTTCGAGTATCAATATTAACCTTAACTTTATTATCTAACCGGAAAATTATGAAAGTTGAATTAATTAAAAATACTAAAATTAACAAACTAACTTATTTATAAGACTTGATTAAGCAATTGAAAAAGCGATAAAATCAAGAACGACTTCAAGAAAGTAATAACGTATTTAGGAATTATTTCCCCTAGAGTTAATCATGTGATCGCTTAAAATATATTCAATTAGGTTTCTATTATTCTTGACCGAAGGGATTCACAACTAAAGTTAATACCTTTCTCAAGCATATTAACCCTAATCCTAAATTATTTACTGGAATCTCTTCACTTAGTAATATAATTTAGAATTGCATTAATTTATAATGAATTCCCATACAATTAATTAACTTTCCGGAAGAAACATGTATCTTATCTCTAAGTATACATGTAATTCTCTTCAATTATGTAAAGATCTAATTATACATGTAATTTCTCAATTAACATGCATAATATCATATATTGATATTCTAGAAATATCAATCAATAATTAACGACATAATTAAATCAAGTAAAGATAGAAACTTTATTGAAATTTCTAAATCAATTCAAGAATCACATGAAACCCTAGGTTTCATAATCCTAAATATTCGAATTCTAAGCTATCATAATGAATCAAAGAACGAGTTTCATCGATAATATAAAATAAAGCATGGAAAACCCCTCTTGATTTGATGAGCAATCTCTATAATCTTGAAGTTGATGTTGTTCCGCTCTTTCTTGATGTTGTTCCTTAAGTCTCTTTCTTGATGTTGTTCCTTAAGTCTCTTTCTTGATGTTGTTCCGCCTCTTTCTTGATGTTGTTCCGCCTCTTTCTTGATGTTGTTCCTTAAGTCTCTTTCTCTTCTCTTGTATCTCTCCATTTCTATAATGTCTCTCATGTCTTTTGAAACCCTAAGATATCCTTTTATATGTATATTACAAAGATTCTGTTTTCGTCACCAGATACGGCCTCAAACATGACCGTATTCCCAGGTTGTGTAACTTTCTGCACTAAGGCAAAATTTTCTACACAACTTCAAAATTTCATAACTTTTTCATTTGAACTCCAATTTGAGTGAAATTTGATTCCTTTTCTTCGTTTTCGATCCTAGAATGCGTTCAAACCTAGAAATCAAAATTTTACTCAATTAAGTATAAATTTCTTTAAAGAAAACAAAAAATGTGAGGAAAATACTATAAAATCACCCTATGAAATATGTTTAAAATTAGAGTTATCAACCCACAATAGTTGTCCTTTACTGTGTAACAGTGAAAGTAGCCAAAACAAGTATACATTGGGCAAAACTTGCTCAAAGCTCATTCAAATTTTGATTAGTTTGTCGTAGCTTTTGTGCTAGTTGCGCATTATCAAAAACAACTTCTTGAGTACCATCTCCTTCATTCATTCCTCTCATTAGAGGTGGATTTTGATTATTGGTCACAATAATACTATCTTGTTCTTGTTCATTGCTATCTACCGGATTAGTAGGTCTTCTTCACGAAGGTACCATGACGTAAATGTCAAATCTTTCCTCCCTCAGTGGAGCTGCTAAGAAAATATGTGGGTCTAAATCATAAGAGGCCATGTGCATGCAGCGAGATAGATTGCACTGTACGTAACTAAGGAAATGATTTCACTTGTACGTATAGTATGACCAAGTGAGTTAGGATAGGGAGGAAGAGTGGGCAATCTTCATAGGCTTTAACATGTAAGGTGACAAGTGGAGGAATACAACGGCATCAAACTTTACAATAAATAAAGACTGGGGTAATGTTCTTAAGATGTTCGAGTGTTTTAATCTTTGAGACAGGATTCCAACAGAGTAACAGTGTTAATTGGAATTTTGTCTCTTCCCCAAATGAGAAAGTAAATAGGGTATTTATAGGAGATAATACGTAGGTCAGATCCGTTGGATTATTATGTTGATCAATAATTAAGATTGAAGACTTTCATAAATGCATCTCAAGTGGGTTTTTTTCATGAGTTTAGGCCCAAATAATGGGCTTTATATTTTATTAATGTGAGCCAAACCAAGAAAGGTTAAATTAGACGAACGGATCCAACAAACCCTATTCTAAGCCCACCATACCAAATCTCCTTTAAGTATCCCAAATTCTTATGGGTTTAACTCTTTAGGCCTTATCACCTTAGCCTAAAACCTCAAATCCATTTCATTATTAAGCTTGAAGCCCATAAATCAAATTTAACCCTCTACAATATTCATTTCATATAATTTCATAAAGAAGATATTATATTTACATTCTAGTCAAGCTAGAAATTTTTCAAAATTCTTTTTCTCCCTTAATTTTAATTAATAGCAGATTCTTCTCACCCATTGTAAATTACTCAATAAAAATTAAGGAAAATCCTTAAGAACATTTATTCTTTTAAAATTGGAATCACCACAATCAATGGTCTTAATATAGGATGAGTGGATACATGATGGGTATAGTACAAAACTTAACCAACCTTACCCTATAAATATTGTTCCCAAATTTTTTGAACTTAAACCGCCCATATACCCTTTAGAATTTAGATTGTACAAAATGGTAGAAGTCCTGGTGAACCTAATGTTTTTTTTCTCTCTATAAATTTAGAATTTACACTTTTTTTAATAGCATATTCTAGTTGATTTTTTTCCATGCAAAAGTTACTTTTTAAATGTTAAGTAAAATCCAAATGTTAAATGGTACCCTTTATTAATAAAGAATATAACCACAAGCTTATAAGAATATTGTCAAGCCTGGTTTTTCTCTCCTAGTTTTTATAATTATTTTTTTTTAACCAATTAATATTAAATCATATTCATTTCCGACTCTTAACTAGAGTTTAAAAAAAACTAATTCTTTTATATTTTAAAAATGTTTTTAGACTCACCATTTGATTAAATTCAGGAAAAGAAGTTAAATTATAACCAATCATTCAATTGGTTGGTTATAATTTAGTTACTAATCTTTCAATAAAACAGATTTTCAAAATGGTTTTGTAAAACAAGAGATTTGAATTAAATGGCTACTCTGTTAAACTCTAAACATGTGTCACTTTTGAGCTTTTTAAATTTAATTTTGCCTTTCAATAATACCCTGTTTTAATTTCTAAATTAAAAATCATATCACATGCGACTAAATTAATTAAATTGAATAAATATTTACAAAAATGGAAAAAATAAAACTTTTCATATTTTAAGTCGCCCTGTACATACGGGTATCTACGTACCAACTATTCGAGATTATACTTTTATAGTTTGTTCATGAAAACTTTAGCAGGTTAATTAATTTTATTTCTTAAAAGAGATCAGGTTTACGTTTTTAATTTAATTTGGTTTACTTAAGAAAAAACTTTATAAAAAGGGTCCTAAACTTTGTTTATTAGGTTTTTGAAAAATTCTAAAAGTCTTAATTTAGAAAATGGTTGATTTCTTTTTTATTTTATTAGAAAATTAGTTATTTTAAGTGATAAGAAAATTTTTATTATTTATTAACTTATTTATTTCTTTATTTTTATTACTATTATATATTTTTGTATTTTTTATTTTATTTTATCTATTTCTATTATGCTTTAATAAAAAATAAAAGTAAAAATAAATTATATTTTTTCTTCTTCTCTTTTTCTCTTTTTTTCTTTGTTCTTTTCTCTCTCTTTTTTTTTTCTTCTTTTCTTCTTCTTTTTTTAATATTTTATTTACAACAAACTACAAGAACAAATTAAATTAAAAAAATACAACAATTGAATCGAAAGAGTGTCGAACCTAAAACAAAGGGAACTTGGATAAAGTAGCAACGCAAGGCAAATCCTCTGGTCCAAGTCCAGTCGGGCTCTAAATTTGAGACGGATTTGAGTCAAATGACCTAATTATGTTAGAGAAGATTGCAACGTGTTGGACACGTGCCAAAGGTAGTTTTAAGCCAAATTTTTTGCAAGTGAGGGCAGTTTTATGTGTGATTTATTGGAATTAAGGGGTATGAAAGCAACACTGTGACGTTTGATGCTCGTTTTGGTGGTGGTCGAAATTGGAAGGGTAGTGACAGTC